>CM028135.1:1082907500-1083507500 GCA_016271365.2 Neoceratodus forsteri
TTACCCGGTCATGAAAGAATAAAAATAAATAAATTATTTGCCTCTGAGGCTCTATCTTTCTCTATCATTCCCCTCCCTTAAATATCTACTAAAGCTTTATTCTGCCCCTCCTTTTCATGCTTCAGTCCTCCTCAGACCTTTCTGCAATTTGCCTAGCTTTGGTTATATTGCGTTTGCCTGTTATATTGTTAACCCTACTTGTACTTCAACACCATGTAATCATGCATTCCT
Organism: Neoceratodus forsteri; assembly: GCA_016271365.2. Taxonomy (NCBI): domain Eukaryota; kingdom Metazoa; phylum Chordata; order Ceratodontiformes; family Ceratodontidae; genus Neoceratodus; species Neoceratodus forsteri. The sequence continues at coordinate 1,082,907,732 of CM028135.1, forward strand.
GCTCCGTTGTCTGTTCTGTTTTCCTTTATATAGCTATCTGCCATAGTTTTATTTGTGATACTTTGTACTGTTCTTATTTTGTCTCCTCAGTGTTTATACTGTTTGCTACCTGCATTAGACTGTGTTTTGTACGTCATGATGCTTGCCTCACTGCATACCACTGGTAATTTTTCCCTGGTATCCTTCCCAGGATTGTGCCTGGAATCAAGCCCTTGCTCAGTGTGCCTTTCTCAGTAACCCATTTTAAATAAATATACAAATAAATACATCATTGTATGTGTATGATTTTATGTATTAATTTTATTTATTTATTTATTGAGCATATCAGACATACTTTTCAGTCAGAGACTCATTTACAAAGGTTCCACGACAGAGAACATACAGTTAGACAATAATACAGGAATTGATGAACAGAGAGGATAACAGTGTGGCATCACAGTAGGGTATAATATTCATAAATTACTCGAACAGGTTGGCGAGGAACATGTACACAGGCATTACAGATCAATAAACATAAAACAAAGGTTTGTTATACAGAGAAGGTTACATTTTCGGCATTCAATTACATCAATGGTATAGCAGTTAAGGACTACTCAAGCTAACTGGCGAGGTCACAGTTACAGAGGCAGGATGAAAATCCTTTGTTGGGAAAGGAGGGAGATAGGATAGGGAAGGGAAGGGAAGGGAGGGTGGGGAAGGGGATAATCTAATGCAGGAATACGCTATAAAATATGCTTCTAAACCTGCTAAACTACGATGTAATACACTCCAGCTCTTTGTACCAACAGCAATTAAGAACAAAAGAAAAATTCTTTTCCATTAGGTCAACTAAACAATGGAATAATTTGCCACAATCAGTAGTTAGTTCAAACACCATGGATCAGTTTAAAGTTAGACAAACATTTACAAAATTGGGTAAATAACTGACTATCCCACATAGTGTGGAGGGTAGACTCGATGGGTCAGATGGCCTTCTTTTACCTAAACAAACCAAGTAAACCGTGTAAACTGTGTAACCCATGTAATAAGCAAAAGGATGGGGGGGAAGGAAACCAGGGCTAGTAGCAGTCACAGGTGCTAGAGGATAGGAGGTGTTCCCTGAGGAGAGATATAAAGTGGCCTACGTTTTATTTTCAGAAGCTATCGTACTGGGGAGGGTGTTCATCCAGAGTGGGGCTCTGTAGCTGAAAATTCTTTGAAAAAAGGAGGTACGAACATAGGAAATTTGCCATCAGATAAAGGCCTAGAGGTCTATCAAGTCTGCTCGAATGTGCAACTAGCACCCCTTATTCTGCAGCTGCCCCTCCCTTCCCCCCTTCCCCTTCATTGACCCTTCTCCTTGTCCTGTCCCATCCCTTTTTGAAGCAGTCCACTGTTCTAATGCATACCACTTCTGCAGGTAACGCATTCCACCCAGCCACCACCCTCTCTGTAAAAAAGTGTCTCCTCATCTCCCTCCTGAACCTTCCTCCCTCCAGACTCATATCATGGCCCCTGGTGTCCCTCCCCTCCCTTACTTTGAACAGCCCCTCTGTACCTGTCTTGTTTATTCCTTTCACATACTTAAAGGTTTCAGTCATGCCTCCCCCATCCCTCCTGTCCTCCAGTGAGTACATAGAAACATAGACTTTGATGGCAGACCACTTGGCCCACCCAGTCTGCCCATTTCCCTACCTGATGGATAAGCTGCAGATTCTAGTTCACCAACAGCCTATTTCCTGCAACCTCCCACTATAATTGCCTTATGTCTGTCCCATGCATGTTTGAATTCCTCCACTGTTTTAGACCCCACAACCTCTCCAGGAAGGCGGTTCTATGCGTCTACCACTCTCTCCATGAAAAAGAATTTCCTCACATTACCCCTGAGTCGTCCCCACTCTAACTTTAAATTGTGCCCCCTTGTCCTTACACATCTCTTTTCTGAAAGATAATACCCTCCTGGACTTGTTGATTCCCTTGAGGTACTTAAAGTTTCTATCATGTCCCCGTCCCTCCTTTCATCAAGGGTATACATATTAAGCTCTCTCAGTCTCTCTTCATATGGTTTCTGATGTAGACCCTGCACCATTTTAGTTGCCCTCCTCTGTACTGCTTCCATCCTGTCTATGTCCTTCCATAGATGAGGTCTCCAAAACTGCACGCAGTACTCCAGATGGGGTCTCACCAACTGTCTGTATAGACTCTTGGAGGGATAACCACTTCCCCTTTTCTACTTGTGATGCCCCTCCCTATGCATCCTAGTATCCCCCTGACTTTCTCTACTGACTTCTCACATTGCATACCCACCTTTAGGTCATCTGCTATGACTACACCCAGATCCCTTTCCATTATTGTTGTTGTTAGTACCTCCCCTGCTATTGTGTACTCTTTTCCTGGATTTTTATTTCCCAGGTGCATTACTTTGCACTTCTTTGCATTAAATCTAAGTTGCCATATGTCTGACCATTCCTCCAACCTTGCCAAGTCCCTTCTCATCCTTTCTAACCCCTCTTGTGTATCAACTCTGTTACAGATATTTGTGTCATCCGTAAAGAGGCATACCTTTCCTTCCAGACCCTCTGCAATGTCACCTATAAAGACGTTAAAGGACTGGACCCAGTACTGAGCCCTGAGGTACTCCACTAGTAACCCCCTTTCTTCAGAATGTGTTCCATTCACTATTACCTTCTGTGTTCTGTTGTGCAGCCAGTTTCTAGGCTACCACGGGGTACCCACTCCCAGGCTGGCTAACTTGATTATTAATCTTTTGTGCGAGACTGTGTCAAATGCCTTGCTAAAGTCTAGGTAGGCCATATCCACAGCCCCTCCTTGGTCTATTACTTTGGTCACCCAGTCAAAGAAATCGATTAGATTTGTCTGACATGACCTTCCTGCTGTGAATCCATGCTGCTTTGGATCCAGTGCCCTGCTGACCTCTAGGTACTCAACAATTCTTTCTTTCAGAAGTGATTCCATCATTTTCCCCACCACTGAGGTCAAACTAACAGGTCTGTAGTTTCCTGCTTCTGCCTTGCTCCCACTTTTGTGAAGGGGAATCACATCTGCCCTCCTCCAGTCCTCAGGTACCACCCCATCTTCCCATGATTTGTTAAAAAGTGTGGTTAGTGGTGTCACTAGGTCCTCCCTTAGCTCTTTTAGGATTCTAGGGTGAATCCCGTCAGGCCTCATTGCTTTGTCCACCTTGAGTTTTAGAAGTTCTTTCAATACATGTTCAACTCCATCAGCCTCCTCTCGTATAATAAGTCCTCCAGTCCCTTGATCATCTTTGTCGCCCTGCGCTACACCCCCTTCAGTAAATTAATGTTCCTTTTCAGATATGGGTGCCAGTACTGCACGCAGTACTCCAGGTGCTGTCTAACTAATGAGCTATACAGTGGCAGAATCACCGCCTCCCTCCTCGAGGATATACCCCTTGCAATACAGCCCACAATTTTGTTAGCCTTTGCAGCTGCCTTCCTATATTGTGAAGAGTTGTTTATTGATCCTGTAATGAGGATCCCCAGATCCTTCTCCTCCTCTGTCTGGGCTAGCTGCACTCCCCTCAGCTGGTAACTCCTCCTTGGGTTCTTCATCCCAAAATACAGCACCTTGCACTTTTTGGCATTAAACCCCAGTTGCCAGGTGTCTGACCAGGTTTCAAGCTTTGCCAGATCATCCTGAAACCCCTGCCATCCCCCTAGGTCATCCAAAACCGTGCCTACCTTGGTATCATCAGCAAACATACTGATCTTGCTCTTGATGTCCCATGATATGTCTGCAATGAATATCCCAAACAACACTGGTCCCAACAGCGAGACCTGTGGAACACCGCTTGTCACTACCCTTGGGTGTGAGAGCTCCCCACCCACTACCACCCTCTGTTGCCTTCCCTGAATCCAGTTCCCTACCCATCACACCAGTTTTGCACCTGCCCCTGTGCCTACTAACTTACTTCCCAGCCTTCCATGTGGCACCGAGTCGAATGCCTTACTGAAGTCCAGATACAGGACATCCACTGCATGACCCCTGTCCAGTTGCCTAGTTACCCAGTCATAGAACTCCACCAGGTTGGTTTGGCAGGATCTGCCCCATATGATGCCATGCTGTCTGCTGTCCTGTAGTCCTCTGGCCTCTAGGAGGGCCACCAGCCTTTCCTTCAAGATAGTCTCCATTAGCTTACCCACGATGAATGTGAGGCTCACTGGTCTGTAGTTTCCCGGTTCATCCTTGGGGCCACTCTTGTGGAAGAGCACCACATGAGCCATCTTCCAGTCCTGAGGTACACACCCTGAATGTAGTGAGGCATTAAATAGGTCTGCCAAAGGTCCTACAAGGACCTCTGCCAGCTCCTTCAGTACCCTGGGGTGGATGCCATCTGGGCCTGGCGCCTTGTCCACCCTCAGTGCCTTCAAACCCTCTCGAACTCTGCCTCCCTGATTTCCCCATCTGTCACCCCCCCCATTTCTGCCATTTCTCCCCCCTTGGGTGTCACCCCCCTCTTCTCTTTAGTAAATACTGAGCAGAAGCACTCATTTAGTGCTTCTGCCTTATCGCACCTTGCTTCCACTCAACCCCTCCCTTTCTAATCCTTACTATGTGGTCCTTACAGCTCCTTTTCTCCCTGATGTACCTAAAAAGTCCTTCTCCCCCTTCTTAGTGCCTTGTGCCAGCCTGAGTTCCGTAGATGCCATGGCTCCCCTCACTGCCCTTGGCACCTCTTTCCATTCCGTCAAGTACTCCTCCCTGTCCTCCTCCCTCCCTGTTTTCTTGTACTTCCTAAAGGCAGCTCTTTTCCTCCTTAACTTTTCCATGACCTCCTTGCTCAACCAACTCCGAAGAATCAGGGAAGGGGACTTAGAGAAACTGTGGGTGTGTTTTAGTACAGTGGCAGGTTGAAGAAGGGAGGAGAGACCCAGGGAGGATAGCCATGAGGAGATCTTTTTGGTGAAGAGGCAAGTTTGATACTTAAGCCTGTCATCAAACTTGAGCCAGCTAGAGAGACTGTAAAGGAAGCAGGTGTGTGTGTGTGGTATGGTCACAGCCCAAAACTAAGCAGCAGGCTTTGTTCAGGACTATTCTTATTTGGTGGAGGGAGAAATTGTCGGCCTCACCATAAAGCAGAATACCATAGTCAATAAGGGAGAGGACAGAGGAGAAGACAGCCAGGCGGAGGGCCTCTGGGGTGAGGCAGTGCTTGTGCCAGTGAAGAAGACCAATTCTGGTTTTGACGGTCATGCTAAGGAGATGGATGTGCTCATGGTAGTTAAGGGAGGAGTCCAAGGTAATACCTAGGCATTTAAAGGTGTCTACCTGGTCGAGGGGCTGTAGCTGGAAGTTGATGATATACAAGGGATGGCCTTTGTACTTCCTCTGATGGACAGCAACAATCATGACATGAATAATGTATCTATATTGTATTTATTTGAAAAACAATAAAAATGAAGAACGATAAAAAAGGTTGATTTGACGTTGAGTGTGACTCACTCATACATTAATCTGATGGACTTTTGTTTTCAGCACTGTTGCTTCTAAAATGGAAAAAAAATTAAAATACGTATTCCTGGAACACTGACAATTTTCTTGGCTATCTGATTCCATTAAGATCACCTTTGTATGTTCCGCTGATGGTACGGCCACATTTGGATGTCTGCTTTTTCCCTCAAGTATGTCAGGTTTTCTTTATCAGTGTGGATTGTCGGTGCATTTAGAACCAAACTAAGACATCATAAAGGGAGAGAACTGGTCACTGTGACCTGCCTCAAACTGCATCACAGTTCCTAGACTTGTGTGACGTAAGCAGGTGTACCTGGAAGACAGCACAGCAAGAGAGGGTGCTGTACTTGCTCTTCTGTAAGAGCTCACCTTTTTTCTGTGAATCGCTCCGCCCCCTCATGGGCAGAACTTTGCCATCTGCGATTTGGAGAAAAATACCATGAAGATGACATTGCAGTTTAGGTAATCAACACTGCTTTACACCTGCTCTTCATAGGAGTTATGGGGCAGGTAAGTAAGATTTTGTTTACTTTCTGAGGCGGTTTATAACTTAGCTAATTCCTGAGCCATGACGCAGTAAAGGTCCTTCTTTATCTTATGTGGTTATTTGTGGTAGTGTTTGCACAGCGGGAAAGCCCACAGCAATAAAAGTAGATAGACTGGCAATGCAAAGACCAGTCAGATGCACTTTGTACAGAGGAAAACCGATCCACCATGGTATGCAGTTATTCAAATGAAAACCAAGAATTCAAGCATCTGAAACTTTCCATTGTTGATTGCTCTGCTCTGCTCAGTCATTTCAAAGCCTTGCTCCGTTTACACCTTGCTCAAGAAACTACCTGCACCTGCTTCATGTAACCCGACTTGGCCAAATGAATACAATGCCATCCCTTCCCTACTCCCCCTGCATCCCCCTCCCCCCACACCTTTAACCAATTCATTACGAGCATACCTCCTGCTACCTATCCCCCCGTCCTCTCTGCTCCCATCCCTGACAAAACCTTCTGTGGCTGTTTCCTCCCTCCCCACCTAAGGGCCTTAGGCACCCCTCTCATTTCCTGCACTTAACAAGAGAAGTATCACACTAAACTGAGTGGTATTAAAACACAAAAATACAAAACTATGTATTGTAAGAATTGATTGATATTTGTTCAGACCTCTGACTTGTAATTTTGGTTTTACCTTCTTTCCTATTTTATATTAGGAAATGTTACCCAAATTGTTATGTACTTCGTGTATTGCATTGTATTGTATTGTAATGTATTCTATTGTATTGTAATACATTGTATTGTATTATATTGTATTGTACTGTTTCCTTATGACTAGGAACCTTTGTAAACGAGTCTCGGCTCAAAGGTATTCATCCCAAACTTCAATAAATAAAATAAAATAAATAAATACTGTTGCTGTAGTCTGTGGGCTGTACATGTCTGGCACAGGGTACTGGATGGGGAACCTTTTCATTTTTAACCCTCGCAGGCAGCTGACTCACTAGAGTATGGGCCCCCCCTCCACCAGCCATGCTTGTCTCAAAGCAATAACCATGAGGATGCCTGGTCCCGGGGATATACCCTGTTTTGGACCAACAACAGGGCCATTGCCAGCTGGGGTTCATCTGGTTTGAACCCCCCCTTCCCTGTTTTGAACCTCCTCTTTTTAATTTCTCCATTTGTACTACTGTCACTTTAAAAAATTAATGTGGTGGTGTGCTGGCACGTTCCCAAGTCTGACATGTGCCCCCACCACCGAGGACACTGCCAATCATTCTGTATAGGGAGGTCCTTGTTGTGAGCCAGGGACAGGCACCCCCTTCCCGATCTGCAATCAGCTTGTGACTTTTGCCTAGCGCTGAGCTGCTCCTCAGTCTTTCACACTGCTGCCTCCCCAGAGTAATTGGCTGGCCAATCAGCAGTGCAGCAAGAGGTACATAAGTGTGCCCATAATGCAACAGTGTGCTGCCCAGAATTCACACTGCTTCACTGACTGCTGAGCTGCAAGACGGATCGAGGACATGAGGCGAGGGAAGTTTTGGCCCCCGCCTATAAAAAAACAAGAAAAGCAATACGGCGCTGAGTCAGGCTTATTACCAGGTATTTTCACTGCCAGTCACGTAATAAATGTTGCCAGGCTGCCGGATGGTAGTTGCTAACTTAATTCAGCAAGACAGTGAGCACTGAGTTTTGATGTTGCAATATCTCCCCCGTCACATGCATCACAGAGGAACTGATTTATCTTCAGTTTGAACACTGGAGTGGGGTTAGATGGTAACAAACTGGTAGTTACCGTCAGTGTTCAGTTATATGAGGAGTTCCACCTTGTGTTATGATTTCTCTTGTACCACTAGTAGCCCCCCTTTGGCCACAGGCTTTACTTCTACGGTGGTGATGGATTTCAATTCCTCCTGTGCCTTTTTTCCTTCTGCAGTAAAGTTTCTTCCATAGTGCTTGCTTGTCCCACGGCAGTCAGCCTACTGGCTGGCAATATATCCTGCATATTTACCACCTCTCCCCTAAAGCACTGTTGGTTACAATGTCATATGTCAGATTTATTTGCTGTGTTATTATGTGTATGTAACACGCTCTGTAATGTACTCTATATCCTATCCAATGTATGCTCCAGCTAGTGTGTACTCCTACCAATGTATGTACTACTGTGTACTCCTACCAATATATGTACTACTGTGTACTCCTGCCAATATATGTCATTATTGTCTGTAACTAATCCGGGTCGCTCCTGAAAAAGGGACCTCTGGTCTCAGTGAGTTTACCCAGTTATCCAAATCTAAATAAATAAATAAATAATGTGACCATATAAAGTTAAAAAGAGCTGGGCAGGGGAGCCTGTGTGACTGGCTGTGTTTGTCTCTTGTCAGTAGTTTAGTTTTTGTGGATTTTCATGTGTTTCTGCTTGGAGGAACTAGACCATGCTTGGATATAACATCTATGAACATTTCTGGACTAAGAAACTGCAAAACATCAACACCAGGTACTGGCATTCTCATCATAAATCAACTTATTTGGAAGCCATCAAAGCTGAAAGTAAGGTCAGTAAATCTGTTATACAAGCACTGAGTTGTGGAGTGCTGCATTGAATCCACATTTTCGTCTGACTTGTTCTTAAAAGAAGTGTACTTGTCTTTGAGGTCTATTCAAAACCATTTTGGAGAACAAAGGGAAGAGACTAACAAAGGATTTTTACATCCTGCATATGCCCCAGGCCAATGTTCATCACCTTCAGGAATTTATCACATTCTGGGTCTTTGAGCTACAATAACAGTTTTCTGGTCACAGGTATTTCACCATTTCTTGTGGATTTGATTACTTTTCATCAATCACGTGGCACCTCTGAGAACATGGCTTTATATATTGTGCTCTGCAATACCACGGGGCAAATGCAGATCAGCAAGGCCAAGAGGACTAGATGCCCTACAACAAAACTAGTCTGCAAAATGATTAAAGCGTACCTTCTCAGGATACTACTTATGCTACTTCTGATATCTGGAAATATTCATCTTAACCCGGGGCCCACTGGCCTAGCACTCCATGCCACAAAAAGGTGGGAGGGGTTCCCTCACATTAGCCTCAATAAATGTCTGCAGCCTCTTTGACAAACTTGACATCTTGCAAACCTGGGTCCAGCAACATAGCCCTGATGTACTCTCTGTTGTCGAAACATGGCTTAAACCCAAGATACCAGATGCTGCAGTCACCATCCCTGCATACTCTATATTCAGGCAGGACAGGGTTTCCAAACGAGGTGGGGGCTGTGCCATCTACCTGAGGAATTCCTATCTGGGTCAAGTCTTCCCGTTCTCAAACCCTAAACCACCCTCACAGGTTCTCGCTATTAAAGTTCTACTCGGGGCACACAACAAGGAGCTCACCATTGCCTCTGTGTACCTACCCCCCTAAAGATCAGCACAATGGATTTATGAGCATATTGGAAAGCCTACAGGGATTACACCATAAATCTGAACTCATAGTACTAGGTGACTTCAACATAAATTGGCTATTGCTGGAGGCCAGAATCTACAAGGATGCTGTCACGTCACAGAACCTCACCCAGCTTGTTACCACCCCCACCAGATGCAACTATAGGACAGGGTCGCGAACACTTCTGGACTGGATCATCAATGAATGAATGAATCTCAAAAGTCTCAGTGCTCCCTGTTGGGATTAGTGACCAGTTGTCACATGTACCTGGACAAACAAATTCATTAAGCCCCCTCCTAAAATAATCCACACCAGAGTGTTAAAGCAGAGGTACCTTGAGCTACTAAAGACACACCTAAGCCACCTGGACTGGACACCAATCGACTCTGCCATTGATGTAAACCAAGCCTTAGACCTTTTCATCAGCCACTTCACTGCAGCCTGCAATATCTTTGCACCTCTCAAAAAGCTGAAGGTCAGGGGCAGAGCTAACCCTTGGATAACCCCCGATCTAATCACTTTACTCAAACATAGGGATCATCTCTGGCACTGTGCCCATGCAACATCCAAACCTGGGGATATTCAAAAATATAAAGCTGCCAGAAATGAGTGCACGCGGGCAGTTAGGAGAGCCAAAAGCAAAAACTTAAAGGAAGCTCTCTCCAACTCCTGGGGTGATGGAAAAAAAAATTTGGAGTAACTTGAAAGACCTTACAGGCAAGGACCCTAGGTCACCACCCACCATGCTCAACATAAATGGAACACCAGCAACTGACCTGTACACCATCACCAACACCTTTAACAATGCGTTCTCCAACTTGGATAGTGTCCTCCCTTCTAATTTCTTTGATGCCCCCTCTGGTAGTAACCCTCCTGCAACTACTCCTGTCCTACACCCTGCCCCACAATTCTACTTCAAGGAGATCCCAGTGCATGAAGCCAGAACCTATATTCAGAAGGCCATTCACAATGCAGGCTACAGCGGAGACTCCCTTGACCTGAAGTTGTTAGCACTTGTCCTTGAAGAAGTCCTTGAACCCTTGACAAAGGTCCTCAACCTATCACTAAGGCTGTCCCAGTTCCCATCTTGCTGAAAACAGGCAACCATCACACCGGTACACAAAAGTGGAGACAAATCACTGCACTCCAACTACAGACCTATCTCCAGCCTCCCTCCATTGTCTAAGGCCCTGGAGCGCATCGCCTCAGACCAATTAGCCAAGTACCTGGAAAAATATGACATCCAGTGTCCTGAGCAACATGATTTCCAAAAAGAGTACAGTACCACTACTGCACTATTAGAATTCACGGGCTTCATCCACACCGCACTTGATCAAGGAAACTGTGTAGGGGTAGTATTCATCGACCTTACGAAAGCCTTTGATACTGTGAACCACCCACTCCTACTCAAGCATTTATCAAACATTGGACTCTCCAATGAAGCACTGCTCTGGTTTTCAAGCTACCCTGGGGAAAGGGTCCAGCGGGTTAGGATTGCCGGTGTCACCTCGGAAGAAAAGCCAGTCCTTTCAGGGGTCCCACAGGGGTCCATCCTGGGGCCACTACTCTTCAGCCTCTTCCTCAACAACTTTCCCAGTGTCTACTACCAGAAATTATTGCTCTATGCCGACAACGCAGTCATGTTCACCAACCACCAAAATACAGAGCTCCTCGAGAAACATTTACAGCATGAATTCATGTGCATCGAAGAATGGTTCAAGTCACACAAACTTGTCATGAACTACAGCAAAACAAAAGTTATGACCTTCTACAATGACAGGAGCAAGTACAAATCCCGTGACCTCACCATCCTAAACCAAACAGGGACCTTACTTGAACACATTTCTGATTTTAAATACCTAGGTGTCACATTGAACAGCTCACTGTCCTACCATCAGCACATAGATTCTGTCGCCAAAGCCACCAACATCTGTATAGGCCTGCTCTACAGGCACAAACACTGCATGACTCCTGACACTCTCCGGTTGGCTATCAACAGCTCTGTCACCTCCATCATCAATTACGGGCTAGCAATATATGGCTCAGCCTCCGCCTCTGCCCTCCGCAGAATTACAGTTGCACTCAACAAAGCATGCAGGCTGCTAACTGGGGCTGATCGACTTACACACACTTGTGACCTGTACACTCAGGCAGGATGGCTACCTCTCATCAGCCAGACAAGTATCAAACCTGCCTCTTAGCCAAAAAAGTCCTCCTCGGGGTCATGCCCCCCGGGCATTGAAAAGCTACTCATTGACCACTACAGCACCCAGAGAACTAGAAGTTCACAACATCTAACCTTTCTTGTCCCCAGATGCCGGACTACCATGGGCCAGAGGACCTTTGCCCACAGAGCACCACAGTGGTTCAATACTCTCAACAAAGAAACTCTTACTGCTGCTACTCTTGGCCCTTGTAAGAGACAACTCCAACTTCATCTCATTTCGACTAGTCGTTGTGACTGCTCGCCTAATCAGGGGCCCACCGTTCACTGCCCTCCACTTCAGTGTTGACAGCTATCTTTCCCCGCCTTTCCCCCTTCTACCTACCTACCTCCTTGCTTCCTCTCCCTTTCCTCCCTCGAGGCATTTCCTGACTTTTATCCCTCCTCTCTCTCCCCTTTAGAGCTCTTACCCTCACCCTGTACCCTCTGACAATGGCCTTCCTGCCTGCATACTCCCTTCCCTCTCACCTGCAGTACTTATTTCCAAGATTGCCCTTGGCTGATATGTCATGCTACCTAACATTTGGCACATTTTGAATTACTGGAATTTCCTAAGCCTCAGTCACTTACTTCTTGTTATTGTGTAACTATGTATTATTATGTTGACCTTTGTATGTATGTATACCCCCCATTCCTTCGACGTGGAACCTTTCTAAATGAGCAGTTCCTGCTCAAAAGTATTTGTAATCCTAGACTTCAATAAAATAAAATAAAATAAAAAAAAAAACATGATTGGCTCCTTGAGTGAGGAGTTGCTGGTATGTTATCAATGCTGGTGATGCACTGGCTGAAAGGCAGAATGTGGACTGTGGCTTCAAATGTGTTTTTCAAGTTAGTATTTTTGTAGAGGCAGAGGCAAATGCTTCGTGTAATCCCCTAGATCCTCATTCTGTAAAATAATATGTGTTTTGAGCTCTCGAGAGCCTCAGCAGCCCTCTGTGTGGCAGTGCCTGAATTTTGGTCAGTCTCAGTCCGGCCCCTGCAGCAAAATAGGATGATGGGGCTCTCGACAGCTCACCGGTTATTTCACAGGAGGCCAAGTGGAGTTCAGTCTCTTTATTTTCTAAATTCAGGCAGTGCCTGAATTTTGCTCAGTCTCAATCCAACCTCTGCAGCGAAAGGGGATAGGAAAATGTTCTGACAGAAATATAAATAGAAAAAGACTGAACTCCGGTCTGCCTCCTGTAAAACTGTGACAGTACATACAGTCATCATACATCTCTTAGCCACAATAAGTAGTGGCATCTGAGTGCGGAAGACAGGGGTAGAACTGGCTTGGGATGGAATAGGATAGCAGGTAGATGGTAGTATAGTAACAGGACTGTACACCTGCTCCCTGTCATCCCATATGGTGGCAGGCTGACAAAGTGAGGCGAGGGCTGTGTTAGTCACTGTATTAGATCCTCCACATGGCACAGTCTGCAGGGCTTTAGGGGGTTGGCTAGGTGGCGTGATCAGGGAAAGCAGTGCAGGAGGGACTGCTAATCTCTGAGGAGTCCAGGGGACACTGGGAAGGGGGCTCATCAGGTGGGGGGGAGTACTTAGAAGCCTAATGGGCTGAGAGATCAGAGGGTGGGGGTTGCCACTGAACTCCGGGGAATGCACAACACTTACTGACTGACTAACAGGTGAGAGGGTGCCACTAGACACCAGGGCAACAAAGATTGTGCGAGGGTGGGAAATCAGTGCATGAGGCGGTGCCACTAGACACTAGGCACAACAGTAAGAGTATGGGGACATGTGATAGGTGGGCAGGTGGTGCCACTAGATACCACATAAAATGAGATTATTACAGGGATGGCCGATCAGATGGGTGGAGGTGCCACTAGACACCAGGGACGACACAAAGTGTATGGGGACATGAGATTAGAGGGCAGGGAGTGTCACTGGACACCACAGCATTTACAACAATTGCAGGGACAGGGGATCAGAGGGTGGGGTGTATCTGGACACCAGGGCATCCACTGATGCAATGATATGGGGTTTTGTGGTGTGTGTGTGTGTGTGTGTGTGTGTGTGGCTGGGTGGCTGCAGTACCACTGCTCACCACCAGGACTTTGCACCCTCTTAAGTTGGGGTTTGAAAAAAGGTAGTAACTTGTGCCTGTTTGGTGGCATTTACTGTCTTTGCAACCTCTGAATATGCCACTGCACCAATATGCAGGGGAGGACCCGCTATTTGCAAGGGCGGAGCACTAAGTTAGCACTCCGGTGCTAAGAGGTTTTGCCTGCACTGTGGGGGTGTGTGAATACAGACTCCACCCATGAATCTGGTGCAAAACCCGGTAGAACAGGCAAATGGCCCCTGAGTGTCTGCACTACATTTGAATACCTGGTCCGTGGGGAACAAAGTATAGGACTAACAGGATCCAGAAATTGTAACAACCTACGTATTTTCAGCTCCTGGCAAGGGCAGACTGCCATGAGCTCTATTTAAAGTGCCTGGGTCCAGCCACAAATTAACGTAGTGTGAGTCCTGCCTTAAATGTTGCACTATACCTTAAAGAAAAGGTTAAAAAAAAATGATGGTTTCCAGTCTGTGTTCTTGTCACCAAATAATAAAAAAGGCTCTCAGGAAGTTCCCAATGGCGGTGGGAAGCACACATCAGACGGGTCCATTTATCATGTACAGCAGCAGCGGTTCCTGTAAAAAGTAGAAAGAAAAAGGTTAAAGCTGCTCAGACATTTAATAGGCATAGTAAAGATGGATCAGATATCAGGTTTTCCAAACAAGGGAACCTTGAATCCAGTGATGGAAACCCCCAAAAAAAAGAGAGCCTCAGTGCAGACACAGGAAACAGTACCTGCTAGAAAGAAACAAAGAAAAAAATGCCACTGCTACTCCACCTGTACAGAGCAAGGAGCAAGCAGATGACCAGTAAAAAAACACCCTCATCTGAGGACATATCAAAAATGGGGTCATTTTCCATACCCTAATAGTGCACGTGAGACCACTCTTACAACCGTAAGGATGGTCTGTGCGGCAGTATTAACATGCAATGTTTATATAGCCAGTTTCCCATTCAAGTACTAATTATATGTCTGCAGGTGTCTGTCCGTCTGTCTGGGGTGGTTATACACAGAGGTAAAAAAATCCTATCATCCAGATCAGCAGAAAGACATCAATAAAGTTTGGGACGTTCAGAGCACTCAGAGTGAGCATACTGAAGAGACCGTTTTTATGAAGGGTAGTACATGGGCTCTGTAAAAGGGTGCAAGGCGAAGAGAAATATCCAGATTGTTTGGTTTTTGTGCAACTCTCCAAACCATAAAACTATTCTAAAGCCTCAAGCTGAATGCAAGGCATTGTGTGTCTGCAAATCCTTTGCAAATCAGGCTGCTGCCTCTTCGCTGTACTCACTCTGAGTGTTCTAAATGTCCATTGCCTTGGGGTTCTGATGTGGTACCTGGCTAAGGCAAGCACTACACTATGCTGAACAGTCCCCAGAGGACCAAACACATGTCTGCACCTTGTCATTCTCAACCTATGCGGGATCAGATGTAAAAGCCTGTTTAAAAGGGGCTGCCCCTTCCGAGGAAGCCTTATCAGCCTGATTTGCACAAGGATTTGCACACCCATGAGGATGCCTTGCTCTGGGACTGAGGCTTTTGGGTAGTTGTATGGTTTGCAGAGTTACACAAAAACCAAACAATCTGGATGTTTCTCCTCTCCTACGAGAAATTAGTATTCTTATTTCAAACTTTGGTAGTCTCAGTCCGAGTGTTCTAACTATTACCTTGGGGTTCTGACTTGGTACCTGGCTGACAGAACGGCTGCAGCACACTGAGGATTTGCAAGAGGATGAAACAAGTGCTTGTATTTTATCACTCTGAGGTTATACGAGATCAGATGTACAAACCTGTTTAAAAGGCAATGTCCATTTTTGTAAAGTCTTCACTGTCTTTTGAGAGCATATACCTTATTCATCTGAACAAACTGACACAACAACGAGCTTTGGAGAAATGGCCACGGTCATGTGTTTATTAATAAAACCAATTATCCATATATACATTCATTTCAGCGTGATGTGCACAGCTAGGCAGCCTTGGAAAGAATCTAGCTCACCATGGAGAATTGACCATTAATGTTCTAGTTGCTTCATGGTGAGCTAGATTCCTTCCAAGGCTACCTAGCTGTGCACATCACGCTGAAGTGAATGTGTATATGGATAATCGGTTTATAAATAAAGATATGACTGTGGTCATTTCTCCAAAGCTCGTTGTTGTATCAGTTTGTGACACAAACCTATCATCAACTAGGATCCTGTGAGAGCAACAACCACTGAGGCATGAGGGATGGCTATATATCCGGCTGCGGCTAGCTCCTCCCCATCGGAGGATCCGCCATGCTGCGCGACGCTGCCCGAAAAGGGTGCCATCCAGACTCCATCCATCAGGCCCATCCCCCTGTCAACCTCAGAGAGATCTGGCTGGTCAATACATGTGATCTCCTGTTACCCCCTCCCACAGTGTTCCAAGACTACCAAGCCACCACAAGGTGACTCACCCCCCACTAGCACCTCACGCTAATACCCTCACCACTGCCCATTGTATGTCATCCAGAAACAGATCTACTTCCTCCAATAAATGTACTCCATCCTCTCTATACAGACCTGGCTTTTTTACAGACATTCCCAGGTGCTTTGCTATGCAGCCCCTTCCCCACTAAGTCCATAATTGGTCACATGGTTGAGTTCTGCAGCCGGTGCATCTTCTCTATTGCCCTAATGTTCCGGGCGTGCTGCCACTCCACCATATTGGACCAAATTATATGCACCTGGGGCTACCATTGCTTCACTCTTGCCAAGTTCTGCCTGACCCTCTCTTTCAGCTCTCTCGCAGGTATAACCCCTATATAATTTCCCCCCAAATGAATAACTAAAACATTAGGCTGCGACCTCTTCTGAGCCTTTGCTTGCAGTGTTGCCAGTAACTCGTTTCAGCGCATCTCATGCCATCACAACCAATGCACCTCTGTCCTCTCAGGTGCCAGGAACAGGTTTTCTCCTTCAGGGTACTGCCTTGCCCAGAGGGATGCCCAATGGATGTATGAGTGGCCACAAATCTAGATCTGCTCTGCTCGGGCCGCAACACCTATCCAAAACAAAGCAAGAGAGAGTTATAACATGTGTTGTCTTATATATCTTTCAAAAGTCTGTGACTTCCATCTACCCAAAGTCTGTATTGTCCTATCTGATAAGCTCTCTGCCCTGGCATGCAATGCCGCATCAATCCTAAAGAAGCGTGTGTTGTAGTGTTCTGCAGAGATGCCCAGCAGTCACAAGGTCTTCTGCAACACGTGCCTAAACTGGTACACTGTTAAGGGCCCACCATCCCCATGATGGAAGAAGGCCCCCCCATTGCCGGGTGCTGTGTTATATAATCCTGTACCCATGCTGCCACATCCCACTGGAGTCTGTGGGGTGCCGCTAGTCGGCACCACTGCCCATGGGCAAGCTGGTCCGTCTTGCTCATCCATATGTGGACAAAGACTCCTGATGTTGTGTCCTCCACGTCGGCCTCTGCCAACACTAATGGTCTCCCAGTAGCCTTGCTGGGCTGCATGAGCTCAGAAACCCATAATGCCCTGCAAAATGCTACTAAGTATGCTGTCCAGAAGAGCCTTGTCTCGTCAGGGGATGAGCATACCCTTAGGCAACTCATCCCAGATCTGCTTGAAAATGGCAGGGCTGATAGGGCATCTGTTGTCCATGCCCCTTGGGGCTGCCCGTGCCCAACCTCTCAGTATCTCCCAGAGGGCAAATGCCCTTGTAGAGTCAGGGAAGTCCCAGGCTTTCTGAAACCAGGCAATGCCAGCCATGTGCTGCTCGACTGTTTTCCAGGTGGCCCCCGCACATTTTATGATCAGTACGTATTCGCACAGCTGTGCCACTGGGATTGGCCATGTCGCTGCCCACCCTTCTGCGTATTGCACTTCCAAAAAACAGTTGATCCCCCTCTGGTACACTAGTTTCATCCTAGGTGCCAGGGCATTCTCAATCAACTCCCAGACCTCTGGGCTAGCAATTCCCATAGGAATAGCGGGACTTCTCTGGGCTGTAGGTCTGCCGCTGGTGCCAATTCTCGGAACCTCTGCCACCGGCAACAGGCAGAATGCTGATTCTATATCAGCCTTCCCCAGCAGTGCCCCCCCGGCCCGCCTGGCACACCAACTGCACTGCCCTGTCGAACACGTGTAATACACCACGATGTTGACTGGGTCAATGTAGGCGTTGACTGAATCCCCTTCTGGGTACAACAGGTGGTTTATCATTCAGAACTCGCCCGACACCTTTTTCGGGAGTAAGCCAATGGAAGACACCCTAAGGTGTGGGCTGGGGGGGTGAAGGGGCCATTGATCCGACCCACGGCCAGTTCCTTCCATAGTTTGCCACGTATGACCTCCGGTCACTCCTTGGCAGAATGCAGGTTGTCGCCCTCATATGCCCTCCTTGGGCCTTGGTAAGGTATATGAAACCCCTCCCTGAATCCTGCTGCCAAAGAGCGAGTGGCCGCCCTGTCTGGGTAGTTGACCAACCACCCCATAATATTTCCGCCCTTGACCAGTGTTGGCAGCCTTTGTCCCTCCTTTCTGAAATGGGTGAAAATTGTTGTCCTTCCCTGTCCCAGTCTCTGTCACTTTCCCACACTGTTGAAATGAGTGTGGTTTCCTGCATGCCATGCACTCGTTCTTGTATCTACAATGCTCAGTCTTGCATGAGCCTTGGTTGTAGCTGAAACATCACCCTTTCCGCCCCCCCTTCCCCCATTACCCCCTTGATAACCTTTCTTTGGTGATGGAGGGTGTGTCTCACCAGAAAACCACTGTCTGTATGTTGGACCCCTCCCCCCAAGTCTATCGTCCACAGCAACGGGAGGTCCAAGATCACCCAAGACCGTGCCGTGTCCATCTGCTTTCTCCTCCGATACTCCTTGTCATATTCTAACCACCCCCACCTGGCTTACTAGTGTGCATGGTCATTATCCTATTAAAGTAGACCCACACCCCCTTCAGCTTTCCCTCCCTGGGCTGCCCTGGGTGAGGATCCCCACATAGATTGTGAAACCTGCAGCCCAATTCTCCCACATCTGCCGCATTGTTGCTTTGTGCTTCGGCTCGATCCTGTCATCCCCGTCCTTGTCCTTTTTGTCCTTTTCTGGCTCTTTTGGTCAGTTCAGCAGGGAAAAGATGTCACCATATTCTCTGTTGATTATTTACTGCCTCATCTTGTCAGGCAAGTGTGCCTCAATGGGTTCTGCCAGAGATAGAAAGCTCACTGCCCCTTGCTGCCCCGATATTGGTGGTGATGGTGCTGTCGCTCCGAGCCAACACCCACAGTCTCCCCTGCAGCAGGGGCCACCTGGGCTGCTCCTGGCCAGGCCCTACTCTGGTCCACGAGTAGTTCTAGCAACCAATCTAACTTTTTCTCTACTCCAGATTGGCCCAGGTTGCCAATGGTATTGCCCTGGCTAAGTCTCTGAGAACTGCCAGCGGCTGGGTCACCTGGCTTCCCTAAGCTGGTGCAGAGGTCCCCGGGCCTGCCTGCTCAGGTACATGCTGACCCTGTGGTAAGCCCCCTGGAAGACCCAGGCTTAGAGATGTTGGCGTAACTCTTTCCACCCTGTGGCTTATCAGTTCTTCCACAGAATCCTCCTCTCTGCCCTGTTTCTGCTGCTGCCACTGTTCTATTTGGGGGCACCCCCACTACGAAGCAGCTCCCTCAGTTCATCAGCTGACAGCTGGTCTAAATCAAGCATACCTGCTCCTTGATCCACTGCCACTGCGCCCTGATTGGCTCTCTTCTGGCATGGCTTCTTTAAAGGTGGGAGGAGCATCCATGGTGGGGATCAACCTCTCTGGCCCTGGCCCCGGCATGCCTGGCACCACCGTCAGGGTTACAGGTTCAGGCGGCATGGTCAGCGGTGCCAGAGTTCCCGGCTGCTTCCCTGGAATGGCCTCATCTGGGGTTCAGGTGGGGTTGACAGCCCTGAAGACTGACCTCCCTTCCTTGCCTTGATCACTGAAAAGTGCATCCCACCACACCTTACCCTTACTCCAAACGAGGGCTGCTAGCTGTTGCTCGGGGTCACCACTCATCTTATCGATGTGCTGCTCATTCTGTAAATCAAACACAATCACGGCCACTCCCCCTTGCTGGTGCTTAAGCTGATGCTGCCACTCACAACATGGGTCACTGACTATAGAAGACTGTTAATACCAAAGCAGTGACCCTTTCCTGGGCCCTCCCTGGGCCTTCTGGCTTTTTGGGCCCCCCCTTGCTTGGGTGTAATCAGCGGCCCTATGCAACTCAGGGGTCAATCCACTTCTACTGAGAAACTTGGACATGCTACCTATAGTTCCATTTTGTGTGTGTCTGGTTACTCTGTATAATATTCTGTAGTACTGCTGATGCCTCGGGGAACACTACATTTTTTTTTTTTATTACTTAAACTTTACATAAGAGTTTGTATACTTTTTTTTTAATTGGTATAACTCTTTGATGGTAGTTACCACGTAAGCATCGGTGTATCACAGAAGCTGACACATCCTAGCACATTGCCTTTAAGTATTTAGGAGAAACCTAAAAGCAAAACCTTCAGCTTGTAAGTATTTATTAGAGTAAATAAATGGCCCAACCTGGCCCAGAGGCAGATGAGTTACAAGCTGAGCCACACCGACTCCTATGCCAATGTGGATTACACCTGCTGTGTTGCAAATAGCAGATAAATCTATCAGTCCCCAACAGACCCACAACAGCTGTTTATCTTTAGCCCATATTCATCGGGGACTGCGAGATTCCAACCCAGGTCTCTAGGCTCACTGTCCAGAGCATTAGCCCCTACAAGGATCCCTAATACCATTCAACTTAGGAGCCATAATTAGAACCCCCGCTATGCAATGCCACCCTATGCCATTACCATGATAGTGGCTGTCACTCTCGTGCGCATGCGTAAATAGCATTGGCCTCGCGCATGTGTGCTTTGTGCTTCATCATCTTGACCTCTGAGCATGCGTGAGGCCTAAACCTCAACTCTCATATGCAATTGTGCTGTTGCTGTGCTCGGCGGTCCTCCTGAAAATGGCTGACACCCGCAGACCTCTACTATGGTTCAAGTGCGTGGTCCAACACTCCCATGCATGACCCCATGGAGAGAGGATTCCCTAGGAAGCCGCGCTGGCAATTCACGGTTCACCCAACACCCCCTCCGCCATGCCAAACTCTGCGGGCTCACCTCTGGTCTTTGCGGAAGAGAGAAGACTGCACCTACACCCCACCAGAGTACAACTCCTGCGCCGTGTGAAAAGTAGAAGGAAGGAAGGGTGACCGTGCCTGTCCCCCAGTACACAACAACCTCCATGGCTGCCGGCTGCTCCCTAGGCTCGACTACGGATAGCCTGCCACTGACCCAGGTAAGCCCCCACCTACCCAGGAGAAAGGCTGCGCAAATTCTTCTCTCAGAGGGGGGGTTGGTCCGCTGCTAGTGGTGAAGAGCTGCAGGCACCACAATCATATCCACTCCCCCAGCTAGTGGCCCCTCATACAGGAGTAACCTGGAAGCACCAGCAGGGGGAGGGAGACTTTTGCTTCAGAGTCTAGGCCGGCCGTCTTCTTGTGCATGCTGAGCAGCTGCCAGGTTGGGGCCTGGATACCCCACTAGCTCCACCCTACCAGAGGAAAGCTTGTTCTGTGGAGCTAGCTGACCACATGGGCCTAGCTCTGGGATGCGCCATGCATCGGCGGCGGCTGTGGGATTCTTTTTTTTAATTACCGGAGCACCCACAGCGATTTAAGCCACCTCCCCCCTTTGGATGCCTATGTGCCCCACCGGGTCGTGCCTACCATGCACTTTCTGTATAACTAGTAGGCCGGGACCCAATCCAGAGGCCCCCCCCCATTTCCAGAGGGCATGCCTACAGGGGAAGACCTCAGCTGCTAAGTGCCAGGACACTGGAAGCGCAGGGAAGTTCAGCTTCCTGATAGTGACTGCTGGCAGCTTTCTTGAATCTGGGCCCTGGGGGCTAAGCATTTGATGCCCCAGTTACACTATGAGCCCCAGCTCATTGCTTCACTACCCTGCCTTAACTCGCCTGAGCAGGAAGACAAGCCATTCCACAATATCAGTTTCAGTTTTTTACCACAGCCCACAGTGAGAAAAGAGAAAGCCAGGCCAGCTTCCAACCCCCTCTCCAACATTCCTACCTCAGGCCATGCAGCCCTTAGGCCCGAGACCAAGCCTTACCTCTGGTTTAGTTGGTGGCTGAGCTATCAAAGGGGTTCTTCTGATCCTGGTTTTCTTCTGCCTGCAACCTGGGACAAGGAGGAATGAGGAGGAATTCCTCCTGTGCAACATCTCTTAAGGGCTTAGCTCCTCCCTGTCCCTGGCCACAAGCTCCCTCACCCCCCTGGGAACCCTATCCCCTCCCAGCCCCTTCGGGGTGGTCCTACCTGGATACCTATTACCTGTCCAGGTGTCCCAGGCCACACCCCCAGACAAAGCCCCACCTGCTGCGATGATGCCTTGCTGGCTCCTCCATAGCCTGACAACTGTTTCCATACCCATAATGCCTTGCATTGAGATTGACATTTTAGCATATGTGCATGGTTAAGAAAGTTGCATGAAAAACATAAAAATGAATGTTTATTTCCATGTGTGTATGTCATCAGCCAATAAAAAGAAGCTGTTTTGTTATATTACAAACATGTCTTTGTGTTGTATAAACCAATTTTAATTAATGGATCACATTTTTTCTCATACAAAAAGCTATATATTAAATGCCATAATACACAAGTGTTAATTATGGCAAACTATGTGGCTCTTTGTGTGAGAGTGGTCCCCGAGAAGAGTGAGTGGTTGGGATCCACGGTGTGGGCTAACATTGCCCCACTTTTAAATTTTCTTTATTTTAAAAATAAAGTTTTGGTCCCTCGTCAGCAGCCCCCACAAGCAGAGCTGCACCCTCACAGTCTGCATCGGGCCAGCCAAGAGAGGAGCGTTGAGAGTAGCAAGGCCCCCAAGTCATCCCTCCTATTGCCTGTCTCCAGCGCCCATCTCCAGCCAGCATCTCTTGCCTCCTTCTCCTCCTCTTCTTCCTCCTCCTCTACTTTCACTCTGTGCCAGGGCAGTGAGTCGGCAGTAGTACCACTGGCCAGGTGTTGACTGCCTGAATCTAAATACATTTAAAAAAGTTTGTTTTCTGCACCACAGATTGCATGGATGCACAGATGGGAGTGATTTTCTTCTCTCTGGCTCACTGTTTAAAGTCTAAGCTTGCAAAAAAATGTGACCCCCCCAACTAAATAAAAAAAATATGGGGTGCAGTGTGTAAAACTCAAATTTTATTCGCACCCTGGTTGTTGGATGGCTGCATAAACCTCTCAGACTTCGCCCTAGGGGTTTATTTGTCATCCAACAACTCGAGTGTGTGTAAAATTCTCGTACCACACTGCACCCCATACTTTGTCCTGAATATTATACGTGCTCTGATTGAATAATCAGATTAATTTTCATTCGTACCTCCAAACCTAATTACATACTCGTGGCTAATGAGGCTGGGAAGGACTCATGAAAAGAAATCTGATTATACAGTCAGAACAAGTGCAATAATCCCTATTTATATTCTTAGTATAATTCTTTTAATTTTTTAGTAGCACTTGTTCATACATGTTATTTTGTCTATTACCAACTGCTTTTACTTTTACATATATTTCTGTAAATATTTTTGGTATCCTCTCTATGAAAGATGCTGTATAATGCCAACTAGCACATTATCACACATATATATATATATATATATATATTACTGTGATATGCATGTTGTTTAGTCTCCTTTCATGCAGCCCCCCCCCCACCCATGACAGAGTAAGGATTCTGTCCCATTTTTATAGGGAAAATGCAATTACTGAAATCCTGTTCTGTTCTGTTCTGTCCTGCTTAGGGATGGGGAACCGGCTCTGCTGCACTTCTGCACCTCCCTGGACTGGGATGACTCAGCCCTGCTTGGAAATACTGAGCCTTTCGTAGTTCACCCCGAGTTGCAGAGCTGGCCTGGTTCGGAAATGCAGTCCAGTCCAGAAATAACACTCTCACTACCAGTACTGCACGTAAGTCATGAAACAAGGTCAGAGCAATGTGCAGTAATTTTAAAAAAGCTAATTTTTTTTAATGATCCTAACAAAACTCCCAAGTCCCTGAACCATCACATGATCAACTAACGCAAACACTCATGATAGCGGGGCACTGAAGGGAGCCATCTAATGAGGGTCTCTGTTCCGTGATTGACTTGTGTTATAGTGAATGATGTGTGTTAGCCACCATAGGACATTCCATACGAGACAGTGTATCAAGCTCAATTGGGGCTTTGCATGGAAAGGAAACAGTTTTGTGCGCGCGCGTGGCTTTGATAACCGGGTAGGTGCATTGGTCCAGGGGACCATTTACAGGCACGATCCGGGCCACGAGGCGGGTGGAACATAATACATGACACATAATACATAATATATATTATACACAATGATGATACAGCACAGTACAGGGTACAGCTGGGTGGTCAGGGACACTAGAACGGTAGTAGAGATAGAAGACAGTAGGGTAGATAGTATAACAGTTGTAACAAGGGGATAATACAACATAAGGTAGGATAAGTACAATAGCAAATATAACATAAGTAAGAAAAAAAATCGACACGTGGCAGATTGGTGGAGCACAGGGAACTGCAGCATTAGGTTGAACCCAGCCAACCCCATCTCATGAAATCATCCAGGAACAAAAAAGTATTAGTAGTGTTCCAGTCTGTTTTTCTTGCAAAATCAACAAAAAAATTAAAAAAAGTTAGTGTACAGCTTCGCAAAACGTAATAATTCTTTTTCTTTTTGGAAAATGTATTTTTGTAAAAAAATAAATCTTAAGGGAGCAGAGTCAGACAGGACAGGAGGGCTCTGTCTGAAGGTCATAGGAGCCTCATTAATTGTTAGAGGGGCTTATAGTGCTGTACAGATTTTGAAGGGTGGTGTCGCTTGTATGCCAGACTCTGTGTTGCCTGTCTTTGTGCTTGAACTACTACTAGGTCATAGTGCCATATAGATTTTGAAGGGGGGGGTCACATCTTAGATTCTGTGTTGCCCATCTCTGTGATCTAACTACTACTAGGTCATATAGTGCCTCACGTATTTTGAGAGAGGGTGTCACATTTCAGACTCTGTGTTGCCCATCTCTGCGTCCAAACAAATATCACTAATTCAGTAATTAAGTAGGACCTCAAAAATGGATTGAGAATCAGAGCCTGTTATGGAAACGGAACATGTGGGCAGCACCAGCGGTATGGCTGAAACTGGTACACTTAACAATTAAAATATTTCCTGAAAACAAATTCAGGAAAAAAGGGAAATTCACTGCTGAAGATATAATTAATACAACAGATAACAATGAAGCAACACAACCAGAAAAAGAGGAAGTAACACAACCAGAAAAAGAGGACGTAACACAACCAGAAAAAGATGAAGCAACACAACCAGAAAAAGAAAAGAATGTTGGTGAATCCCTGATCAAAGTAATGCAGCGCTGTTGGCATTGCCAGAAAAATCTGACAAAAGTAAAACAGGTAGCCAGAACAGACCTAGAAAGTCAGTGATTAAGGAAAAGGCTCTATCTAGTACCACTAGACATGACACTCCACGATATGCCACTCATGCATGTCGAGGCTCCGTCATCAGAAAGCAGTACCTATGATGAAGAGGTTGTCAATGCACAAGATCACAAGAACACAGGAAAAGCGTCAGCAGATGGGGACCCTACGATCCCTCTAGTCTGCCCTAGAAACTGTAACGGTGCATCACAGTTATGCGCTTCCAAAGGTGATGAATCAAAATGTGATACCAATCAGGTAGAGGATACCACCTGGGTTCCCCCACCCAAAATAAAAAAACACATGCAACAAGCAAAACCACCAGCTGCAGCCAGTAATAAAAAAAAAAAAAATAATCATGGTAGCTCTTCTGGGGACAGCCACAGTGTTCATGAATCAGGGTCAGAGACAACTGCCACAACAACCACTGCTGTTCCTGGCATGGCGACACAGTGTTCTACCTCAGGTGTGTGGAGCTATTTTTATATAAATCCCAAAAATGCATGTTTTGCTGTCTGTACCTCTTGTCATCAGGAAGTTAGCAGGGGGAATGTGAGGGGCCAATCTGGGACAACATCACTAAAAGGCCATTTGCAAAGAGCACATCCAACCATTCAGCTGAGCAGCAGTCCTGAGCAAGAGAAACATATCTGTGATGAAAGTAATCCTACAGACAATAGTGATGGTGAAGGCAGTGCGCGACAGGGGCAGAAAAAACATGTTCAGCTTCACTGACAAAAGTATTTAGACAAGCTACAGCTTTGCCACTGCAATCCCTTGGTTTCTGCCCCCCTGCCCGAACTGAACAGCAAGCTATTACTGCGATGCTGGAACAAAAAGCTGCCTACAGTAGATCACATCAAATCACATTAAATATTAATCAGTTAATAACTGAATTTATTGCCAAGGACCTGCAACCATTTTCTGTGTGGAGAATGATGATTTTAGAGCCCTTTCAAAATATTTTGTTCCACGTTACAACATACCAAGCCGTAAATACTTTGTGACAGTGGCTGTTCCCAAAATGTAAGACTATATGCAAAGTAAAATTGAACTGGCTTTTCAAGAGAGTGAATGTTGTTCTGTGCACCTGACCACAGAAATGTGTATGAGTTCTCAGGCCACTGATTATATGTGCATCATAGCACACTGGGTGTCACGATCATCCACAAACACCAGCACAAGCAGCAGGGTACAGGAAGGAAGACAAACAATGGCAGCTCTTTGCATTAGGATATTTGGTGAGCATCACACCACTGACAATATTTTGTAAGAGTTGTGCGACAAAATGTTTGAGTGGTTAGAACCCCTGGGGCTCACTACTGAATTTGTGGTTTCAGACAATGGCACCAATGTTGTTAGTGCACTGAAACATGGTACTTTTACTCACATTCTGTACTACGCACATTCATTAATTCTGTTACTATGAGCTTTCCATTCCAGTGACAGCAGTATAGTAAAACTAGTGGGAGCTGCAAAGAAAATCTGTGGCCATTTTTGTCATTCTGTAAAATCACGTGGTATCTTGGCTGACCTTCAGCAAGTAAAACAAGCTGGAACTCAACGTTTTACATGTGTGAGAGACTTCTCACACAAAAGAAGGCAGTTCGTGAATGTACCATGGAACACAACGCAGCAGATGATGTTGTGCTGAATTCATTCCAGCGGGGCCGCATGGAGAATCCTACATTGCTCTTGACTCCCTTTGAGGAAGAAACTCGACAGATTAGCAAAGAGAATGCTACTCTAAACCAGGTTATTCCAATCGTAAATTTACTGAGCAAGGAACTCAAGAGGCTGCGTAGAGATTTTGACCAAAAAGGAAACAATTCTAGTGCATCCCTTATGGAGCGACATATACAACAATTCCAAAATTGCAGAAGACTTCACAATATCACGCCAGACAAACATTTTCTTCTTTCTACTCTCTTCAGTCTCTTTCTTAACACCCTCCCTAGCTCCTGCTCAGGCCAAATGCTCCTATACGCCAACAATGCAGTTTTCGTTGCCTCCCATCGCAGCCTCGTCACCCTGCAGGACTCCCTACAGCTCGTCTTCAGTCAAGCTGAAAAATGGTTCCTCGACTACCATCTGGTCCTGAACATCAAAAAGACAAAGTCTATGCTCTTCACCCACCGCCAGAGCAGCACCAGTAATGCCCCCCTCCTCATCCTCTCCAGCACCCTCCACCCCATTTAACAGGTCACAGCATGCAAATACCCGGGCATCACCTTCGACTCAGCACTCACTTTCCACGCTCATCTTAAAACCCTGTCCACTGCAGTGAACACCCGGATTGGACTCCTCTACCGCCACAGAGACTGTCTCCCTCAGAACGCACTCCGGCTGGCTATCACCTCCTCCATCCTGTCCCTGGTTGACTATGGTCTTCCCATCTATGCTGCGGCTGACTCCACTACCCTCTCCAAAATCCAGATCTCAATAAACAAGATATGCAGGCTCCTGATTGGTGCCCATGGCAGAACACGCACATGCCAGCTCTACTCCTCCTCTAACCTACTTACCTTCAACGAGTGTCTGTGCTACCACACCTGTATATTAACCAAAAAAACACCACTTGGGATTTCCGCCCCTGGGGTTGCTATGTCCCTAAAATTAGCCCCCAAGACTGTCGCCACCCAGAATGCAGCCAAGGCCACGTTCCAGGTTCCTAGAACCAGGACCTCTCTCACCCAAAGGTCCTTCCACCACAGGGCCCCCTCCTGGTACCACACCCTCCCTCCGCATATCACAAACATCCCATAATCGCCCCGTTTAAAATCGCCCTACGCAGCCACCTCACCAGCACTCGGAACTGTAAGTGCCCTTGATTGCCCCAAAGCCTGATCTCATCTTTTCTCATCCCATTCTGGTACTCTGCAATGGACAAAGTCCTCTGGACTGCCTCCTCCCTCACCTCCCCCCAGCAACCCTGGTCCCGGGCCCCCCAGACCCTTGCTCCATACACCCTCTAGAACAGGCCTCTTTATTTATTACAATTGTTAGATCGAACTGTGTAGGCAATTGCAAGCCTCAGCACTCCTATGTAACACTGGAATTGCTTGTATGTTTTATTGATTGTATCACACCTGTATCTAGAGCAGGCCTCTTTATTTAATACAATTGTCTGATCGAACTGTGTAGACAATTGCAGTCTCAGCACTCCTATGTAACTTTGGAATTGCTTTGTATGTTCTATTGATTGTATCACACCTGTATCTAGAGCAGGCCTCTTTATTTAATACAATTGTCTGATCGAACTGTGTAGGCAATTGCAAGCCTCAGCACTCCTATGTAACACTGGAATTGCTTGTATGTTTTATTGATTGTATCACACCTGTATCTAGAGCAGGCCTCTTTATTTAATACAATTGTCTGATCGAACTGTGTAGACAATTGCAGTCTCAGCACTCCTATGTAACTTTGGAATTGCTTTGTACGTTCAGTTGATTGTATCACACCTGTATTATCCACCAATGTTGTACACACTGTCTATTTGTTGTCTACCTTCTCTGTGACGAGGTGCCTTTATAAATGAGTCCTTGACTCAAAGGTTGTAAATCCGATATATGAAATAAGTAAAAATAAAAAAGGCAAAATGGCAGAAGGAGCAGAAAATAGGATGCAGTCTGGCTAAAGTAGATTTAGGAACTCCCTGTACACCAGATATGCATAATCAATCAGCGGGAGCTCGTCTTCAGTCAAACTGAAAAATGGATTGAGAACACTTTGAGAACAATCTTGCGCCAGACCGGAAGAGATCAATAGGATTTATTTGTGTAGAGGTTGCCAAGTTCGGGGTGTAATTTTTAGGTTTCCTTGCATGTGTTCAAGAAACATCTTGTGGTAGAGCGACTTTCACAGGTGTGTCAGGGATGAATCCAATGCACAGCACTATACAGTGGACTCGTCCCTGACAAACCAATGAGAACACAACCAGTCTGTGACACTAGTCCAAGATTCACAGCTGGAAGCCATTCTCTAGTTGAAAGAAATGAAGTGCATCAACAAGACAGCTTAATTTCTTTCATTTGCACAGTACTGTTGGCCCTCACCCTCCAGTTTGTCATGAAACCCTCCCACTCCCTCCAACTGGGGGCAGACTGGGTGGACCATAGGCCCTTATCTGCCGACACTGTCTATGTATCTATGTATCTATGTACTGTGTGCTGTCTGCCCTGCTGTCTCCATTCCCGTCTGAGCCCCAGCATGCAATGGAACCCTCCCACTCCCTCCATTCCTGTCCGAGCCCTGGCATGTAATGGAACCCTCCTGCTTCATCCCTCTGCGTGCTGTCTGCCCCACTCCCTCTGTTCCCCATCTGAGCCCCAGCATGCAATGAAACCCTCCCACTCCCTCCCACTGTGTGCTGTCTATCCCACTCCCTCTGTTTCCTGTCCGAGCCCTGGAATCTAATGAAACCCTTCCTCTCCCTTCCACTGCATGCTGCCCACTCCACACCCTCCAGTCCCCATTCTCCACCGCGCTATCTGTCCCCGGTCCTTGCTCCTCTGACCCCCCCAAGGCTTCCACATTTGCCGCTGTGCAGC
Organism: Neoceratodus forsteri; assembly: GCA_016271365.2. Classification (NCBI taxonomy): domain Eukaryota; kingdom Metazoa; phylum Chordata; order Ceratodontiformes; family Ceratodontidae; genus Neoceratodus; species Neoceratodus forsteri. The sequence goes on from CM028135.1 coordinate 1,082,937,533, forward strand.
TATCTATATTAGTGACTCCTGCCGCCCACCAGGTCTCTGTCCTTAGTCCTCACTCTGACCTCACATGGCAAGTGAACCACTTTTCATATTAGTGGCCCCCGGCCCACTGCTACATAAGCAAGGAAACATTTGGCATTACCATACTACCCACATAATGATCAATCAGAAACCAATTATAGTACTGATTTTGTAAAAAAAAGCCATCTACTTTGACAGTAGTAAGGGGACCTTCCTCCAGGCCACACTGGACAGTAGGAAGGTAACCTCCCCCATCCAGGGAGCACCAGAGCCACCACCACTACCTCAGAGGTTGCGAAGAAAGCACAGCAGTTGGACCACAGTGGGCTCAGGGAGGGTGAGGATGATGGAACAGAGGCACACCCAGTCAGTTGTTCCACACCACAATCCATACACCATTCTGGGGGAGCATAGCTCTCCTATGGATGCATCCACAGAGGAGACTAAGGAGGCTGAGGACAACTGTCACAAGGGAGGCCCACAGGAAGGAGGCAGAGGACATCACAAGGAAAGGAAGCAGCTCTGGTGGGGACTCAATTAGGGGATAGAACTGGGGGAGCTGGGAAAACTGAAGTAAGGTGCCTGCCTGGTGCCATGGCTTGGGGGGACAGGACGCATCCTCAGGATCATGAGAACAGCAGCACGGGAGTCTGAGCTGGACGTCATTGTCCACCTAGGGACAAATGACTTGGCTAATCATGAGATTAAAGCAGTGCAGAAGGACTTTGTAGAATTGGGGAGGGACCTAAGACAAGTAGCACACACAGTATCCTTCTCAGAGGTGCTGCCTGTTAATGGTATGAGTGAGGCGAGGGTACTTTGCACCATGCAGTTTAATGAATGGTTGAAAAAATGGTGTGGAGCACAGGGGTTTGGCTTCATTGGGGACTGGGGTTCCACCTGGAGGGACACCAGCCTATACTGGCAGGATGGTCTGCATCTGTCCAGGAAGGGAACAAGTCTTTGAGCAATCAGTTTAAATGCTTCATTGGCAAGCTTTTAAACTAGTCAAGGGGAGGCACTGATAAGCAGCAGGAAAATCCCAGCCTCTCCCTACAAAACAGGGTACTAAATGAGAAAAAGACTGAGGTAGACAGGTCAGTGGGGGATGCTGCAAAAGAAGGTAAAGCCATCAAAAAATGGAGAGCAATGAGTACCAATGCCCATAGTCTGAGTAACAAGCTTCCTGAATTAGTGGCCTTGATGGAGGAGGAACATCTGGATATCATGGCAGTCACAGAAACATGGTACACACAAAACCATGACTGGGTCATAAACATACCAGGATACACTATCTACAGGAGGGACAGGGAGGGTAAAAGAGGAGGAGGAGTAGCTCTTTACATAATGGAAGAAATCAAAGCAACAGAACAAAAGGGAAAACAGGGAGGACAAGAAGCACTGTGGGTAAATTTGGAGACCGGCAATGGCACCACAATCCGCACAGGGGTTGTATACAGACCCCTTCTCAGGGGGAGGAAATGGACAAGGAAATGATAGAAAGAATGTTTAGAATGGCAGAAAAAGGGGAGATATTGCTGATGGGTGATCTGAATATGCCAGATGTTAACTGGAGTGCAGTTGCAGCAGCCACTTCAAAGAGTGGGGTTATTCTAGATGCCCTACAGAGGGCATGCCTTAGACAACTAGTATTGGAGCCCACTCGAGAGGGAGCAATTTTAGACCTGGTTCTCTCAAATGGAGATGGAGAGAGGATCACAGATGTAGAAGTGGGAAGCCATCTGGGAACTAGCGACCATCGAACAGTATGGTTCACAATAAACACAGCAATAGAGTCAAGCCATACAAAGGCAAAAGTACTGGACTTTAGGAGGGCTGACTTTGCCAAAATTGGTGAGTGCCTAAGGAATGCACTAGCAAATGGGTAGGAAGGAGGGGTGGAAGAACAATGGGGAATAATAAAAACTGCCATCACAGAGGTAACAAGCCTTTGTGTGAAGCAAATTAACAAAATGAAATGATGTAACTAACCACTATGGTTCTCAAAGGAAGTGACAGTGAAGGTTCAAGAGAAAAAGAAAGCATTCAGGAAGTACAAGGAATCACAGAAGGAGCAGGACAGAGAACTGTATCAGTTAAAGCAAAAGGAAGCTGGGAAGGCAGTCAGAACAGCAAAGGCCCAAACTGAGGAAAAGATAGCCAACCAGTTAAGGGGGATAAAACCTTTATAGGTACATCAGGGAGTGAAGAAAGACCAAGGGAGGGCTAGTGAGGCTTAATAAAGAGGAGGGAGGGTGGGCAGAGGGTGACTGTGAAAGGGCAGAGATACTAAACAAATATTTTTGCTCAGTATTTACAAAGGAAGTGGGGAGGTACCTAAAACAAACAGTAGAAACACTCCGGATACAGAAGTTGATACCAGCCCATTTACAGAAGAAAGGGTTCTGAAAGAACTCTTAAAACTGAAGGTGGACAAAGCAATGGGGCCTGATGGGATTCATCCCAGAATTCTAAAAGAACTAAGGGGAGAACTAGTGACACCACTGACTACCCTCTTTAACAAATCATGGGAGGATGGGGTGGTACCCGAGGACAGGAGAAATGCAGATGTGATTCCCCTTCACAAAAGTGGGAGCCAGGCAGAAGCAGAAAACTACAGACCTGTTAGTTTAACCTCAGTGGTAGAGAAAATGATGGAATCACTTATGAAGGAAAGAATTGTTGAGTATCTAGAGATCAGAGGGGCTCAGGACCCAAGGCAGCATGGATTCACAGTGGGAAGGTCATGCCAGACAAATCTGATAGATTTCTTTGGCTGGGTGACCAAAGTAGTAGATTAGGGAGGGCTGTGGACATGGCATACCTAGACTTTAGCAAGGCATTTGACACAGTCCCACACAAAGATTAATATACAAGTTAGCCAGCCTGGGAGGGTCCCAAGATGACAGCCTGGGTAAAGAATTGGCTGGAGAATAGGACACAGAGAGTAATAGTAAATGGAGTCCACTCTGAAGAAAGGGGGGTTACTAGTGGGGTACCGCAGGGTTCAGTATTAGGACCGGTCCTCTTCAATGTCTTTATAAGCAACATTGCAGAGGGACTGAAAGGAAAAGTATGTCTCTTTGCAGATGACACAAAGATCTGCAACAGAGTTGATGCACAAGGTGGGGTGGAAAGGATGAGAAGGGACTTGGCAAGGTTAGAGGAATGGTCAAATGTATGGCAGCTTAGATTCAATGCTAAGAAGTGCAAGCTAATGCACCTGGGAAACAAAACCCCAGGGGAATAGTACACAATGGGGGGTGAGATACTAACAACAACAAAAATGGAAAGGGACCTGGGGGTAGTCATATCAGATGACCTAAAGGTGGGCAAGCAATGTGAGAGGGCAGCAAGGAGGGCTGGGGGGATACTGGTATGCATAGGGAGAGGCATCACCAGTAGAAAACAGGAAGTTATTATCCCTCTGTACAGACAGTTGGTGAGACCCCATCTGGAGTACTGAGTGCAGTTCTGGAGACCCAATCTCCGCAAGGACATAGACAGGATGGAGGCTGTCCAGAGGAGGGCAACTAAAATGGTGCAGGGTCTGCACCGGGAAGACATATGAGGAGAGACTTAAGGAGCTGAACATGTATAGCCTCGAGGAAAGGAGGGAGAGGGGGGACATGATAGAAACTTATCTCAAGGGAATCAACAAAGTCCAAGATGGTAGCATCTTTCAAAAAAAGAGGTGTGCAAGAACAAGGGGGCACAATTTGAAGATAGAAAGGGGGCAGCTCAGAGGTAATTTAAGGAAGTATTTTTTCACAGAGGGGGTTGTGGATGCATGGAACACCCTTCCGGAGGAGGTTGTGGAGTCAAAAACAGTGGTGGAATTCAAGCATGCATGGGACAGTCATAAGGCAATTCTAGGAGGTGGGGGTAGGAAGAAGTAGGCTGCTGGTTAACTAGGATCTGCAGCTTATCCACTAGGTAGGGAAATGGGCAGACTGGGTGGGCCAAGCAGTCCTTATCTGCCGTCAAAATCAATGTTTCTATGTTTCTATGATTTTTCTGGCTGTCACTAGTCATATCTATACAGATACAAAATGACTGTCATTAGTTCTCTATCCATCTTGTGTGACTCCTTGTTGTGTGTGTTTTTTACAAAATTGGAACTCTTAATGCTGTCCAGTCTGTCAGTGTGTGCCAACAGGGCAAATGTGTGTTTTGGAATTTACATGGCAGCCTTGTCTGATCGGAGCATGACTTTATTCGGTCATTGCAGTAATAAGGATTCTTTGATTTCGGGATCCCATATTGTGAAGCCAATGTCAGGAAAAGAGTGTAGATGTTGCACCGCTCCACTGTAATTTAGTGAATAAATGAATAAAAGAATGTCGATGGCAAATTCTGACTCTTGGCTTCTGGAGATATAAGCAATTCTTTAAAATAAATATATAGTGTAGCAAAGCCAACAGTAAGGTGTCACACAGTGCAACAGGGACATCCAAACCCATATACCGAGTCTTGGAAATGAATTTAACAAAACCACATCCTAGAGTACAGAGACGGATAAGCAGTTTATAAGTGCAAACCAATTTTGTTGAGAAATCAGCAACTGTATATCCCATTACTAAATTTCACATACTAAGTTATGTCAAAAGCATGCTTCATCAATGGAAAAAAGAGTAGAACAAGTATTAATGATCTGATGATAATTCTGTTTAAAGGAGTAGTCCACCCAAAACCACGGGATTCAATGACTGGTTGAAAAACTGGTGCAGAGCTCAGGGATTTGGCTTCACTGGGGACTGGGGCTCCACCTGGAGGGATGCAGGCCTATACAGGTGCCATAGTCTGCATCTATCCAGGAGGGGAACCAGGATCCTGGGTGATAGGTTTAAATGCTTCATTGGCAAACATTTAAACTAGCCAAGGTGGGAGGCACTGAAAAGTAGAAGAGAAATCCTAGCCCCCCCCAAAAAAATCAGGGTTGTTAGTGAGGTAAACACCACAGAGCAGTCAATAGGGAGGAGGGCAGGGGTAAATGGAGAAAAAGACAAAGGCAGTAAGGACAGGGATGGGGCAAAAAGAAATAAAGCCATAAAAAATGGAGGGTAATAAGCACCAATGCCCATAGTCTAGGTAAAATCTCCCCTAAATGGTGGCCTTGATGGAAGAGGGATGCCTGGCTATTGTGGCAGTCACAGAAACATGGTACAGAGAACTATGACTCGGATGTCAACATACTAGGGTACACAATCTACAGGAGGGACAGGGAGGGAAGACAAGGAGGAGGAGGAGGAGCTCTCTATGTAAGGGAAGAGATCAAAGCAACAGAACTAAAGGGTAAACAGGGAGGAGAGGAGGGACTGTGGGTCATCCTGGAGCCTGGAAATTGCACCACAATCCACACAGGGCTTGTATACAGACTCCCATCTCAGGGGGAGAAAATGAACAAGGAAATTATAGAAGGCATCCTTGGGATGGCAGAGGAAGGGGAGATATTGCTAATAGGGGACCTGAACACACCAGATGTTAACTGGAGCACCTTTTCTGCAGCTACATCAAAGAGCAGGGCCATTCTCGATGCCCTACCAGGGGCAAGCCTCAGACAGCTAGTTTTGAAACCCTCTCGGGAGGGAGCAATCTTAGACCTGGTACTCTCAAATGAGGAAGGAGAGAGGGTCTCGGATCTTGAAGTGGGTAGCCACCTGGGAACAAGCAACCACCAAACAGTGTGGTTCACTATAAACTTAGCTGTAGAGTCAAGCCTTATAAAAGTGAAGGTACTGGACTTCAGGAGGGCTGATTTTGTCAAAATGGGAGAGTGCCTCAGAAAAGCACTAGCAAACAGGCAAGAAGATGGGGTGGGCAACAATGGGGAAACATCAAAACCGCCATCACAAAGGCAACAAGCCTTTGTGTTTAGCAAATAAACAAATCAAAATGAAAGAAAAAAGCACTATGGTTCTCAAAAGAAGTGGTGGGGAAGGTAAGGGACAAAAAGATAACATTCAGGAAGTATAAGGAAACACAGAAGAAGCAGGATAGAGAACTGTACCAGTTAAAGCAGAAGGAAGTGGGGAAAGCAGTCAGAATAGCAAAGCCCCAACCGAGGAAAAGATAGCCAACTTAGACGGGGGATAAAACCTTTTATAGGTACATTAGAGAACAAAGAAAGACTAAGGCAGGAATACTGAGGCTGAATAAAGAAGAAGGTGGTTGGGCAGAGAGTGACAGTGAAAAAGCAGGGATACCAAACAAATACTTCCACTCAGTATTCACAATGGAAAAGCAGGGGGGAGATACCTAATCCAGTCAATAGAAGTACTCTGGATAAGGGGTTGATATTAGTCCTTTCACAGAAGAAAGGGTTTTGAAAGAACTCTTAAAACTGAAGTTGGATAAAGCAATGGGGCTTGACGGAATTCACCCCAGAATTCTAAAAGAACTAAGGAAAGAACTAGTAACACCACTGACTACCCTTTTTAATAAATCATGGGAGGATAGTGTGGTACCTGAGGACTGGAGGAGGGCAGATGTGATTCCCCTTCACAAAAGTGTGAGCAAGACAGAGGCAGAAAACTACAGACCTGTCAGTTTGACCTCAGTGGTAGGGAAAATGATGGAATCACTTCTGAAGGAAAGAACTGTTGAGTATCTAGAGGCCAGTGGGGCACAGGACCCAAGACAGCATGGATTCACAGCAGGAAGGCCATGTCAGACAAATCTTATTGATTTATTTGACTGGGTGGCCAAAGTAGATCAGAGAGGGGCTGTGGACATGGTCTAACTAGACTCTAGCAAGGCATTTGACACAGTCCCACACAAAAGATTAATAAATAAATTAGCCAGCCTGGGAGTAGGTCCCAGGGTGGTAGCCTGGGTAAAACACTGACTGGACAACAGGACACAGCAGGTAACAGTAAATGGAGTCCACAGTGAAGAAAGGTGGGTTACTAGTGGGGTACTGCAGGGTTCAGTACTGGGGTCGGTCCTTTTTAATGTCTTTATAAGTGACATTGCAAAGGGACTGGAAGGGAAAGTATGTCTCTTTGCAGATGACACATAGATCTGCAACAGGGTTGATACACGAGGTGGGGTAGAAAGGATGAAAAGAGACTTGGCAAGGTTGGAGGAATGGTCAAATGTATGGCAGCTTAGATTCAATGCAAAGAACTGCAAAGTAATGCACCTGGGAAACAAAAACCCAGAGGAAGAGTACACAATGGGGGCTGAGATACAGACAATAACAAAAAATGGAAAAGGACTTGGGGTAGTCATATCAGATGACCTAAAGGTGGGCCAGCAATGTGAGAAGGCAGTAAAGAAGGCTGGTGGGGATACTGGGATGCCTAGGGAGAGGCATCACCAGTAGAAAACAGGAAGTTGTTGGCCCTCTGTACAGACAGTTGGTAAGACCACATCTGGAGTACTGTGCACAGTTCTGGAGACCCCATCTCTGCAAAGACATAGACAGGGTGGAGGCTGTCTAGAGGAGGGCAACCAAAATGGTGCAGGGTCTACACCAGAAGACATATGAAGAAAGATAAAGGAGCTTAAGATGTATAGCCTTGAGGAAAGGAGGGAGAGGGCATGATAGAAACTTTCAAATACCTCAAGGGAATCAACAAAGTCCAAGAGGGTAGCATCTTTCAGGAAAAGAGATATGCAAGAACAAGGGGGCACAATTTGAAGATAGAGGGGGGATAGCTCAGAAGTAATGTGAGGAAGTATTTCTTCACAGAGAGGGTTGTAGATGCACGGAACTGCCTTCCTGAGGAGGTCGTAGAGTCAAAAACAGTGGGGAAATTCAAGAATGCATGGTACAGACAGGCAATTCTAGTGGGGTGTAAGAGGAAGTAGGCTGTTGGTTAACTAGGATCTGCAGCTTATCTGTTAGGTAGGGAAATGGGCAGACTAGGTGGGCCAAGTGGTCCTTATCTGCCATCAAATTCTATGTTTCTATGTTTAAAACTTGCAAAAAATAAATGTTGTGCAGAGAGTTTTAATTTGTATGTGAAGTTCTAATGTTTCCTTCCCTCTGACTGCTATTAGGAGTTTTTCCTTAATTAGCCTGCTAGCTTTATGCTAGTTTTACGATCCCTTGGGATCTTCATACCTGATAGCTTAATTGTATTCCTTGCTCCCACAGTGCATCTTGTCTCATGTGACAGTGATGTAGCAGAGACCCAACATTCAGCACACACATGCCAAACAAACTAAATATCTTGGAAAGTTTACAAGCTACACAAAAATTACCAGCAGCAAAGTTGTTCAGGACAGTAAGAACTTTACGATAAGGGTAGACGCTAAGCTGAATTCTAAAGATTTTAAAATATAGCCATCTCTACTGTTGTGAATTGATTGTAAAGCATTGCTTTCCGCTGGATTTATAGTCTCTACTACATCACTGTCACATGAGACAAGGTGCATTCCAGGACAAAGAAATACAATGAAGCTGTCTCAGATGGAGAGCTCCAGGGGTCGTAAAACTATTCTAAATCTAGCAGGCTAATTTAGGGAAAACTCTTAATAGCAGACAGAGGGAAGGACACACAGCAACTTAACATACAAATCAAAACACTCTGCACAACTTATGTTTTTTTGCAAGTTTTGGGTGGACTACTCCTTTAAGAGATAATGTCAGAATCTATAGACTTTAAAATTATTAACTGGGTCCTACCCAGTACACAGCAAGTTCTAGCTAGTAAAATGTGAACCCTGGGGCAATCATTGCTGAGGAATGTGGAATGCAGATGTGGTTTGAACAGGCTACCTCATGTTTATTTTCTTAAACAGCAGCAGTTTTACACACAGTATCTATCAACATTGTAATATTTTATAACTGAAAATCACAACAGAATGTCAGCACTCAGAAATGTACTGAAAATGCAGTATTTACAAGAATAGGGTGCAGCATACGCTGGAAAGGTTATTGTTATTTTATTATATTGCTTTTCCATGAAATAATCATTACATATTTTTCCATGTGGCTGGAAGTTACTGTCATGTCGAATTTTGTATTCTCTGCACAGCACAAGATTATGATTCTGATAATCTGCGGCTCATAGGATCCCACAAGATGAGCTGCTCAGCTGTGACTATATGGTTGGGGTAAACACAGCAGGCATATTTTTATGTTTTATTTCACATCAATGTTACAAGTATTTGCCTGATAGGCAGATAACAATTGAGAAGACAGAAATCACAGTTCAGATTTGGTGTAAACACACTCCAAGGAGTTACACAATGTTTTTTAAACACCAACAAGGAAGCTACTAAAATGACACGCCTTTCGTATCTGTATGAAAACAAGCATTTGCCAATGCCAAATGTTTGCTTACCGATATTAGCATTGGATGTGCAGGAGTTAGACAGATGCAGAATAGGAATGGCAATGAAGTACTGAAGTCACATCAACCCCAACTCCACCCTGCAGAGATGGACAGGCATTGGGGTGTGCCTTTGGGTTATCTCCCATAACACTAATGGCATTTTACCTCACCCTATCCTGCAAACACCAACAAACGTTGAGGTGTGCCTTGGGGTGTTTGGCTTTATAGTCACCCCATTTCATAAGGACACATGCTGAAATGGGTGCAGTATAGGAGAATGGGGTGAACTCTGGGGCTGAAGAGTCCAAGGCACACCTCGATACCTGTCACTGGCTTCAGGGTGTGGGTAGGAGTGGAACAGCGTGAGAATTATAGCCAGCAATCCAAAGGCACACCCCTGATATCTGTCAGTCTGTACAGGGTGGGACGTTATGGTTAGAAACCCTAATGCCCCAGGCGTTTGTTGGTATTTGCAATACAGATTTTCAACATGGCCTTTTTTGTAACCCCCTACCACATGAAAGCATTTGGGACATCTGCTCATGAACAGTGGCACTGTGATATATATATATATATATATATATATATATATATATATATATATATATATATATATATATAATTCATAATTTTATTGAATTCAAGTTATTTTCTTTTTAACAGTAAAGCAACCAAGATGATCAGAGATGAATCTACAGACTTGTTTGTTAATGAAATAAACACAAGTTATGTAATTTCTATATCTATTAGAACATTTTACAAGATAACAGGTTAGATTATTAATATTCTAACATAGATTCAGTTGTGTATGTACTGTAAGAGAATAAACAGCAGAAAAAGGTAAGTATCTAGAAGGTAGAAAGAGACACAGTAATAAACAAAAAACTATAAAACATTTTAACAATTTGTTGACTGAAGTTCATAAAAATACCAACTGAAGGTTAGCTAAATTGCTTGTCAGACACATTTTAACAATCTGGGTTTAAAAATGGTTCCCAAATTTCCTTAAACGTGTCCATACGTTGGATGTTCAGATCTGAGATTCTCTCATAACTAGCTCTAATATATAGATCCTGTGGCCATTCAGTTGTTGGCGGGATAATTGTACTGTTCCAGTGCCTTAACAGTAAATTGTTTGCTGTAGTAAGGGCAGCAGACAACCAGAGTTTTTGAGGAAGTGTTAAGTTAACAAGGTCTGAGCAAATTCCTAGGCTAACTAGTTTGGCTGAACATTCGATTTTGCTCTGCATTACTTTATCATAAATCTTAAATATTCCATTCCAAAAAGGTGCAATCATAGGGCATGACCATAAAATGTGAGATAATGTACCTTTACCCAACGTACATCTCCAACACTTATCATCTGATAACAGGTGTACAGTAGTCTAACCATTTTGCATGGCATATAGTACCACCTATGTGCAATCTTGTATTGTATGAATCTCCCTTCAGCTTTTTTGCATTTTTTAGTGTCATGCTCCAGATTTCATCCCATTCTGTTTCACTGATTTGTATGAGTAACTCCTGTTGCCATTTATCAGTTAATGATATTACGGGATTCCAACAAATGCTTTGTCAGCATCTAGAGATAATAATGTTGGTTGTAGGAGGTTGTGTTTAGCTGCATAAATGATATGCATCATCTTTCTAAATAGGTCTGAGCTGCAGCGCCCCACCACAAAACCAACTTGGTCAGGATGAATCAGTTTTTGTATTACCAAATTTAGTCTGGTGGCCATAATGTTAGCCAGTAACTTACAACCTACGTTTATGAGAGAAATTGGGCGATAATTCTCACACAAAGTGGGATCCTTATTCTTTTTCCGTAATACCACAATGGAGGCTTCACACATTGTGGGAGGTAAAGATCCAGTATGTGTCACATCACAGAACACTTTGTGAAGTATTGGGCCTAGCAAACAGTTAGTAGCTTTATAGAATTCACCTGTTATACCATCAGGGCCAGGAGCTTTAGCAGAAGGAAGGGACAGTAAGGCCTTGCTGATTTCTCCTTGAGTGATGGGCTTGTTTAGGTTAGTTTTGTCTTGATCAGAGATAGATGGTAACTTGATGTTTTGCAAAAACCGATCGAAGTCACCTTGATTAGAGTGGTCCTCAGGTTTACTTAAGGAAGAATAGAAGGTTGTGAATTCTTCAACAGTTAGGTTAGTCGTATATGTCATATTTCCTTGTTTGTTTTTTTATAGAGGCAGTCTTAGTGGCTTCTGATAATTTCCTGAGTTTATGGGCCAACAACCTCCCTTGCACTTCCCCAGCCTCCCAATAGGCCTGTTTTAGATGGAAAAGGGCATATTCTGTTTTTGATTGTATATATTGTTAATTTCATATTTACTGTTAATGATATCTCTGTATAGACTAAGATTTGTAGACCCTGAGGACATAAATAGTTGTTCCTTAGTTTTTAGTTCATTTTCCAATCTGTTTAGCTCTGTTTATTTAAGCTTTTTTTATGCACTACAAAAGAAAGTATGCAACCTCTTATATATGCTTTAAAAGAGTCCCGTAGGTTTGGTATAGAGACTTCCCCATTGTCATTTGTTTTGAAAAAACAGTTTAATTTCTTCCACCAGCCATTTTGGAAGTTCACTGTAGTTCATAAGGCTACTGTTGAACTTCCAGTTCCTTTCCAAAGATGAGATATAGTCTAATGTAATACTCATGGAAACAGGCGCATGATCCAATATTATTATGTTGCCTATATGACTTGTAGTAAGGTCTGTCATCAGAGATTTGGTGAAACAGATATAATCCAATCTATTGGAGGACCCACATCTGTTAGATTTAAATATACCATGGACCTTTGACAGCAACCAGTCAGAAAGGCAGGCTTGCACCTTACCTCCACTGTAAATCCGCTGATAATCACTGCAAAAGATGCCAGCCAGCCACATCTCTGAAATCAGAGCACTGCAACTGCCAACTTGTTTCCCCACTAAGCGGAGACCATAAAATAGCAGCTCTGTACATCAGGAAAAGAAAACAAAATAAAAACACTGCTGTAATACTGAGTGCCTTATTAAGCATTACACTAAGTACTGCTTTTTTTAAAATAATAAAAAAGCAGTACTTGGTATAATCACAATAAGTTATCAGAATTGTTATCAGGGATTTACCATGGCTGGCACGGATTTACCCACTCGGCTGCACCTCATGGGCAAACCACTCTAGCCATGGGAAATCCCCTGATAACCCACATCCCCTCAGGGCTTATTGCTTAAATGTATAATCTCTACCTTTTGGATACATGACTCTCCAGATATCCACTAGGCCAAATTCTTTGCAGAAGGATCCCAAAGCTATAGAAGAACTGGAGTGATCTACTGGATTGGCATATGTGCTATCTGTAAATATATCATATACTGTGTTCATATCCCCTCCATAAATCAAATCTCCCTGAGCTTCTTCACTAATACTCTCTGCCAAATCAGCAAAAAATGTAGCATGATTACTGTTAGGATCATAAATATGCACCTGTGATATTTTTTTTTTATTTTCAATCCTAGAGTTTACTATCACATATTTATTTATTTAGCTCTTGTTAACCAGGTAAATACAATAGACAAGACATTTGCTTATTTTCAGGTATCTTCCTTCTGAATCAGAAAATATAGCATTGAACACATTTAGAGTTGTATGAAATCAAATACATTCCCCTTTACTCTTGAAGTTCAGTGAGCTACCATAAACAGATCCAACCCAAGCTCTTTTAAGTTTAGCAGTTTCTTCATTTGTTAAATGTGTTTCTAGTCAAAATGCTATGTCCACTTTCATGGACTTGAGATATGCTAAAACTTTGGTCCTCTTAATTGGGTTACTACAACCTTGGATGTTCCATGATACTATCTTCACAGTAGGTTTAACAGAGGATATTGTTGAAGTAAATTAAAGCAGAGTTTAACAACTTAGTTTTTAAGACTGTAAACAAGAGTATGAAACACACTGACATGCAGTAATCTTTGAGAAAACAAAAAAGAATACTACTAGACTCACACTAGAATACTAAACAATGAATTATCTATACATTAAATGATTATAATAACTAGATACTAAAACAGATAATGAACCTGAACTGTAGTACAGGTATTGTGACAATACGTGACAGAAATCACCGTAGAAGTTGCTTAACTTGAGGCTTTGGACAGAGTCTCCCTGTGTTATACCCATTGCATGGTAGTAACATGCAACCAGAATATAAAGAAGGCCTGATAGTTCCATGTAGACAGAGAGCATTATTAACAATAGAAGGAACAATATGCCTGGTTAAATAAAGTGATTGACAGATTGATTGAGAAGGAAAGGACTGGGAGCGCAGCGTTCAATTATTTAGATGTCTGTCTGACTTACAAGGCTAGGTAATATTCATGATGTTTTACCAGGGAGTGATGCTGCAGTTGTTTCAATTTGAGACCTGAGCTATATAATGAGACCCCAATATTAATATGCACGAACTGTTAGGGCCTAACCTTGCAATACTCAATGATTTAGCTTGTCTTATCTGAAGGAAAGTACAAGTTCTAATGTTTTGAATAGTAAAATCCTTGTGGCTCGTCAATGTCCTAAATTTAGGTATGCTATAAAAACCATATGGCCTTCAAATTCCGCAAGTCACTTTGTGGCTAACAAATTAGTGGCAAAGTTTGGATTCTAAATTTGTATTACTGCAGGACGTCCTTGCCCTAATAGCAGTCCTTTATGTTATAACATCAGATAATTGAGGGTGTCATAAATAGTACCAGCCAGCAATGAAAGCACATTCGGCTGCTCATTATAAAAAATGTTATTTGGCCCATATAAGAATCATTCTCTGCCATCCAGCCTACACTATGCCTCCGTGAGCTTGATTTCTAGCTATTAAGTAAATGAGAGGTAGCGATCAATATACAGGTTTAGAGTTACTTTAAATAATTGCTCCAGGACTAATCTCTATTTGACACAACCACACCCTTGTCCTTGGCAAATCTTAACAGTATTACCCCAAGGAAAAAGTCCATATAAAGATAATTCCATAATGCTATGCCAATAGTACAAATCCCATTATCCATATCTCTGTCTGCTATTGTCTTTTCATCCCTTATTGGTAAATCGATTGTTGTCCCTGTATTCAGTAGAACCTTAACTAGAGTATATGCCTTTGAAAATAAGTAACCTAGAATAAGTAAACTTATTATACAGGACATTCTTCACCCCCCCTCCCCATAGCTCAATATAAACACATAGTGCACATCTGGAACTTAAAGCACATGTATTTGTAGTTCATGACAGGCTGAGAAAAAATATACATACACATATCTCCACCCATCTAGAGTTTAACTCAGACTAGTCCGATTTCAAAACAACCATATAGCAGATAAAAATATACTGCCAGAATATGTTTCTCTGTATTCTTCTTAAAAATAGAGCTATGGTTAACGAGGTATAAACAGAATAACAAACGTTCCCTGATGTTGACTATAAAATGACATTAATCAGCTTATGCATCTAGATAGTTAATATTTATGACATGGAGCCTTTGCAAAGGAGTCTCTGACTCGAAGGTATTAATTCCAATTGTATTCAATAAATAAATAAATGTGTTCTTTCACTGGGAAATGTAACTGTAAATCTGTATAAGCTGCACATACCACACTCATGTGTGGCGTTCTCTCAATATATGTAACATTGCACAGAGAATGGAGCCCAGATATGAAATTGAGTACAACTGTAAAGTAGAATAACAAAAAATAATTAAACTGGTGATCCAAAGAATTAAATAAAACACAATAGCAATGGCAGAACAGTAAAATAAATGAAAGTGTAGTCCGGGAGATGTGCAGTCGACCCATGAGTAACCGGTAGTGGGGCAAAGTGACCCTTAACCCACCACCTTGGAAGGAGACAGGAAGTTCATCCAACATATTGCATTTCAACGGGTCTATCAGGACTCGATGTTTCTTTGGCAATTGCCATATTAGAGTTCCCCCTCCTAAAAACATTGAGAAGATTGGTGAGGAGTGATGCTTTCTTTGTTTTGGATTCCACCAGAACTCCGGTCATTTTTTCTAGCAGCAACCGATGAAAAATTACCCGAGTAGCTTTGCCTGTGTGTGAAAGATGCCTTGCTGGGTGGTTTGATTTTTCTGGTAATGTTTACGTAAGCGACCGACTTAGGAGAGGGTGTGTTACTCTTAACTATTTCAGAGTTTGGTAGAGGTGTGCAAATTGTTGTTGAATCTTTATTCTGAGACTGGGTACTCATCTGTGGGCTAGATCTGGAATCCTCACTTAGTGGAGTGAGAGTGGAATTCTCAGTAAGGCTAGAAGTTGCAACGACCCCAGGATCATTGCTGGAGCTTTTAACAAACAATTCTCAGACCTGTCCAACTTCGCATCGGGGTTCCTCCCTGCTCAGCCCTTACCTCCATCTGCTCCAGCCATCCCCACTGTACTTCCCCCTCCTTTTTACTTCAAGGCAGTATCTAAGTCTGAAGTCCTCGGCTTACTGAGCACCATCTCTGATAATACCAGTGTAGGATCTGATGGCATTGAGCCCAAACTTCTAAAACTGGCTGCACCATTTATTGCCCAGCCTTTGCCTAGGATTTTCAGTCTCTCTCTCTCTCTGTGTAATGGAACTGCCCCGACATCTGGAAAATGGCCAAGGTCACACCGGTCCTTAAGAAAGGTGATAAAAGAGATATGACCAATTATCATCCGATAGCTATACTACCAGTCTTGTGTAAAATAATGGAAAAGATAGTATCCATCCAAGTTATTGAATTTGTGACTAAATATAACCTTCTCTCACGAATTCAATATGGCTTTTGTAAAGGCCATAGCACCTCCACTGCCTTGCTCTACTTTGCAAATGACACTCTAACTGCTATGGACAATGGCCACCTCACTGGAGCAGTCTTTATTGACCTGACAAAGGCATTTGACCTTGTCAATCATTCATTTCTCCTAGACAGTCTCCTAGCCCTTGGTTTCTTCCTTAACTCTGTGGCCTGGTTTAATAGCTATCTATCTAATAGAACACAGCGTGTTAGATTCAACTCTGCCGTGTCCAGCCTTATGGCCATAAACCTAGGTGTTCCGCAAGGATCAATATTAGGGCCCCTCCTTTTCTCTAATTTTATTAATGATATTGTGTCAGATATCCCTGGTTGCTCTGCTATCCTATATGCAGATGACCTGGTCTTGTACTGTAGTGATAAGAATATTTGCCACATTAATCAGACCCTTACCTCTGCATTTATGTCTATTCAATCTTGGTTCTTCCACCATTTTTTTTTTTTAGTTGTTTAACCAGGTATAGCACACTAAGCTGAAAGCTTTTTTACAGGAGCGACCTGGGAGCACAAGGAGGTTAACTGACTTGCTCAGGGTCACACAGTATGCAAGTGGAAGCTATATATACCATAAGTTAAACCTTAATGCTAGTAAAATGCAAACTATGTTGTTTGGGTCCACAGCCAAATTAAAACACAATTGGGACCTGTTTAAGTTGGCTGGTCAGGGCGGGCTGGTCTTTGAATCAGTACACTCATTTAGGTATCTTGGAGTCCTCCTTGATGAAAATCTTAACTTTGATAAGCACATAGCATCTACTTGTAAATCAGTTAACGCCAAAATTGGAGTAGCCTACAAAACCAGCTATATCCTAACGCAGTCAGCTAGATTAGCCATAGCCTGTGGGATCTTGCTCCCATTGCTATCCTATGGGGTAGTCACTTATTTTGGTACATCCAAAACGGTCCTCAGGAAATGAGATACCACCTACAACAGCATCTGCAGGTATGCCTCTGCCTCCTCTTGGTCAAAACACCACTGTCAGCTTTATGCTGATCTAAACTGGCTTCCCCTGTCTTCTATTCGAACTCTTGCCTTTGGCTCCCTGACAGACAATATTATTACAGCAGGTATCCCTGTCTCGCTTGCCTCCCTACTATCTCCACTGCCCTCCTCTCATCTGTAAAATCTCTGCTTCTCATGCCTAGATGCAAATCTAATAAAGGAAACCTAGCCTTCTCCCGTTTGGAGGCCAAACTCTGGAACTCTTTACCTCTTGAGGTTCGCCTAGCCCCTAGTCATGCCCAATTTAAATACAAATGTTGCTCCTTCCTATTTAGCCAGGTCTCCTGTATCTGCTTCAAACCTCCATGAATGTTTACTTCCAGCTGCTGTCTCTCCTTCACCCCTGCTGCAAACTGAGCTCTTCCTATTTTGGCCACCTAGTTACTGATTTGGGCACTTATGTCTCAATTTGAAATTGCTTCATATATTCCTTTAACTCAGTTGTTGTTTGCTACTTGTGCTTGTTGTTACTGTATTGGTACTGTTTATGAACTCTAACCTATTTTGTTATATACTCAAGGACTGTGTAATCTTGTTTTTGTCTATATTTTTCTGTTTTGTTTTCCTGTTTACAAAAATGTATTCCCTCTCTATCCCTCCTCATTGTAATCTCCTAGGTCGTGCCTGAAAATAGTCAAGTCTTGGCTATAGTACTAACCCAGTAAACAAAAACTAAATAAATAAATAAAAGTTGGTGCACAAGCTCCCTTCGAGCGCATAGGAAGGTTTCAGATCTTGTTGACAGTTTATGGGACTTATGCTGAAAGTTATCAATTAGCTCCCACACTTGATCAGGAGAGTCACAGCAATGAACACTGTCGTCAGGAGCAATTATCACCAAGCTGGCTGGGTATTTGAAATTATATAGCCATCCAAGTTTTTGCAATTGCTTTTTGGATTCAGAAAAAGCTTTCCTTTTATCAACAATAACTGTAGAGAAATCTTGAAACATATATATTCTCTCCCCCACCAATAAAGATCTTTAGTGTTTCTGGCAACCCTGAACACTTCTTCTTTAAAGAGGGACTCCGGTGGTTGCAATTGCATTTTCTGTACTCACCAGTTAAGAGATAGTGTCCCGTTGTAGCGAAATAAACATTTGCACCACCATTCTAAGTGAGTTTACATGTTTTAAATGTATTAGTTGTCCCCCGCTCGCCATGCGCATCGTCCTGCAGTCTGGATCGGAGCGCTGCACCGTAAGTGACGTACAGTCCTGATCTGCCTATCAGCTTCAGTCTGTCAATGTATTGAATCCGAGGGAAGCCCGAACACATGTGCATGGCTGTCAAAAGTGTGTGTTCCAAATTGATAAATGAATGGCAATCTTATTTTTGTTTTATTCTGGTTGGACTGATTACTAGTGATAGTGTTACAGTGATTTTAGCAGCTGCATTTTCTTGTTCGCAAAGGTTCCTTGTGATTGTTTCCATAGTTAGCGTGATTCAGTTCCTTATGCCTAGTGTGTCTTCATAGCTGAACTTGTGTTTGTGGTGCTGTGGTGATCAAAACATGCAAGTTCAATTTCTGTAGCTAAATTGACATTTTCACAGTGTTTTTTGCAGACTGTGAATGTATTGTGCTCATAAACAGCGACTGTAGTCTCTGTCTGTTGACTTTGTGCCCTGAGTAATACTGCTTCAGTAACCTGTTATTCCTGTGTGTTTCCTGTTCAGTTGTGTGGTGAGGTATAAAGCATACTGTCATTTGAATTCTGAGATATATGGTGCAACTAATTTTTATTGCACTGCATGTGTACATTGGTGATTTTTAAAGAGCAGGTGTGTTGGTATTTTTATGCATTTCTGTAATGCAGTACTGCATTGTGACTGCCATTTGCATCTGCTGAGCACAGTTCACCATAAGGTGTCAACACAGTTGTCCACACAGTGTCCATACTGTCCTTTCTGTTTATTTTTGGTTGCCTTATACTGAGTATATTGGTGTCAGTGATGCTGCAGTGATGCCTTCTTGCTGTGTTGCTGGTAATTGTAGCAACACTCATAAGGATGGTTTCTCCTTATTTACTTTCCCCAAGGACCAACACATAGTTAGGTTGTGGAATAGATTTGTCAGCACAAAACGATCTGACTGGAAGGGTCCATCTAAATACAGTGTTTTGTGCTCCTTCCATTTTGAGGAATCTTGCTATGACCCATCTATTCTGATGCAGCATAAAATGCATTTTGCTAAGTGTCTGCGGCTGCTACCAACTGCTGTTCCAACAATTCATGCACCAGATACCAGTACTAAGCAGTCACTTAGGTTGTCTGCCATAAATTGCAGTGAAAGTGGTTATATTGCGAATGTTACAGCCTCTTCTGATTCTGTGGAGCCCTGGTCAAGCTGACGAAAAGTGGAGCAGCATTTCATAAGCGCCAGGTTGCATCGGTAAGTCACATATCTGTCCTCATACACCTTTGAAGTACACGCCGTGGTACTTTGTCATTATTGTATATTACATGTTGTTCACTGTGATCCTAGGTAATACCATATGATGTTTTGGAGCTGTAGATTGACAGAAGGGAACATATGGTTGAAACAATCGAAGGACAAGGTGGCTGGCTAAGATTAAAGATGAGTAGAGGTGGTGGAGAGGTAAATAGCACAGAACGGATAACGCAGGATGAACAAGGAAGGGAGCAGGAAGTAAATGTTGAGAAATGTTGAAAGTGTGTCATTGTAAGAACAATGTGTTGCAGGAGGAATATGGAGTATACTTTGGGGCATGCGTACATAAAAAGCAAGCGTTAGACAATACATGGACAAAGCAAGAAATGGCTATCAAGCAATGTACAGTTAACGGTGGTGTGGGTGCCTAATATACCACAAATATTATGTGATAGTATAACAAAATTAGTGGATCAAGGAGGTCACACAGGAGGACAGGTAGGTTGCTCGAGGAAGGAGGTTTCAAGTATGGACAGGGTGCCACAGAGATCAGTGACTGATGGAAAACTGATCTGAAGCGGGCATCAGAGATTGGATGCCATGAATTGCACAGAAAGGCATTTTTGATGGAGGAGGATTACAAATACCGCATGCACAGTAAGGGGTACATATACGGCAGCAACAAGGCAGGACCCAAATGGATGAGTTGCAATACCTGATGACCTTCAGTTACTTAGTCAGTGTAGCAATGCGGCACACCATGGCAGTAGGTTGCTGTGGTGCATAAGCTGATGGATAATTACAAGGAGGGTTATACTGATGCTATTGATCAGTTCCATGGTAAAGAATACAGTGAGGTGTGGCACACTTACCAATGATACCTGTAGTAAGTGACATACACAACATGGCAAGGAACAGAGATGGTCCACTACAGTGGTGCTTGGGCTAGTGTGAGTACATGTGCCGATATGTTTAACGATTTTAATCATTATCCTCTGTAGCCAACAAGGAAGACACAGTACATGAACCAAATATTCAAGTATCTAAAGGTAACCAATGAAGGGTGGTAGACGTTATTTGCAGGTATGGTAGTTACTGAAAGTATGCAACATGTACTCAATGCATAAGGTGGTAGGCCTTGGGTAAACAATTATAGTGTATAGTGGAGTGTTGTTCTGTATAGAATTCCATCCCTTTCAATATGCTGTTGTACCATAGTTGTAAGGTCATGGAATGCTGTTGTACCCTAGTGTGGTACAACAGCATTCTAGAACCTCTATAGATTGCATGATTCATTTTCATTTTGAAAGCTACATAAGTCTCACAGTACTATACACTATAAAAAATACCGGATGAGCAGCTGCATGCACAACCACAGTGTTTTGCTATCTTGGAGTTCTCATTCCCATCGGCCTATTGAGCTTCTCTGTCGAGGTCACAGGGAATGTGAACCCCTCTGTGTCAGAACACACTGGTTCTGAATAGTTTCCCATCCAGTATTCTCTACATAAGCATTACTTCAGTGAGAGGGTGGAACAACAATGTAATGTATTGCAGGAGTAGGTGGGCAAACATAGTGGAGCCTTCGGAATGGCATTGTACAAGCAGAAGGGGCTGTCATGGGGAGGAATGTTTGAATGTTATGCTGTCGTAAGAGTATAGGGAGGTAATGTACTTATTTCATGGAGCATGAAGGTCCTGCTTCAGCAGTCACACTTCCAAGTCCGCAAGGCACGTCACTATCATCATAAAGTCAGTGTGACCATAACTTTGTGTACCTGTTATTTCAAGCTGATTGTGGAGATCATCACCATGATGCTGATGAATGAGGTCAGCACAGTACTGGAAGGAGCACCTATCACTTTGAAAGACATTCATTCATCTACATAAATTGTCATCTTCCATGTGATGTACTGAAGGCATTCACATGCATGTTGTTTAAGTATCACACTTCCACGTAACACGTCTTACAACACTAGACACGGACATGGCATGCACTCAGCAAATCCCAGAGATCATCAGACATTATCAATGTAAGTATTCACTTTCATTGTTACACAACACATACCCCAATATATCAATTTGCTCTTCATTTACACCCCATTTTTATTTTCATTACATACTGTTCAAATTATGTTCTCCAAAAGCGGTAAATGTGACATAACTGTTACTGTATTTCTCAATGCAGATCATTGAGCAGTACTCGACAGTGTTATGGCTGATGTAGATGAGACTCTATCTGAACAGGATATGACAGTCACTCTGCCTTCGGCTGAAGACAGCACACAAGACAGCCTATGTGACCCAACTACTGAACACACATATGTGGCTGAACCCTTGGGACATAAACAAGTAAATCGTGGGACACAGAAGTCACTGCATCGTCCACCTCATAAAAGTGTAGGTGAGTATGCACACTTCATTCATCTGTGGTCATTTCTTTACATAATGGTAACATTACCAACAGTTAACAGTGACAATTTCACTGTTCTTGAATCATGAATCATCAGGTGCATGTAAGTGTTCATGATAATGCACTGTTGAATCATCGCTCTCCTCACCTGAAGGTACAGTAACACTGTAATGTGGTTGTTTGATGGCACATAATTCTTTGGAATATTTCTGTAGTTCTTACCATGGGTGATGTTTACCACAATAGTAGTAACATGACACATCCAGTACCTCTGTGCAGAGCAAAGTGGCCACAGTGTGACTTTCAACTTTGAGTGCTTTATAACACTAGCTATTATGTTGGATTCTGCATGTTGGTTCTGATGATACTCACTGTTTCTCCATCTGGCAGGTCTTAGAGAGGAGGTCAACATGATTCAGAGGCAGCTGGGGGTGGTGTGGGGTGGAGGTAGAAGACATTGTGAGGGACATGAAACGTATGATGTTAGGCGGGGACACATTTGGCCAAACCAGGGTATGGAGGCAGAGGTGGGTAGACTAGGGCTGGGTGGGTCATGGAAAAAGTAACGTACAGAAATAGTTATGTAAGGAGGGTGTTGTCCAGAGTGACACAGGAGGGGGCATCCTTGGGGTAGGCATGACAGTTATAAATCGTTTTTTCATGCTACAATCCTGTGATGAGGTGTAGGAGACAAGTGCAAGGTGGGTGCTGGCCGACAGTGAAGTAGTGGTCCTGAAGTGTGAGTGTGTGGTGGAGGCGGGGGATAGGAAAAGGCCAAGATGAAAATGAGGGAGGTCATGTGGAAACTGACACCAGGCACAACAGGGGGCAGGGTGGGGAGATTGTGCGTGGGTTTGCAGGAGGTACCTCTGATGAAGGCGCACATAGCGCAATTGTGGCACAAGGGGGCAGGACACTGGACAGGCCTGCTTCAATGCTGCAGAAATAATCATAGGTGGGTGTGGAGGACGGAGTTGTGTATATGCCATTTTCAAGTATGGAGAAATTGTCACAGGGTTGTGTGTGTAGTGCAGAACAGAAGGGGATGGGGATGACATCAGGACAGCAGTAAAATGAAGCCTTCATGTGTTTTCCGATGGCAGTTGTCTGAACATGGAACTCAGGGTTGGAGTGGGTGACTTTTGGTATCCAGACTGTGGGTGGTGCAAGGAGTGATCTGTGGGCCATACACAGAAGAAGGAGCCTTGAATACTGAACGTGTTAGTATTTGGGCATGGGAGTTGAAGGAGTCCCTTTAGGGTGACTCCATCATCAGGGGTTAAATATATACCAGGCCTATCTGTTCACAACCAAATTACAGCAATACTGAATGGTAAGGAATGTAGGGTATCCACAGAGTTTGTTGTTTTCCTGTGAACACACGATGTGATGGGAGCAGTAAGTACGACTATGTGACATTCCAGTTGTTTGCCAGGAAGTGTTGCACTCCATAGGATGCTCAATGTCATTTTCGGACATAGTGACAGTAGAAAGGCACAGTGGGGACAACAAGCAAAAGGAAGTACAGTAATTGGTGCAGCAAAAAAGGAAGCAGCAATCAATTTGTGGCTAGACAGCCACGTTGCTGTACCATAGATGAGTCGTATGTATTGAGGGAGAAAAGTATGGCTATGCAAGCTTACAATGTTCAACTGTGGTAAGAGAGAGGGGGCAGTATTAGTTACTGGCTAGGAGGGTCATAGGGGTTCAAAGGGGTGGCCATGGCAAGGATACGTAGTCAGCAGTCCACTGCGTTTTATTCACTGTGATTGTGCCACTGCCCCACCCCCACTTACACATACCAACTCCAGGTCACAGTTTGTTTGGGTGGTGGGAGATACAGTAAGTGGGACAGTGTTGCCGTGTCCCAGTCACATCCATACCACAGAGTCTTTGCACTGTTGTGTTCAACACTGTCTTTTGCTGTAGGGTCTAGGGGCGTTAAGTGCATATGTTTTCTCTTCACACAACCCTTCAACAGTCATCATGACAACCCTTACTTTATCCCAACATCATTGTGCAAAGTGGGTACACACCACACAGCCCCAAAGCCTCAGTGCCCAGGCAATCACCTTTTGCTGACCCTACACCCAGCACACCCCAGTACCGTACCACCGATGCCGGCCATACTGATTTGTTTACATTGCCTCACCCCAATCCCCACTAAAGTTTTCACGTTATTCAGCATAGCCATTTCCTCTATGGTCAGTGTCCCTCCTTCCCTAGAAAATGTAACAGTCCACGCAGTTCACAACTGTGATGTTGCACATTCTCTTCTGGTACACTTCATTTCTGCACCGTACAACACAGCACTGTCTCTGACTTCTACTGCCACTACGTAGGCTGTTCCTTTCACTGTCACATCATCCGTCTCCTTGCCAAACAATGCGGACACCCACAGCACCTCAGGGCACCCTGACGGGCATCTGCCATAGCCTGCAAGGGCGCTCTATATAAATGTAGTATGCAAAAGCTCGGTGATTGGCTGTGGATAGGAGTACAGTTTGGTATTGGTAGTATGGCCTTGACTAGACAGTGGAGTAATGGCATATTTCTATGATGGGGATTTTATCTTTTTGTACTTGCTCTCACCCCAGCGCAGCCATGAAATTACATGAGCATGGCTACCCTATACACGTCAGCTGCGCGCATTCCCACTATTGTTCACACCAATAATATTTGTGGTCTGCAACGGGGGTCCGTATTGCATCATGGAGACCCACTATCACTACCCAGGGAGAAGAAAGCTGTCCTCCAGAGGCTCGATCATTCTCTCTACCTTGCCAACCCATCAGCCCAAGGCTCATTTATGAACATCAGTCGCTGTCGATGTGTAAGTTGTACCATCCAGCGCCTAAACCGTCAGTGACACCATGTCGCAAAATTATATTGTACGTGTGTACTTTATGTTTCATTATATGGAATAACATGGTTTGTGGACATTGACACAAAGTCAGACAAATGTAACAGCACAATCATTTGCTGTTTTCACAGCCCTGCAGATTCACCCACGATGTAGGGATGCAAGCACAGACTGAACCACTTTTCCAACCAGTGCATACTCTTCTCCAGCATACACCTCCAAACCTGAGTCTGACTATGAATTCCATGATGATGTGAAAGATGCCACGTACACTCCCACCGCTAGTGAAACAGACAGCAACGCATATGACACGCCACAGAAGCAAAGGTGACGTGTGTTGCAATTTTGCATTTTTCATTCATATAAATATTTACCATAGGTACATGTCCATGGTTATGACCTAAATGTGAACTGTAAACATATGCTTACATTTCAGGGCAGCTGATATATCGGTCTCAGCAACATCAAGGGAGTCTGTGTGGAGGGAACGTAAGTTCCTTGTCTTTGAGTCAAGCTTGATGCAGCTGTTTGACATTTGTCTCCAGTGCCATGCACGTTCATCCGCGACAGTTCAGAAAATCAAAGGAACCATGGCTGTCATTAAGCAGCAATGTCACGAATGTGGTTACAGCAGAGTATGGGCCTCCCAGCCAGCAATTGGACAATACCCAGCAGGAAATGTGTTACTGTCTGCCACTATTGGTTTCTCTGGATTATCACCACTGCAGACACTACGTGTACTGAGGCAAATCAACATTCAGTGCATATCAGACACAACATTCTATGAACATGCAAAACAGTTTGTTCAGCCAACTATTATGCATGTCTGGGAAACAGAGAAAAGGAAAACTGTCAACAGTATCAAAGAAGAAAAAGCAGATGTTATCCTAGCTGGTGACTGCCGATGTGACAGCCCGGGTCACTCTGCTAAGTATGGCACATATAGCCTCATGGACATGGAACATCGAAAAATAATAAGTGTTACTCTAGTGCAGGTAACCAAAAAAAAGTTAACTAAATTGGGAGCAGTATCATTTGTGAAAATAACAACCATTTATGCATACTGACTGCTGATCCATGTCTCTGCAGAGTAACGAGGTATCAGGTGCTTATCACATGGAACTGGAAGGGATGAAAAGGGGGCTGACAGAAGTTCGGAATGATGGCTTGAACCCGGTCTGCATCATTACCGATAGGCACCCTCAGATCCAGAAATACCTGCGAGAAAAGGAGCCAGCCATCACCCACCACTACGACGTATGGCACTTTGTGAAAAGTATGTTGTTCAGTATTGTACAGTCTGCAGATGTCCGCAGTAACATACATTTCTGTGGCAGTACTTGACACATGGTGCTGTGCTGCACTGCTCACATTGTGCCTCTAGTCAAGTACAGACTGTTTTCAAACACTATGTCTTAAGCCATTGGTCTGAAAAGGAGGAGAAGAAGGACTGAACACATAATGGCTGCCTCCTTCTCCGTGTCATAGGTGCAGGTGCATGGCACACCACAGGTGTGGGGGAGTCTGAGGGGTGACTGCTGCACCCCGACCGAGGGGCCATCGGGACAGCAAGGTTCATTCAGTCATGCACCCATATCAGCAGATGTCCCTAGGAGGATGTGTGATGCTGGGTACCAAGGAGCCACCAAGAGTGGTTCCAATGCTGGCAAGAGGTATGAGGATGCACAAACTGTTTAAAAAAAAAAAAAAGAGAAGGCCGACCGTACCAGCGGTTGTATTAACACTTATGACAATGGCGACCTGGGTTCAGGAACGGATACAGTTCATTGGTGGGACTGCCGGAAGGAGAAGGATTGAGCGTCCCAAGGACTGCTCTCCTTCTCTGGGGGTGGGTGGCTATGCGCTCGGCACCGGAGCGACACCTGGCTGAGGCTGGGTTTGTCAACCTCGACCAACACTAGGTCGACTATCTCTGGGGCGGAACAAGTGCTGGTGTGATTGCACGTGTGTGCCTCACCGTGCATGGTGCAAAATCATCTATATCTGTTGCCTACATGAAGCCCTGTGCCTGGGCTTCGATTAGTCTGCAGGTCTCGACATGTCCCAACTGATACTGGTTTCGCAGTACTGCTGCCCTCTACAGTACTGCAACCACACACCCCGGGGGTGTTGGGCAGGGTTAACCGGGGGAGCATGGGGTGCTTAGTAGGAGGTGGAGGCCATGGGGATGCCATCAGTATGGCACAAACAACGGCAACAGGCAAGGGTAAAAACAATGTAATAAAAAGGTATGTTGACGCAACATACATGTGAGTACATTTTACTGTTTCATGGGATGTGACTATACGCTGTATTATTCATTAAGTGTCAGCATTGCAGTGATATCTAGTTTCTTCATACCAGGGTACTGCATGGCAATATATGGTGTCACAGCACTGCAACACAGCGGAACATAAATGCTGACTTTTGAACACGTATACCTAACAACACACTCTGTTTGACAACTGTTCTCTGGCCATAATAGGTATAATGAAGAAGCTGGAGTCACTATCATCACGTAAAGGTTGTGAGGTGGTCCGCGAGTGGTTGAAGAGCATTAAAAATATGCTGTACTGGATACCACGTTCAACACCGGATGGTAACGGGGCGGTCATGCTTGCAAAGTTGCAGTCCATTATCAATCATGTACAAAATATACATGAACATGAAAATGTACTGTTCCCATCATGTGCTCATGGTCTGCTAGATGAGTCCACAAGGAAGCGCAAGTGGATGAAGCCCAGTAAGTGCTATGGTAACAGTTTGTATGGTAATGTTTATGCAATACTTGTTCTGTGCTTTGGCTTGGATGGTAGTGACAGGACCACCAGGATACATAACATCACTGGCAGTATATTGTACATGTCACAAGCATAATTGTTTGGTAAACTGCTAATGCTGTCTCTTTCTGCACTATGAACTGGCTATTTAGTATTCTTTTCTCTGCAACTATTTCATACTCATGTCACTGCTACGACATTCCGTCAAGCATCCGTTGATTTTCCAGCCCTTGACGCGCCACAATTTCAGAGTCTCCTCAGCAGTGCTCTGAGCAATCACATCGCACCTCCAGTTATTTCTCCCAGTCAGAAGTGCACACAGGCTAACCGAAGTGTGTCAGTACCCACCCAGCCGCAAAGGAGAGGAGAAATGGTGTTGCATGGTCAATGACTTCACCCCAGGATGGCACCCAGCAACCTGAAAGTGTCCGTGACCCATTGCTGTCTGCGTGGTGCTAGTTGCGTGGTTCACTGCCTCAGCACACTGCGCCACCGCGCTGACCACTGTACTTAATACTGACCAAGAGTAATAAGCCTTGGCACAGTTACGCTGTTACGGCAACACATACAGAAGACTGCATGACCAACTATGCGCAACCACTATGTGTTCTGCCACACGGGTCTTCATTCCATGTCAGCATGACAGCAAAGATGGAAATGCCCATGGCATTCAGAAGCCAGAGGTCACAGACCAGAGAGGTTGTGCATAAAGTTTCTCTTCCATTTCTCTTGGCATACTGTACAGTACTATTTTCTGAAATGTGTGCATTTTGGTTTTTTATTCTCTTTTTTATGATAAAAGTGACTTGTCAAGTGTCTACAGATTATAGACTACTGTCTCACCACAGAATTAATCAGATGAAAGAAACAATGTGCCAGCATTCCAAGAGGTTCTGCTACAGCACTGACATCAGTTCTGCAACAGAACAACATACTGATGTCAGTCGCAACAGACTAAGCATATTCAAGACATGGAATTACATGCATAACAGCATTCCTCTATACAGAATAATGTCTTACTGGATGCCTGCAGACAGAGAAGCAGAGTATGGTTTGTGCGTCACTACTTGCATTACTGTTCATTGTTTTTATTGTCCTTTTTCACAGGTGAAAAGGCATTTGAAAATGTGGACATGATATTATCATCTACCATAGTTCGAGAGACGTCAGAAACTGTCACCGCATCACCAAACATCATCCTTAGAAAGCTTTCATGCCCTAGTGATACAGTATGCTCCAAAAGTCGTGCCTTCACTTACAAAGGCATACTAACCAGGTGATAAACATATACCATCACTGTGTCTTTCATTCCTTTGTACCATGAACACGTGCATGTTTTCTGTCTGTTCATGCCATGGTGGTCTGCTTTATCTGCATGTACATCAACATGCTCCTGTTATAAATAAGGGTTAAGATCATTATTACTCATGTAAAGTGGTATAGCGTGCAACCTTTGTTTATCTCCTCTTCAACCCATCCATTCAGGTGACAGCACGCTTAAGGTATGGCCTACAGAGCTGCACACAATGCTGCAGATGCATGAGTACTATTGACGTAAACATGGGCAAGATCACCTGTGTTCGCCTTCACAAAACACACATTGACATTCAGCACATTGGTTTATTTGCTTTACCACCATCTCCTACCATGGACATTGTTGTTCATGTTCATTGTTACCGTGACCCATAGGTCTTTGTCATCGTCAGTGATCCACACCGTAAAAGCGACCATCCTGGGCTGTATTCCCACCTTTGTTTGTTTCAACCCACGTGCACAACTATAATGTTCTTTGCAATGAACCACAGCTCACACCTCAGGGGCCAGCACTCAAGATTGCTTAGGTCACCCTGCAGTACCTTGCATCCATCACCTCCAGCCACAACTTACACCGTTTTGGTTTCATCTGCGAATACAGACTTACTCGCCGCAACATGCACAATGTTGGACAGTAAGCCACCGAATAATAGTGTCCCCGGCACAGACCCCTGTGGTACCTCAGTCATCACTGGCCTTGTACTTGACAGCTGCCATGCAATCACCACCCTATGTCACACATCCATAGTCCAGTGAGGCGCAGTATGGACCATGGTGTGGCCACGCGTACAGCGATGGAATGTACCTTACCACCCTTTTTTGTGGATACCATCTGTCCATGGTGCCATGCCCACCCATACTGCATTCACATGTGTAAACAGGAGGTAGATGAGAACAAGTTCCACCCAGTGAAGTGCTACAGGGTCGGCTAGGGTGGTGGTCACCACCCCTTGCTGCCCCAGTGTGAGTAGTGGTGCTCTGTGACTATCTTATTCACAGTTTAATGTCCATTGTGGAACATGTGCATGACTGAATGGCGCCACGGGGCTCCTAAGCACTCCGAAACTGTGCTGTGCAACTGGTCACACTATCAGTCACATGTTCCCTCACAATGTACTTGCTAACATAAAGGTGAGTTCACTGACCTTCATGCTGGTTTCCACCTATGTTCAATCACTGGTCAACTGAGTACCCGATCAGGACAGTATTCTTCATCTGCACGTGTTGACATGCAACATTACATGTAGCTGTATGTCACGATTCACAATGGAAAAAAAGAAGAAACAGATAAGAACAAGATTCTTAACCTACTGAAATGAAAGCTTCATTGTAAACTGTGTAATCCACTGCTGTTTGTTCTGTAAAACAGGATAATTCTAGCTGCATTGCACTACAATACCAACTCAGACAGAGAGCAGGCTGTGACAGCAGATGGTCAGAGGAAATTCACCATTGATATTCCCAAGTACAAGGGCGGTCAAGGGGTCGTGAGACCGACAAAGGCACCGACATCATATGGTAATTGACATATATTTATTTTTGTTACGTGCACAGAAAGCACATCACGATGTTCATGAACATTTTTGCAACACTTATAACAATAGGATACAAAGTGTAGTTTTGATGACAGTGACATCAAAAGTTGAAGTACTGATAACTTCATAACAACATAAAAAGTAACGCATTAAAATTTGTTTACTATGCAGCTTTTGTGGATAACCTTCTAGAACAACTGGTGATGAATGTCCAAAAGGGAAAACAACAGATGGAGTGGATCAACCGAGAAGTCCCGCCACCACTAACATCTCGGTTCCTTGTAGTGGAAAAAACAGCAGCCATCGAAATATGGTTGAAAAACAGGAGATTCAATTGTTAACCGGTTGATCTATGGTGCTGGAAGGAATCCAACATACTGGTCTGAAGGCCACCTCTGCCGAATTGCATGAACCGCACATGCTGGAATCACAACACGAACTCTTCGGCCAAGCCATCCCCAGCACCATCGCACAAAGCTGCGGTAGGCCAAAAATCTGTGTCTGCTATCGGAAAACATTGAAAGAGTTTGTTACTTAAGATGTTGACATATGTTGAGCACAAGCAATCATTGCATCACCTGAGTGACGTGTTGTGCCACATTACATCAGTAAATCAAACTGACTTTGTAGCTACTGTTACCATGTAATTGTTATGCATGCCACAGTACTGTTAACAACACCTTGCAATAGTTTCAATAACTGTTGTTAGGTGCATTGCTTAAGCCACCAGCAGCTTGGTGGAACTCTTCAAGGCAGATGTGCACCATGGTGTAAGTGGTTACTGGAATGATGCCCCCCCCACCCCACTGATGGCTATGTCATGGTATCACTGTGCTCCATTTGCCACTATTTATCCTTATGTGCTCCACCAATTTCATGTGACTAGCCTCTTTCTGTGTATGGGGTCTATAAACAAACACAGACAGATCTTGGTACCTTTCTGGTGGTGTAGCTGGACCCAGATGACTTCAAATCTGTCCACAACTGACTCCCTATTACATGTGATCCTTCCCCTCACATACATGGCCACCCTCCAGCCTTACCCTTCATGTGTAACCCTCTGGAATACTTTGTACCATGTGATTGTTATGTCCCACCCACGGGCCTGGTTGCATACATCTCCGGAATGGCAGTCATGTTCACCTCCACCATCAATGACTGTAATTCTGTGACCTTACTCCCAGCCTAGTTCCTTTCTTTTCTTTTAATTTATCACTTTGGTAACCGCCAGCAGTAATCACGGGACTGTTTTCAGTCATGACCCATTTCTACTTAAAGTATTTTCACCACTGATCATGGCCTCCATACTGCTCCTAGCCTTCCTGCTTATTCAACATTCAGTTGAACCCCTATTTCACCTAAGGTTGTATGTATCCCACTGCTGTGGAGAGGTCCCTGGGACCCCCGGTCCTGCCTATTACCAGCTGAAATGCCTATTCCTCTACCTACTTTAATGTATACCTCTCATTGCTGTAATCCTACATGTTTGGTTTACAAAACCTGTGACCATGACTTGTTATGGTGTAACTGGTACCCTACCTAAAGATCTGTGTTATCCCATGTACTACTCCACTTGCAGTCATGACTGGCATACATTGTACTGAGATGGTATCTTTTCTGGAACACCTTCTCATCCATCTTATATACCCTGAAGCATAGAAACAGCCTATAATTAGGGCTCTGTTGTGCTTTTCCTGCTCACCCTTTTCTTGCCCTTCACTCCTCTGCCCTCCAACCTGCAATGCTATGTCATCCACCGTGTCCTACCTCCTGTTTGCCTCCTCTGACCTTTGCCCTGTCCTCTCCCCTCGCAAATATGACCAGGGTAATGACCACCACCACTGAAGTATTTTATTTCTGTGTAACCTCCGCTTTGCAGTCATTTGTTGGTCCGTCCACCATGCTACCACCTCATCTGCTAGTAATTCACCTCCATGTTCCCTGAAATGTGTACCTCCCACACTGAGACTCCACTACTGTCCCTATCCTTAC
The DNA here is from genome assembly GCA_016271365.2 of Neoceratodus forsteri. Taxonomy (NCBI): domain Eukaryota; kingdom Metazoa; phylum Chordata; order Ceratodontiformes; family Ceratodontidae; genus Neoceratodus; species Neoceratodus forsteri. The sequence goes on from CM028135.1 coordinate 1,082,969,980, forward strand.
CATACCCCAGGATGCTTGATGCTTCCCTTGTCCTCTTGTCTCCTTGATCCTTATTTCCCTCCACAGTGGATTACTGCTGTATAACTACCAATACATGAAGGTTATGTGGCTGATGACTTATATTGGCTTAGGGCACTGCTTGACATTTCTAGTCATGCATGCACACATGTAAGTCATTATTGATGATTGTACCTGTTGCTCACCCACATTCAGCTTGTGGATGGTTGGCTGGCACAATGACAAGACACATACTCTGCCTCAACCATTGTCAAATCACTCCCTCCAAGTAAATTCTGCACTACTTATCCCACTGAGACCACAGACTTCCACACTGTACTGAAAGGCCTTTGTTATTGTCTCCTATCTCCCCTTCGGAAACATTAACATCCATCCTCTGTCTTACTCGCTATGGATAGTCATGTCTGGATGAAGTTGGACCCACAGTTCTGTTTCTCTGTGCCATGTCTTTGTGCACTATCTCACTCTAATTAGAAATCAGTATTTTATGTCACCCTCCATCCATATGGTATTATAACATACATTGGTATTCCCTCTCCCCAAGGCTGAAGATAATTCCTCACCTACTAATTGTCTCATACTGTATATCCTCACCACTGTTGCTAAGGTCAGAGAACACCTGGTCTTCTCAGACGACCTCTTGTCTTGCTGAGTCTTCCTTCGATGCCCTTTAAAAACTTAATTTCAAAAAAAGTACTGCAGTGTGACAGAACTACTTAGGCTCACTGAGTTCATCATTACCATCCAGGACAATGGCCTCAGCATCCGTGCCATGTTTTGCCAGCTCTCCAAGCTTTCCAAGACAGTCTCCGATTCCCTCTTCTACCACCGCACATATGTTTGTTTGTCTGTTGCTGCAATTACCTGGCTTACAGATTGTGTGACAGTCACAACAGAATTGTTCAGCATTCAGAATGTGATCTCACCACCCCCTCACAATCTCCAAATGCTTCCCACAGTGCTCTGTGCTGCACCCAATCTTTTCTCGCCATCTTCATACATGACCTTCCCTCAGTGTGCCACCCTCCTGTTCACCTGTCGCAAAACCAACAGTGATGTAGCAACCACCATTCAGCCTGACTTACAAAGCAACATTCTTCCTCCTACAACTCACTGTTGTGTGCCTCACATTACTTTCTGTGTGCTAGGTGGTCCTGCTGCAATCATCCGTTACTTGTTGCAGTGTGAGCCATCTTGTGCTTCGCATCAACCTGTGGCACGCAAAACTCTCTGCCTATAGTCTGCAACCGGCACTCACTTCCTTTGCAACTTACTACCACCAACCCCCATTCCATCCTCTGTGCAACAGTGTACTCTCACTACTGAGTCGCTATTGCTTAGACGTTTCCCATGGCATTGTTTTGTACATCATGGACTTGTCCATAACGTAGGCTAACCAGTTCCTCGATGCATACTACCACCGCATTCTATCATGAAAGGGCTCTGTCTGGGACCCTGTTGTCTGTCACCTCCCTCTGTCTTGTTTCTTGTGATGACTGCTGGCTATCACTGTATAATTCCCTGCTGTGGTGCTGTAAGTCTGCTGCATACAACACTATTCCCTCCTGTCATGCTGTACCTCTGACATGGTCCGACACTATAAACAGCATTATAGAGTGATCATGCAGTGGAAGAAGTTTGTACTCCAAACCTTGCCGTCACCTCCTACAAATCCACAGGTCCCCCCATCCCAAGCTCAATGCCTGTATGCCCCCAATCTAGTCCCCCACCTTCCAGCACCTTACTTGATTGCAGTGGTTATTGGGTAACCCTCAATCTGTAACGCTGTTATAAGTAACGTTGCACACTTGTTACACCTTCTACATTGTGTTCTCTCTGAGTATTTCATCAGTATCTTGAACAAGTTCAAGCTACTTTTTTCTATCAAGATCGCAACTACAAAGATATGTCACTACTGTTTCAAAAACATGTGTATGCTAGCGTATCAGTGGGGTTAAAGAATGTTATGATTGTATCCATCTAGCTCATACCACTTAATTTTCCGCGTTGTCATTAATTCTGCAGACTGTGACAACCGTATTGCCTGTAATGAAATTCTATATCTATATTGTGTACGAAATATCTGTATATTATAGTCATGTTCACTGAACACAAGGCTGTGACCGTAACATGAGCAAGTTCATGCTCATCATGACCTGTGTGTGAAGCTTGTCAATAAATAAAAAAAAAAACAGTGGTCAGACATGTCCCCGAGACAAAGCCAGTGTCCCATTATGAAGTGACTGTCAGCACTGTGTTACCATGGTTGACATTAATAAGTTCACTTACAGTTCCTTCACAGAACATGATAATTTCAGAGAACTAATACTACTGTAATATATAGAACTGAAATATCGTCACTCTCAGCAGTTGCTAACATTGGGCAGTGCTAAAGAGCAATATTTAATTTTGTTTATTGCCGATTGCCATTTCGAAGCATGTTACACACATACTCCATATATTGATAAAATTCAATAAATGTGAACATACATTTTGTGGTTGATTGTTTCCATATTCATAAATGTGTTGCTACTTACTCATGTTGTGGTACCTGCTCATTGGCATGATATTGCCGGTATGCAGCCTCCACAGTCTGCAACACCCAAATACTGAGACACACAGGTTCAAATCCAGGATGTTGAGTTATGCAGGGTGGCACATCGGAGTCTGGCAGCAGTTCTGGTGTCTCATTTAGCTTGTCCACAACTCTGGCTACCTCTTGACAGCATCTGCATTCTGTTTCAGTGGGCATGGGCACACAATTACCACACCGACACCTGCAGCAACAAACGTAGTCAGGGCAATGTGTCATGAAAGGAGGCCAAGGGCATAGTGTGGCATGACAACCAGGAATTCATGAAAATAATGTATCGATGTACTGAAATATTTGATTGCAAGTCACCTCTTACATAATTGCATGCTGCCACCATCTTTCTCCTAAAGCAGGTCAGCATTCAGTGCTGTATGAAAATGTGTGATGTGCTAAGTACTCATTTGGCGGTCATCACACAACATATGGTGTTGCAACAAAGGGAATCATGAAGTAATGAATAGTGGTTGCCACACATGAGGGTGCTAGGCTAAGGGGGAGATAACGCAATGACCAAATGTACACAGCTGGTTCAGTTCAAGGGTTGCAAATTCAGTAATTGAAAATAGTGGATGAGCAACAAGGCAGAGGCTCAGAAGGAGATGACATAGGGGGAGAAGGCAATCTTTCAGTATATGTCTGAGCAAAGGGACATGAAGGAAGGGATTCTTTGGGTTACCAATGGGGTGGACTGAGTGACAGATAATGGTGGAAAGGCACAGACATCACATGAATACTTCTGTTCTGCCATCATCAGGGAGGACAGGTAACTGCCTTCTGGATGGAAACAGGAGCTGGGGGAAGGGGAACAGCAATGTATTGATTGAGCAGTATACAGTGATGGATAGTCTGCTTCCATTGAAAGTTGAGAAATCAGGTAATAAAATAACTGGCTGCCTGAGGAGGTGGCATGCACACTTGCACACCAATGTAATCGTTCACTACAGTGAGACGTGACAACACACGACTTGTGAACAGCACATGTACTGGCCATCCACACATCCAGATTGTGTGTGGGGGGTTGGACAGTTACATGGTAACAAAGAGATAAACAGTTGGTTATCACAGGACTCTGTTCTGGTGCCACTGTTATTCACTGTGTTGAATGAACTTGGCGGTGGCATGAATGGTAAAATATCACTATTGACAGATGACACCAAGCTGTGTGGGATACAGTGGACATAGCTGAAGTGATACAGGAGCAACAGGATGCTGTTGAAAAGATGGGGAGCTGGTCCCCGATCTGACAACTTTGACTATATGACAAGAGATGCACACTTATGCAATTAGGAGACAATCATTACAGCTCAGAGTAGTACCTGGGTGGAGTTACAGTAACTGCAACAGAGGAGGAGAAACACCTTGCAGTGATGATCACTGCTGGTCTGAGGCACTGCATGCAGAGTATGACAGCAGCAGCAACATGAAACAGTATGCTGCAATGCATAGCTAGGGTGGTCAGTGTTAGGAGACAGCAGGTTATACTGCAGCTGTAAAAGTCACTGGAAAGGCTACATGTAAAGTATGTAGTTCAGTAATGGTGCACACACATGAAAAACGAATTTACAGTGATGGAGACAATTAAAAGGAGGAATAGAACGAGGAAGGGCTAAATTACTGATACCCAACACATAAAGGTATATGAGTACAGGCAGAGTGATATTACTATGTACTCACAGCAACACAGGATGTACAGAGGGACGTGACTAGTAGGGTGAGAAGCAACTATTACATGACAATGCATAGTCTTAAGCTTCATGGTGTGACTTTTAGGGGGAATGTCAGCCAGCATTTCTTCACATAGATGGTGGTTGACACTTTCAATATGCTGTCATGTCAATGAACACAGTGGTTTTTGGTAACAGAAGCTGGGAAATTCATAGGGGGGAAGAAAGGATCATGTGTAGGCACTGTTGTACAATAGGGGAGTGAGGACAGGCACATTACAGGCAGATGCACACCCTGAAATACAAACACACTTGACAGATGAAATGGCCTTCTGCAGGCTTCTTGGTACCTCCGTATCCACCACCCTTCACTGTAGGCCTACAATTACGCAGCACATACTGTCACAGCACTTTACAGAGTGGAAACGGAGCACACACTGCTCATGATGCTCCTGCAGCGTGAGGATGCAATCCATGCTTTGATAGTTGGGTGGTTAGTTAATGCACTGCTGCCAGGAACACATACCAGTGGACAGGACACAGGGGAAATTCATGACCTTGTATGGAATCACTGTTTATTGATATATCACTTACAGGCTCACTGAGTAGCTGTTTCATAACAAAACAGGACATGGACACTTTGCAATACTGACATCAGCATGTGAAAAATACTTACTGGAGTGTGCCACATCACTGTGATAATATTATGTCCATTTTCTGATAGGCTGCATGGCAGCACCACAAAACACATGTAAGAACATGGGCATCCTCACAAATACATTACAGCCACCTATACAGAACTGCACCACTGTGTATTGCTCCACTCATATGACAATGTATGCATAACACACATGAACTCTGTACACCTGCATGAAGCTATCTGTCGCATACTGGGGGTGCGAATATGCCTGACTGTGTGTCACATATCACAGGTGTCATTATTCTCATGGGTGTACAAAACAAGTGTTGGGGGCAGGAAACAGCAATCATGGGTAAGTAGGACAACATAACACTTACCAGTCAGTGTTATCAGTCCTACTGTAACTGCCACTTTCTGATAATGCTGATGAAACACTTATTGATTCATTGCTGCTATAAACTGGATCAAACATGTAGGGGTCGCCAGCATTAATGCTTCCATCAACATCTGAGGCCGTATCCCATCGGAGAAAAGGAGCTGAAGATCAGCGCTACTTTGGGAACTGCCACTGTTACTCATTTTTAAACCACTGCAGTTCCCGCGGTCGCTCAGGTGCATACGTCACCACAGAATCACACATCGAGATGACGCGCTGGACGCACGCTGTCACCAGCTTCCGGGTAAGCGCCAATAAAACTGAATAAATAAATGCATTTGTATATTTTCTACTCGAAAACGATATTGCTGCTGTTTCTTGCGCCACACAATTGATTTAAAGTGCCGATACGGGGCTCAGTACCGGAGGCCCTCTTTAATAGAGTACCTCAGGAAATATACAATGATAGCTTTTGGTCTACCCCCTGCTTGTGCCTTAGGTGCCAATGACCTGTGGGCTCTCTCGATTTCTAGTGGCCATGGCCACTGATAACCTAATATTGCTGTAATCAGTTTCTGGAGAAAAGGAACCATGGCCCCCCCCAACCCCTCAGGGACACCTACAATATATATGTTATTGCGCCTACCTCGATTTTCGAGGTCATCAACTTTTTTCAATAAGAAATGAATCTGTTCACTTTGTTGATCAATTATGTCCTCAAAATATGTTACTGCATCTTGTAAATTCAATATTCTGGTCCCCGATGTCATAGATTCACTCAGCAGATCAGGCCCTCTACTCCCAAAGTGCCAACCTCTGAGTGCAGTCTTGAGAACAGTGTAACAGACAAGGTAACCCTCTTGTCTGTTTTTGTGAGTTCGGATCAACCTTTGGTCTCCAGTTCTGGAGGAATTCAAACTGTTAACCTCTTGTTAGCATACCCAATGCACAGGCTCAGATATATCTGTCTTCGGGGGGCCAGATATCTTTGCCTATGGGCACCTAACCAGGCAAGCAGAAATGAACCTTTTAAAACTTTAATAAAGACCTCAGATTTAAAACGTTTCTCTTTCCAGTTTGGTACCACCATACAAGCTATGTCTGTTGTCTGCTATAACCATAAATATTTCTCAGCAAAAGAAAACAATTCAAAGACACACCGGGTTTGCTCTAAAATTAGAGTTTTTACTAAAATATATAATAACACGTCAAAACATACAATGCAGAACTCTTATATCAAAAGACATACAAATCTTTAAAACAAAACAAGGTTTAAAACAGTGCAATTCCTACAACAATATTTAGATTTTGTCTAGCTTTCTAAATACCTGTTTTCAGTGCTCAGATGTCAGTCAGATGTCATCTTGGTCAGTCAGCTAAAAGTGTCTCTATAGTGAAAAAGAATAATCTTTACAAGGGTTTTGCCAACCCCTTTTGGATGATGTCATCCAGCTCCTCCTCTGTCAAAATATCTAAAAAATATATATTTCTATACAACCACAGGATGTATTTTCAAAGTATTACATACTGCAATCCTCAGCATAACTCGTGTGTCAAATGACATCTCTTTGATATTTAAACAGTATCCTCTGTCGCACAGACATCAAAGCATTTATGATCTCGCACTAATACATCACAATCTGCTTTTCTTCCTCTGGAAGTGTCATAAAATGGATATGCTGAACATCAAGCTTCTTAACCCTATAATTAGCTTCAGGCTTTTCTACGTAACACATTGGGCTGGATATTCAAACTGCGCCATTGTGAGGCACAAGCCCTTGCGCAGCGCAAAATAGTTGCGCAGGGGTGTGGCTCAGGCGATATTCAAAGGAGTTGCGCTATTGAGCAACTCCTTTGAATATCACCCCCCAGCCACAGCCACTGTGCATGGCGCAGTGAAACTTGCACCACCGCAAGTTGTCAGAGTGGAGCATTCAACTTGCGGTGGCCAAGTACCATTGCGCCATGCGCAAAATCACGATATTCAAAAGGTGACATGCAAATGGGGCCATAATTCATGCAAGGCGCAGGGGGGCCATTTGCATCTGATTATGGCCCCATTTGCATGCCATTAGCATGTAGGTGCGCCGATCCCCGAGGACTTGCGCCTGGCCGCCCTGCCAGGCAGCAGCCGTTAGGGACCGACGCACCCTGCAGCCCGACTGAGGCAGCAATGTGGCTCCCAACCTCCTCCCGTACATCTCCCTGGTGGTCCAGTGGATCAGAATGCCCGATCCGGGCAGAAGTAAAATGAACCAACCCCCCCCGAACATCTCCCTAATGCCCGATCGCGGGCAGAATGTAAATGAACCCCCCCGAACATCTCCCGGGTGGTCCAGTGGACCGTAATGCCCGATCAGCGGGCAGAATGTAAAATGAACACCCCCACCAAACATCTCCTGGTGGCTAGTGTCCCACCCACCCACGAAGCCCCACCACCCGCTCCCCGGCGGCGTAGCGGGCGGCAGCATCCCACCCGCCTGCCGCCCGCGCCTGCTGACTGACTGCCGGTGGGGCTGCACGCCCATTGGTGCAGAGCAAGAACCAATGGGCGCAGTTTATACCATACATGACAGTCCAGACGGTGATCATTCACAAATCTGGACTGTCATGTGGTCGGCGATGCATGCCCATTGGCTCTGCTCTGCACCAATGGCATGCAGGCCCTCACCGGCAGTCAGTCGGCGGGCGCGGGTGGCAGGTGGTGGATGCTGCCGCCCACCGCCGCCGGGGAGCGGGTGGGGGCTTCATGGGTGGGTGGGGGGGGGAAACTAGCCACCAGGGAGATGTTTACGGGTGGGGTCTATTTACATTCTGCCCACGATCGGGCATTAGGGAGATGTTCGGGGGTTCATTTACATTCTGCTCATGATCGGGCATTAGGGAGATGTCTGGGGGTTCATTTTACATTCTGCCTGTGATCGGGCATTAGGAGATGTTCGGGGGTCATTTTACATTCTGCCTGCGATCGGGCATTACGGTCCACTGACCACCAGGAAGATGTTCAGGGGGTTCATTTACATTCTGCCCGCGATCGGGCATTAGGAGATGTTCGGGGTTCATTTTACATTCTGCCGCGATCGGGCATTAGGAGATGTTCGGGGAGAGTTCATTTTACATTCTGCCCGCTGATCGGGCATTAGGGAGATGTTCGGGGGTTCATTTACATTCTGCCCGCTATCGGGCATTAGGGAGATGTTCATGGGTTCATTTTACATTCTGCCCACGATCAGGCATTAGGAGATGTTCGGGGTCATTTACATTCTGCCTGCGATCGGGCATTAGGAGATGTTCGGGGGTCATTTTACATTCTGCCTGAGATCGGCATTACGGTCCACTGACCACCAGGGAGATGTTCGGGGTTCATTTACATTCTGCCCGCGATCGGGCATTAGGGAGATGTTCGGGGGTTCATTTACATTCTGCCCGCGATCGGGCATTAGGGAGATGTTCGGGGGTCATTTTACATTCTGCCCACTATCGGGCATTAGGGAGATGTTCGGGGTTCATTTTACATTCTGCCCACGATCAGGCATTAGGGAGATGTTCGGGGTTCATTTACATTCTGCCTGCGATCGGGCATTAGGGAGATGTTCGGGGTTATTTACATTCTGCCCGCGATCGGGCATTAGAGATGTCTGGGGTTCATTTACATTCTGCCCACAATCGGGCATTAGGAGATGTTTGGGGGTTGGTCTGCTTTACTTTCTGCCCGCGATTAGGCATTTCCGTCCACTGGATCACCAGGGATGTGAACGGGAGGGGGAGCTACATTGATGCCCGTGATTGGGCTGGTGGGGGGGGAGTACACTATGCCCGCGATCGGGCTGGGTGGGCACAGGGACAGAGTTGGGGGCCTGCCACGCAGCTGCTGTGTTGCGCCCTGCAATACAGCAGCTCACCTGTGGGTGGCCCTCTACTTAAGCCTTTTTTTTTTTGGCTCAAGGTCCTGCAGACTCAGGTTGGGGTTTGCGCCTGCACAACTCTGCACAGCCCGGCTGAATATCGGGCTGTGCAGTTTATGCATGGTTCCTCCCCCTCCTGTTGAGCATGCATTCATTTGCATTGCGCTGTTGCTCAGCCTGTTTTCAGTTGCGCAACTGCCTCCTGCTGAATATCGCAGAATGGCGCAATGTAGGACTTGAGCATGCGCAACCCTTTTGAATATCTGGCCCCTTGTCTCTAAAATCTGTTTGTGTATAATCTCACATGCCGTATCAGCATTTGTCTCATGGCATCCAACCTTCAGCTGGAATCTGGGGGGGGGGGGGACTGAGTGGGGTCATTCCTAGAGCATTTGAATTTTCAGCCGAGACATTAATACATTTTATATTAAAAATATATATAATACGGCACTCAGAACTGGCTGTCTATGTCACACCCGCTTCCACTAAGTTACTGGCATTAGTACTGATTTCATATTTCATAGCCCTAATACTTTGTCATGTTTGTCATATTCATTTTAAGTTCAGCAAACATGTATTTTACCAGTTCCATGTCTGTTTTATTACTTGATTACTGCAGGTATTGCTATTGCTCAGGGAAATTGGCTCTTCATAATTCTCCACAGCTATGGCTCTGCTGACAACCGGGAACATAGTGCCACCACACGTTTTGTTTTTATGCTTGTAAATCAATTAAAACAAGATGTACAAACTTGTAGTTTTTCTGGAGAAACAGCGACATACTATTTTATTGATTGAGCTTAAACTGGAACTTAAGATGGTGTTTTTAAGTTGTGATGTTGTAGTAAATCAAAAGAGGCAAACAGGAGTCCTGTAGTCAAGTGACCATCTCTGTTAGCGCCGTCACACTGTGATTTTGTTAATCTGTCCCGAATGTTGATTTCCCACAGTGACCATGCCATTCTGCACCAGATGTGTGTGTAACCCCCTACAAATGGGGGTTCCCAAAAAGTCTTCCTTGAGCTTGCCTAAATGCTCATTGCTAGGCTGGTGTTCTGAATTTTAGCAGTTTAAATGTGATTACCAGAGCCTATGTAGTCTCTGTGTACTGTCTCTTTAAGAGCTGCCTAATTGCAGTTTAAGTAATCTGAGAGGGAGCTCTGTTGATAGATGTAACTATTTACTGAAAATCATTTAGAGTGATAATGATAATGTAGTTTGTCTAACTTGCTTTCTTTGTAGCAAGGACTGTTTTGTTTGTCTCCACTATCTTGGTCCTGGACTGCAAATTAGACCAATCAGTTCTGGTGGGACCTAAAATATAGCCAGACTACAGGAGCTGTCTGAATTCAAAATCTGTAAGAACTGTAGTTTTAACTTTCTATGCCTTTTTTGCAACTGAAGGGGTAGCTCTTGCTTTGACTGACAGCCAAATCAGCCAACCAACTCTTTTGGATCTTGGGGAAGTCCCAGGCTGCTTGCAGTTTTCAGCTAGATCTAAGCTGGAAGCTGAACAAGAAGGAGCTGAAGTGAGTCTGAGCAGCAATCCTGAGTGGATTCGCATTGGAGAACTCTGAAAAGGCTAAGTCTTTGGCCTGCATGTCGGTGTGCTACTCCTGAGAGGGAGAGAAGAGAATTATTTTGGACTAAATCCAAGTTTGTAAGACTAAAGTAAGCTACTGAAGTGGGCCAGGCTCAACCTGAAGAAGACCGAAGATTTTGCTGAATGCGATCAGCCTGTCAGGAGTTCCAGCTACCCCTAAGCTCCCGGTATGTGCAGAGACTTTGCAACTGTGACCGGGGAGTGCTTTGCCTGGTACAGTAGAATCATCTTACATGTAAATGTGCTATGAGCTGCTAGTGGGTTGTGAGTTAGGCCCCCACTGTGTGAACTGTGTTCTGCTTGCTGGAAGCTGTATTCAGCCCAAAACAGACTGTATCAGAACTTGTCTCCATGCGGTCTGGGCCTTGCCAGACTGGCCCAGCCAAACTACCCACTGCACAGAGAAGCCGTCGACAATAGACCTGCCTGGGGATCAGCCCCCCTGCTCCACACTTGAACAGGAATGACGCCTCTGTGACTTGTGTGAGCCCTGCTTCTCCTGGCATTCCAGATCAACCACCTGCAGTCTCAATTTTTGTCCCATCTATGTCCAGTCTTGGGTATCGTGAGTAAATACCAGGGTAGCTCCCTGCAACAGCAGCTTAATCTAAGTGTGTCATCTGATTGTCTTGTTGTTTCATTTCCTGTATGAACTGAGCCATCTGGCTCTGGATTACAAATATTGTGTACTGTGCATGTTGTGTTTTCCATAACAGGGCCACAACCAGCTGTAACCCCGGGCATCAGTCCTGGCTAGCCCATCTCTTCTCCACCTGGGTACCCAAAGGTGGACTGTGTGGGGGGACTCAAAGCACATGCATAACTGCTTGAATGATATAACCTTTAAGCTAATTAACCTGATTTTGCCCCTCCCTTGTTCAAGTCCCCTGAATAAATCAGATCTAACTTTTTCTGCATGTAATTCTGTCTGTGGTTCCAGTTTGTGCTCAAAGGACTGTACTGTTGTTATTTCCTGTGCATAACCTTGTTTTACAGGGGTTCCCAGGGTCAAGCCAGAGGAACAAGCCCTGGTGGTAAGTGCAAATAGTGTGGGTACTTGTGTGGTGTACTGGGGTATTGTGAAAGTGATTATTGTACAGTGTTCAGGCCACTGGAGGGGAAGGAGGGGGTTATAGTGTCCCGGAGGGCTGTACCCAGGTTAGCTTGACCACTACCAACCCTGATCTCCAGGTGGAGGCACCTGTTTCAGAACTCAGGCCCCTTAACCTGCTACTAGCCATGCAGGCAGGGGTAGTAGTCCTTGAGATAGCGCCACCTAGGGGTTACATGTGAAAACACTGTTTGGGCAAGATGTGGAAAATGACAGCTGTACCATTCATAAGGAGGTGTGAAGAAATAACAATGTTGAAAATCTGGAGTGAAAATATTAAAAATGTTCAAACTTATGAGTGTATGTAGAAACTGTGCAATGGACATTCATAACACAGTCATTCAGTGGAATTATTTCACCAAATTTTCAAGATAGGCATTCTGTGACCTCTTCTCATGAACAGTGTCACTCTGAATATCTTAATCTGTCTTGAACATTGATTTCCCACAGCAACTACACCACTGTGCACCAGATGTGCAAAAACACATTTTGGGCGGGATGTGAAAAATGACAGCTGTACGGAGTACCTGTAAGGAGGTGTGCAAACTTGACAATGCTGAAAATCTTGAGTGAAAATATTACAAATTCTTGACGTTGCAGGCATGCATGGAAACTGCGCAATGCACGCTTGTAACATAATCATTTTAAGGACTTTTGTCACCAGATTTTCGACACAGGCTTTTTGGGAGCCCACCTCATGAACAGTGACACTGTTGTTTTGTTAATCGGTCCTGAAAGGTGATTCCGTGTAGTGACCACTAAATCACCTTTCGGGACTGAAAAACCAGAAGACAGTCACTGAATTCATGAGATGGGGTCCCAAGAACCCCATGTTGAAAATTTGGTGCCAAAATTCACAAAATAATGGCTGAGATATCCACATAAGTTGAACCCCCACCACACACACGCCATTTCTGCCATTGTACAGCGTACCGGCATTTCGTTAGTTCGCGGTCTGCTTTGAAGAGTGTCGACGTGCTCCTGCTCCACCGAAGACTGCCGCGCTGGGCTCCGCAGGTAAATCCAGGGTGAGTGGGTGTGGGGAGGTCAGGTGCACAGAGAGTGGGTGCGGGTTGGGGAGGGAGAACCACAGACAACGAGGGACTGTTTTCTTGCTTACAGGTTTCTAAAAAATTAAAAACAACGTGGGAAGGTTTTCTATTTTTGCAGGTAGTTTGGCATGCTGGGGTTGGCTCCCAGCATGCCACCTGGGTGTATGCTGGGGGGGCTGTAGCCAATGAGGATTGGGCACCCCATTGGCACACAGAGTGTTTTGGAAGAGGCGCATGAACTGAGTGGGATTGGGCACCTCCTCGGCATACAACAAATGGGGGGGCATTATGCTGATGGGGATTGGGCTCCCCTTGTCGACCAATGAAATGAGGAGGGGGCCTGCTGACAGGGATTGGTCACTCCCGTTGGCTTTCATGGGAACTGTGAGAGGTGGATGGTGACAGCTGCTGGCATTTTTATTTAAAACAAATGGGGACATTATGCCAATGGGGATTGGGCTACCTCTTTGGCAAATAAACAGGGGAGGGGGCATGCAAACACAGGGATTGGGCACCAACCATCAGCTTTCATGAGGACTGTAAGAGGCAGACTGCAACAGCCGCTGTCATGTTTATTGAAATGGGACACCAGACAAGGCAAGCTGTGATTCAGCACTGGAATCAGGAACCACCCAGCTACAAAAACAGCTGATTATTAAATGACAAGGTGTTCTCTGATTGCAGCAGTGAGTTTCTTTCAAGTTGGTGGCATGCTACAATACTGCTGTCATCGACAGCATGCTCCTCTATTGGCACCATGGAGACCAGCCCCAAAATGGACTGCTGGCATTGGCCACACCACTGCTGCACCTCCACAACTTGCTACTACAGCAAGCTGCTGCAATATATGTTTCTTGCACATGCGCGCAAGCAAACATAATGAGCAGTGGCAAAAATGGAGAACAATACCATTAGATGAATCAGGGAGAGCTAATGTATTTGTCCGAGTAGTTTGTTTGTACAAAATAGGAACGCATCTGGTTGTTTCCTCTGTAACTGTGTGCCCATTAGTCAAATTATTGAATTAGTGATGGCCAAAATGAAGAAACAAGATTTGCTACATGTGTTTCAAACAACCATACTGCCAATAAAATAAAATTACATGGACATCAGAGACCATACAATATTCTGTTGTTCCTTCAAATGTGTCTGAACAAAAATCGGCACTTATATTCCTGTCCTCTGTATCATTGTGTGTCAATCAGTCAACTTCTTGTAATACTGATGTCTGTCCCTGCCACCCCCCCAAAGATGTGCCCAAGGTTTAACAGACATCCATACTATCACAAATGCTGCTACTTACCATAGTGTGAAAACAAGATGCTGCATCAATTTTTTTTTTTTGGCGGGGGTCATACCATCTCACGGAAAAAAGAAGGGTCTCTGGTTATAGTACTGCAAGTAGTTTGCTGGAAAATTGGCACAAGTAGTGATTCAACTGTGCAGATTACCCTGTTTTGTCATCAGTACCAAGAGAAATGTTTCCAGCACACACATTGCCAATAAGAATCGTGGAAACCAGAAATAGCACTGGCAGCAGAAACCAAGAGATGTAGGATTACTAAACTGTGCTGTTTGGATAGCACGGCACGGAGAAAAAACAACAAACGTACAGCAGCAAACTCACCTATTCTCAGTCTATGAAGCAGCAAGACTTGTTGCATTATGACTGTGTGGAAGACCACTAGCATAATTTTTGTTTCCTTGTGCATCCGCAAGAAACATCTTGCGTTAGAACGACTTTCAGAGTTGTGTCAGGGATGAATCCAATGCACAGCACTATACAGTGGGCTTGTCCCTGACAGACCAAAGAGTACACAACCAGACTGTGACACTAGTCTGAGTTTCACAGCTGAAAGCCATTCTCTAGTTGAAAGAAATGAAGCGCACCAACAAGAGCGCTTCATTTCTTTCATTTGCACAGTATTTTCATCCCCCACCATCCAACATGTCACGAAACCCTCCCACTACCTCCTACTGTGTGTTGTCCACCCCACTCCCTCCATTCCTGTCTGAACCCTGGCATGTAGCAAGGGCCCCCTGCTCCCTCCCACTACATGCTGTCCACCCCACTTCCTCTGTTCCACGTCTGAGTACTGGCATGTAATGAAACCCTCTCACTCCTTTCCACTGCGTGCTGTCTGTCCCACTCCCCCTGTTCCTTGTCCAAGCTCCAACATGTGATTCAACCCTTCTGCTCCCTTCCACTGCATGCTGTCTGCCCTGCTCCCTTGATTTCTGTCTGAGCCCCGGCATCTAATGAAACCCTCCCACTCCCTCCCACTACGTGCTGTCCACCCCGCCTCCTCTGTCCCCCGTCTGAGCACTGGCATGTAATGAAACTCTCATGCTGTCTGTCCCACTCCCCCTGTTCCTCATCCAAGCTCCAACATGTAATTCAACCCTCCTGCTCCCTCTCACTGAATGCTGTCTGCCCTGCTCCCTTGATTCCTGTCCGAGCCCCGGCATCTAATGAAACCCTCCCACTCCCTCCCACTGCATGCTGTCCACCCCACTCCCTCCATTCTCATCCGAGCCCTGGCATCTAATGAAACCCTCCTGCTCCCTCCCACTGCATGCTGTCTGCCCTGCTCCCTCAATTCCCATCCAAGCCCTGGCATCTAATGAAGCCCTCCCACTCCCTCCCACTGCATGATGTCCACCCTACTCCCTCCATTCTCATCCGAGCCCTGGCATCTAATGAAACCCTCCTGCTCCCTCCCACTGCATGCTGTCTGCCCTGCACCCTCTGCTCCCTGTTGCCTGCTGCACTCTCTGTCCCTGGTCCTTGCTCCTCTGATCCCACCCCAAGCTTCCACATTATCCACTGTGTGGCTTTCCATATTGGTGGCTTCTGCCACCCACCAGCTCTATGTCCCCTGTCCTTACTCCTCGTTCTGACCCCCTCCCCGGCAAGTGAACCACTTTCTGTATTGGAGGCTGCCTGTCGCACTGCTACACATACCATGCAAGGAAACATTCGGCATTGACAGATGCTTGTTTGATGACGGCAGCACTGTGCACTGGGAAGTCCAGATGGCTATTCTCTAGTTCTAGGGAAGCTTGAAGAAGCACAGTTACGTGTGCGAGTGGGCAGACTAGGTGGGCCATAGGCCCTTATCTGCCATCAACATCTATGTGTAACCCCCCTACAAATGGAGGTTCCAGAAAAGTCTTCCTTGAGCTTGCCTAAATGCTCACTGCCAGGCTGGTGTCCTGCGTTTTAGCAGTTTAAATGTGATTACCAGAGAGTGCCTGTATAGCCTCTGTGTACTGTCACTTTAAGAGCTGCTTGGATTGCAGTCTTAAGTAATCTTAGAGGGAGCTCTGTTGCAAGATGTAACTATTTGCCTAAAATCATTTAGAGTGATAATGATAATGTAGTTTGTCTAACCTGCCTTTTTTACAGCAAGGACTGTTTTGTTTAGCTCCACTATCTTGGTCCTGGACTGCGAATTGGACCAATCAGTTCTGGTGGGACCTAAAATGGAGTCGGACTACAGGAGCTGTCTGGAGTCAAAATCTGTAGGAATTGTAGTTTTGGGCTTTTGGCGCCTTTTTGCACCTGAAGGAGGAGTCTTTGTTGTGACTGACAGACAGATCAGCCAACTGAACCGTTTAGATCTTGGGGGATTTCCCAGACTGCTTGCAATTTCCAGTTAGTTCTGAGCTGGGAAGTGAAATGAGAACAGCGCAAGTGATTTGTGCAGTAGTTCTGCATAGTTTTGCATGGGAGAACTGTAAAAGGGCTGAGTTTTGGCCTGCCTGTCTGCCTGCTGTCCCTGAGAGGGAAAATAGAGTTTATTCAGATGGATTCCGAGTTGTGAGGACTGTTTAAGCCACTGGACTGTGACCAGGCTTAACCTGAAGAAGATTGAAGATTTGCTGAATGTGATCGGCCTGTCAGGATTTCCAGCTGCTTTTGAATCCCCGGTTTGTGCAGAGACTTTGTGATAGTGACCGGAGAGTGGTTTGCCTGGTACAGTAGAATTTCCTTATATGTAAATGTGCTGTGTATTGAAAGTGGTTCGTGATTTGGTTCCCCACTGTGTGAACTGTGTTCTGTTTGCTGGAAGCTTTATCCAAACTAATTGAACTGAATCCGCGTTCATCTCCATTCGGCCTGGGCCATGCCACGCTGGCCCTGCCAGACTACCCCACTGCCCAGAGAAAGCCACCGACGAGAGACCTGCTTGGGATCAGCCCCCTGTTCTGTGCTTGAACAGGAACGACGCCTCGGTGAATCGTGTGGGCCCTGCTTCTCCTGGTACTCCAGATTAACCACCTGCTGTCTCGATTTTTGTCCAGCCTGTGTCCAGTCTTGGGTATTGTGAGTAATCATCAGGGTAGCTCCCTGCAACAACAGCCTAATCTAAAAGTGTGTCATCTGATTGTCTTGTTGTTTTCTTTTCACGAACTGAGCCCTCTGGCTCCGTATTAGAAATAATGTGTGTTGTGCATGTTGTTTTCTTCCATCACAGGGCCCCAACCAGCTGCAACGCTCCTGGCTAGCCCACCATTCTTCATCTGGGTACCCAGAGTGTGTGACTGTTTATGGACTCTGAAGTGCATGCATAACTGTTTGATTGATTGAGCCTTTAAGCAAATTAACCTGATTATGCCCCTCCCTTGTTCAAGCCCATTAAATAAATCAGATCTAACTCTTTTTTGCATTTACCCTGACTGTGGTTCCAGTTTGTGCAAGAGTACTGTACTGCTGTTATTTGCTGTGTATAACCTTGTTTTACAGGGGGTCCCCAGGACCGGGCCAGAGGAAAGCCCTGGTGGTAACTGCAAACAGAGCGGGTACTTGTGTGGTGTATCAGGGGTATTGTGAAAGTGATTATTGTGTATTGTTCTGGCCACTAGTAAGGAAAGAGGGGGGTTACAGTGTCCTGGAGGGCTGTGCCCAGGTTAGCTTGACCACTACCAACCCTGACCTCTGGGTGGAGGCACCCGTTTCAGAACTCAGACCCCTTAACCTGCTACTAGTTAAGCAGGCAGGGGTAGTAGCCCTTGGGATAGCGCCACCTAGGAGTTACATATGTATCTATCTATCCCTACACCAAGGTATTTGGAACAGGTGACTGTCTCAAGAGGGGTGGCATCAATGGTTTTAAATGTGGGAGTCAGGCTCAGCCTTCTAAGCCATTCACAAGAAACACCACCCTCACCAAAACCAACTGCGCCCACAAACCAAAGTACTGTACTCCACACAGGATAGGTGCTGCTCGAGATTTCATTTATTTCTGCAAAGTCTACAACTGTCATTGCAGATTACAGGTGCACAAGACAGACCACAGTGAAAAAAGCAGTGGCGACCAAAAACCATGGCGCTTTTCCCACTATTAGAATGTCCCTCAGAGTTCACATGCAGCTTTGTTCATTTCTACGGTATTTCCCTTACTTGGACCTGTCTCAGTCCATTTGGAATTCCCCGGCTTTCACAATAAACAAAATGATGATATCTCGTAAATGGTTACCCCAAATTGGGGATGGGATAATCTTTACTTTTCTGGATGCCACAGGGGAATGGCTCTCAGTTTCTAATATAATTGAAGTTTGACATCCCATTAGCTTTTCACTCAGGGTGGTCCAATACACATCTCCTCTCACAGTATTTGTAACATCCTCCTCGCCCACCTGCCTTTCTCTTTGTATCTGATCTCTCCTCCTTGTTGGGGTCACCAGGCGCTATTTCCAAAATATATTGTGTCCTATTTTATTGGAAATATGGGAGACCTGAAGGCTCCACTAGGCTCTGGGTCTCTTTTTTTCCTCAATATACTCCCAATTGGTCAGCTTTATGGAAGTTCTGCCATAAATACGTCTCTCAGGATAGACTCCACCTTATGCAATATCACATTATGCACAACATGTATTATACCCCTGTGAAGCTGAGGAAATGGTGTCTTATAAGTTCGGGGGCTTGTACCAGAGGATGGCATGCTTCTTCACGTCTTTTGGTCATGCCCCAAGATAAAGTCTTTGTGGGTAGCCATACAGACTAACCTAGATCCTATACTGGGTTTGCAGGATTACTTCACCCCAGATGTATGTTTGTTGGGAGATCTATCCTCTATCAAGGTGAGAATCAGGAGATTTCATATCTCCATGATTGCATTATCTGTTAAAAAAATTGTGCTTCGGCATTGGAGGGATACAGTAAGCTCAACATATCAGGAATGGGTTAATGAAATTTTGGCTAACCTACGTATAGAGAAAGCGATAGCTAGCCTCCATAATAAGTTGCAGTGGTACAAGAATACTTGGGATCCCCTTCACACGCTAATCATGGCCAGATTAGGTAAACTAGTCACTATAATCAATGATCTTTGATTTGCGATACTATATAGTATTTTTCTATTATTGTACGGACTCTGCTGCTGTATGGGGTGGGGAGAATGGGGGGATGGGGACAGCTTATGTAACATTCGGTGTACTGCATAGTATGTTGTAACTTTCTGTCCCCTGTAATAGAAAAATTTGCTAATAAAATATGAATTAAAAAAGAAAACCTACGGCACTTTGCTTGTAAGCTTTGTCAGGGGGCTGCCTATTGGTCAATAACCCCCTCCTTTCATGCCTGTACTAGGGCACTCTGGACCAATGAGTGCAAAGTTCAGTTACAATGCATGTGACCCTAGTACCTTGGCCCTGGGGGAAATCGAACAAGATACCAAGTGAAATGTGCTCAGAATCACATCATACCCAAAAAAACACAGTTCAAATATATGCAGATTTCATCAGACAACAATGAGCTACATTAGAAAAATGCTGTATGTCTAAGAAGACAGCAAATATTAAAATAAGAATAACTAGACAGATATACCATAAAATGCAAATTGCAGGGGAAAACAGTACTGGAGCAACTATTTGCTAAAATGTATTGACTTGCATGATGGTTTTAAATGAAGAGACAGAAAATCAGGTGAGTTACTGGCTTCCTGTAATTGTGATCGCCACTCATTATTTTAGAAATCCATGTTGCAATACAGGACCTGTTGGCAGAGAGACAGAGTGCCTGTAAAACACAAATAGATATGAGACGTAACAGATAGAGCAGTATGCTTATGCGAAGACTAGATAACACAATCTAAGTTAACAGCCAGAGTCAGGCAGACAAAAGAAGCTAGCAGACAAATGGAGGGTTGGGTGTAAAAAGGTTAGTAAAGTTCTGTGCGAGAAAGTGTGGTGATTGGACAAACAGAGAATAAGGAAAGACAAACTAGCAGTGCATGCGTGAGCTGCCAACCGGAACAGACGCCTAGTTTGTGGCTCTGACAAGCCTTGGGGATTCTCTGAAGAACTCTGTGCTCTCAACCATGTAAAGCTGCACAAGTTTAATATATTTTGTTAGCCTAGCCTATCACCTAATAAAATTGAAGATTTCAACAGAAAAATTGGTGGGGCCGCAGAGATATCATTGCGTAAAAGTGCTTCTTACTGACTGTGAACTGAGCAGGATGGCCATCACGCCAGCACTGATGACAGCCCCTCTAACAGCCAATGATGGGTTGTCCTCAATGGAATGCTACAGCAAGTTCTCGGAGAGATATCCTCATTCAAATCTGCTGTGGCAGACTTACAAGAAACAATGCAGCGTTTGCAGCACAAACAAAGGGACATGGATACCTTTCCCTCCTACAGTACACTGATGAGAAGGACACTAGGCATAAAGCTCACCCCTCATAGTCTCTCCATCACTCTGTCTCTCCCCATAGCCCCCCTGCACCCATCCCCTGTACCCCTCCCCCCATCTCTCTGTGCCTTGAGCACTCCATGTTTGTTCCTCCATCTGGCCATCCCAGCCCACACGCAGCTACCCATTCCCTGCTCATCACCTTCTAAGCTTGCCAGTCGCTACTACCCAGAAAAACGCCACCAATTCATGGCCCTTGTCAGGACCTTCAACTTGCTTCTTCTACTATCTGGCAATGTTCACCCTAATCCTGGCCCAGCAGCACCCCCCCAGCTGTGGTCACCCACGGGACTTCGAATAGCTACTATGAATATCTGCAGCCTGCCTAAAAAAAAAAATGGCACCCTGCAGTGCTGGACAGCACAGCACCAACCAGACATTCTGGCTTTAACAGAAACCTGGTTGTCAGCCAAGACCCCAGAATCATTTGTTTCTATTCCTGGCTACTCTGTCATTAGGCTTGATCATAACGGCAAGAGAGGCGGTGGCTGTGCCTTCTATGTAAATGACTCACTGCATTATCAAGCCCTGCCTGCACACTCCCTAGACCATGGTGCCCAAGCCCTCTCAATAAAACTCTCCCATGACCCAAACCATGCTTCTTTCACTCTCCCCATTGCCTACATCCCACCCCGCAGCCAATCCCCTGCCTGTAAAGCACTCTCTGACTACCTAGCCAGCCACCCCCACAAAATGGAACAAATCCTAGTTGGGGATCTCAACATAAACTAGCTGGCGAGCTCATCAACACATGCTAAAGATACCTTTGCTGGGTTACATATGACTCAACTGGTATCCCAACCTACCAGGGCCAACCCCACTAATGGAACCCACACCCTACTAGATATCCTGCTCACTAATCATCCACACCATATTACTGACCTGGGTGTCCTACCCAACGCCTTAAGCCACCACTTCTCAATCATCTTCAGCTGGTCCTGTCAGCTACCTAAACCACCACCAAATATCACCTTTCATCATTGACTATGCCCCGGAGGCATAGCCAAACTCAAACAATATCTAATTAACTGGGACTGGTCCCCTATTTCCCAAGCCCAGCACATAGATGATGCACTGCACTACTTCACCACTACCTTTAATACCGCCTGTGATGCTTTTGCACCAACCATCAAAGTGACCACTAAGAAACATAGTGCCCCCTGGATCACCCCAGAACTCCTACAACAGTTCAAAATGCGTGACAACCTCTGGCATCATGCCACTGCCTCCAGTTTGCTAAGCGATAGGCAGGCCTATAATGCTGCCCGCAATAAGTGTACCTGGGTAATCTGCAAGGCCAAGGTGGAGCACTACAGAACTGCCCTAGCCACCTCCTGGGGTAGCACAAGAAAGTTCTGGGATAACATCAAGAAGCTTAATGGTAAATCCTGCTCTCCCCACCCTCTCACAACTTAGTGTTAATGGTACTAACACTACAGACACACTTCACATAGCTAACTGCCTCAACTCCACCATCTCAGACCTCAGCTCAGTCCTCCCTAGCAACTTTTTCAATCCCATTCAGCCTAAGCCACCGCCCGAGCTCCTCCACTCCCCCTTCAAACTCAGAGTCATTACCCCTACAGAAGCGAAAGCCTACCTGTCCAAAGCCCTTCAGAGCTCCAATTACTGCAAAGACTCCTTCGATATGCGTCTCCTATACCTTGTGCTAGACTCTGTTGTCTCCCCACTCACAGACCTTCGCCTGGGCCAGTTCCCAACCTCATGGAAAATGGCAGTGATAACACCAATACTGAAAAGTGGTGACAGCTCCCTCCCAAATAACTACTAGACCATCTCAATTCTCCCCCCCCACCTCTCTAAAGCCCTTGAAAAGATCATGGCCAATCAGCTCACTGACTACTTCCTCGCACACAACCTCTTATGTAGGGAGCAGCATGGTTTCAGAGCTGATCATAGCACTATGACTGCCCTCACAGAATTCGCTAACTCCCTGCACGCCACGCTTGACAAGGAGCACCTCGCAGGGGCCGTGTTTATAGACCTCTCAAAGACCTTCGACACAGTTTCTCACCCCCTCCTTCTTAACACATTATAACAAATTGGGGGTCTCTCATTGTCCACTGTCATGGTTCTCCAGCTATCTTTCATCTAGAACCCAATGTGTTAAAATGAATAATACCATATCTAGCATGCTGCCTGTGCACTCAGGAGTTCCCCAGGAATCTATCCTGGGTCCCCAGCTAGTCAGCATCTACCGCAATGACCTGACTAAATCCTGCCCTGGCAACCTTCTCCTCAACGCGGACGATGCTGTTCTTTACGCCGCACACCCTGATCCTCTCTCTCTCTCTCCAGTGTACCTTAATAAACTCCTTCTCTCAGATTTAACACTGGTTTGCTGAACACAGATTGGTGGTCAACATTACAAAACTAAGACGATGCTCTATGCCCACTGCTAAAACCGATCAAAGGATTTCCTCCTGGAAATACTCTCCACGTCTCTTATCCCACTGGAACAGGTCCAAAAGTATAAGTATCTAGGTATTTACATTTGACTCTTCCCTCTTGTTCCACAAACATATAAAAATCCTCACCTCCGCCACCAACACCTGCATTGGTCTCCTTTACAGACATAAAGACTGCCTGCCACCTGAAGTACTTCACCTAGCCACTACCTCCTCAGTCTTATCGCTGGTGGACTATGGCCTCACAATCTATGCTGCCGCTGACCCTATGGCACGTCATCAAATAGAAGTAGTCATCAATAAAGCCTGCCGGTTCCTCTCTGGTGCCAACAGAAATACACATTCCTGCACCCTATACACGCTCACCAATATCCTCTTCCTTGAGGAAAGACTATTATACCAGATCTGTCTCTTCACCCAAAAAATCCACTTGGGTTTATCCCCAGTAGGTGTCATGGCTTCTCTTCAGGCAGCCACCATTTCAGCATCCACACAGGCCACCCCAAAAACTATCTGGAAGGTGCCTAGGGTCAGAACCACCCTGGTCCAGTGATCCTTCCCCATTAGAGCTCCATCCTGGTACAATGCCCTCCCACCGGCTGTCACATCAATCACCAATCTAGGTCCTTTTGAAGCTGCCTTAAGGGTCCATATGCTCTTCTCACATCAAAGCCAGTGTAACTGGTAACCTGTGGATCCTGCACCATGCTGCTAGACCACGCATCCGCCCTTGGCCTGACAGTGGAGAGCCCTCACTATTTCTAGCCTACAGGCTCCTTACCTCCCTCGGTTACCATATAGTTGCACTGGACTATGAATGCATTGTATGATGTATAAGACAAGGCCTCCCTGAGGTGGCTTACTACGGTAACCCCTAGGTGGCGCTATCCCAAGGGCTACTACCCCTGCCTGTGTGGCTAGTTGCTGGTTAAGGGACCTGGGTACTGAAATAGGTGCCTCCACCCAGAGGACAGGGTGGTTAGTAACAAGGCTAACCTGGGTACAGCCCTCTGGGACACTGTAACCCCCCTCTTTCCCCTCTAGTGGCCTAGACAATATGCAACAAACACTTCCACAGTAGCTCCTATTCAGCATACAATTCCCACACTGTTTGCACTTACTACCAGGGTTGGTTCCACCAGTTTGACCCCGGAGACCCCCTGTAAAACAAGGTTAGGCACAGCAAATAACAACAGTACAGTGCTTTTTCTTCTAACTGGAACCACAGTCAGGTTAAATGCAAAAAGAGTTAGATCTGATATATTCAGGGGAATTGAACAAGGGAGGGGCATAATCAGGTTGACTGATTCAAAAACTGATCAAGTCAGGCAATTATGCATGCACTTTTAGTCCCTACACAGTCACACACTCTGGGTACCCAGTTGGAAGTAAGGTGGGCTAGCCTGGAATATTTGCCCAGAGTAGGCCGGCAGTCACAGCTGGTTGGGGCCCTGTGATGAAAATAAAAAGGCATGCACAACCACACACAATTTGTAATCCAGAGCCTGAAGGCTCAGTTCATGAAAGAAAAAACAACAATGCAATCAGATGACAACACTTGAGATTTAGCCGTTGCTGCAGGGAGCTACCCTGATTGTTACTCACGCTACCCAATATGAGACATAGGCTAGACGGAATGGAGACTGCAGGTTGATGACTGGTTTGCCAGGAGAAGCAGGGCCCACACAAATCACCGAGGTGTCGTTCCTGTTCGAGATGGTTGAGCAGGGGGCTGATCCCCGGGCGAGTCTCTCGTCAATGATACTTTCTGTGCCTGAATTAACTGGCTGGGCCAGGTGGCAAGGCCCAGGCCGAGTGGAACTGTTCGGATTTTGAGTCTGGTAGTGTTGGATGCAGATTCCAGAAAGCGTGGCACATTTACACAGTGGGGAACCAAATCGCAACCCACTAATAGCACACAGCACATTTGCAGTAAAGCAATCACCATACCACAATGCGGAAGGCAGTCCTGATGTAATATCAGTGTCTCTGAGCAAAACTGGGAATTCTGTGGTAAATGGATGTCCTGACAGGCTGATCCCGTACAGTGAATCTTTGGTCTTCTTCAGGTTCAAATCTGGTCGTTCTTCAGTGGCTTTGTCACACTCCAATTCAGATACAGTCTGATTGCTAAGCCTTTCAAAGGATTCCCTACCGAGGGACTGCAGGCAGACAGGCCAAACTCAGCCTTTCCACCAATCTCCCATGCAAACTACACAGGAGCTGCTGCTCGAATCTCTCAAGCTGTTTACTCTTCAAACTAACTCCAGACTGACTCTTCTGTTCTCCATGCCGATAAATCGGGGCTCAACGAAATGGCTTGGAGACATGGTCCGAAATAAAGCTTCTCTTATCTCTCCATGTGGGAGAGCTGAGGGCAGGCAGGCCAAACTCAGCCTTCCCGCCAAGTACCCACACTACCCTGCGAGGCAGCGGCTCAGGCAGCACGAGCTGCTCACTCTTCCAGCTCCATCTCACTTCTACCTCTCTGCTGCAGACAGCTTGGGGATTTCCCTCTGATCCAAAAGGTTTGGTTGGTTGATCCATTTGTCTGTCAAAGCAAGGGCTCCCCCTCCAGGTCTGTTTTGGTGCCAAAATGCAAAAACTACAATTCCTACAGAAATTTGCTCCCACAAGACCCCTGGGGACAGGCTCCATTTTAGAGTCCCCAAAGGTACCGATTGGTGCTGACTGGCATTCCAAAACCAAAATGGTGGTGCAATACAGAAAGTCCATGCTGCAAAGAAAAGCAGTTTAAACAAACTACAGTATTATCACTACTACAGAAAATACTCAGCAAACAGTTGTAGCTCTCAATAGGGCTCCCTCTGCGCAATTAGCGATGGCAGAATGGAGCAAAGGCACTGCAGCCCAGCTGGGACTCGCGCCTAGACACACTCAGACGCCACCCAGAATAATTATACACTGCAAAATAGGCAGCTCTTAAAGAGACAGGCACAGAGGCGATTGGGCACTCTCATGCAATTTCTTTTTAAACAGCTAAAGCACAGGACACCAGCTTGGTAGAGGGCATTTAAGCACACCCAAGGACGGTTTTTAGGAACCCCATTTGTAGGGGTTACAACACTAACTCATATTATGCATTGCTTTAGCTACCAGTTGTATAGGCCTTAACCACTCATTAGGTAAATATGTCGATAGCGCTGCCCTGTTTTAGCTACCAAATGTATAGGCATTAACCAGTGCTCACTGTACTTATACTCTGTAAGATTGCTCACCCACATTTATTCTATGTACGTACTGTATGAATGTCTATGTTTTATTCTGACGTGGAGCCTTTGGAAACGAGTCTATGACTCAAAGGGTTGTAACTCCAATTCCCTAAATAAATAAATACAGGAGTTAGAGCAGCTAATGGGGCTTCTCTGACACTGGGCGGAGGATGCTGAGAACAGGAGCAGAAGGGACAATATGCGAATTGTGGGGCTACCGGGGGCAGAGAAGGCAGACCCAGATGGCTTCCTTCAAAGAGAACTTCCAAAAATCTTAAAGTATGCATGGGGAACCCCACTGGAGACAGAGAAGGCACACAGAACCCTGGCACCCCCTTCCCCACACTAGGAGACAGACCCAGGCTGATGTTGGAAAAACTACTAAGATTTCCAGAGAAAGAATATATCCATGCACTTGCCAGGGAACATTGACCGCTGAACTGGGACGGGCATCACATCCTACTTTTCAATGACTATTCACCAGAGCTGGCAGAAAAATGGAAGGATATCACTGTTGCCAGGACAGCCTTCCAGGACTTAGATGTCCAGTACCAACTACAGCACCTGGCCAAGCTGAAAATAATCAGGAATGGGGCTGCTAACACACTTGAATCTCCAGCAGAAGCCTTGCACTACATTCGCAAATACTGGTCAGACAGGGTGAAAGACTGGGATACCAAACCTAATCACAACAGCCCCAACAAGTGCCCACCCCAGCAGCTCTACCAGGACCTCATAATAAGCCCCCACCAACCAACAAGATGAGGGACATGGACTGACAAACAACTAGATCAAAAAGACCAAGGCGCAAAGATAGGAAGAAAACTGGCAAGCACCCAGAGACTGGCAGAAATGGGAGTAGGAGGTCAGGTTCATCTTCACAAGGCTAGGACACACTAGGGGAACCAGCACCAAAATAACCAGGGTAGGACAAGACCACAAGCAAAACACACAGAACAACTCTGGAGGGCCGAGTCACCTGCAAACTGTTATGCCACCCTCCAACAAAGCAACCTCCCCTCCACTGATTTACCAATCACCGTCCTTGGCAGTCACTGTGGGCATAGAAAAGGACAGTGACCCTCAGCAATGACCGCTTACTACCCCTGCAGATTGGAAAGGAAGGAGGAAATGTTTAACCTTGGAAAGGCACACTAAGCTAGAACTTGTTTCCAGGTGTGACCTGGGAGCACAAGGAAGTTAAATTAATCTCTTCTATGGGGTACACATAGACTATGTTGCCAAATCAGCAAATATGCGTCTAGGCCTACTTTACCAACACAGACAACACCTTACTGCAGAAGCACTGAAGACTGCCATCCAAAGCACTGTGGTCTCCATCATTGATTATGTTCTTATAATCTATGGCTCTGCCTCTGCCACTGCCCTGAGACGAATTTCAACATCACTTAACAAGGCCTGCACACTTATCTGTGGTGCTCATCGTCTCACTCATACATGTGAACTGTATGCCCAATCTGGCTGGCTTCACCTTTCAAATCGCATAAAATACCAAACCTGTATTATGGCAAAGAAAGTAGCCATGGGCCTCGCTCTGCCAGGAGTCCAAGCACTGCTTAGTTATAGACTAAAGCCACATAACACCAGGGGTTCTGAATACCAACTCCTTCAGGTTCCCCGCTGTCGCACCTCTCAGGGCCAAAGATCATTTGCCTTCAGAGTGCCTAGCTGGTTAAATGCACTCATTCCTGACATCTCCTCCACTACCACCCTTGGCTCATTCAAACATAAACTCCACCTCCACCTTACTAACTCCAGCTCCTGTGAATGCTACCTATAATCTCCTCAGCCCTCTCATTTTTGTTCCCTCCAACTATCACCTACCACATCTCCACCCCCTCCTTTTCCTCTATATTACTTTATTTCTTCTTTATTTTCACCACTCCTGACTCTCCACCTTCACCCCCCACCTCTTCTGAGCGCTCAATGATCTTTCCCTTTTTGTTGACTAGTTTCAGCCTGCTCCCAGTTGATGACCATGCCCTTTGGCTGCAATTCCTGCCCCCTCCAACTTCGCTCCTCACATTTATCTTCATCTTCCACCCTCCCTCCTACTTATCCCTCTGTTACTCTGTGTTCCCATGTATACATTCTACTTATTCTAGAGATTGTATTGGTCTACCATTGTAACCTAATATGCCAACCAATTTATTGTTTTGTTCCTATTTCTGTAGCTTGTATTGTATTTGTTCTCTGACGCGGAACTTTTGTAAAAGAGCCTGGCTCAAAGGTACTTGTAATCCTAGTTGTAATAAAATAAAAAAATTAAAAAAGTGACTTGCTCAGTGTCACACAGTATGTAAGTGGGGGCTGATGGGATTCAAACCCAGGTCTCCAGGTTTGCAGCTCAGTGCACTTAACCACTACTCTATACTGCCTCCTACAACTGGGCTGCTACACCACAGTATTCCATGCCTGTACCTGATTAAGATCCTCCCTGCAACTCCTAGCGAACTCAAAATACAACTCGGCCCCTATCATAAGGGGCCTTATCCTTACTAACTGTTGAGTCTGAACTTTGCCCGTGTAAAACTCTAGCACTGTCTCTCTGCTATACTTGATATGTGAGGATCGGGGGTTGGAAAGGGGTTTTCCAGCATGGGAGTAAATGTTAAATATTGCTGCTCCTACATCCATTTGGTATGCTCTCGGAGTTATACCCCTTCCCCATTTTCGAGCCTCCACTGTTTGTTTAATTATGCAGGTGGTTGATGCATCAGTAACAGGTCAAGCCCCCCAGTTTACTAGCTATCCTGCTAAGGCCTACCTGCAGCCTATAGGAATGAGACTGGGGACACCTCAGTGCTGAGGGCATCACCCAAAATGGCAAGGAGGTGCTGTGGAAAGGGGAGGGGGGGTTGACACATGCTACAGATTAAGTCACCACACATAATGGTGTGTCTGTGAACCAGAGGGCAGCCAAGGATGAAGTCCTGGACATATACTGTTCATCTAACTGGGTATTCTGGCTGCCCGACTGACCGATGAGCCACAGTTACACTTTAAATAGACACGCAGCTGTCCAGCTGTCTGAGGTACATTGCTGGCTCACTCCCCTGGCAACTTTCAGATTGGGGGGAGGGGTTCTCTTAGTGAAGCCAAATGCCAAGAGAGTGAGGTGGAAGTTTGCCATTGACTGGAGGTGTCACATCCCCTCCTCCCCACCTCGCACGATCATACTGCCAAGGAACACAATGTGTGAGAGGTCCCTCATGAAGGTTTTGCCAGCTCAGATGTTTTCTCAAATGACGCACTGAAATCAGTGCCCCCCCAACCCTGGAAAAACAACCTGCTGTTGCATGTACCAGACAGATCTCAAAAGACTATTTCACAGAAGCAGTGAGTCAGATTAAGTCCGATATAGGCTCCTGTTATGCTCACTCCTGTGCATCGCATATTTAACTCCCACTGGGGCCACTTAAGAACCTCTCAACCACCCCTACCCCTAGAGTTTCTGGAAACACACTATACTAACGTGCCTCACCTGATGAACCCTCCCCCTGCATTCAAATTGCTGTCAGACTCTTTGATAGTCACTTCCTATAGCTAGTAGGAATATTTGCAGTGGACATTTAGCACCTGCCCCTGTCACCCCAACATGCTCGAGTAAACCCACCTAGTCAATATCACTAAGCCTACTCACCTGAAGCAGACTCAGGCCAGGAGGCTCAAACTCAATCCCTCCTTGCCTGCCCACTGCAGGCGCATCCAGCTCAAAGCCCACCAGGGCTACAGAATCTAAGCAGGGCAAATTAAGGCAGACCATGCCCTTCCCCAGGTGTTAGGCAATGTGGGAGACTGCGGAAATATAGCCCTGGCATTGCACCTCTAGGAATGGAGGAAGGAGTGAGAACCCATTCATTGCAGCTGTCATACGAGTTCCACTACACCCCCCCAAATATGGTGTACTCCCAAATAACAGACAATCCGAGGTGAACCTTTGTGAAGGGAAAGAAGGATTACGCTGCATGATCCACCTGCAGCTAAGTGCTGGTCAGGGGCAGGCACTGGGTTTGTCTTCTCAGTGAACCACACTGTTAAGCCCTTACTTGCAGACCAGGAGAGGCAGAGTGCGGGGAGAACCCACCCCCTCTGGCAAATCCTCTCAGGGTCAGAAAATGTTTGCATGAATATTTTTACTATTTGCTACCGTTAGTTTTACCCCCATGATATTCGGTTGGACATACTGCTTGATGGTTTTACTTTACACACTAGGCAAATGCAGCCTGGTGACTATAGATCGCCTCTTCACACAGGCTTTGCTCTTGCAAAATGTTTTCTGCTACACATGCCTGCCATTTAATCGGTGCCCAGCAGGTCCACTTCCTGAATGGGGCTGTACTGATTCCTTCCTATGCTGGCACAGGACAGGGCATGCACACCACCGATGGGCCACCCCAGTGATCTACTCCAAACTCCAAGAATGGCTAGCAAACTGATCACATTTGTGGCCTGGAATGTTAAGGGAATACATTCCATGGTTAAATGGAGGAAAATCATGGATAATTATGGATAATCTCTGCAGGTACAGGATCCGAATACGGCTCATCTCCTCAAGCCTGAGGCAGAGAAGCTCAAAATGGGATGGGTGTCGGAGGTTTTCAGCAGTGCATATTCCACAAACAGCAGAGGGTGACCATCCTCATACACAAAGATATTGATTTTAAGGTATCCCCCCATGCACGCTGACCCCGAAGGTAGGTACATTATCATGGTAGGACAGCTGAATGGAGAAGAAACTACTCTCTGTTGTGCTCATGGACATCTGGAGGCAAATACACCCAAAAGGAGAGACAACTCCTGCTTCTCCCAACCACACAGATAATTCTTCAGAACAGATATCTGGTTAACACCTGCAGAGTGGGGGGAAGGGTGGTGAATGCAAAACTAGAAACGGCTGTAATCTTAGACCACAGCCCCATAACCTTTCATGGTTACCACCTACCTCAACAAAAGTGGGCAGCAGCAGGTGGAGATTTATTTGCTCTGACTTGAAGAACCCCTCTTTCCATCAGCAGATTGCAAAAGACATTGAGGTTTTTTTACAATTAGGTAAACTCGGGATACCTCTGTAGCAGTCATATGGGGTCCCCTAAAAGTCATATTCAGGGGGGAATGCACTGCATTTGCCTGTAAAATGAGATGAACCAGTGACAAAAAGCAGAAGCATCTGGAGGCAAGTCTCAAGGACTTGAAAGACAAGTTCAGAACACCTGGAAACTCTCTCTAAGAGCTCCTGGAGCAGATCCAGGGTACGCACTTCAATTTCAAGATAAACACCCTTTCACAACAGAGGGTGGAATTCACCTTTTTCAGGTTAAAACAGGCATTCCAGGAAGCAGGGGGGAAGCATGGCAGGTTACTGACCTACCAGCTCAAAAAGAGACAGGAGAGATCTTGAATCCATGGAGTCTCGAACCGAGCAGAGGAACTAATGATGGGACAGGCAGAAATTAACAATGCCTTCCTATCCGTTAACAAATCCCTGTATACAGTTGAAGCACACCCCTCTGAACCAGACATGAGCGCCTTTATGGCAAACTTTTCTCTGCCCACATTGTTACCGACTCAGAGGGAAGATCCGGAATTAACCCTTTACTTCCACAGAGCTAGCATCCACCCTGGCAGGAATGCCCCCTGGCAAGGTGCCCTGGAAAGGTGGGCTCCAATGGAATTCTATAAGGCTTTCCTGCTCCAGCTGGCCACACCTCTCCAGGAAGCACTAGTGGAAGGGTGTCAGAAAGGCTGTCATCCCCCTCAATGTGCGCAGCTCAGATCTCTCTCTCTCTCTCTCTCTTTCTCTCTCTCTCTCATACCGAACCTGGGAAGGACCCCCACCAGTGCAGCAACTACAGGCCCATTTCCCTCATCCAAGTTGACTGCAAAATACTTGCAAAAAGTAACTGCGGAACATGTGAAAAAAAGTAATCTCTCACCTGATCTGCAAAGACCAAGCTGGATATGTCACAGGCCATAAAGGCTCAGATAACACCAGATGCCTAATAAACCTCATCCGGTACTCAACACACCCTCACCCACCCATGTCCTGCTGTCCTTGGATGCTGAAAAAGTGTTCTACTTTTCCACACCTGGAGATAATTCAGATGTGGCCTAAACATTACTGACTGGACTTCAGTTCTCTACTCCCAAGTCTCAGCTTTAGTCACTAGTAATGGTATTACATCACCTCCTTTTCCACTGGGGAGACAGGCAAGACAAGGTTGCCCACTTTTGCCTTTGCTCCAAGCAAAAGGCAGCATCCTGATATCCAAGGCACCCATCTTGAGGGAAGGTACTGGCCTTTGTTGATGATATGATGAAAACCCCGACCAAGCCACATGAATCCATATCACCCTTAATGGAGGTAATTGATTGATATGGCCAGCTGTCTGGGTACAAAGTTAATGTTGTAAAATCCCTGCTATTGGCATCACACAAAACAGTGTGTCAACTGCCAGGCTACCCATGGAACATGACCGTGGCTCAAGACAAGGTGAAATATCTGGCAACATATTTTTCCTGGGACCTACACTCCATGGTACAGCTCAATAAGGACCTCCTTAGGGTCAATCTGGAAAAGGACTTTGCTAAATGGAAGCATCTGCATTTATCTCACTGGGGAAGAGTGAATGCCTGTAAAATGATGGCAGCATCAAAAATCCAGTATGTGATATACAGCATCCCCACAACGATATCACCCATATACATAAAAAAGACCCAGGCGGACATGTTTTCCTTCTTCTGGGGGTCTGGGCCCAAAACAGAGCCACAGGAAATGAGTGTAGGACTTCTCCAGAGGAGGAATGTACTTGCCAGATTTTAGCCTCAAAAGAATGGAACAAGCTCTCCACCAAACTGTGCATGTAGTAGCCCCAAATACCCTGGAGGGCCCACTAAAGTGGGTGGAGTGTGAAGAAGCACTCCTAACAAAACCCTGAGGGTCAGTAGTATGTTTAGTCAGCTCTCTAGAAGACTCAAATCCCACCCCATGCTTGTACACTCAGTAGCTGAATCGACACATGTAGCAAAACTCACAAGGCTGTCCCAAGAAAATCCCTCCTACTACCTCTATGGGCAAACATGAAAGTTAACACAGGTGGCAAACCAGTTAGCTGGCTGGACTGGCAAGAAACGGCATCACCATGCTAAGACTAGCGGCACTCTAAAATATGTCCAACAACTTAGGGAACCGTATGATCTCCCGCATCAACACCACTGGAAATACCAACAGTTAAGACATGCCCTGATCCCTCTGCTAGGTAACAAATTCCGGGCCTCCGAACCCATGGTCCTGGATGCCATCTGACTGACATACTTGCCAAACCAGCGAAAAGCAAGCCACATATATAGGGCTCACCTCAGGAACCAACCAAATGCCTCCCTTAGTGCTAAGCAACCTTGGGAAAGAACTCCAGTGCAAGCTCACACCACAGTGCTGAACACATCGTTGTACAACTCTTGCAACAGGAGAGAAAGACTCCAGAAACTGCTTCATGCAGCAGAAAATCCTGCAGAGGGTGGTGCAGGACTCCAGCCCAACTACACAAATACAGTGTGCTGAACACGGACAAGTGCTAAGATATGACACCCCTCCCTGGGCAACATGACACACATATTGTGTAATTTCCCTTTACTGGGCACATATTGACAGTCATTCTATACACAGAAGTCACTGGGGCTAACCTTACCCTCATACTAGCACTTGTTATGCTGGGCCTGCCACTGGAGCTGGACCCAGGCCCAAACCAACAGTGGGATAAACGTAAAAACTAGATGGCTGACAGGGGTCCTTATCACTGCCAAATTGATCATCCTTAGACACTGGAGAGAGAAGTTTCCTCCTTAGCCTGGGGAATGTCTAACAGAAATAGGAAAGATGGCATGCTATGAGTGAATGCAAGCAGCCACTAGGGGGAGGCTATGTCTTCCAAACATGGGGCGGGTATCTATACTCATATCACTGTAAGATCCCTGAGGGCCATTTTCTGTCAGAGTACCAGAAACCCCAACCGCTACCCCAGACTACAACTATGGTGAGGAAGGCTCATTTGGTTCAGGGATAGCCACATTACCAGCCCCCCCCCAATATCTAGTGGACATGTCCACTTCCTTAGACCCACAATGGTTGAATGCCACACAGCTCCACACTACACAGGTTCAATACCTGCAATACTATTAAAGACAAGTTAGTTGTTACTATAAGTAGTACACCATACTGTAAAAGTTACTGAACAGAAGATTTAGAATTGTATCTCCAAGGGGTTTGCCCTGGCCAGGTTGGCTTTCTATTTGATATGTATTACTGAGATTTAAAAACCTTTCTCCTGTATGTTAGAGTACCCTGTTTTTCATTCTATTATTTATTCTGAAAACCGCAATAAAAAACTTGAATGATGGAAAGGAAAGACAAACTGAAGCAGGTAAAACAGAGAGCAGAGACAGACATAAGTGGGTTGACGGCAGGGTGGGACAAACTGGATGGTCAGGTGACAAATAGCCACCAAAGAAAATTGGCTTGGCTACCAGATTTTGAAAGTTACCAGCCAACTAGCAATCTGGGCACAAAGTGATCTGTGAGCACTTTAAAGACGATGGCCACTAAAAATATTGATTTGGGTATCAAATTTTGAAAGATATTAGCCAAACTAATCAGCAGCTCTCAAACTGCTTTGTTCCACCCTGGTTGGGCAGGGGGAGATAAAGTGATAAAAGACAGATAGGATGGGGGGGTGGAAGGCAGAAGTGGGTAACAGGGGACCTGTTTGGGGTGGGAGTTTACAGAAAATTAACACAGAAGGAAGCAAAGAACGCTAGAATGAGTGTGTGGAGAAAACAGATAATACTGGATGGGTAACCATGCAGAACCAGTGTGTTCTGCCACGGAGGGGTCTGATTCCCTGTGACCTCGAGAACGAAGCTCCCCAAGGTAGCAGAACACACAGGTTCTACACTGGGTTACCCAGCCAGCATTTTATATAGTGTGTGGTGCCCCAATAATTATTTTAACAACATTTGTAGGCTTTTAATATGTATTATTTACAAACAGAAAAGAAAATGTTGTCTCTCATTTATTAATGGTGAGTCGTGTGGTTGCTAGGGACTGGGCGTCGCTACATCAGCAGCGCACATTCCCATTGGCTGCCACTTTACTGTGGGCAGGATTTACAAAAAAAACATGGCAGTGGGACCTCTCACTTAGCAAGAGCAGAAATGGACACTATGGTGAAAACTGTAAGCTAACCTTACATATCTGTTTGATCCTGCATTCTGAGTAATGGCAAATGAACTGTTCCCTGTCAGAAAACCACTGTTGTAATCACAGTGTACCTGTAAATGATGTTGACGCACGGCAGTTTTCTGAACATGTTTTTAAACTGCGACTCGAGCTTTCAATTCTAAATGAATGGAACGCTGTTCTGCACATAGTCAGTACAGTGTTCCATTCATTTTGTTAAGTGTGGCTGAACAGCCTTTCAATGAAATTGTGGAGAAAAATCAGAAAAAAAGTTTGAGAAAAGACCAGAAAAGGCGATAACAATGCAGGTTTACTGAAATAGGAAATTACAGAAATTATTTCAAATCCCATTCAACATTTAAACCATGTGGCTGTAAGCTGTTCAAAGGAAAATCCAGTAACGTGCACACTGGCAGAGCTTTTTAAGCCTTTCTCCTCCACACGGATTTTGTTTCTGGGAGGGCTTTAAGCCCGAGGTTCGATGAGTGGAGCAACAACGTCACTCCCCCATCGGGCTTAAAAGGTCACACAGCCTGGGCTTCGCCAGGATTCATTTTTCTTTGCGGCCAGAGGTGCCGCTGTTCCTCGCCGGATCACCCCAGCTTGCCTGTATCCTCTCCCTGTGGTCGCCTCTGGCTCACTCTCCTGCTCGGCTATTTTCTGTTGCCTGGCGCTCTCACTGCTGCTGGTGCCTACCTTTCAGTCCTTCTCTGCCAGTAACCCGTGAAGTGGGCGCAAGAGGAAGGGCGCCGTCTGCTGTGGCGACACCTTCCTCGCGCAATCCACTCACGGCGACCAACAGGTAGGGCAACCGGATGAGGGTGTGGGCGAACTAGGCGACAGGATGTCGCTATATGTATGCATGTGGGGGGGGTGGGAGTCAGCACGGCGAGCGTGACTGGGAGGGGTGGAGAGGCTGTAGGGGTGGTGCTGCGGTTGTCGGTTGAGCTGTGTCATGGCGTCGGGGATTGGGCAATGGCTGGGGTGGCGGGTACTGGGTCTGGGTGCTGAGTGCGATTTTTATTAGCCCAGCCTGATCCTTTTTATTTTACTACTTTCACCCCTGACATGCACCCCTGAGCTGAGAACCTTAAGTAGGGTGTGTGGGGGGTTGAGCCCCCCCCCACAGAAA
This sequence comes from Neoceratodus forsteri, assembly GCA_016271365.2. Taxonomy (NCBI): domain Eukaryota; kingdom Metazoa; phylum Chordata; order Ceratodontiformes; family Ceratodontidae; genus Neoceratodus; species Neoceratodus forsteri. The sequence goes on from CM028135.1 coordinate 1,083,006,694, forward strand.
GTAGTAAAAATATGTCCTGGCACCGTTGTGCTGGTGCGCCAGGGTTATCAGAGTGCCGAAAATGTGTTCGGCACTCTGACTGAGCTATAACGGTGATTGCCTTTAGGCATTCGCCATTATCACATAGACCCTTCTCTGCCTCGTCTGGAGTCCCTCCCTCTGCTCAGCTCCCTCCTTCCCGTCTCTGCTCATCGCAGCTTGGGGCTCTCTCCTGCCCTTGTGCCTTCAGTGTTTTTGCCTCTCATAACTCCCTGTCTCTTACTTCTGGTGCTCACCATCCCCTGGGGCTGTTTTTAGCTCACTGATTCGCTCGTTCCACCTGGGCGCACCTATTCCAGCCCTGCCTCCCATATGTCCATCAGCCTTGCTGCCCGCTTCTGTTCAGTGTCTGGCAGTTCTCTTTCCATCTCCCTGCTTCTGCTTGTCTGTCTGATAGCATTCCTGCCTCACTGGGCTACACCCTCTCCTTCTGGCGGCCTCACTGTCGCCCTGGATTTGTTTCTGTTTCCTTACTTGGATGACTTAGTGGTTTGCGTGTCCCGAATCTGCTCTACCATTTTAAGGACATCTGCAAACCTATGTGGAGTGTGGGTTACTCTGTGTGTGCAACTTCATAGCAGTTGTGGAGTATGTTTCTGTGGGTGATGCTCGCTCTTGCTTCCTCTGGCTCCCATGGTGTTTTCTTGTACATCGTTTGGGTTTAGTATTTTGGCATATTTGTGTTTCTGCTTTAAAGTCTGCAATTACAGCTCATTCTCCGTGGGCAGCACCTTTTCCATGGGGGTCGACTGAGGGATGTAGCAACTTTAGGGGGCTCCATGAGGGATGTCCCTCATAATGCGGGACACTTGAGGGGTCTGATTTGCCTTGTCTCTCTCTTCGCCCCATCCAGTCTTTCACCCCCGTCTCCTCTGTTTCTTGTCTGGCCTCCTTCGTTCTGATACCTCCTAAAGTCTCTCTGGTTCTCATGCATCTCTGTGCATTGCGTTTCTTGCTCGTTGGGCTTTCCTAGTGGGCACCCCTCACCCATGGATGCTCTTGGTCCTCCATGTATGAAGCTAGCCTTTCTCCGCTACCTTGCGAGGTATACCAGATTGGTGCCGCCTCTTACCTTGCAGGGTACACTGCCCCTGGGTTGCTGGCCTCAGCCGGCTTGCTGTTGGAGTTTTCTTTTTCGGGGTTTCTGCCCTACCACTACTACTACTACTTCTCAACTACTATCCCTCCTCGAACTACCACCCATGGCTGGTATCCCTAGCTTATCTGACTCAGACATTCAGTACTTGGAGCACTCATTTCGGCATGCTTCGGGGTGCACTCGGTCTGCTCCCTCTCCTCAGTCGCCGATGCAGCCATCTTTCACCTTGCTTCAGCAATCTGCCTTAAACTCCGGGCTTCACTACATCGCCATATTGCTCAACCTGTCTCTAGCTGACTCGTTCCAGTTCATTTAGCCCTCTCAGCTCCATGCTGCCTCGCACTGACCTGCTCATCTATTTCCATTGCTCGATCGATCTGCCTCGGCTGACCAATCGGTATACCTCAGCAGGCTCCATCTGGCCTGCACTCGATATTTCTTTTTGGGCAAACCTATCCTTAATCATATGCTCTGTCTGACTCCGTCCAGCCTCATCTGACTAGTCCTACTGCAGTTCTCATCCCATACAGGCTGGGTCCTACGCTAACCCATTGACCTCCCTACCATCCTTCGTTCTTTCATACCTCGCTTTCCCATACCATTCTCCATGGCTTCAATCCATCATCGCACTTCATTTGTTCCTTATTTGACCTTCCTTGGCCTAGCGCCTATTCTCATCCCAGCTGTCATGGATTCTCTCCACTCATGGCTTCACTTCTTATCGTACATCATCCAATTCTGTGCCTCTCGATTGCTCGTCCTGAGCGTAACCTCTGGTTCGCCTACCCTCCGGTTCCAGACATGCCTTCTTGGCCTCGAGTCTACCTCCTTTCGAGAAGCCTCCTTACCCCTGCTACCTCGAATCTTCTCGATATCCAATCAAGGACATGCCTTCCTGTCCATTGACATTTGCTAAGGGCAGGCTGGCTGCTCTCCAGCATCGTTCAAGTTCACTTTCAAGTTCATTTTATGTCTCCTTTTCGCCCTTTCAAGCCTTCATGGCTTCTTTCCACCATTGTCACTGCTTCCTCAGTCTTCTCATGATCCTCAGTCTTCTCACGAGCACTTACTTGAACATTCCCATCTGCTTCCTCGACCATTTCTATCATCGAATCCTATGCTACCTCATTGACTCTGACCTCAGGATCTAATCATTGACACTGCATACTTAGTTCACATAGCATATTCTAGCATCGGACTCAGTGTTTGCTCACTCACATCTCTCAGTCAAGCCAGTCTGCATTGTCCTCAGTCTCCTCGTGAGCACATCTGGATACCCCTTGCTCCTCTGACTTCTGCATGGATCTGCTCCCTCCCATTGACTACTCGAGCATACCCTTCTCAGGTCCCTGCTGCCTCATGTTCCTTCTTTAATCTGTGCTACTTTGGTTTCTTTTCCCTATCCCGTCATCACCCTCCCAACTTATATCCCTCGTTAATGAACTGTTCTCTTTACCGACATACGTCCTCAAATCAAATGTCATCAGCTAGGAGGGAAGGTGACCTATACCTTGGATCCCCAGAGGTTTCCTCCTCAAAGGGGGCTTTTCCTCTCCTCTGTGCCAATAGTCATAATATTAGTTAGAGTTAGTGCTTTCTTTAGTTAGTTAGATGCCGTTGTTGGATGGAGGCAGATAGTGGCTCTGGCTTTCCCCTCTCTCCTTAGAATGTCAGTCCTTATCATCTTCTCAGAATTCGTTCATCAACCTCACCTCTTCGAAGCTCGACAACTTTGGGTATTCTTTTTGGGCTTCTTCCAAGACTGCCTTTAGCCAACACAATCATTCCTGCAGCACCTGTAAGGGGGGGGGCCCTCCTCTAGGGTTCCTTGCATCATACCCCTACAGGGTGGTATATCCCATGGACAGAGAGGTGGAAAGCCACAAAGCAAATCAAGTTACACAAGCATCATCTCATCTCATCCAGTTGAGTAAGAACATTGAATGGGAGGGCTTTAAGCCCAAGGTGTGATGGGTGGAGCAACATCTCTCCCCAATCGGGCTTAAAAGGTTACACATCCTGAGCCTCACCAGAATTCATTTTTCATTGCCCACCATCCACCCCTCCTCCTCCTCCAGCAGTTCGTCTCTCTTACCCGTGGGCTTCTTCCTAACCTACCTTCAGCTGACACAATTATTCCCATGGCACCTATGGGGGGAACCCTCCTCTAAGGTTCCTTGCATCGTACCCCTACAGGGTGGTATATCCCATGGATAGAGAGGCAGAAAGCCACAAAGCAAATGAAGTTACACAAGCATCATCTCATCTCATCTCATCTCATCTCATCTAGTTGCATAAGCACATTGAAATATATTCTAGGCCCATGACATGAAGGGTACTTGGGCTGCCATTGTAGCTGTCACAAAAAAGACATTAACCTTCTGAAGAAGGTCCAGAGGAGGGCTACAAAGATGATAGCCAGTCAGCAGGATAAGGCATATGAGGAGAGGTTGAGGGCACTGAACATGTACTCCCTGGAAGACAGGAGAGAGAGAGAGAGAGAATATGATAGGACCTTCAAGTACTTATAAGGGATAAATAAGGTTGATAAGGAGATTCTCTTTAAGCTGAGTGGCAACCATAACATGAGGGGGCTCAGACTTAAGCTGGAGGGTGGGAGGTTTAGGAGGGAGGTTAGGAGGCACTTCTTCACAGAGAGAGTGGTGGACACTTGGAATGTGCTGCCATAAGAGGTAATCTCATTGAAGACAGTGGGCAGCTTTAAGAGAGGCTGGGACAGGCATAGAGGAGGATAACATCATGGGTAGGAAGGGTGGGAGGAGTGGGGATGGAGGGCAGGGACATTAGCTCAAGCTATGGACCCTGCAATACAAGCAGACTTGATAAACCAAATGGCCTTCTTCTGCTGGCTTCTTCATATGTTCATATGTAAAAATGAGCACTTACAGGGGTATTGTCATTGAGCCTGGCAATACTATGCACATGCTCTTGAATCCTTTGCTCGACAGGTCTGATAATTCTCCTGATGTACAGTGTATGGCATGGGCACCATATGACAGAAGCCGCAAAGCTTGTGCTGCAGTTCATAAAGGATCTCCTCTCCCCACTAGGAGGGGGGCCCCTCGAGTTCAAGCTGGTTGGATTGTGACAGCATTTATAAATACAGCACCTATCACATTTCTACATCTGTTATTTATTTATTTAGCTTTTGTTTACCGGGTAAGTACACTAGACAAGTAGTATGCCTATTTTCAGGAACGACCCGGGAGAGCACAAAACATACAGTATACATACATGACAACATTGGAGAAACAGCATGATACAGTAAAAAACAGCTATAACAACGCTTGTATAAGGGCAGAGATACTGCCACACATAGTACAAATTGTTACAGGAGATAGATAGACATTAGAATCACTGAATACATATTTCATGGACCATCATGGACTCAGAGTGGACAATAGTGGACTGCAGAGTATTACATTACAGAGACTAGGAGCAGTCACATCTTGTCGCTTTGTTTTAGGTGGGACCATAGGGAGGAGCGATGGTCCCATGGAAGGGGCAGAGCTTAACAGAGTCCGGAATGGAGTTCCAGAGCCTAGGCACAAAAGCGGCAAAGTCACGATCCCCCATAAGGGTCCGAGTAGGGGGAACTTTAAGCAACTCGGCGGTCTGTGACCTGAGCTGGTAGGGGATGGTGTCCAGTTTTGGGAGGAGATGCGCCAGTCTCAACGGTATGCCCGTGGCAAGCACTTTCCTGGTGAAGTTTCCTACACCAAGGATCAGGAATTCCGTGGGGGGAGCTAGTTGAGTTTGTCATAGAGTTCACATCGGTGGGTGAGTTTGGGAGCAGCAAGTGCAAACCGACAGATATCATTATATGCCGTGTTCCACCGATTAAGATGGATTTGAGGTGACCTGGCAAATAGGTGGTATCCATAACTAAGGGAGGGAGAAGCACCTGCAAGTGCCAGCCTCCCCGGAGTCAGGTTGTATTTGGCCCTGTAGGCAAGGCCAAGCTTACACCTGGTGGCTCTGCAGATGTTTTGGATATGGCTTCCCATGTCAAGTTGTGGGTCGAGGGTTACCCCAAGATATTTAATTGAGCTCGTTGTTGGCAACAGGGGGCCTCCATCACAAGCTATTTTAAGCATAGCTGATGGGGCTTTTAACTTGGCTGTGGAACCAAAGAGCATGGCCTGAGTTTTGTTAGGATTCAATACCAGTCTATGGTTGGTAATCCAGGCCGAGACTCTGATGAAGTCTTCAGATAGGCACTGGTTAATGTCAGCAGCATTACGAGCATGGGCCACTAGTGCAAGGTCATCTGCATAAAGCGTGACTTGACAACGAGAGGTCACCCGTGGGAGTTGATTAATAAAAAGTGAGAATAGGAGAGGTCCAAGTACCGATCCCTGGGGAACTCCCATGGTCACAGCCCTAGGCTCCGAGAGGACCTTGTTAAAGCAGGTACGCTGCTTTATACCCGTTAGGTAGCCCATCATCCAACTCATGGCATGCGGAGAGAACCCGAGAGCCCTGAGCTGCTCCCCCTGTAGGTCATGGTTGACAAGGTCAAAAGCTTTTGACAAGTCAATAAATATAGCACCTGACAGTTTGCCCTGATCCATGGCGGATCTAATACTAGAGGTTACAGTAATCAGGGCAGTAGTGGTACTATGACCTTCCGGAAACCATGTTGGGCCCCAGAAAGCAGCTCATGGTATCCACATACTCTGAGAGTTGCTCCACACAACCTTTTCCAGGAGTTTACCAAGGGATGGAGAATAGCAATAGGGCTTATAGTTGTCAGGGAGTTTGGGATTTCCTGCTTCAGAACAGGGACTATCCTTGCCTCCTTCCAGATGTCAGGGATTATCCCTGAGCTAAGGGATAGGTTAAAGATATGGGCAATCAGAGGGGCAATGTAAACTGCTCCCAGCTTGAGAAGCCTGGGCTCAAGGTTGTCAGGCCCTGCACTGGAGTGCTGGGAGAGGGCAGCCAAGCGGTTCACGAACATCAAGGACAGACACGGCCTTAAGATTAAATACTCTCCGAGGAGGATGTTCACTCTGCATCGGAGAGATATTAAGCGAGCGACCCCCATTGGTCGTGAAACGAGAGGTGAGAGCCAAAAGGTCGGAGAAGCGGAGATTGAGGTGTTCGGCTATAGTGTGTGGATTATTGCACGAGACTCCATCAATAATCATGTCCACGACACCCGAGTGAGAGGGCCCACTGACGAGGGATTTAATGTTCCTCCAGAACCTCCTAGGATCTGGTTGGGGTGGAAGCCAATTCTTGCATTTGAGGGGCTTCAGCTGTGCCACATAGCAGCTGTATACCAAGTTCAAGTTTATTAAGTAGGAAAAACTCCACTGAGCAAGCTCATTTGTAAGGAGGTCCCAAGAAGGATGCTTAAGGTGCAATACAGCTAGCACCATATATTAGGTACAACAATAAACAGGATGGGCTATATAGTGCCGAGGTTTACAGCACTATAACATAGAAACATAGAAACATAGAATTTGATGGCAGATAAGGACCGCTTGGCCCACCCAGTCTGCCCATTTCCCTACCTACTGGATAAGCTGCAGATCCTAGTTAACCAGCAGCCTACTACTTCTTACCCCCACCCCCCAGAATTGCCTTATGACTGTCCCATGCATGCTTGAATTCCACCACTGATTTTGACTCCACAACCTCCTCCGGAAGGCCCTTCGATAAGAAATCGAAAAGAAACCTAGGTGGTGCAAATAATTCAGTAGATGAGGGGTCAACAGGCAGATAAACAGCATGAGGGAACTGACCAGAGGTTGAGGAGTATGGAGAGTGCAGCAGCAATGGCAGGACCAGAAAGGTGCAAGAGCTTGGGTTACAGACCATCGGGACTATGGCCTTTGGAGGGATTTAGCGAAGTACAGGACGCGGCAACTCCAAGACTGATAACACTTTTACGAGTTCTTCTTCAGTTCCGGCTTCTGGCAGAACCGAGTCCGGCAGTCGGGGCAGCTGTAGGTACCGTCGGTACCCGGGGCTCGCCAAGCCTGTTCAATGCACTCTCGACAGAAGTTGTGCCCACAGTCTACCACGACAGGGTCACTGTAGACATTCAGGCAGATCGAACAGTTTAGTTCTTCTTTCAGACCGTCAGTAGCAGCCAGCTACTTCAAAGTTCTGCAGCTTAGAGAACGGAACTTGACTGTGCCCAGGCACGAACACTCTGAGCTCACTGCATGCAGAGAAACGAAACTGGAACTGAGGTCAGCAGCTCGTAAAAGTGTTATCAGTCTTGGAGTTGCCGCGCCCTGTACCTCGCTAAATCCCTCCAAAGGCCATAGTCCCGATGGTCTGTAACCCAAGCTCTTGCACCTTTCTGGTCCTGCCATTGCTGCTGCACTCTCCATACTCGTCAACCTCTCGTCAGTTCCCTCCTGCTGTTTATCTGCTCTGTTGCCCCCTCATCTACTGAATTATTTGCACTACCTAGGTTTCTTTTCGATTTCTTATAGTGCTGTAAACCTCCACGGCACTGTACAGCCCATCCTGTTTATTGTTGTACCTAATATATGCTGCTCCCTGTAATGCACCTTAAGCATCCTTCTTGGGACCTCCTTACAAATGAGCTTGCTCAGTGGAGTTTTTCCTACTTAATAAACTTGAACTTGGTATACAGTCGCTATGTAGCACAGCTGAAGCCTCTCAAATGCAAGAATTGGCTTCCACCACAACCATAATAGATGTAGAAATGTGATAGGTGTTGTATTTTTAAATGCTGTCACAATCCAACAAGCTTGAACTCAAGGGCTTGCCTTGTAGTGTGGAGAGGAGCTCCTTTATGAACTGCAGCACAAGCTTTGTAGCTTATGTCATATGGTGCCCACGCCAGAAGTTGTACATCAGGAGAACTCAGATTTCTCGAGCAAAGGATTCAAGAGCATGTGCATAGTATTGCCAGGTTCAATGACAATACCCCTGTAAGTGCTCATTTTTACATACGAACATATGAAGAAGCCAGCAGAAGAAGGCCATTTGGTTTATCAAGTCTGCTTGTATTGCAGGGACCATAGCTTGAGCTAATGTCCCTGCCCTCCATCCCCACTCCTCCCACCCTCCCTACCCACACGGTATCCTCCCCTATGCCTGTACCAGCCTCTCTTAAAGCTGCCCATTGTCTTCAATGAGATTACCTCATATTTATTTAAATATTTGCTTTTGTTAACCGGGTAAGCACACTAGACACCAGGTGCCTATTTTCAGGTGCGACCCGGGAGAGTTACAGGTGAGAACTTCGTACATAAACAGTAGAGGATACAAAATACATAGTAGGGATAGGCATTTCGGGGCAAGCATTCCCCGGGAGAGATTGCAGGTGAGAACTTCATACGTAAGCAGTAGAGGGTACAAAAATTAAAGAAGAGATAGGCAGTTCAGGGCAGGCATAGTACCGGAGAGTTAGGTAGGAACTTTGTACATGGGCAGTTGAGGATTCAAAATACATAGGAGAGACAGGCATGAAGGTGGTCCAAATGTTACATGCAGCGAGCAATTTGGGGTTATAGAGGGATGCACATGGGTGTAAACAGGGTAGGGCAATTCTAGTGGCAGTGCATGGTTGGGAGAGTTCACTCTTAAACAGTTGAGGAGGAAGGTAGACAAAACCCTAACTAGTGAGGCATTTCCTCGGCTTTTTGGACGGAGCAGCCGGCAAACAGAAGGGAGGTAGTAAGTGCCAACGAAGGGGAGGGGGGGCCCCATTACGGGGTCAGAGCAGGGATTTCTGGGTGGGAGGGGAAGAAGTGCAGGTGGGCAGAGGCTAAGGTCCCTCCGAACAGACTGGGGGGAGGCGGAGAGGGCTATGGGGGGCAGGGACAGGGAAGAGGGTTTCAGGAAGCACCAGAGGAAGCTTTGAAGCTGGGATGAGAGGAGGAGGCCCTAACTTGCTCAGGGAGCGAGTTCCAAAGTTTAGGAGAAGACGTGGAAGGACCGATCTCCTGCGGTGGTCCTGGTCCTTGGAACCACGCGTTCCTGGGATGTCCCAGATCTTAGGTGGTAGGATGGTGGACCGAGTTTGAGGGGAAGGGCTAGGGCAGGGGGGGGTGTTGGAACGAAGAACGTTGTCCACGAAATTACCTAGAACGAAGGAATGGTGCTTCTCTGGAGGGAGCCAATCCAGGTGGTTGTAAAGGTCACAGCAGTGAGTAAGGGGAGGGGCGGAGAGTGCGAAGCGGCAAACATTATTGTAAGCCGTGTCCCATTTTGAAAGGCTGGATTTGGGGACTGCGGCAAAAGTTACGAGACCATAGCAAAGTGAGGGGAGGAGGACTCCCCTGGCGAGGGCCAAGCGGGCGGCAGGGGTAAGACAGTTATTCGCTCGATAGGCAAGACCAAGTTTACAGTTAGTGGCCTTGCAGATGTTGCGGATGTGTATGGCAGTGCAGTCCAAGTGTCCACCACTCTCTCTGTGAAGAAGTGCCTCCTAATCTCCCTCCTAAACCTCCCACCCTCCAGCTTAAGACTGTGCCCCCTTATGTTATGGTTGCCACTCAGCTTAAAGAGAATCTCCTTATCAACCTTATTTATCCCTTTCAAGTACTTGAAGGTCCCAATCATGTCCTCTCTCTCTCTCTCTCTCTCTCTCTCTCTGTCTTCCAGGGAGTACATGTTCAGTGCCCTCGACCTCTCCTCATATACCTTATCCTGCTGACTGGCTATCATCTTTGTAGCCCTCTTCTGTACCTTCTTCAGAAGGTTAATGTCTTTTTTGTGACAGCTACAATGGCAGCCCAAGTACCCTTCATGTCATGGGCCTAGACTATATTTCAATGTGCTTACACAACTAGATGAGATGAGATGATGCTTGTGTAACTTGATTTGCTTTGTGGCTTTCTGCCTCTCTGTCCATGGGATATACCACCCTGTAGGGGTACGATGCAAGGAACCCTAGAGGAGGGTTCCCCCCACAGGTGCCATGGGAATAACTGTGTCAGCTAAAGGTAGGTTAGGAAGAAGTCCACGAGTAAGAGAGATGAACTGCTGGAGGAGGAGTAGGGGTGGATGGTGGGCAATGAAAAGTGAATCCTGGCAAGGCCAAGGATGTGTAACCTTTTAAGCCCGATGAGGGAGTGACGTTGTTGCTCCACCCATCGAACCTTGGGCTTAAAGCCCTCCTATTCAATGTGCTTACTCAACTGGATGAGATGAGATGATGCTTGTGTAACTTGATTTGCTTTGTGGCTTTCCACCTCTCTGTCCATGGGATATACCACGCTGTAGGGGTACGATGCAAGGAACCCTAGAGGAGGATTCCCCCCTTACAGGTGCTGCGGGAATGATTGTGTTGGCTAAAGGTAGGCTAGGAAGAAGCCCAAAAAGAATACCCAAAGGTGTCGAGCTTCCAAGAGGCGAGGATGATGAATGAATTCTGAGAAGATGATAAGGACTGACTTCCTAAGGAGAGAGGGGAAAGGCAGAGCCAGCATCTGCCTCCATCCAACAGCAGCACCTAACTAACTAAAGAAAGCACTAACTCTAACTAATATTATGACCATTGGCACAGAGGAGAGGAAAATCCCCCTTTGAGGAAGAAACTTTTGGGGATCCAAGGCCTAGATCGCCTTCCCTCCAGGCTGATGACGTTTGATTTGAGGAGATATGTTGGTAAAGAGAACGGTTCATTAATGAGGGATATAAGTAGGGAGGGTGATGACGGGATAGGGAAAAAAAAACAAAGAAGCACGGATTAAAGAAGGAACATGAGGCAGCAGGGACCCGAGAAGGGTATGCTCGAGTAGTCAATGGGAAGGAGCAGATCCATGCAGAAGTCAGAGGAGCAAGGGGTATCCAGATGTGCTCACGAGGAGACCGAGGACAGTGCAGACTGGCTTGATTGCGCTATGTGAGTGAGCAAACACTGAGTCTGATGAGGCATGCTTGAATATGCGATGTGAACGGAGTATGCAGTGTCAATGATTAGATCCTGAGGTCGGAGTCAATGAGGTAGCATAGGATTCAATGATAGGAATAGTCGAGGAAGCAGATAGGAATGTTCAAGTAAGTGCTCATGAGAAGACTGAGGATCATGAGAAGACTGAGGAAGCAGTGACGATGATGGAGAGAAGCCATGAAGGCTTGAAAGGGTGAAAAGGAGACATAAAATGAACTTGAAAGTGAACTTGAATGATGGTGGAGAGCAGCCAGCCCGCCCTTAGCAAAAGGCAATGGACAGGAAGGCATGTCCTTGATTGGATATTGAGTAGATTCGAGGTAGCAGGGGTAAAGAGGCTTCTCGAAAGGAGGTAGACTCAAGGCCAAGAAGGCATGTCTGGAACCAGAGGGTAGGCGAACCAGAGGTTACACTCAGGACGAGCAATCGAGAGGCACAGAATTGGATGATGTATGATAAGAAGTGAAGCCATGAGTGGAGAGAATCCATGACAGCTGGGATGAGAATAGGCGCTAGGCCAAGGAAGGTCAAATAGGAACAAATGAGGTACGATGATGGATTGAAGCCATGGAGAATGGTATGGGAAAGCGAGGTATGAAAGAACGAAGGATGGTAGGGAGGTCAATGGGTTAGCGTAGGACCCAGCCTGTATGGGATGAGAACTGCAGTAGGACTAGTCAGATGAGGCTGGACGGAGTCAGACAGAGCATATGATTAAGGATAGGTATGCCCAAAAAGAAATATCGAGTGCAGGCCAGATGGAGCCTGCTGAGGTAAACTGATTTGTTAGCCGAGGCAGATCGATCAAGCGATGGAAATAGATGAGCAGGTCAGTGCGAGGCAGCGTGGAGCAGAGAGGGCTAAATGAACTGGAACGAGTCAGCTAGAGACAGGTCGAGCGATATGGCGATGTAGTGAAGCCCGGAATTGAAGGCAGATTGATGAAGCGAGGTGAAAGATGGCTGAAACAGTGACTCAGGAGAGGGAGCAGGACGAGTGCTCCCCAAAGCATGCCGAAATGAGTGCTCCAAGTACTGGATGTCTGAGTCAGATATGCTAGGGATATCAGTCATGGGTGGTAGTTCAAGGAGGGATAGTAGTTGAGAAGTAGTAGTAGTGGTAGGGCAGAAACCCCAAAAAAGAAAACTCCGACAGCAAGCCGGCCGAGGCCAGCAACCCAGGGGCAGCATACCCTGCAAGGTAAGAGGCGGCACCAATCTGGTATACCTCGCAAGGTAGGGGAGAAAGGATAGCTTCGTACATGGAGCACCAAGAGCATCCATAGATGAGGGGGTGCCCACTAGGAAACCCTCGACGAGCAAGAAACACAATGCGCAGAGATGCATGAGAACCAGAGAGGCTTTAGGAGGTATCAGAACGAAGGAGGCCAGACAAGAAACAGAGGAGACGGGGGTGAAAGACTGGATGGGGTGAAGGGAGAGACAAGGCAAATCAGACCCCTCAAGTGTCCCGCATTATGAGGGACATCCCTCATGGAGCCCCCTAAAGTTGCTATGTCCCTCGGCCAACCCCCATGGAAAAGGTGCTGCCCACGGAGAATGAGCTGTAATTGCAGACTTTAAAGCAGAAACACAAATATGCCAAAATACTAAATCCAAACAAACGATGTACAAGAAAACACCATGGGAGCCAGAGGATGCAAGAGCCAGCATCACCCACAGAAACATACTCCACAACTGCTATGAAGTTGCACACACAGAGTAACCCACACTCTACATAGGTTTGCAGATGTCCTTAAAATGGTAGAGCAGATTCGGGACACGCAAACCACTAAGTCTTCCAAGTAAGGAAACAGAAACAAATCCAGGACGACAGCGAAGGCCGCCAGAAGGAGAAGGGTGTAGCCCAGCGGGAACGGAATGCTACCAGACAGACAAGCAGAAGCAGGGAGATGGAAAAGAGAACTGCCAGACACTGAATGCTGAAGTGGGCAGCAAGGCTGATGGGACATATGGGAGGGCAGGGCTGGAATAGGTGCGCCCAGGTGGAATGAGTGAATCAGTGAGCTAAAAACAGCCCCAGGGGATGGTGAGCACCAGAAGTGAGAGACAGGGAGTTAGGAGAGGCAAAAACACTGAAGGCACAAGGGCAGGAGAGAGCCCCAAGCTGCGACGAGCAGAGAACGGAAGGAGGGAGCTGAGCAGAGGGAGGGACTCCAGACGAGGCAGAGAAGGGTCTATGTGATAATGGCGAATGCCTAAAGGCAATCACCGTTATAGCTCAGTCAGAGTGCCGAACACATTTTCGGCACTCTGATAACCCTGGCGCACCAGCACAACGGTGCCAGGACATATTTTTACTTTCTTGATGGGGCTGCACTCTACCCCCCACTTTCCCATGATTCTCAACCCAGGGGGGTGTATGTCGGGGGGTGAAAGTAGTAAAATAAAGGTTCGGCTGGGCTCATAAAATCGCACCAGCACCCAGACCCAGTACCCAGCCACCCCAGCCATTTCCCAATCCCCTGATGCCATGACGCAGCTCGACCGACAACCGCAGCACCACCTACAGCCTCTCCACCCCTCCCAGTCCCACGCTCGCCGTGCTCCTCCCACCCCCAGCATACATATGTGTCGACATCCTGTCACCTAGTTCGCCCACTCCTCATCCGGTTGCCCTACCTGTTGGTCGCCGTGAATGGACTGCGTGAGGAAGGTGTCGCCACAATGGACGGCACCCTTCCTCTTGCGCCCACTTCATGGGTTACTGACAGAGAAGGACTGAAAGGTAGGCACCAGCAGCGGCGAGAGTGCCAGGCAGCAGAAAATAGACGAGCAGGAGAGTGAGCCGGAGGCGACTACAGGGAGAGGATACGGGCAAGCTGGGGTGATCCGGCGAGGAAAAGCGGCACCTCCGGCCGCAAAGAAAAATGAATCCTAGCGAGACCCAGGCTGTGTGACCTTTTAAGCCTGATGGGGGAGTGACGTTGTTGCTCCACTCATCGAACCTCGGGCTTAAAGCCCTCCCAGAAACAAAATCCATGTGGAGGAGAAGGACCTAAAAAGCTCTGCCAGTGTGCACGTTACTGGATTTTCCTTCAAACAGCTTACAGCTACATGGTTTAAATGTTGAATGGGATTTGAAATAATTTCTGTAATTTCCTATTTCAGTAAACCTGCATTGTTATCGCCTTTTCTGGTCTTTTCTCAAACTTTTTTCTGATTTTTCTCCACACTTTCATTGAAAGGCTGTTCAGCCACACTTAACAAAATGAATGGAACACTGTACTGACTACGTGCAGAACAGCGTTCCATTCATTTAGAACTGAAAGCTCGAGTCGCAGTTTAAAAACATATACAGAAAACTGCCATGCATCAACATCATTTACAGGTACACGGTGATTACAACAGCAGTTTTCTGACAGGGGAACAGTTCATTTGCCATTACTCAGAATGCAGGATCAAACAGATATGTAAGGTTAGCTTACAGTTTTCACCATAGTGTCCATTTCTGCCCTTGCTAAGTGAGAGGTCCCACTGCCATGTTTTTTTTTTGCAAATCCTGCCCACAGTAAAGTGGCAGCCAGTGGGAATGTATGCTGCTGATGTAGGGACGCCCAGTCCCTAGCAACCACATGACTCACCATTAACAAATGAGAGACACCATTTTCTTTTCTGTATGTAAATAATACATATTAAAAGCCTACAAATGTTGTTAAAATAATTCTTGGGGCACCACACACTATATAAAATACTGGCTGGGTAACCCAATGTAGAACCAGTGTGTTCTGCTACCCTGGGGAGCTTCGTTCTTGAGGTCACAGGTAATCAGAACCCTCTGTGGCAGAACACACTGGTTCTGCATGGTTACCCGTCCAGTATTCTCTATTTTCTCCACACACTCATTCTAACATTCTTTGCTTCCTTCTGTGTTACTTTTCTTTAAACTTCCACCCCAAACAGGTCCCCTGTTACCCACTTCTGCCTTCCACCCCCATCCTATCTATCTTTTATCACTTTATGTCCCCCCCGCCCAACCAGGATGGGACAAAGCAATTTGAGAACTGCTGATCAGTTTGGCTAATATCTTTCAAAATTTGATACCCAAATCAATATTTTTAGTGCCCATCCTCTTTAAAGTGCTCACAGATCACTTTGTGCCCAGATTGCTAGTTGGCTGGTAACTTTCAAAATCTGGTAGCCAAGCCAATTTTCTTTGGTGGCTATTGGTCACCTGACCACCTAGTTTGTTCCACCCTGCCATCAACCCACTTATGTCTGTCTCTGCTCTCTGTTTTACCTACTTCAGTTTGCCTTTCCTTTCCATCATTCAAGTTTTTTATTGCGGTTTTCAGACTAAATAATAGAATGAAAAACAGGGTACTCAATATTCTGTTCAGTAACCTTTACAGTATGGTGTACTACTTATAGTAACAACTAACTTGTCTTTAATAGTATTGCAGGTATTGAACCTGTGTAGTGTGGAGCTGTGTGGCATTCAACCATTGTGGGTCTAAGGAAGTGGACATGTCCACTAGATATTGGGGGGGGGGTTGGTGATGTGGCTATCCCTGAACCAAATGAGCCTTCCTCACCATAGTTGTAGTCTGGGGTAGCAGTTGGAATTTCCGGTACTCTGGCAGAAAATGGTCCTCAGGGATCTTACAGGGATATAAGTATAGATACCCGCCCCATGTTTGGAAGACGTAGCCTCCCCCTAGTGGCTGCTTACATTCACTCATAGCATGCCATCTTTCCTATTTCTGTTAGACATTCCCCAGGCTGAGGAGGAAACTTCTCTCTCCAGTGTCTAAGGATGATCAGTTTGGCAGAGATAAGAACCCCTGTCAGCCATCTAGTTTGTATGTTTATCTGACTGTTGGTTTGGGCCTGGGTCCAACTCCAGTGGCAGGCCCAGCATAACAGGTGTTGGCGTGAGGGTAAGGTTAGTCCCAGTGACTTCTGTGTATAGAATGACTGTCAATATGTGCCCAGCAAAGGGAAATTCCACAATATCTGTGTCATGTTGCACGGGGAGGGGTGTCATATCTTAGCACTTGTCCGTGTTCAGCACACTGTATTTGTGTAGTTGGGCTGGAGTCTCGCACCACCCTCTGTAGGATTTTCTGCTGCATGAAGCAGTTTCTGAAGTCTTTCTCTCCTGTTGCAAGAGTTGTACAATGATGTGTTCAGCACTGTGGTGTGAGCTTGCACTGGAGTTCTCTCCCAAGGTTGCTTAGCACTAAGGGAGGCATTTGGTTGGTTCCTGAGGTGAGCCCTGTATATGTGGCTTGCTTTTCGCTGGTTTGGCAA
The DNA here is from genome assembly GCA_016271365.2 of Neoceratodus forsteri. Classification (NCBI taxonomy): domain Eukaryota; kingdom Metazoa; phylum Chordata; order Ceratodontiformes; family Ceratodontidae; genus Neoceratodus; species Neoceratodus forsteri. The sequence continues at coordinate 1,083,023,015 of CM028135.1, forward strand.
GTATATCAGTCGGATGGCATCCAGGACCATGGGTTCTGAGGCCCGGAATTTGTTACCTAGCAGAGGGATCAGGGCATGTCTTAACTGTTGGTATTTCCAGTGGTGTTACTGCAGGAGATCATATGGTTCCCTCAGTTGTTGGACATATTTTAGAGTGCCACAAGTCTTAGCATGGTGATGCCGTTTCTTGTCAGTCCAGCCAGCTAACTGGTTTGCCACCTGTGTTAACTTTCATGTTTGCCCATAGGGGTAGTAGGAGGGATTTTCTTGGGAGAGCCTTGTGAGTTTTGCTACATTTGTCGTTTCAGCTACTGAGTGTACAAGCATGGGGTGGGATTTGAGTCTTCTAGAGAGCTGACTAAACATGCTACTGACCCTCAGGGTTTTGTTAGGAGTGCTTCTTCGCACTCCATCCACTTTAGTGGGCCCTCTGGGGTATTTGGGGCTACAACATGCACAGTTTGGTGGATTGCTTGTGCCATTCTTTTGAGGCCAAAATCTGGCAAGTACATTCCTCCTCTGGAGAAGTCCTACACTCATTTCTTGTGGCTCTGTTTTGGGCCCAGACCCCCAGAAGAAGGAAAACATGTCCGTCTGGGTCTTTTTTATGTATATGGGTGATATCGTTGTAGGGATGCTGTCTATCACATACTGGATTTTTGATGCTGCCATAATTTTACAGGCATTCACTCTTCTCAGTGAGATAAATGTGGATGCTTCCATTTGGTAAAGTCCTTTTCCAGATTGACCCTAAGGAGGTCCTTATTGAGCTGTACCATGGAGTGTAGGTCCCAGGAAAAATATATCCCCAGATATTTCACCTTGTCTTGAGCCACGGTCAAGTTCCATGGGTAGCCTGGCAGTTGACATGCTGTTTTGTGTGATGCCAATAGCAGGGATCTTGCAACATTAAACTTGTACCCAGACAACTGGCCATATCAATCAATCGCCTCCATCAAGGGTGATATGGATTCTTGTGGCTTGAGGAGGGTTATCATCATATCATCAACAGAGGCAAGTACCTCATGCTTCCCCAAAGAGGGGTGCCTTGGATATCAGGATGCTGCCTTTTGCTTGAAGGGGTTTCTAGGGCTATAATGAAAAGCAAAGGCAAAAGTGGGCAACCTTGTCTTGCCTCTCTCCCCAAGGGAAAAGGAGGTGATGCAATCCTGTTACTAGTGACTAAAGCTGAGACTTGGGAGTAGAGAATTGAAGTCCAGTCAGTAATGTTTAGGCCACATCTGACTCATCTCCAGGTGTGGAAAAGTAGAACACTTTTTCAGCATCCAAGGACAGCAGGACATGGGTGGGTGAGGGTGTGTTGAGTACCGGATGAGATTTATTAGGCGTCTGGTGTTATCTGAGCCTTTATGGTCTGGGACATATCCAGCTTGGTCTTTGCAGATCAGGTGAGAGATGACTTTTTTCACTTGTTTCACAGTTACCTTTTGCAAATATTTTGCAGTCAACTTGGATGAGGAAAATGAGCCTGTAGTTGCTGCACTGGTGGGGGTCCTTCCCAGGTTCGGTATGAGAGAGAGAGAGAAAGAGAGAGAGAGATCTGAGCTGTGCACATTGAGGGGGATGAGAGCCTTTCTGACATCCTTCCACTAGTGCTTCCTGGAGAGGTGTGGCCAGCTGGAGCAGGACAGCCCTATAGAATTCCACTGGGAACCCACCTTTCCAGGGCACCTTGCCAGAGGGCATTCCTGCCAGGGTGGATTCTAGCTCTATGGAAGTAAAGGGTTCATTCCAGATCTTTCCTCTGAGTCGGTAACAATGTGGGCAGAGAAAAGTCTGCTGTAAAGGCACTCATGTCTGGTTTGGAGGAGTTTGCTTCAACTGTATACAGGGATTTGTTAACGGATAGGAAGGCATTGTTAATTTCTGCCTGTCCCATCATTAGTTCCTCTGCTCGGTTCAAGACTCCATGGATTCAAGATCTCTCCCATCTCTTTTTGAGCTGGTAGGTCAGTAACCTGCCACGCTTCTCCCCTGCTTCCTGGAATGCCTGTTTTAACCTGAAAAAGGTGAATTCCACCCTCTGGTGTAAAAGGGTGTTTATCTTGAAATTGAAGCACGTACCCTGGATCTGCCCCAGGAGCTCTTGGTGAGAGTTTCCAGGTGTTCTGAACTTGTCTTCCAAGTCCTTGAGACTTGCCTCCAGATGCTTCCGCTTTTTGTCATTGGTTCATCTCATTTTACAGGCAAACGTAATGCATGTCCCCCTGAATATGACTTTTAGGGGACCCCATATGACTGCTGCAGAGGTATCCGGGGTTTACTTAATTGTAAAAAACCCTCAATGTCTTTGGAAATCTGCTGATGGAAAGAGGGGTTCTTCAAGTCAGAGCAAATAAATCTCCACCTGCTGCTGCCCACTTTTGTTGAGGTAGGTGGTAACCATGAAAGGTTATGGGGCTGTGGTCTAAGATTACAGCCGTTTCTATTTTTGCATTCACCACCCTTTCCCCCCACTTTGCAGGTGTTAACCAGATATCTGTTCTGGAGAATTATCTGTGTGGTTGGGAGAAGCAGGAGTTGTCTCTCCTTTTGAGTGTATTTGCCTCCAGATGTCCATAAGCACAATAGAGTGTAGTTTCTTCTCCATTCAGCTGTCCTACCATGATAATGTACCTACCCTCAGGGTCAGCGTGCATGGGGGGATACCTTAAAATCAATATCTTTGTGTATGAGGATGGTCACCCCTCTGCTGTTTGTGGAATATGCACTGCTGAAAACCTGCGACACCCATCCCATTTTGAGCTTCTCTACCTCAGGCTTGAGGAGATGAGCCCTATTCAGATCCTGTACCTGCAGAGATTATCCATAATTATCCATGATTTTCCTCCATTTAATCATGGAATTTATTCCCTTAACATTCCAGGCCATAAATGTGATCAGTTTGTTAGCCATTCTTGGAGTTTGGAGTAGATCACTGGGGTGGCCCATCGGTGGTGTGCACGCCCTGTCCTGTGCCAGCATGGGAAGGAATCAGTACAGCCCCATTCAGGAAGTGGACCTATTGGGCACCGATTAAGTGGCAGGCATATGTAGCAGAAAACATTTTGCAAGAGTAAAGCCTGTGTGAAGAGGCGATCTATAGTCGCCAGGTTGCATTTGCCTAGTGTGTTAAGTAAAACCGACAAGCAGTATGTCCCACCGAATATCATGGGGGTAAACTAACAGTAACAAATAGTAAAAATATTCATGCAAACATTTTCTGACCCTGAGAGGATTTGCCAGAGGGGGTGGACTCCCCCCCCACTCTGCCTCTCCTGGTCTGCATGTAAGGGCTTAACAGCATGGTTCATTGAGAAGACAAACCCAGTGCCTGCCCCTGACCAGCACTTAGCAGCAGGTGGATCATGCAGTGTAATCCTTCTTTCCCTTCACAAAGGTTCACCTCGGATTATCTGTTATTTGGGGAGTACACCAAATTTGTACGGGCACTCATATGACAGCTGCACCTAATGGATACTCACTCCTTCCTCCATTCCTAGAGGTGCAATGCCAGGGCTATATTTCAGCACTCTCCCACATTGCCTAACACCTGGGGAAGGGCATGGTCTGCCTCAGTTTGTGTTGCTTAGATTCTGTAGCCCTGGTGGGCTTTGAGCCGGATGCGCCTGCAGTGGGCAGGCAAGAGGATTGAGTTTGAGCCTCCTGGCCTGAGTCTGCTTCAGGTGAGTAGGCTTAGTGACGTTGACTAGGTGGGTTTACTCAAGCGTGTTGGGGTGACAGGGGCAGGTGTTAATGTCCACTGCAAATATCCCTACTAGCTATAGAACGTGACTATCAAAGAGTCTGACAGCAATTTGAATGCAGGGGGAGGGTTCATCAGGTGAGGCACGTCAGTATAGTGTGGCTCCAGAAACTCTAGGGGTAGGGGTGGTTGACAGGTTCTTACGTGGCCCCAGTGGGAGTTTAATATGCGATGCACAGGACTGAGCATAACAGGAGATATCGGACTTAATCTGACTCTCTGCTTCTGTGAAACTGTCTTTTGAGATCTGTCTGGTACATGCACAGCAGGTTGTTTTTGCGGGGGGGGGGGAGGGCACTGATTTCAGTGCATCATTTGACAAAATATCTGAGCTGACAAAAACTTTGTGAGGGAACTCTCACACATTGTGTTCCTTGGCAGTGCGATCATGCGAGATGGGGCGTGGATGTGACACCTCCAGTCAATGGAAAACTTCCACCTCGCTAGCTTGGCATTTGACTTCACTAAAAGAACCCCTCCTCCCAATTCTAAAAGTTGCCAGGGGAGTGAGTCAGCAATGTACCTCAGACAGCTTGACAGCTGCGAGTGTATTTAAAGTGTAACTGTGGCTTATCGGTCAGTCGGGCAGCCAAAACACCTTGTTAGATGAACAGTATATGTCCAGGACCTCAACCTTGGCTGCCCTCTGGATCACAGCCACACCACTGTGTGTGGTGACAATCTGTAGAAGGTGTCACCCCCCCCCTTTCCACAGCACCTCCTGTCCATCTTGGGTGATGCCTTCGGCACTCAGATGTCCACCCTGTGGTTTCATTCCTATACGATGCAGGTTGGCCTCAGCAGAACAGCTAGTAAACTGGGTGGAGGGGGGGGGCGTTACCTGTTAATGATGCACCAACCACCTGTGTAATTAAACAAACAGTGGAGGCCTGAAAATGGGGGAGGGGGATAGCACCGAGAGCATACCAAATGGATGTAGGTGCAGCAATATTTAGCATTTACTCCCATGCTGGGAAACCCCTTTCCGACCCCCGATCCCCACACCTGGCAAGTAAAGCAAAGAAGACAGTGCTAGAGTTTTACAGTGGCAAAGTTCAGACTCAACAGTTAGTAAGGATAAGGCCCCTTATGATAGTTATATCTTGAGTTACCTAGGAGTTGCAGGGAGGATCTTAATCAGGTACAGGTATTGAATACTTTGGTGTAGCAGCCCAATCATAGGAGGCAGTATAGACTAGTGGTTAAGAGCACTGAGCTACAAACCTGGAGACCTGAGTTTGAATCCCATCAGCCCTCACTTACATACTATGAGACCCGTGAGCAAGTCACTTAACTTCATAGGAACATAGGAATATGATGGCAGAAAAGGCCCACCCAGTCTGCCCAGTTGCCTAGGTGTCCACTTCAGTCTTAATTATAGACCCCTCCCCTCCCCAGCATTCCTCTGTGTTTTTCCCATGCCCTCTTGAACCCCCCACAGTCCTCTCTCCCACCACCTCACTGGGCATCCCATTCCAGCTTCCCACCACCCTCTCAGTGAAAAAGTACTTCTTATTGTTACCTCTGAATTAACCCCCTTTAGTTGTAACTCGTGTCCCCTCACTCTGAGCTGCTGTTTTAGCTGAAACAAGTTCTCCATAGGCACTTTGTTTAGGCCCCTGCGGTAATTAAATGTCTCAATCATGTCACCCCTCTCCCCCCTCTGCTCCAGTGAGTACATGCCTAGATCTCTCAGTCTCTCTTTATAAGGCAATGTATCAAGCCCTCTGACCATCTTTGTTGCTCTCGTTTTTACTCGTTCCAACCTGTCCACATCTTTCCTGAGGTATGGCCTCCAGAACTGGGCCTATACTCCAGGTGCAGCCTATCCAGCTGGGTGTACAGTGGAACTACGACCTCTCTCCTTCTGCTGGATATTCCCCTCCCTATATACCCCAACGTCCTACTGGCCCTTGTCACTGCCCCTCCGCACTGCTTGCCCACCTTCAAGTCCTGTGAAATGATGATACCTACATTCCCTTCCTCTTCCATAACCTGCAGGGAACTACCCCCCATCCAGTATTCAGCTTTTTTGTTTTTCTGCCTAGATGCACAATCTTACATTTAGCCATACTGAATGTCATTTGCCACTCCCTGGACCATTTCTGTCACCTCTCTAGGTCTCTATGGATCATCTCCACCCTTTCCCTCTCGTCTACTCTGTTGCAGACTTTTGCATCATCTGCAAACAGACTCACCCTCCCCTCCATACCCTCAGCTATATCCCCTATAAAAATATTAAACAGAAGGAGCCCTAGCACTGACCCTTGGGGAAGCCTGCTGATGACCGCAGATTCCCCTGAGGGTGCCCCGTTGACCAATACCCTCTGACTTCTGCCTTCCAACTAGTTCCTGACCCACTTTATCACCCCCTTCCCCAACCCCAGGTGACCCAGTTTGTGTAATAACCTCATGCGTGGCACCGAGTCAAATGCTTTTTTGAAATCACGGTAAGCCATGTCCACTGAGCCCCCCCTGATCCACCACCTTGGTGACCCAGTTAAAAAACACTAACAAGTTCAACTGACAGGATTTGCCCTCAATGAACCCATGTTGTCTTGAGTCCCTAAGGCTGTTAGACTCCAGGTAATTGTTGATCCTAGTTTTGAGCAGCTTTTCCATGTGTTTTCCATCCACGGATGTCAAGCTCACCAGCTTATAATTGCCCACCTCTTCCCCTGCCCCCCCTTATAAAGGGGTACTACATCCACCCGATTCCAATCACTGGACACCACCTCTGATCTTAAGGATTTGTTGGATAGGATGGTCAAAGGAACAGCCAGCACACCATTCAGTTCCCTCAATACCCTAGGATGCACCCCATCCGGCCCCATGGCCTTGTCTACGTCCAGATCCCTGAGCTGCTTTAGGATTTACTTTTCCTGAAATAGACTCATGTTCACCCCTTCCCCTGCAACCAGTGCACTCCTATAGCTATCCCCCTAAAACTTCATCTTCCTTCATGAATGCTGAACAGAAATAACAGTTCAGCAGTTCAGCCTTCTCACAATCTTCCATAATCCTCTTCCCCATGCCATTTTTCAAACACTAAATCCCCTTCTCAGTCTTACTTCTTGTCATCGAGGCAAAGATCAGGAAGCATAGGAAAAACCAGGAGCAGTTGTAGAATTCACAAAAAGTGTTTATTAGTACTAGCAGTAACATAAAAACGTAAAGTTGTTCAGTATAACTATTTACAAAGGCAGACTAAACAGAGAAGATCCATCTCAGTTTTCCTTCAATCTCTCTGTGTATCTCAAACAAAATTGCAAGAAATTGCAGCTCTATCTTATAAGTTTTAGCAATCCCTGTTCTTAACAAGCATCCTGTTTTTTTTTCTAAAATGTTCCTGTATGTTTCAGGGAGGCGCAGCAAGAACACAATGTCTCAGAACTGAGACCCCTTCACCACAGCTTCTGAAAAGGGCTTAAAAACTGCTCTCAGGTTAATCCCTTGAGTTCCCAATAGCTTTTTGCAATCATCTCAAACTATAATTATGTACCTTTCAACAGTAACACTATATAATTTCTAAACAAAGGGATCCCAATAGCAGTTACATTTCCACTTAATAATTTGCATATATTTTTATACCAGCAGATATGCAAAGGAGGAAAAGACAAAAACAGCAAGGGAAGACTGAGAGACAGTGAGAGGCAAAGAGTTGCAAGACTGTTGGGGTGATCAAGTCATAGGTCTCATGAGAAAATCTGGTTGTGCAACCAGACAGACAAGAGACAGGATAGGAAAGAACGGAAAAGATTCCTGCATTCAGACTCTCTATAACAACTGGGACAGGGTCCTATTCAACCCTGCCACATACACCCCATCCTTAAGAGGAAACCTGTTTTATCAAACAGATTTCCAAAACATTCTATTAATTTTCTCCTAATATTAGCTTCTTTCAGAAATTAAACACGTATGCAGTATCCTTTTTTTCTGTAATAGTGAAGCAAACAGTAAAGTTTAAACTGATACGATTGTTTTTCAACCTTCAGAATCCTCAATTCCTGATCCATATCTTGACAGAAAATCAGTACTGCTATTCTCTTTGCTAGATTTGTGTATCACCTTGAATTGAAATGGCTATAGTGCCAACCTACCAGGTACTGCCATGGGATTCTGAAATTTTTATCTTTCATTTGGTTAATCCAACAGAGAGGACTGTGATCTGTTACAAGTACAAAGTCAGTTCCTAGCAAATAAAAGTTAAGGAACTCCATTGGCCACTTTGCTGCTAGACATTCCTTTTCAATGATGGAGTACCTTTTTCTCTCTGTCATGCAACTTCCTACTTATGTACAGAATAGGATGTTCCATCCCATGTATATTTTAGCTCAGGACTGCACCTAGGCCTACCTCTGATGCATATTTTTGTAACAAAAATAGTTTCTCAAAATCTGGACTTCTTAAAACAGGGGTGCACATAATGCAGCCTCAATGGCTTGAAAAGCTTCATCACACTCTGGAGTCCATTTCACATTATTTATTTTATTTATTTATGTTTTTGGTAACCAGGTAAGTGCACTGATCCAGTGGACCATTTCAGTCAATACCTGGGCCACAAGGTGACATAGGAGCAACACAGGCAGTAGAGACGGTTACAAATTGGCATACAAATATTTACATTTGGTATGTAGATGATACAAGCACTTATTAAAAACAGAACAGATGTTATTTACATTTTGTACAGGCATGGTAAAATAAAGGTATGTCAGAGAAATGCAGTCAGCAGTACAGAGGACAAGTAGATGAGCATTTATACAAACTAAGCAAGGTGCATCTTGAACCGCAGCAGACTGCTGACATCTAGTCTAGGTGGCCACACCTGTCCTGGCAGTTTTCTGGCACTGGCCAGGAGACATTATTTGGGTACCATTTTTTTTTTCAGTTTAGTGAGGGGTGTAGCCAACTCAGCAGAGTTGGGAAGAAATCTCCAATAATAACCAGCCAGCCCTAAAAATGACCTGACATGTTTCTTTGTTTTAGGGACAGGGCTGTTAGCTACAGCTTCTATTTTTGAAATTTCTGGGTTAGCTTAACTTCTCCATTTCCAAACACATAGCCCAAGTATCTGGTTTCCTGCATGCCCAATGCACATTTGGTAGGATTAATAGTCAGATCTGTATTTTTGATAGCTTGGAAAACTGCTTGTAGGTGTTCCAGGTGGCTTTTCCAGTCTGGACTGTACACCATGACATCATCCAGGTACGCAGCACAATAACCAATGACAGGTGATGAAATTACATCCATGTACTACTGGACTTTAGCTGGTGCACCATGTAAACCAAATGACATGGTGGTGAACTGATAGAATCCTACAGGAGTGGCAAATGCAGTTTTGTCTCTGGATTCTTTAGCTAAAGGGATTTGCTAGTAATCCTTGGTGAGATCGAGGGTACTAATATACTTTGCACTCCCCAGTCTGTCCACCAAATCATCTCTTCTGGGCACAGGATAACTGTCAAATTCTGACACTTGATTAAGTTTATTAAAATCAAGGCAGATTCTAATACCCCCTTCTTTTTTTGTTTACAATTACCATTGGAGATGATCGAATACTCCTTGACTCTTCTTTGACACCCAATTCTTTCATTTTTTGTATTTCTTTAATCACATTAGCTCTTATGTGCTCTGGTAACCTCTATGACTTTTGCCCAATAGGGCAAGCATTCCTTGGCACTATTATGTGCTCGACCTCTTTTGCTCGGCCTGGTACTGTGGTAAAAGTACTGTTAAGTAAACATTAAACCACAACAGACCATGGTTCTACTGTGGAATTAATCCTTGGTTGGGGTGGGGGGGGGTTGGGGAACGAGGCCACAGGCCGAGTGCCTCCAACCAACCGTTGATTAATTCCACAGTAGAACCATGGTCTGGACTGGCTTAATGTGCTTGTAACATGGCAAGCTATACAGGAGTTTTACATTGTTTCTTATAATTAAATAAAAACAATAGAAATAAGAAAGTGTTCTGACATCAGTTTTTATGTCTCATATGTCTGCAACTTTCTACACACTTGAAAATGTGCGCGTGCATGTTCAACATAATTCACTATGCTACACATACAGAAAAAGTAGCAAAAATCATACAGCACATATATACATTGTACACAGTGTATGTTATTATGCTTTCCATGCATTTTTGTGCTCCATTTAAGCTCCGTTCTCACTGCTATATTTGTTCTTTTACTGTTGCAGTCTGGGAACTCTGCACATTTGCATACTGACATTACAATGACTTTTTTACTTTCAGTACTACTACTGTGGCCCTCAGTTATAAGATCTTGCTGTGACTTGCTACAGTATTTTTAAACACTATCAGGTTATTTTCCAAAATACATATCTTGCATTTTTATGCCACAGGACAGACAGAGACGGTGATGGTGAGAGGATTACAAGCAAAACGGACGCTGCAGAATGTATCACTTGAGGTACACAGAGAGACGGTGATGTTACCTTTATTTTTCCTGGTTCTGTTTCTTTCAACTTATGTTCCCATTGCAATATTATGTGCTATTTTACAAGGTCCCTGGGGTGGGTGGGTGGATTGGTGGGACAGAAACTATGTTGCTGGTATTCCTGCAGCAACAGACAAGCGCATACAGAGCAATCACTGCTCTGTTCTGTCTGTTTCTGCAGGTACTTTGGGTGGGTCAAAGAAAAGCAGCTAAACAAGGGAAGATAGCAGGGCACACACGGAGTATGTGGGGAGGTAGTTCATGACCATAGCAGCTCGAGATTGAGCGCCTAGAAAAACAGTGTCTCAATCTTGGTGACTGTGATCATGGCTACCTAGGGAGGAGGGTGACCAGATACTGCAGTCGGCAAAAACCACGACAGGAACTGATGTGTGTACGCGCACACCCACAGGGGGGAGACGCAGAGGAGGGATGGTATGTGGGAGGGGTTGTGGCGAGCAGCTGCCGAGCCAGATTGCTAGCGTCATGGGGAGGGTGGTTGGCTGGGAGGCATGGGGTGCCGGGTTCTGGTCCAGTGTGGTGCGGGTTTTATTTATTTATTTTTTTGCTGCCTGGCGGCATGTATTCCCTCACTTCCCCCCCCGACATGCACCCCCCCTTGAGTTGTGAATCCATAAGTGGGGGGGGGGTTCATGGCGGCGGCGCATTAAAAACTAGACCTGTAGGTCTCAGGCAGCATTTTTTAGTGCACTGCTAGTATGCATCACCAAAATTATTTTTCAGTGATGTACACCCGCCATAATAGCGATCACTGTTGCTCAATTGCTATTATGACATGGAACCATGCAGGAACTTGGTGACTTGATCATTGCCACAGCTGTATGGCATGCCACATGAGCACAACAGCACCTGTCTTCTATTTCTTTCCTTGGCATGCTCCTGATGCAACACAACAATAAGAGGAATTAATCCATGGTTGCTTTGCCATCACATGCTGTTGTTCCTCCAGTCGTAATTCTGTATTTTAGCATTCGTATTTGTGTCATGTTACAAATGTCTTTAGCACGTTACAAATTTCAGCAGTTTGTTCTGAGGTTAAGGAAACATTCACCTTTATAGCATCAGCAGATACAGTTTGTTCCAGTCTATCATAAGCTACATCAATATCTTCTTTATCGGTTTCTGATACAACTAGAAAAGCAGCTTTTGGTGTGTTTTCAACCCATTTCTTGAGGAGGTTAGCATGGTATATCTTGGTAGGATTTTTCTTGTCCAGGGTCTCAATCTTGTAGTTAACGGTGCCAGCACATCTAAGGACTCTATAAGGCCCTTGCACTTAATTATCAGTTTATCTGTTGTGGATAACAGTAGCAAAACCTTTTCACCCAGCTCAAAACCTTTTTCTTTTACCCCATGGTCATAATATACCGTCTGCTGGTTTTGGTCCTCTTCCTGATTACCGTGGAGAAATTTAACATATTTTGTGAGCTTCTTTCTTAGGGCACACATATAAGATATAGATTATTTCTGAGGGTTCCACCATGCCACGGCGACATGAAATATGTCGACCATTGCAACAGCAACAGCACAACACTGCCAGTTGATGTTGTGCCATCTGTGGGGAAACTGGTGTTTTCTGTGGGGGCTTCCATACACCCCATGTGGAGGGCTCTTACCCCCGCATTTAGGATTACTAACTCCAGTCGGAGTTAGTTTGGGGAAGGAGGCAAACACTGCAGAGGCAATAGTGTTGGGAAACATGGAGACCATCACAGTGAACTGCTGAAAATATCACTGTGATGGTCTTCGCAGTATTCCCATCACTTTTGTGATGTGATACCTTTCTGAGTGGGGTTATCGTCCCACGTTTCTTTTATCACATGCAGTGGCACTCTTGGTTGCCTACCAAACAGCATTTCAAATGGTGAAAACCCTGTTGATGCCTGTGGCACTTCACTGTGAGCAAAAAGTAGGTAAGGCAAGTATTGGTCCCAATCTTTCCCTTCCCCTTTTACAAACCTTTTTAATATGCGTTTTAGGTGTTTGGTTAAAACGCACAACAAGACCATCTGTCGGAAGGTGATATGGGGAGGTTCTTATTGTAGTGATACCTAGAAGTCTGTACTTCTCCTTAAGTAATGTAGCACCAAAATTACTACCTTGATCAGTAATAATTTTTTAAGATATGCCCCCTCTGCTGTAAATTTTTGCAAGTTCCGCTGCCACTTTTGAAGCTGTAACAGTACACATTGGAACTGCTTCTGGGTATCGAGTAGCATAGTTGCATACAACCAGGATAAATCTATTACCCTTTTTACTTTTGTCTATAGGACCAACCACAACCATTGCAATTCTCTCAAAAGGCACATCTATCAAGGGTAGGGGTAACAGGGGCACCTTGTCTTTTCTAGTGACTGGGGCTACTTTCTGACGCTTAGCACAGGAATTACAATAGGTAGCAACATCTTCATGAATTCCAGGCCAGTAAAATCTGTACAGCAATCTAGTAGGGGTGTGATCCCTCCTTGAGTAACCAGCTATAGGACCATCATGTGCTATCTGTAACAACTCAGATCAAAAGTTTTGCAGTATAACCAGCTGTTCTATCTGGTCCTGTGTCTGAGGTTTAACCCATATTCTGTACAGTAACCCATTACATTTTTTAAACATAGCTTCATCCTATTTTGGTTTTACCCCCAGCTGCTTAAAATAACCCTGGAAAGAAATATCATTAGCTTGCTCTGAAACAAAATCACAATCTGTTATCAGCTTAGTTTCAACATTTTCATATGTTAACCCCTTATGTCCCTCAGTCATTTGTTGCCACAGTTTCTTTAGGCATCGTCTTTCTTTATTGGATTTCCAGATCTTGGAGCTGTGCTCAAACAAGTCCAAATTAAAATCAGCAAAAGGGAAAGAGTCCCCACCATCTGAAATTTTCTTTGCCTGAGTTCTTGTCACCACAGCTGCTGAAACATCAGGATTTACTCTCTCTTTGATAGACTCAGTAATTCCTGGAAAGCCATTTCCAATAATCACAGGTACAGGTAACTTGGGTACTACCCCCACTTTCATTTGGTGTGACACCCGATTAATAATCAGTGTCATTTGGGTGATGGGATAGTATCAAGTGTCCCTGTGGATGCAGATGACACTAGTACCTGGTCCTTTGGCACAGTGTTTTCCCAGCACTTCAACATGCACTAGGGTCTGTCTGCTTCCCAAATCAATGAATCCCTTTACAGTCTTATCTCCTGCCTTCACTTCTGTTATGTGTTTGCCCCAATTTGCCAAGGACAAATCTGCTCTAGTGTCACTCTTCTTATGGCAATTTCTTGCAATATGACCTAGCTTGTTACAGTTATAGCAAATAACGTCTTTGGGCACAGATATGTTACCCCCACCAGAGTACTTATCAGACTTGGAGCTTAAATGGGAAAAAGAGTGTCTTACTGGTGCTTGGCTGTAACCTCACTGCTGTGGTGTTGGTCTGGCCATTTAGTAGTCCTTGGCCAAAGAAACAGCCTTTTCCCCACTTTCTGGTCACTGTTCCTTCACCGTACGCTGCACATCTATAGGCAGGATGTTGATGAATTGCTCCTTTGCAAATGTATTGATGATCTGTGGGACTGTTTTGCCCTCTGCCTTTGTAAACAGTTATACTGAACAAGTTTACTTTTTTTTTATTACTGCTAGTACTAATGAACACTTTTTGCTAATTCTACAACAGTTCCTGGTTTTCCCTATGCTTCCTGACATGTGCCTCGACTACAGGATCTGAAGCTTATTCAATAGGTAAGGAAATGGGCAGACAAGGTGGGCCAAGCGGTCCTTCTCTGCCGTCAGAATCTATGTTTCTATGTCTCTCTGGTTGAAGCCACTTTATCAGGAGTTCTCGGAGTCGGGTGAAGACTTCTCAAGGATTGTTGGCTGAGTTGTACTTCAGAGATCGAAATCTCTGCCTGTAGTCTCTCCTGAGATGTCATACCTTTTCAGGATTTTGCTTTTCACCAGGTCATAGTTTTGTGACTGTGCAGCATCCATATTGCTGTAGGCAAGTTGGGCTTTCCCTGTCAGGTAGGGTACCAGCCTGATTGTCCATTGCTGCTTTGGCCATTGGCTGGCTGTGGCAACTCTTTCAAAAGTTGTCAGGTATGCCTCGATATCATCCATAGGACACAACTTTATAAGTTTAATGGCTTTTAAGTTGCTTGTCTGGATCTGTGCCAGATCCTCTGCCTTTGATAGCTTGCTAGGCATCCAGCCATCGCTGCTCCTGTCGCTGCATCTCTTCTCTCATCTGCTGCTCCTGTCGCTGCATCTCTTCTCTCATCTGCTGCTTCTCTTCTCTCCTCTGCTGCTCCTGTCGCTGTATCTCTTCTCGCCCCTGTGCTTCTAAACATTGAATCTCTTGTTCTCTCTGCTTCTCCATCTCTTTTTGTTGTACATCCCACCAGCTGAAAAAGTGTATCAGTCTTTCAGGTTCTGTCACTGCCATTCTTTTTCCACAACTTGTGCTGGCTGTACAATCTCAACGTAGACTTCTGTCTCTCCGAGTTTAGCAGCCATTCTCCTAGTAACCACTCCTGGACTTGCTGCTGCAGAATCCATACCTTTCTCTATGCTTCCCTGGTACTCGGTCCAGTACCCATGCAAAAAACTCCTAGCTTAAAGTATGCATGGCATAAATCCCACTTCTAAAACCATCTGTCATCGAGGCACAGGTAAGGAAGCATAGGAAAAACCAGGAGCAGTTGTAGAATTCGCTAAAAGTGTTTATTAGTACTAGCAGCAGCATAAGAAAATAAACTTGTTCAGTATAACTATTTACAAAAGCAGAATAAATACAGAAGACCCATATGAGTTTTCCTTCAATCTTTCTCTCTTTCTGTGTCTCAAAAAAACATTGCAAGAAATTGCAACTCTGTCTTATAAGTCTTTTCAACCGCCCTTCTTAACAAGCATCCTGTTCTTTTCTAAAATGTTCTTGTATCTTTCTGGCAGGTACAGTAAGAACACAGTGTTCAGAACTGAGGTCACTTTTCTACAGCTTCTGAAAAAGATCTTAAAAACTGTTCTCAGGTTAACCCCTTGTGTTCCCAATAGCTTTTTGCAATCATTTCAAACTATAATGATATACAGTTCAACAGCAACACTATATAATTTCTAAACAAAGGGATCCCAAGATCAGCTACATTTCCTCATAATTGTTTTTTCCTTTTTTCTTTTTGTTGACTTTATTTTCCTCCTGTCGCTGACCTCTAGACTCTCTCCGGTGGGGACACTCGACTTACCTACCATCCTGCCCACCTAAAGGCTCAGTCCTACCAGTCAGTTGGCCCAGCTGCACACCATCTGTTCCTAGTGCCCGTTCCCCTGGATTTAAACCCCCTTGGGTGGGACCACCACTCTCCTCTGGTGACCTGTCTGTGAATCTGGATGGGCAACCCAGAAGAGGAGGAGCACCGACAGTAGCCGATGCACTTGGTATTGGGCGTGGGGGTGGTACCTGGTCCCCACCATCGCCTACTAGAGGACAGGGGGGTTTCCTTTGTACATTACCCAAGGTGCTCGGATGTGCAATGGTGACTGGGCACAATGTGCCACTGCCTGCCGAGCTCCACCCCTATGAGATATGCACCAATTGCTTGTGCTGCACACGACTGCTGCCAGGTGCCACTACAGTGTGGTGCATCCCCAAAACTCTCCCCAGGGAAAGGAGAGCTATCCTCTGGATGCTCGATCCTTTCCCTCTCCTGCTGACCCCCAGTGACCCTGGCTCATTCCTGAACCTGGGTCGCCAGTGTGGCATTAGGTGTGGCATCCAACACCTCAACCCTCAGCGCCACCGGGCCAGCATTCATTTCCTCATAATGATTTGCATATATTTTTATGCCAGCAGCTATGCAAGAGAGGAAAAGATGTAAACAGCAAGGGAAGACTGAGAGAGAATGAGAAACAAAGACCTGCGAGACTGCTGGGGTGATCAAGTACTAGGTCTCATGAGAAAATTTGGTTGCGCAACCAGACAGACAAGAGACAGAAAAGGAAAGAACAGAACAGATTCCTTCATTCAAACTCTCCATAACTGGGACTGGGTCCTATCCCTGTCACACTCCTTTCGCCTATATACTGAAAGAAGGTCATGTCCCCCCTTTAACCATCTTGGCAGTGTTCTCCTCTGTCCTTGCTTTAGCACTCCTGATGTCCCTCCCCACCTCCCTCTGCCTAATCTGATAGTCTTCCCAAGCCTCTACCCCGGTGTGGTTTTAAACCTCCTAAAGGCTCTTCTCTTAGCCCTGATGCTGTTCTCCACTTCCCTGTTGAGCCATAATGGCTCCCTCTTTCTCTTATTTTTATTCACCCTCCTTGCACAGAGATGTGTGGCGCCTACTATGGCTCCTTTTATCGAGTCCCACATGTCCTCCATCCTCCTGAGTTCCTCCACTCCTTTCAGTGCCTGGCGAGCATGCTCCCCCATCTTCCTAAAATCCACTCGTCTGAAGTCAAACACCTTCATTTTGGTTCAGTTTATTGGGGCCAATGTGCGAATTGTGAACCACACAGTACCATGTTCACTTGCACCAAGGTTTTCCCCCACCCATACATCCCCTACCTTATTCCCATTTGTTTATACCGCATCTAATAGTGCCCCTTCCCTAGTTAGCTCCCTGACTAGCTGTCTTAGTAAGGCCTCATGAAGGGAGTCCAGAATTGTCCTACTTTTGGGTGATGCTGCTGACAGCGTGTCCCATACCACATCTGGTAGGTTGAGGTCCCCATCAGGAGCACCTCACCCCCAGATGCCATCTGTAATAGCTCATCCATCATCTGGGTGTCCACGCTGTGTTGCTGCCCTGGTGGTCCATAGACCACTCCTGTGCACACCACCTCACCCCTCCCCATGGTTAATGTAACCCATGGTGCCTCTGAGTCCTCCCACCTACCTTGTATTTTGGTCGCCTGTATCCCCTCCCTCATGCAAAGTGCCACACCCCCCTTTCTCCCAACCCCTTCTCTCCTAAATAGATTATACCCTGGTATGTTCATGTCCCAGTCTTGCCCCCCCATGGCACCAGGTCTCAGTGATTCCCACCAAGTCTAGTCCTGCCTCTGCCATGACCGCTGCCAGGTCCAGGACCTTGTTGCCCAGGCTCCTGGCATTTGCACACATGGCCTTCCAAACTCCTACCTCCCTGATGCCCTCCTCTTCCTGCCACTGCCCACCACCCTGACCCTCCCCCCACTGGCCCAACTGGACATCCTGTTTCCTGGGGCGGGGCCTAGTGCCCCCCCTTGTCAGATACGCTGTTTTTGGGATATACTTTTAACACCCCACCCCTTGTCAGTTTAAATTAAAGGATTTAACAATGTACTCCTCCAACTTCCCTCTAAACACCTCCTTACCCCCCCTTAAGTGCAGCCTTTCTGTGGTGAATAAGTTTTCATCCTGCCAAGCAGTCCCCCAGTCCCCCACTACACCAAAGCCTTTCCTAACGCACCATCCAGAGAGCCAGCCATTGAACTCTGCTATCCTCTGCTTCCTCTCTGATCTGGCTCTTGGAACAGGCAGCACTTCGGAAAACGTTAGTAATCTAAGCTCAGGTTGTTGCAGAACCTTGCCAGTGCCTCATACCTAGCCTGCACCTCCATCATCTTTGTCCCACAAGGTAATTTGTTCCCAAGAGAACACCAGATAAGTACTCTCATCCCCTCTTTTCCCCCTGGAGTGGATGCGGTGTATCACTTCTGTTGCTGTCATACCTGGTAAACAACTTACTCATACCTTACTCTTACTCCCCTTCCCCAGCTAATGCCTCTTACTATGGAGTCCCTGACTATCAGTATCTTATCCTCCATCCTTCTTGGAATGGATTCTGTCTCTACTGGCTGCCCATCCCTCAACTCTTCTTTATCTTTCCTTCCTCCTAACTCACCCATCACCCGAGATGTCTACCTCCGGCCTGAAGTTCCCCATCCCTGAGCCTATAGCTCCTGTAGCCTTCCCTCTCCAGAGACCACCACCTGGACTCATCCCTGCAGACCTTCTGCACCCAGTGCTCCCCTCCCTCTTCCCACTGCTACTACCCATGGACAGCTCTTTTGCCTGCCTTCCCCTCTGCAGCCTTGCTGCAGATTCCCCATCCTGTCTTGTCCCATTCCTCTCCTGACTTGGGGTTCCCCTCCTTACTTCCCCTTCACCTTTCCATCTGAGACCTGCTCATCACCAACAGGTTTTGTTGATGGTGTCCCAGCTGACTTACCCCCCCTGCCCTGACCCTTCTTCGATGCCCCTGCCCATCTTTTCTCCCATGCCACAGGATCCAGCTACCTGATCCTCCTGCTCTGGCCCTGCCTCAGCATCATCCCTGCCTAGTGTTCCCCTTGCCCGAGATACCATGCTGACCCTCTCTGCCCCTCTTGGTACTAGGCTTGCCTGTCCCTTGGGTACTACATTCCCTGCCCTCTTGGACCTGCACTCCTAAAATTTCTTTGTCTCTCGATGCTTCCTCCTGGCTGTCCTTACCCCAAATTGACCTTCCCTGTGCGTATGCCTGCTCCTGTTTACTAGCTCCTGAAGTCCACCTCTGATTTCCCTTGTTTTGTGTTGCTTTCCTCTCTGTGCACCTATCCCCATATTTACTAACCCCCTGTAGATCCTCTGATTTCCCTTGTTTTGTGTTGCTTTCCTCTCTGTGCACCTATCCCCATATTTACTAACCCCCCTTAGATCCTCTATTTCCTCTTCTTCATGGAGCACTGACGTGCCATCCCCGTTTTCCTCACCCTTAACCCCCAACGCACAACCCTCATCTCCCCCATCTTCCTCCTGCACTAGTAGCCCTGCACAGCTATCCTTTAGTGTGATAACCCCCAACTGTCCAACCCCTCCTGAAGCTCCCCTTCCTTCCTCTCTATGAGACTGTCCCAATTTCCCTTGCCTCCCCGCTCTCTTCCATCCATCCATCTCATTTGACCTCCCTGTCACAGGTTTCTCTCCTGCTGCTTCATTATTCCTCCTCTCAAGCTGCTCCTCTCCTCCCCTGATTCCCACTGTCCCTGACCAGTCCTCCCCCTTCCTTCCGGCACTTGCCATCTTTATGTTCACAGGTGCCTCCCAATGATGTGTCCTGCTTTTCTCCCTCCAGCCTCGATACCCCTCCACTCCATCCCTCCGAGCTTTTCCAACCCCTTTCTCCCCTCCGATTCACGTGTCCAGCGTACTCTCCTTAACGCCTCCCTGATTTGTGTCAACTGCTTGCATACCATACAACCCCCCCACCCTCCATGCCATGTGCAGCATCATGGCCAAACCACACCAGTACACTGCACCACCCTACCGAATATGCTCCCTGACATTGCTGTTCAGGGGCCTGGCCTACAACCCTATTCTCTTCTATTCCCATTGCCCCTCTCCATGTGCTACATATATGGTGTACTACAATAGCTATAACAGTAGCTAACTATATAGAACTTCCCCTGTGGGTGGGGCTACCTAGGATTGTGCTCTAGATCCATGTAAATGAAAACTCCAATAGGATTACCTTGGGTCACGATTTCCTGATCTGTATATTGTTTAGGCTAAGTATATCAGTGCACCATTTCAAGGCAGGCCTGGAGATTTGGGAAAGTGGCTTGTGCTACCACTCCTGGTGCCAGTGATTGCAGGTTCTATTCCCTAGGTGCAGTAACTCCTAAATGCCTAGAAAATAACCTGTTGTGGCCCCACTATTCTATTAATGTGTGGCCGGTGGGGTCTGGAAGAGGTTGTGATGTCAGGGTAATCCAGATTATTTAAGTTGCACTCTAGAACCTCCTAGTGGTCATCCATTATAACCTGCAGGCAGGAAAATGGGGACTTAAAAAAAACTGACCCATGTCACATGACTTAGTCATGTGTCCTAGGGCGCTAATAAAGTACAGGACAACCCAGGGTGGGATAGTTGACACAAAGCATCAATGAGTTAGCACAGTCCAAGGATAGCCACAGGTAGTCGCACACTACCTTGCAGGTCTCTACTCTGATGCTGCCCGCCAACGATGCTTCCCAGGCATTCCACTTGCTATATGGGGGAAGGGGTGCTACAGCTTGCCTTAGGCCCTAGAGAACAAATAACAGATCAAGTTACAAACAGGAATGGACTGCTGCATGTGTGGCATCCGTTCTAAACCACCACTGCAAATGGATTACCAGAACTATAAGCCCCAAATGGTAAGCCACTGTACTGCTGAAGGAACTGAAAACAGACTGTAAATAAAAGGTGCAAGACACTCTGTAAAGTACAATAACAGGCATTCTAACATTAGTACCCCCCACAGTATGATTCCAGCTCTCTTAAAGCAGTAGTTGTCAACCTTTTTGGTCCAGGGACCCCTTGCCACCTATTAGCCATTTTGAGGACCCCCTACTAAAAATACATATATATTGTACTGTGTTTGGTGTTTGTACAGCAGTTATACAGCCACCCTTAATACACCACAAAACAACAGCAAGCAAATGTTATAAAAACTTTGTAGTTTTTAATAATATCTTTAAGAATATACAAAAAATATTTAAAAAAAATGCATAAAGTACACAAGTATAAAGTTTAAAGTGTGACAGTCTGGTGCGGTGACTGGAGAGACTGAATTTTCAGGAAAGTGAAAGCGATTAGCCAGTAGCGAGCAGTGAGGAGCGAGGACTGGAGAGACTGATTACTGACCTGCTCAAACAAACACACTAAATCAGGCAAGTGACGACTGATGACAAACACCTGGGGAGAAATCATCAAATAATGTTATGATGTTAAGACAAAAGTCTGGGAAGTGTGCTTTTGAAATTTTCTCTTTGGTCGCAGCTGCAAATCGGGAGCAATTACAGCGAATAAAACTACGAAAGCAATTAACACTCAGTGAGGTGAATGAGGTGAGGGAGTAAAGTACTGAACTAAATAAGGTGCAAAACAGTTTTTATTGTGGAAAACTTGTACCAGTTTACTCACGGTTTCAATATCACATTGACAATAAAAAAAAAAAAACAGTACCCCGCTATAATTTACTCAGACTGTTCTGCAGTCCCCCAGGTGGGTGCTCTCAGAATGCCTGTGGGCCGTGGACCCCCGGTTGAAAACCACGGTCTTAAGGCACCCCCAGTGCAGGCTCAGTACTATGCCCTTCTGCAGCCCAGATTCAGTAAGACCTTCAGCAGCTCAAAGTCAGGAATTGAAAATAAAAAAAAATAATCTCTAGTGCTGTGCCGATGAGAAACACTCCCAATGTGGGAGATATTCTTTTTAGTCATTTTACAGTCAAAGGATAGCTACAAGTAGTAGCACACTAACGTGCAGGCTG
This sequence comes from Neoceratodus forsteri, assembly GCA_016271365.2. Classification (NCBI taxonomy): domain Eukaryota; kingdom Metazoa; phylum Chordata; order Ceratodontiformes; family Ceratodontidae; genus Neoceratodus; species Neoceratodus forsteri. The sequence goes on from CM028135.1 coordinate 1,083,044,530, forward strand.
CCCCTCTGATGCTGCCTGCCAATGATGCTTCCTGGGCATTCCACTCGCTCTGTGTAGGGGGGGTGCTCCTGCTTGCCTTTGGCCATGGAGACCTTGCAGGTTGCTTCTCCGATGCTGCCTGCTGATGATGCTTCCTGGATGTTCCATTTGCTCTGTGTGGGGAGGGGGGGCTCCTGCTTATCCTAGGCTCTGAAGACCTTGTAGGTCTCTCCTCTGATACTGTGCTGTGCGAGAGAGAAGACAGAGGGAGACACACAGAGATGTCGCCAACATAGTCATTGTCACCGTGGCAAAGCCAGTAACTTGCCTCAGGAGAAATATTCTTTATAAATTAATTGAATGTGTCTTTCCCAGTGGTAACATATAAGGGATTCCTAACTCTTACCCAACAAATAAACAGATCTGCACAAGTCAGACTGTCAGTGCCTCCCGATAACCGACTGCTTCAGAATGTGCCCCACAGCCCAAGCAGCACTTTAGTAGGCCCTAATGAACTAAGCGCAAGTGTATTTATTTATTAGCTTTTGGTAATTGGGTAAGTGTGCTAGGCAACAATCCTGCCTAGTTTCAGGCACGACCCGGGAGAGCACAAGACATTGGTTACAGAGTACAGTAGTACATAAAACATATTACAGTTGTACATAATAACAATCAGGGTATACTTAAGACAGTAAGAGCAATTAACAACATTAGGGTTGATTTTGTATAAGATTCTTAAATTAATTGAAGATGGTTTTCCACATGGAAATCTCCCTGGCATTACCAATATGTGCTGTCGATTGCTGCTTAAGTCTGTACTCCCTAACAGTCTTCTTTCTTACTGTCTTATGCAGCTTTCTAGCAGCTCCGTGTGCTTCTCTCTCTCTCTCTCTCTCTCTCTCTCCCTCTCTCGACATCTCTCTCTGTGTGTGTCTCTCTCTCTCTCTGCCTTTCTCTCTCTCTCTCTCTCTCTGTTCAAACAAACGGGATTGGAAAACTCTCCAAATACATGAGTAGGATTTGAGGCCAGAAGGAGAGAAGTAAATGGAGACCAATTAGTTATAGATCAGTTACCGGAGGAAGGTTTCTTCTGTCTGAAACAACATTGGGTGCATGCATTTTTTTTTACTTATAATAGGTATGCTGTCTTTGCCTGGGAGAGGGGGGTCTATCTTCGTTTTAAGAAAGTTAAATAATATTACACTCAGAAGAGTGATGTTCTTTTATTTTATTTTCCCAGAAAGAGAGGAAATGAAGGAAACATACTGCGAAGATTGAGTCGGATGCCAGGAGATGATTTCCAGTGATGTTAGCTTTAAAAGCTCTAAAAGCAACCTTGCTGCAACTGGACCCAGTAGTGGCCTCAGAAGGTTGTTGAAAAGCACATAAAGGTGTTGTGTATTTTTCAAAAGTCAGTGGTGATTATGAAAGACACCATTTTACAGGTACCTTTAATGTTATTTATAAAATGAGCAAAGGATTTCAAGCAATCTGATTGGTTGTTAGCCATGCATTAGATGTGTCTAATGCACAGCTAAAACTAGAACCCCCCATTTAGAATACACAGGCCCATTTTATAAGTTCAATAAGCCACTCTGGGGATGTGCATTAGACAGTTCTAATGCACGGCTAGGGGACTGGATGCACTCAGCCTGTGGCCTCATGCCTCACTACATCCTCCTAGCCGTGCATTAGAACTGTCTAATACACACCCAATTGTGTTTTATTGCTTACACGTATGGCCGGACTCCCAGTCAAAGTTATGGAGCAAAGTGTGGCCATTATCGCTGTTATACCTGATGTAAGCAGCATGAATCCAATTGTGGCATTCTGAAAAGGTACTGAACTTCTTATGCCTTACAAACAGCCTTTTGCATGAAAAACGCTGGATTTTAGCAGGTGTATAAATGAGCCATCGCCTGACTTATTACTTCCTCAATCTAGATATCCTGGATGACTGGCATAGGGCAAATCACTTGGACAAACGTTTTTCACACAATATGAACCTTAATCATTCTTTTTAGGCTGGTTAAAATATTTTAGCCTGCTCTTAAAGTATACGCTTCCTATGCGGTAAACGTTTTATTATTTTTCTGAAATTAACAAGCAGTAGGCTTATGGTAGCCTTAAATATATATCTAACCTAAAACTTTATTGCAGAGTTTAAAGGTTTTTTTTTTTCATTTGGCTATAAATTGAAGCTATGAATTGACTTCTGAATGATGGATATTTCTAATTTAACAGATGTAGCTGAAGGTATTATCAACCTGATGTCAATCATTTGGCCTATGGACTCCTACTGGAGGAGACGAAGGAATGTTGAATTTTCTACATGACTTGGAAAAATGCATTTTAAAAAAGAGAAGAACCCTCATTTAAATATCACAAATTTGTTGACCCCCCTCCCCCCGCCCAGTACTGCACCGCGAAAAGGCAACAAGTTCCAGGGGCAGTTCAAGAAAACATCCAGACATGCCTGCAAATCCGGAATTGACAAAAAAATCAGAGGAGCTGTACAGAGAGTTAACAGCCAGCCATGCATACAGTGGTTTCTTTATACACCTTTTACACGTATTTGTATCCCCACCCCCAATTAAAGACACTTTGATTTGTCCATCCAAAATGAAAACCAAACAAACTGGCACACACTACTGAAAAGCATCTCCTCCAGAGCCAATACTGATCAGGAGATAAAAAATCCTTAACAGCTTTTTTCATGCTAAGATACCACACTGCATTCGTAGTGATTACCATCAGTGCAAGTCTGCGTCGCACTGTGGCTGTACAGTGATTGTAGTCCCCCATACAGACTGCAAACTGTTCATTAAAGCAGTGTTTCTACAATTAATTAATCAATGATGGAGTACATTGTCTGAGTTTGTATCTGCACTACCTTTGATGTACAGTATTTAAAATGAATGTATCAATGGTTCAGGATCTGTTCTCATACTCTTCATTTACGGTGCTGGGATTTTTTATGCTGTACTACCTACACATGACACTCGCAGTAACTGTTGTAAAATGTGACATGACACAAGAGATGCCATTAAAAAAATTAAAGCCCTTTATTTCCATCGTAACTTGGAGACATAAATAATGTATGCTGGTTACAGGACAGTTCCAATGAATTTCTGATAGTGCATCTTTGAATATGAAACTCTACTTTTGAAAGCCCCCCTTCCCCCCATCGTCACTCACTCACTCACTCACCAATTAATCATTATTTTATCTGAATTTCTCTGTTAAAAAAACACACACACATGCATTTGTGTGTGTGTGAGTGTGTGTGTCATGTGAGTGTGTGTGCGGAGTGTGTGTGTGTGTGTGTGTGTGTGTGTGTGTGTGTGTGTGTAGACTTGTTGATTGGTGGGTGTGGGATGTAGGATCAAATATAAGCCTCAAAACTGCACTGGCAAACAGAGAGTAATATGAAGTCCTGGATGAAAGCATGAGATGAACAGCATGTATTTGTGAATGAATGCACCACTCTTTCTTAGCTGGTGTGAAAAAAAAAATGTGATCTAATTTTTAACCCTTTTTAATTTTATTTCCATTGTTTTCAAAATATTAGATTTAATATACCAATAAGAACAGCAATGTCCACCCCCCAACACATGCACTTGAAGACAGCAGCAGTGTTCCCTCCTCCGACCAGAAAACCTGGAACCCTCCTCTACAATGACCAGTAGCTGGTCAGAGAACAGTGTTTTATTTCAGCCTTTGGGGGCACAGGGACCCCGTGTGGAGTTTGAACGTGGCTCAGCTCAGATCAGCAGATGTTTGTTGGGTACAACAGATGGGGGAGAAGGAGTTGTGTGATGGGTTAGGACTGATGGGAGGCATTTGGTAGCAAAGGTAGACAATAAGCATACTGAATCAAAAAGAAAAAGTAATGTTTGCACTGTGGGTAGCTTCTTTATTGTGTGCATCTCTAGTGTAAAGAAAAGGAAGAACAGTGGCAGAGCCAGGTTTGAGATCATTTGGGAGCTGGGGGGGGGGGCTACCATCCCCCCAGCCCCCTCTGGCTCCACCACTGAGGAAGAATACATGGCATTGGTAGACATTCAGTAACAGAGCAGCTCTGGCACACACTGATTGGCTCTGTGATTTGATTTTGACTGATGGACCACATCTGGAGTGGGAGGAGTTAGCACATGTAGTAGCAATGTAAAGGGCAACAAAAAGCCAACCACATACAAGGAAAGAAGAAACTGCAACTGAAATGAACTAACCAGCTTAAAAAAAGACATGGTCACTATAAAGATTTTTTTTTAATGCAGCTAATTGTTTTTTATACAAATGCTGCCTTAAGTGTAATAATTACTTTGAAAATGCCATTTAGCACCCAGCACTTTCATTTAAAGCAACAAAGCTAAGCAAACCTTTTTTAGGTTTTAAGAGAAAACTAACACTTTTTTAACTGAGTAACCTGTCTTCTAAATCACTTTAAAGACTAAAAAAATGGAATGTAGCTGAGGGCGTGGCATACTTTTTGCGGTCCCCTGTCTGCGGTGTGCTTTGTGTCATGGTGTCCCGTCCTCCCATATTAAAAACTGTCATATCTCAGCTCCTCCATAACAAAATAAAATAAAAACCCAATCCAGTCCTCAATCCCTCCTGTAAATACTTCCTTTTCTTCTGTTGCAGCCTTTGCTTCTATGGAATAAATCAAACAAACAAAAAAACCCTGGCTAAGCAAATGCTTCTCTCTCCCACTTCTGCAAGACCAAAACAAACCCTGGACAAGCAACTGCCCAAACAAATCCCAACCGAGCGACTACTTCTTTAATTTACTATTTTTTGCAACAATACCTCCACATACCAACTTCACTGCGGAGTAGAGTCAAATGCACACCCACTAGGTTATACCTCCACGCTCCCACGATCAGGTAGTGGAGATACAAGATCATGAATCACTTGCAGGGGACTATTCAAAAGATAAGAGAGCCCACAACTGTTCTCCTGTGCTGTCTTCAGTAATGTCTTTAAGTACAGTTTCAGCAGTTTGAGATGCAGTGTCAGAAGTAGCTATCACAGGTACATCACTTTTATTTTTTACACTGGAGTTGGTGGCAGAAGTCGAAGCAGTTACAATAATTTGTGAAGATGGCAGGATCTTTTCTTTTTATCAGAAAATTATCTTCACCCGTAGTCTTACTAGCATAGGTAGAACCCTGTTTCAGTGGCTACATTTGCGCTGTCTGTAGTATTAATTTAAATGTTACTTGCGACAAGTGACTCACCTCCCTCTGTGTGGGATGAGCTTTCAGATTTCTGGCTGACTTGTACTCGGTTTGTAAAAGCTCAGCTGTAGATGCTGAGTTCGATATTCTGTAGCTATGCAAGTACAGATAGTGTCAGCCAAAGTGAGAGAGAGAGATGCAGTGGGCACAACACATGTTCAGCACTTTGCAGTAAAATAGCAAAGCTGCAAAGTGGGAACCCCTTCCAAATGAGAACTCATCATTAGGCAATATTTTATTCTACAAAAACATGTAACATGTGCTTCCAGTCCGAAAACTCTCCGTCATCTAGATGGTTTCATTATGTTACTCTTTCCAGAGACAGACACAAGTGAACACAGTAGTAAATTGCTAAATTTTAGATTCTGAAGATAATGGGTTATAGAGGGGTTCTGCACCTGTTCACAGCATTCACAATGTACATATTTTCATTTTCCTTTAGAGGTGACTCCTTCTGAGGTTTAGCTGCAAATATAAATTCTTCCCTCCCACTAAGTTTGCTTATCAGCTTAACACTGTGGAATTACTTTGGGAACAAATTATAAGGATTTGTATTGGAAGCACATGTAGCAGTAAGGAGTTTTTACATTGATTGCATGTTTTTGTATAGTAAAAAAATGCCTAATGTGGAGCTCTCATTTGCAAGGGGTTCATTTTAACAGCTTTCTATTTTACTGCAATAGTTGTTTATTGCTTTTTCTTGCTTTTAGCTGCACTGTGGATTTTCCTTAAATGTGGTATTCCCCAGTGGAGGTATAACAAGCACAAATATTTCCTTCCCGCCTAGGCAGCATCTCAAATAATCACACTGGAATAACCTGGACAAATAAAAGGGATATTGCTGTATGCACTTGTGGGTGTGGGAAGGGAACCTTTATACAGCTAAACAATCCATATTTTTTATAAAACAATGTGCCTTAAGTCCTTCCTCATTTACGGGGGGGGGCACATTTGGATAGTTTCTTATATGTTTATATTAATGTGTTGTAATGTTTTGCACATGTTTTAATTATGTAACATAGACTTTGACAGCAGATAAGGACTGCTTGGCCCACCCAGTCTGCCTGTTTCCCTACCTATTGGATAAGCTGCAGATCCTAGTTAACAAACAGCCTACTTCCTCCTTCCCCCCACTGGAATAACCTTATGTCTGTCCCATGCATTCTTGAAATCCCCCATTGTTTATGACCCCATGACCTCCTCAAGAAGGCCATTCTATGTGTCCACCACCCTCTCCATGAAAACATACTTCCGCACGTTGCTCCTGAGCCATTCCCCCCTCTATCTTCAAAGTGTGTCCACTTGTCCTCGTGCATCTCTTTTTTCTGAAAAGTACTACTCTCTTGGACTTTGTTGACTCCCTTGAGGCACTTGAAAGTCTCTATCATGTCCCCCCCCCTTTCTTTGAGGGTATACGTATTAAGCTCCTTTATTCTCTCTTAGTATGGCTTATGGTGCAGACCCTGCACCATTTTAGTTGCCTCCACTAGACTGCCATCATCCTGTCTATGTCCATGCAGAGATGGGGTCTCCAGAACTGCATGCAGTACTCAAGATGGGGTCTCACCAACTATCTGCACAGAGGGATAGTAATCTCCTGTTTTCTACTGGTGATACTTCTCCCTATGCATCCCTGTGTCCCCCCAGCCTTCCTTACTGCCTTCTCACATTGCTAGCCTTCCTTTAGGTAATTTGATATGACTACCCCCAGGTCCCTTTCCATTTGTGTTGTTTTTACTACCCCTTCCCCTGTTGTGTACTCTTCCCCAGGGCATTTGATTCCCAGGTGCAATTACTTTGCACTTCTTTGCATTGATTCTAAGCTGCCATACTTTTGACCATTCCTCCAACCTTGCCAAGTCCCCCTATGTATCAACCCTGTTGCAGATCATTGTGTCATCTGCAAAGAGGCATACTTTTCCTTCCAGTCCCTCTGCAATGTCACTGTCACTTATAAAGACATTAAAGAAGACCAGTCCCAGTACTGAGCCCTGTGGTACCCCTCTAGTAACCCCCTTTCTTCAGAGTGGACTCTGTTTACTGTTACCCTCTGTGTCCTGTTGTCTAGCCAATTTTTTACCCAGGCTGCCAACCTAAGACCCACTCCCAGGCTGGCTAACTTGTTTATTAATATTTTCTGTGGGACTGTGTCAAATGCCTTGCTAAAATCTAGGTAGGCCATGTCCACAGCCCCTCCCTGGTCTGCTACTTTGGTCACCCAGTCAAAGAAATCTATGAGATTCATCTGACATGACCTTCCTGCTGTGAATCCATGCTGCCTTAGGCCCTGTGCCCCACTGGCCTCTAGGAACTCCACAGGGGGCAGACCTTAGACAGCTAGTGCTGGAACCCACTCGGGAGGGAGCAATACTAGACCTGGTACTCTCAAATGGAGAGAGGATCACAAATTTAGAAGTCGGTAGACATCTGGGAACAAGCGACCACTGCACAGTGTGCTTCACAATGAGCACAACCATGGAGCTAAGCCATACAAAAACAAGGATACTGGACTTTAGAAGGGCTGACTTTGGCAAAATGGGTGAACACCTGAAGAATGCACTAGCAAGTGGCCAAATAGGAGGGTGGAAGAACAATGGAGAAAAATCAAAACTGCCATCATAGAGGCAACAAGTCTTTGTGTAAAACAAATAAAGAAAACAAAGCGGAGTAAAAAAACACTATGGTTCTCAAAAGAGGTGGCAGGAAGGTTAAGGAGAAAAGGTTGCATTCAAAAAGTAAGGAATCACAGAGAGAGCACTACAGGAACTGTATCAATTAAAGCAGAAAGAAGTAGGAAAGGCAGTCAGAATAGCAAAGGCACAAACTGAGGAAAAATAGGCAACTCGGTCAAAAAGGGGGATAAAGCCTTTTGTAGGTACATTAGGGAGCATAGAAAGTTTAAGGGAGGGATAGTGAAGATTAATAAAGGAGAGGGGAGGTGGGCAGAGGGAGACAGTGAAAAGGCAGAGATACTGAATGAATACTTTTGCTCAGTATTCACAAAAGAAGATGAGGAGCAGTTACCTAAACCAGACAATAGAAGCACTCTGGGTAGGGGGTTGATACCAGTCCATTCACAGAAGAAAGAGTTCTGAAAGAACTAAAACTCAAGGTGGACAAAGCAATGGGGCCTGACGGGATTCACCCCAGAATCCTAAAAGAACTAAGGGGGGACCTAGTGACACCACTGACCACACTTTTTAACAAATCATGGCAGGATGGGGTGGTACCTGAGGACTGGAAGAGGGCAGATGTGATTCCCCTTTACAAAAGTGGGAGCAAGACAGAAGCAGGAAACTACAGACCTGTAAGTTTGACCTCAGTGGTAGGGAAAATGATGGAATCACTTCTGAAAGAAAGAAGTGTTGAGCACCTAGAGGCCAGCGGGGCACAGGACCCAAAGCAACATGGATTTACAGCAGGAAGGTCATGTCAGACTAGTCTAATTGATTTCTTTGACTGGGTGACCAAAGTAATAGACCAGGGAGGGGCTGTGGATATGGCCTACCTAGACTTTAGCAAGGCATTTGACACAGTCCCACGCAAAAGATTAATAATCAAGTTAGCCAGCCTGGGAGTGGGTCCCAGGGTGGTAGCCTGGGTAGCGAACTGGCTGCACAACAGGACACAGAAGGTAATAGTGAATGGAACACATTCTGAAGAAAGGGGGGTTACTAGTGGAGTACCTCAGGGCTCAGTACTGGGTCCAATCTTCTTTAACATCTTTATAAGTGACATTGCAGAGGGTCTGGAGGGAAAGGTATGCCTCTTTGCAGATGACACAAAGATCTGTAACAGAGTTGATACACAAGAGGGGTAGAAAAGATGAGAAGGGACTTGGCAAGGTTGGAGGAATGGTCAGACATATGGCAACTTAGATTCAATGCAAAGAAGTGCAAAGTAATGCACCTGGGAAACAAAAACCAGGAGAAGAGTACACAATAGCAGGGAGGTACTAACAACAACAAAATGGAAGGGACCTGGGAGTAGTCATATCAGATGACCTAAGGTGGGTAAGCAATGTGAAAAGTCAGTATGAGAGCCAGGGATACTGGATGCATAGGAGGGGCATCACAAGTAGAAAAAGGAAGTGATTATCCCTCTATACAGACAGTTGGTGAGACCCCATCTGGAGTACTGTGTGCAGTTTTGGAGACCTCATCTACACAAGGACATAGACAGGATGGAAGCAGTCCAGAGGAGGGCAACTAAAATGGTGCAGGGTCTACATCAGAAACCATGTGAAGAGAGACTGAGAGAGCTTAATATGTATACCCTTGATGAAAGGAGGGACAGGGAACATGATAGAAATGTTCAAGTACCTCAAGGAATCAACAAAGTCCAGGAGGGTAGTATCTTTCAGAAAAGAGATGTGTAAGAACAAGGGGCACAGTTTAAAGATAGAGGGGACGGCTCAGGGATAATGTGAGAAATTCTTTTCATGGAGAGATGGTGGATACATGGAACGGCCTTCCTGAGGAGGTCATTGGGTCTAAAACAGTGGGGGAATTGAAACATGCATGGGACAGACACAAAGCAATTATAGTGGGGGGTTGCAGGAAGCAGGCTGTTGGTTAACTAGAATCTGCAGCTTATCCAGTAGGTAGGAAAATGGGCAGACTGGGTGGGCCAAGTGGTCCTTTTCTGCCGTCAATGTCTATGTTTCTATGGTTCCACAATTCTTTCTTTTAGCAGTGATTCCATTATTTTTCCTGCTACTAAGGTCAAACTAACAGGTCTGTAGTTTCCTGCCTCTGCCTTGCTCCCACTTTTGTGAAGGGGAATCACATCCGCCCTCCTCCAGTCCTCAAGTACCACACCATCCTCCCATGATTTGTTAAAAAGGGTAGTCAGTGATGTCACTAGTTTTCCCCTTAGTTCTTTTAGAATTCTGGGGTAAATCCTGTCAGGTCCTAATGATTTGTCCACCTTCAGTTTTAGGAGTTCTTTCAGGACCCTTTCTTCTGTGAATGGACTGGTATCAATCCCCCTATCCAGAGTGCTTCTACTGATTGGTTTAGGTATCTCCCCTCCTCTTCTTTTGTGAATACTGAGCAGAAGTATTCATTTAGTATCCCTGCCTTTTCACTGTTACTCTCTGCCGACCCCTCCCCTTTATGAAGCCTCACTATCCCTCCCTTGGTCTTTCTTCACTCCCTAATGTACCTATAAAAGATTTTATCCCAATTCTTCACTGAGTTGGCTGTCTTTCCCTCGGTTTGGGCCTTTGCTATTCTGACTGCCTTCCCCGCTTCCTTCTGCTTTAACTGGCACAGTTCTCTGTCCTGCTCCTTCTGTGTTTCCTTAGACTTTCTGAATGCTATCTTTTTCTCCCTAGCCTTCCCCACCAGCTCTTTTGAGAACCATATTGTTTTTTTCCTTAGTTTTGATTTGTTTGTTTCACACAAAGGTTTGTTGCCTCTGTGATGGCAGTTTTGATTTTTCCCTATTGTTCCTCCACCCCTCCTTCTTGTCTGTTTGCTAGTGATTTTCTGAGGCATGCTCCCATTTTGCCAAAGTCAGCCTTCCTAATGTCCAGTACCCTTGTTTTGTATGGCTTGACTCTATGGCTGTGTTTATCGTGGACTATACTGTTTGGTGCTCGCTTTTTCCCAGATGGCTACCCACTTCTAAATCTGAGATCATCTCCCCATCCCCATTTGGGAGTACCAGGTCTAAGACTGCTCACTCCCGAGTGGGTTCCAACACTAGCTGCCTGAGGCATTTCCCCCTGTAGGGCATTGAGAATGACCATGCTCTTAGATATGGCTGCAGCAAAGGTGCTTCAATTAACGTCTGGTATATTCAAGTCCCTTATCAAAAATATCTCCCCTTTTTCTGCCATTCTAAGGCTGCCTTCTATCATTTCCTTTTCCATATCCTCCCTCTGAGATGGGGGTCTGCATACAACCCCCATGCAGATTGTGGTGCCATTTCCTGTCACCAGGGTGACCCACAGTGCCTCCCTGTTTACCCTTTAGTTCCACTGTACTATAGAGTTCTCTTTAATGTGGTATCCCCTTGAGGTATAGCATTCAGCATGAATATTTCCACCCCACTTAGGCTGCATCTCAGTTTATCCCTGTGGGAATACCTGTAGAAACAAAAAGTGAGTTTACTGGATGGGCCTGTGGGAGTGGAATTTTTAAACTGCTCATCAAGGTGAACTTTATCATAAAAATGTTTGCTCCACGTCCTGTCCTCATTTGCAAAGGGTTCCTATTTTGATAGTTTGTGTATATGTTTATGTCTATATTATCAAAAGATTCAGGAAAAAAAGAGATGATTTGGTACCTTTTATTGTACCAACATAGACATTATAAAAGAAAATAGGATCGTGAGCTTTCAAATTACTCAGAATTCCTCATCAGAAAAATAACCGTAATAACAAACAATAATAATGTTGTCTTCTTCTGATGAAGAATTCTATGTCATTCAAAGGTTCAAGCTCCTATTTTCTTTCGTAACATCTATGTTGGTCCAATAAAAGGTATCACATCATCTCTTTTTTCCTGGATCTTTTATTAAAAGGACCAATACAGCAGCATAACTAATTTTCTATATCGTTATTGTGTAATGTGTTGCACGTGAATGTTGTGAATTGTTTTACTTGCATCAACTGTATGAGGTCATCACATGGGTACTTTAGGGTGATCAGTCGTCCGGTCTACATAGAAGTCTGTTGTAAGTGTATTTTACACATTTTAACTTGAAATAAAGAGTTATTGTCATTTTTCTAAATACTGATTCCAATTAGGAGCATCTCAATATATTATTCCTGAATTTTAGGCCAAATAATTTGTATTCAACTAGTTAAATATTTGAATATTTGGTATTTGGGCATTCAGTATTCATGCTATTCTGTTTGCTTAAAAAATTAAAAAGAATAAAAAAAAGCTTCCTCCCCACCCATTCTTTTTTTTAAATGTCCTATCCTCCTGTTCTCTTCAAGACACAGTTACCCCAGTACCACCCTTCTCACTCGATTAGCTTGCTTTGCTAATACAGACAGCAGACGTGTGTTCATTCATAAAAAGGCAGCCAGCCATGGGGAAGGGCCAGTGGTGCTGGTCACCTTTCAAGCTCATAAATCAGGTCCGAGGAGGGGAGGATTAGGGTGCTGCCAGGGTCAGGTGATGGGAGGAGACTTGGGATACTTTCTGTTAATGGAGTAGATGCATTTCTGTTAATGCAAACAAGTGCTTTTAAGATGGCAGTCAAAAGGGCAGGTGCATGGGTTGTGCTGTTCAGTCACTGTGATGTAACAATTTATTTTTAATATTTCTACAGAAGTGTATGTGCCAAGGGTAAGAGGAGGGTAGTAATTGGATGTAGGCAGCGGGTGGGGGAAAGGGTTACAGGAGGCAGTATAGTGCAGTGGGTGACGGCTCTAAGCTGCAAACCTGGAGACTGGGGCTTGAATCCCAGCAGCTCCTACTTGCATACTGTGTGATCCTGAGCAAGTCACTTAACTTCCTTGTGCTCCCAGGTTGCACCTGGAAAGAAGCTTTGGCTTAGTGTGCCTTTGCTAATTAAACAATTTTCCCTTTCCCCTTACTATATCTTGATGAGGACTGGAGGGTAGGATGCAACTGCAGGGGGAAGTTTTTTTCTTTTTGTTCAAGTGGAAGTGAATAGCATTTCCTGAATCCACCCCCATTCAGGGAGGGCCTCTGAATATTCAGGGATCCTCGTTGTGGTATTTAGGAAATGCTATTGGCCCTTGCACACCCTAGCTACAATTCTGTTTTGATTCAATTTATATAGGCCTATTAATAACCCAGTGGAATCTTCTGATTTACACTTTGGTGCCAAGTGCAATTTTAGAACTGTATGATATAGTTTATGTCCTTCTCAACCACAGAGTTATATAGTAGAACATGGGGACATTGTGCCAAGAGTGGAGGAGCTGAGAAAGAACATAAACTACATCGTACAGTTCCAGGATTGTTGTGTATGAAAATATACACATTTGGCTGGCCTGTCAGTATGGAGGAAGCAGTACCACTTGCAATGCTGGTGACCCGGGTTAGGTATTGAACCTGGGTCATCACTGATGGCCTGCCGGTGGGGTGGACTGAGTGTCACAGAGGATGTGTTCCTTTTGGCCCCATCTGCCACCACCGTACTGACCCCTGCATGCCAGGGACAGTGGGGAGTGGCATAACAAAGGGTGTGAGGAGCTGCACCGGCTGTGGACAATACCACGTTTGTGTGCATACATCCTTGCATGCATGGCTCCTGTGAGGCTGGGATGACAAAATGGAAAACACAGTGCCCTGTGCCTGACAAGGAATGGTTTCCAGCATAACTGTATCTACCTACCTGGCTTGGAAGAGGATGCCTCCAGATAAGACAAGAAGATGTTCAGGGGTGAATCTTCTACACCCCACCCCTGTCTGGAGGCAAGCTGCAGATCTGTAGAGGGTGGCGCCTCAAGTGACTCCATGTAGGGTATAGATCAGTGGTCCTCCATGGGGGACTGACAGGAGTTTGGGGACTGAGTAAGATGGGGCAAAAATGAGAATTACAAAGAAAAAGTATAGAAAAGAATTGCATTTACACATAGTGCACCTTACCTGGTTATCAAAAACAAATAAATAAATATTGAACTTCCCGCTTATACGTAAATAAGAAGCATGCCTATGATAACTAAAAAGCCTGCAGGGAGGCAGTATAGTGCAGTGGTTTAAGACTCTGAGCTGCAAATCTGGAGACTAGGGTTTGAATCCCACAGCCCCCACTTGCATACTGTGTGACCCTGAGCAAATCACTTAATTTCCCCTGTGGTCCAAGGTCGCACCTGTAAACAAGCTTTCAGCTTAGGGTGCCACTCCTGGTTAAAGAATTGAAATAAAAAAACACATGAAACAGCAACATAACTGGAACTAGCTTTTAAAAATTGATGCTTTAAGGGGCAAATAACATACAATACAACTTTAGCATAGTTCTTTAAAAAATAGCATATTTTGTGCCATGTCTAAATTAATGCTTAGGGAGATTCTGCATGGAGCGAACATCAACTTTTAAAAAGGGCCCTAAGTATCCTACCATTTAGAATGCCTCATTTCATAGAGTAGAAATCACCCCAGTTAGTAGCTACACTCGAATAGTAACCATGGCACAAAACTCAACTCTTAACCAAAAAACTAGATGTTAAAATTACAAAAACGTATGTTGTTCACTGAGTTTTTGTTTCTCTGATGATCAGTAACATTCTGTTACCTGTGTCTATCTTGGCTTTTGTCTGCAAGTTTTATGGCCCCAGGGGGGTAGCTGTTGCCTTTGACCTGTTGGAATTTTCCCAGAATGCCTCTGGGAATGATGTGAATTACACCTTGCATTAGAACTAAGAACCCAGGATCCTAGTTATAATCTTCTAGTCACACCATTTAACTGCAACTGCATGTGAAAGGCAACTGCTTTGAAGTAGCGTTTGCCCTCCTTCCCTATTTGAAGTCTGAGTTTTATGTTTGCTTGCATGCATGTGCAAGAAACATAGTGCCACCATACAAATTTTCGTAGGTGTGCCACCCCATTTCCAATGCCCTGCTCCTTCTTAAAGGCGCTGCCTCACCCCACCAATAAATATCCGAGCTGTCTATGACAGCAGTTCAGATGCAGTGGCATACAGTTCAAAGCAAAAGACTGCTACAATGAGTGGTGGTAATGTGTAGGCAATTTGCATACTGCCGTCGGCAGTATGCAAAGTGCCTACACATCAGCACTGCATCTGAACAGCTGTCATAGACAGCTCCATTTTTTCTTGGATCCCCCTACCCCAGACAAACACCAAAGTAGCACGCTGGGAGCCCACCCCAGCATGCTCATGCGCTACCCCCTACCTCCGCACACTGTATGGCCAACGGGGGTGCCCAATTCCCCATTGGCTCCACTGCCCCCCCAAACAGACTTCCAGGTGCCACGCTGGGAGCCCACCTCAGTGTGGCAAAAGTCCATATGGCCGATAGGGGTGCCCAATCCCCCATTGGCTCCACTGCCCCCCCAAACAAACTTCCAGCAGCCTCGCTGGGATCCTACCCCAGCGTGGCAAAAGTCCATAAAGCTGGCAATCCCCCGTCGGATCCACTGCTCCTCCAAACAAACTTCTAGCTGCCACACTGGGAATCCACTCCAGCATGGCAAAAGTCCTGCGTAGTCTCAAAAAAAACAAATAAAAAACACCTCTGCATACCCCACCTCCCTACCTCATACCATACTTGCCTCCAGATGCCAGTGCGATGATCTTCGGTGGACCGGGAACACCTCTGCACTCTTCAAAGCCAACTGTGAACCAGAGAAATGCTGGTAAGCTATATAATGGCATAAATTGTTTTTTTCAACTTTGGTGCATATCTCGGCCATTTTGGGGACTTTTTTCACCAAATGTTCAACATGGGGTTCTTGGGACCCAACCTTATGAACTCAGTCACTGTCATTTTGTTATTCAGTCTCAAAAGGTGATTTTGTGGTCACTGTGCGGAACCACCTTTTTGGGACTGATTAACAAAACGACAGTGTCACAGTTCATGAGGTAAGCCCCCAGAAACCCTATGTTGAAAGTTTGGTGAAACAATTCCCAAAAGTGACTGTTTTACGAGGGTACGTTGCACAGTTCTTACGCACGCTAGTAACTTTGAGAATATTGAATATTTTCACTCCAGATTTTCAACATTGCCATTTTTTACAACCCCTCCTTATGAACAGTACAGCTGTCATTTTTCACATCTCGACCAGAATGTGTTTTCGCACATTTAGCACACGTTGGCGTGGTCGGTGTGCGAAATCAATGTTCAGGACACATTAAGAACACCATAGTGACACTGTTCATGAGCAGAGGTGTTAAAATGGCTATCTTGAAAATTTGGTGACAAAAGTCCATAAAATGTGTTACGAGCGTGCATTGCGCAATTTCCTGGCACCCTGGTAAGTTCACAAATTTGTAATATTTTCAGTCCAGATTTTCAACATTGACATTTTTCCACACCTCCTTATGAACAGTAGAGCTGTCATTTTTCATCCCCTAGCCAAAATGTGTTTTCGCACTTACGGCACAGAATAACGCGGTCGCTGTGGGAAATTAGTGTTCGGGACAGATTAAAAAAATCACAGTGACACTGTTCATGAGCGGAGGTTCCAAAATGCCTATGTTGAAAATCTGCTTTAAAAAAATCCCCAAACTAATTACATTACAGGTGTACATTGCGCAGTTTCAACGCACGCTCGTGACTTCACCAGTTTATTTATATTTTCACTCCAGATTTTCAGCAATGCCATTTTTTACACCTCCTTATGAACAGTACATCTGCCACTGTTCACATCCTGTTTGAAATGTGTTTTCGCACCTGTGGTGCCAAATGGCGCCATCACTGTGCAAAGTCTCCTTTCACCTAATGAACTGATAGTATCACTGTTCATGCGGTGGGGTCACAAAAAGCCCATGTGGAAAACATGGAGTAAAAATACCAAGAAATGCCCAGGGCGTTAGGGTTTTCTGCCATAATGCCCTACCCTGTAAGGACTGACAGGCTTCAGGGGTGTGAGTTGGGATTGTCGACAGTAATGCTCATGGCATTTCACCCCCACCCCGCACCCTGCAGCCAGTGACAGGCATCGAGGTGTGCCTTGGACCCTTTGCCCCAGAGTTCACCCCATTCTCCTATACTGTGCCCATTTCAGCATATTTCCTTATGGAATGAGGTGAATGTAAAGCTCAAACACCTCAAGGCACACCTCGACATGTGCCAGTGTGTGAAGAGTAGGGTGAAGTGAAATGTCATGACAGTCATGGGCGACGACCCAAAGGCACACCCCAATGCCTGTCCATCTCTGCAGGATGAGGGTGGAGTTGGCATCAATTCAATACTTCAATGCCATTCCTATACTGCATCTGTCCAACTTCTGCAATTCCACTGCTAATGCCAGCAAGCAAACATTCGGCATTGGCAAATGCTTATTTTACCTGGTGTTAGTAAGTGTGAGCTTTAGAGCAGCACTCAGCCTGGCAGCTGACATATCTTGTTCTGTTCCCCCAGTACATTGTAAGCATTGTGACCTCACTAACTGTGACATCACAGCTATGCCGGAAGAGCCACTCAGTAGCTCCCAGGTCAGTCACCTGTGATGTCACAGTCACTGAGGTCATAGCGCTGATGATGTAGTGCCAGGAATAGAACTAGATATGTCTGTTGCCAGGCAGAGTGCTAGTCCACACACATACAGTATAATACTATCACACAGAAAACTTTCTAATGAGCAAACAGAAACAGAAACTTAGTTCAGAAATATAAAGTTACAGCTTAATACTTCTTTAAAATTTGTACCATTTCCCTGCCTGCTCTTTTTGGTTTAACTTGCTCCTTAAAGCAGCAGTGCAAGGTAGTGGTGACAATTTTAAGCTATACTTTATTATTCTGTTTTAGAGTGCCTCATACATTTTATCTTGTGTGACATCCTCCTTCCCCCCATTCTGAGTCTCCTTTGCCACTTTTATATATTACAGTTGAAATAACAAACAGAGCACTCCTTTTAATGTGGCACTGGCCAGGTTTTCCTCAGTATTCTCAGCTGACTTTGTATGCCTGTTGTTCCATAAGGCCATGCAGCAATGTCTGTTGCTTGCTAAATCACTATGGTGTCAAGAAAAGTGATCTTTAAACAATGAGTGTTCAAAATCAACAAAGAATACTGATACAAATGTTCTCTGAGCCATATTGAAAGGAGCTACAAAGGAACCCCAAAGCAAATGCCCTGAGGTACGGGTTATCCAGGAGGATATTGGCCATACAGTCAAATTTTAAAGAAAACGTAAGTGCACATACCACAATAATGCAAAGCATCATGGGAAACATATGCAAATACTCATGAGAGATTTGGACTGGCTCAACTTTAAGCAGAATTGCATGGTGCTAGAAGGCCTCACAGTGCAATCAGCAAAGGCTAAAAAGATCTCCTTTTATTGTTTCAACTCTGAAAAAAAGTGGCAATGGGGGCTAAAACTGGGGACAGAAGGGTATCATACAAGGCAAGAGATGGGGCAATCTAAAACAGAAAACTAAAAGCATAGCTCAAAAATTTTCACCACTATCCTGCTCTGCCACTTCAGATAGTAATCCACGTTAAAATGCTGCCAACTTCCCAATAGACACACACGGTTAGATTTCAGATGCCAGGATTTTAGTAACCTATCTAAAAGGCCTCCTGGTCTGGTATACTTCCAGCTGCTCTCTCCACTCCACCAAGGAATTATTGTTGGTTGTCCTGAGGTCTCACCTTAAACAATCTGATGATAGAACATTTTTGGTGCTGGCCCTGATTATCTGGAACTCCATGCCTTTCCACCCAAGGAGTGCCCCCTCAGTGAAGATGTTTAAAAGGGGAACAAAAATGTTTTATTTGTCCAAGCTTTTGGAAATGGTACTTGATTTTACCTTGCCTTGCCATAGCTGATCTGTGTGTATGAGGGGGGTGATGTTGCCCCACTAATGGGACCTGTGAACTTTGAAATAAAAAAGGAGAGAATGATGTTTTACCTCAGAAAAAAAGTGCCCCTCCACTCTCAAGGAGCTGCTTCAGGTGTACAGAACTAATCGCAAGTACCATCCAAGCATAGGATAACATTTAGGCAATTATGTCCTGCCTCTTCGGAGGCCACTGTGATACCAGCTCCAAATGTTGCCTGGTTATCTTTTTTTTTGTTTTGTGCAACAAACCTCTTGGCCTGCTGAAAGCCAAAGTAGGGGCTTGTGGGGAAAAAACATAAATAAACTTTTTTAAAGTTACCTTCATCACTCATCCTGCTCTGTGTCTCTGTGACAGCATACCTCCGGGAAACTTAGAAGCTGTTTCTTTTTTGTCCTTTTGTCCTTCTCGTGAGAAATAAGTGATGTGACAGTGTACTTGTTGCAATTGCTAACCAGCATAAGTAGTTGCTGGGAGAAAATTGCTAATGGGCTAATCTGGCAACACAGAGGTAGTGCTGTCTTATTTATTTGTTTTTTGTATTCTTATCCTTTTTACCCTCTGCTGCCTCTCCCCCCACCCCATCTGGATGGCTTTTCCATCCTGGTCACTCACCATCTTCCGTAACTTGCCACCAGCTTTTTACATGACTTGCCCCTTGTTGCAGGGTCAGAGGGACTTGCCCTTGTCCCTCCGAAATGGGATCCAGTTAGGGAGTGCAGTCATTAGTGCCAGCCCTGTGAGGGTCTGACCTTCATGCGACCCAGGGAGGGATCTGTCCACCAGTTTCCTTCCCTAAAGGACAACTGACAAGCAAAGACACAATGCATCTGTCAGAGTCCTATGCCGCTGTGGGTCTCCTGACTCCTGTGACACCCAGCTTCTGCTAGATGTTTGGGGTAGATTACATTGTCCAACATGCTACACAGTGATGAAGTTTCCAACAAGATTACATGATTATATGTACATGAACATAATCACATCATCTGTTAAGCATCACCCACTGACTAATAACAGGTTAGTTGTAACGTTGCACAGTGACTTCACTTCTTGGGAGTAACTGGTTGGTTGTAACACATTAAGGGTTTAGGGTACGGGCTTAGGTTAGCGTAAGGTTATGGTTAATATTAAATGGTGGGTGGTGGGGCAAAGCTCCCTGATTACAACAGTAGCGTCTGATGGTTGCCATGGACACCTGCATCAAATCTCACTCAAAATCTCAGCTGCCATCTTTAAATTGGGTGCATGCTGTACACCATGGTTAAATCAGTGTCAGGCAGCTAGCTGGAGACACCATCCAGTCCAGAGAGGAGAGCAGTCCCTCAGTTGCTTGGTCCTCCCACCCCCAGTGACTTGAATTCACTCACAAATTCAGGTGTATGGAACTACCCCCTACTGCTGTGCTATTGGGCCAGATTCCAGTATTGCCTTTTTTGACAGGAACAGGCTGTGTTCACAACCCAAACCCAAAGTGTCAAAGATCCAGCTGGTCCTCTGGGAAGGGGGGAGCTTGCTTCACTATGTAAATGCCATCTGGTTGAATCTACAGATGCCCGTGTAGCTGAGAAGCACAGAACATGGAGCAGGGAGGCAGGCTGGCTTCTTATCAGCCCTCCTCAGTATGCACATGCATTATGCACTTGCCGCCAGTATCCTTGGGGGTAGGAAATGAGGAAAAAGGACCTCTCATGTGCCACACGCTGAGGGTGCTGGCAGTTCCAATCCACTCTTCCTTGCTGGCTGAAAACGGCATATCCTAGTAGAGTAAACTGCCCCTCACTGCCCCACTGTCCTCTATTTGAGTGCTGGACTGAGGAGCTGTAAGCCAGAGATGGGGGTAACTGGGTTGGCAGGTGACCAAACGGGGCCAGAAAAGAAGAGCAGCCTGAGACACAAGAGGAAAAACAGAGAGTAAAACATGAAATTTGTTCATATTCAGAAATAAGCAAATCTCATTCGGCCATGCCCAGGGAGACTGTGGTAGAAACAGTAAGTCAGGAAGTACAGAAAGGCCATGGAAAAAGTTGCAAGGCACAAATAGTGTTGTTTTATTGAAAATACAACAATTACAATACATTTTTATTTATTTATTTAGATTTAGGATTACAAGTACCTTTGAGCCAAGGCTCTTTTACAAAGGTTCCACGTCAGAAGCGGTACAACACAGGAGAATAAAACAGAAATTGCAACAATTCAGGTCACAGCTCAGATAATATGCAATTAGTGGGGACACATAGGGAAACCCAGGGCAGGGACAAGAGAGAGGGGAGGAAAGAAAGGGGGAACAAACAGGGGGGCACAAGGAAGGGTAGGAGCAGCCAGCAGCATTGTCAATATCACAGAGTAGTGCTGGTAGAAGGAGGGGAGGGAGGAGAGGCAAGGGGGGAAGGGGTAATGGGAGACAAGGGTAGAATAAGTGCAATGTAGGAAGAGCGTGGGGGAGGCTATGGTAGTGGTGAGGAGGGCCGATTAGATGAGGTAGTCACAGGAGCTAGAGGCAGACAGATGGAGGCGGAGCCTGGATTTGAATGTGCCTAGAGTGGGGGTGGAGGAGATGTCGGTACTGAGAGTATTCATCCAGCTGGAGGCTCAATGAGAAAAGGATTTTTGGCCCTGAGAGGTGCGACAGTGGGAAACCTGCAAAAGCTGAGATTCGGATCCCCTAGTGTTGCATGGATTAGTGCTCGGCAGCAGAAGAGCTTGGACTCTGGGAGGGGCAAAGCCCATGGTTATTTTTTTCACCATAGTGCAGGTTAGATACTTAATGCAGTTGGAGAGTTGAAGCCATCCCGACTGAGCATATAGATCACAGGTATGTGTGAGTCGGTGTGCTCCAGTGACGCGCCGACAGGTCTTGTTTAGGGAGGTTGCTATGCATCTGAGAGTAGTAGCAGCTAGCAGGGGCTGAGCCATAGGTGATGAGTCCATAGTCTATGATGGAGACCACTGAACTCTGTACAGCAACCTTCAAGGCTTCCGGGGTAAGATGTTGCCTGTTCCGGAAGAGTAGTCTTAGACAAGTATTGGCTGCTTTGGCAACACTGTCAATGTGGGCCCCATAAGATAGGTTGGGGTCACGTGAGATTCCAAGGTATTTAAAGGATTGCACCTGTTTGAGGGTATTACCAAGGCTGGTAGTAATGGTAAGGGGCTGTAGCCTGTGCTTGTTATGGGAACTGCAAAAAAGCATTGATTTTTTTTTTGTGGTTTAGGACCAGCTTATGTTTAGCGAACCAGTTTTCAACAGAGGTGAATCCTAGCTGCAGACTGTGTTTTAAGGGTTTGGGGTCCTTGTGGGAAGTGAGAGTTACAGTGCCGTCAGCATAGAGGATGATTTCTTCAGAGCAAGACTGTGGAAGAGAGTTCAGGAAAAGACTGAAAAGTAGTGGGCCCAGTATGGATCCCTGGGGGACACCTGAGCAGACAGGTCTAGCATCAGAGAGAACACCAGCAATTTTTTCTCTTTGTGAGCGATTTTCCAAGCAACTTTTAAACCATGCAGTAGGATTTAGATAGCCTCCTAGATACCTGTGGTTCTAGGGCCCCTTGTCCACTGTTTGAAAATAAAATGCTACCATCTCCTACTTCACTTTGATTTTTTTTGTCTGCCTGGGATATGAACCCCCCCCCCAGAAGTCTCGTGTACATCGTGTCCACCTATCAAGGGTCTCAACAGAAATCACCTGCCTCTCCAGGAGGACCCATGACTCAACTCAGTCCCTGCATAAAGTCCTCAAGCTCGCATGAGGATTGGTTGAGGCATCACCAGTTACTAAATGCAAGTAGCAAGTCTGTCCATCAGGTAAAAGACAATTACTTTATCTTGAACCTTCAGAGCAATCTTAATTCCCCAAATAAATTCTGGAGGTTTATCAAATCCAATATTAAATCCACACCATGTTTCCACATCCACCCTCAAGCTCAGCAACCCTCCTGTGGTCATTCCAAGCCTACTGATGTGGCTGTAACTTTCAACATGCATTTCACCACCTGTGCCATCACTACCCCCCTACACACACACACTTCTGCCTCCTCCTCTGATGGTCCTCCATCCTCCTCCTCATCTACATCTGCTTTCATTCCAGTCACTAACGCCAAAGGCCTAGTTGCCCTCTTTTCTCTAAATTCCTCCAGTTCTAGTAAAAGCCTTTATTTTATACAGGATATAACTCAGGACTAAAAAGCCCTATTTACAGTTACTCTGTGATAACAAACTTTAAACTAGAATGATGGAGTGAAAACCCCCTTCCGAGTTCCCTTTCCTGACCATCAAAGCAGCTGCAGTGAGAAGGACATTCTGTGACAAGGGTGAGCACGTTTTAGACATAATGGGTCCTATGTGCTAGTAGGCATGGTATGGGCCAGAAAAGGCACTTATCAGACATGCACCAGATGCCAGCTAGACAAAGGGCTAGGATTGACTATTCCCAGCTGTCCCAATGCTCTAATGTATAGCTCTGCCAAGGGGAAGTGTCAGCAGGGGAGTCATACCTGGGCCAGATGCTGGTCCTCCAGCTGGAAGCCACTGCTAGTCCAAAAGTAGAGATACAGCAGCCCAGGTCAGGACTCAGGTGTCCACTTGTTTTTTATTTTTGTTTAAATTGTGCCCCATAGCCATCATCTTCTTCCCAGCCCCCTGTGGCAAGAAGGAGGAAGGCTGGGGTCCGTGGCTGTGAGGTAACAGCATATCCTCCAGACAGTTGTCGTGGGAAACAGTAGCTGACACCAGGCTGACAGAACACAAATGGCATCTTGAAAGCACTCTGCCTGCCCAGCTCTTGATATACCCCTGCCCAGAAAAGTCACACAGATATGCAAGTACAAGCATGGTCAGAGTCTGGGAGGCAGATGTGTTGGGGATGGGTGTTAGTGCATCCACATATGCTCCGACGACACCCAGAACAAATGTAAATTAGCCCTACTTGCCATGTATCATGAAATGCATAAGGCCCTATATGAGTACAGTAACAGGGTGATTTCAGATTAAATTTCCTGATTATAATAAAGTCAGGGAGCCACCACGTATTGCCAGTGCAGGTATCACTGATCCATCAAATTTAGTGGCAACTGTGTGCAGAAGGGTCACAGTGTTAAATGCATCAGTGAACCAGGCCCTTTGGTCAAGTACCACTTCCTTTCTTAACTCCAAAGCACCTTGATTTTTTTTAAGGTACCGAGTCTTTGGGTCACTGGTCCCTGGGTCAGTCACCTCATAAAATGACAGAGTCCCACCCTCATAGTCCAGCTGCACTCGGATCCTGGTTAAACCTTTGGCAATCGTTTTTAAGTTGATCTGCTGTCCATTACTGAAAACAAATAACTGATTTCTCCGCCCTTGAGCTTGCCCATGCTGGCTTATGTAGTAGTAGGACCGCCGCCAAGTAAAGTTAGAGTTTACGACGACTCCGATATCCCAGCTGTGTCCACGTCCAGTGTCGATGTCCCAGTAGTGGCGACCCGAGGAAAAGCTCTGGTGGCACAATGCCTGAGGGAACTCGGGCGTCCTATAATTAGAAACTTTCTTTACCCAGGAAATGTTTTTTTGATCATTTGAAATGCTCATTCCTACAGAATTCCCAGAATCTATCGTCAGACTTACAGACTCACCAAAGCCCTCTAGTAACTGTAAGTCCCAATCCGGAGTCTGAAGTTCTGTCTCAAACTGACCCGTCATGATGTGAAAGATCTTTTCTGAACGGCTGCGGGCTGCGTCTCCCGAGCAATATTCACCTTCTAATTTGCAGCGGGTTTCACCTCTGAGCCCCTTCTGAATCCGGGAGGCTATTTGCTGGATGTAGCTGTCAGTGTCACTTTGGATGCTGGACACCACTGATCCATCTAGCTCCTTCTCAAGGAACTGTACAGACGTGATCGTCAGATCCTGTTTGGAAAGGCAGTCCTGGGACACCTTACACCCCTTAATGAAGAGGAGGGCGTCGCTTTGGTCTAGCAGTTGCTGGGTGTCCTTTATAAGCTGTTGAGTGACTTTTCTCTTTTCTGCGGTGTCCGCGGCCAGGGTCTGTAATTGTGACAGCGCAGCCCCCGCATCTGAACGGAGGAGTGCCAGGATTCTCGTTTCCTTTTGGCTCACATGAGATACGATCTCCGCAAACAGGTCAGACACCTGCTTTATCAAACTGCTGCGGTTTTTCTTTAGTTTATCTTCAGCTACCTTCAGATCTCCTAGTGCTTTCCCCAAAGCAGTATCGGTGGCGCACAGTGCCTGTATAACTCCGGATAAGGACTGCCGCTTCTCACTGCATGCCTCTGTCAGGGGTTTAATGGTGTGCCCTTTATGGGAGCCGGCGACATAGCAGGTCACACAGACACAGGTATCGTCCTCACAGCAGTGATATTCCAGCGGCTTGTCATGTGCGGGGCACTTTCTCTCTTCCAGGGAACCGGTGGGCTCCACCAGGACGTGGTTCCTTTGGGAGGGTTTTTCGTTGTGTTTTCTCAGGTGCAGGGCACACAGCGACGCCTCACAGGACATGCAGGTCTTCACGGCCGGGAGAGGGGTTTCCAGGCAGAAATCACAGATGATCTGCCCCGCTGTCTCCATGGCTGGCTTGCCCTGGGCTAGGAAGCTCTCCACTATGCTGCGCAGTTTGAAGTTCTTCTTCAGTTCCGGCTTCTGGCAGAACCGAGTCCGACAGTCGGGGCAGCGGTAGGTACCGTCGGTAGCCGGGGCTCGCCAAGCCTGTTCAATGCACTCTCGACAGAAGTTGTGCCCACAGTCTACCACGACAGGGTCACTGTAGACATTCAGGCAGATCGAACAGTTTAGTTCTTCTTTCAGACCGTCAGTAGCAGCCATGACTACTTCACAGATTTGCAGCCTAGGGAACGAAACCTAACTGTGCCCAGGCACGAAAACTCTTGAGCTTGCTGCATGCAGAGAAACGAAACTGCAACTGAGGTCAGCAGCTTCAAACTGCGCAGCATAGTGGAGAGCTTCCTAGCCCAGGGCAAGCCAACCATGGAGATCGTCTGTGATTTCTGCCTGGAAACCCCTCTCCCGGCCGTGAAGACTTGCATGGTGTGTGAGGCGTCCCTGTGTGCCCTGCACCTGAGAAAACACAACGAAAAACCGTCCCAAAGGAACCACGTCCTGATGGAGCCCACCGGGTCCCTGGAAGAGAGAAAGTGCCCCGCACACAACTTGCCGCTTGAATACCACTGCTGTGATGATGATTCCTGTGTCTGTGTGACCTGCTATGTCGCCGGCTCCCATAAAGGGCACACCATTAAACCTCTGACAGAGGCGTGCAGTGAGAAGCGGCAGTCCTTATCCGGAGTTATACAGAAACTGTGCGCCACCGATACTGCTATGGGAAAAGCACTAATAGATCTGAAGGTAGCTGAAAATAAACTAAAGAAAAACCGCAGCAGTTTGGTAAAGCAGGTGTCTGACCTGTTTGCAGAGATCATATCACAGGTGAAGCAAGAGGAAACGAGAATCCTGGCACTGCTCGGTTCAGATGCTGGGGCTGAGCTGTCACAATTACATTCCCTGGCCGCGGACACCGCAGAAAAGAGAGCAATCACAAAACAACTTATAAAGGACATCCAGCAACTGCGAGACCAAAGGGACGCCTTCCTCTTTATTGAGGGGTTTAAAGTGTCCCAGGACTGCCTCTCCAAACACTATCTGACGATTACGGAGGTACAGTTCCGTGAGAAGGAGCTGGATGGATCAGTGGTTTCCACCATCCAACGTGCAGCTGACGAATACATTAAGCGAATAGCCTCTGGGATTCAAAAAGGGATCTGGTGTGAAGATGAAAATTCCTTAAACGCCGGAGCCCGCAGCAGTCCAGGAAAGTTCTTTCGCATTGTGCCGCAGCAGTGTGAGGCTGCGCTTCAGACCCGGGATAGGGATGTACAGTTAGAAGAAGACTTTGGTGAGCCTGCAAGTCTGACCATGGATTATGGTTCTTCTGTAGGAATGCGCATTTCAAATTATCAGAAAACTATTTCCTGTATAAGCAGCTGTGGTTCTACCAGGACCGAGTTCCCTCAGATATTTTGCTATGAGAGCTTTGCCTCAGGTCGCCACTACTGGGACATCGACACTCGAAACGGATACAGCTGGGATATCGGAGTCACCATAGACTCCAGTGTTACTGGGCGGCCCTCCTATCACTACATCAGCCAACAAGGGCAAACTCAAAGGCTGGTAAACCGCCAGTTATCTGTTTCCAGTGATGGGCAGCTGATCAACTTAAAAAGGATTGCCAAAGGCTTAACCAGGATCCGAGTGCGGCTGGACTATGATGGCGGGACTCTGTCATTTTATGAGGTGAATGACCCAGGGACCAGTGACAGGAAGACTCAGTACACTCAGAAAAATCAAGGTGCTTGGGGGTTAAGAAAGGAAGTCGTACTTGACCAAAAGTCCTGCTTCGCTGATGCGTTTAACACTGTGACCCTTCTGCACACTGTGGCCACTGAATTTGATGGATCAGCGACACCTGCGTTCGCCATCCGTGGTGGCTCCCTGACTTTATTATAATCAGGAAATTTAATCTGAAATCACCCTGTTACTATGCTCATATAGGGCCTTATGCATTTCATGATACATGGCAAGCAGGGCTAATTTACATTTGTTCTGGGTGTCCTTTGAGCATCTGTGAATGCACTAACACCCCTCCCAACACATCTCCCTCCCAGACTCTGACCACACTTGTACTTGCATATCTGTGTGACTTTTCTGGGTGGGGGTGTATCAGGGCAGACAGAGTGCTTTCAGGATGCCATGTTTCTTCTGTCAGCCACTATCTTGCTCTGCCACTTTAAACAGTAATTCACCTTAAAATGCTGCCAATTTCCCAACAGACACAGGCTTTTAGTAACCTATTTAAAAGATCTCCTGGTCTGGTATACTCCCACCTGCTCTCTCCACTCCACCAAGGAATTATTCTTCGATATCCTGAGGTCTCGCCTTAAACAATCTGATGACAGAACATTTTGGGCGATGGCCCTGATTATCTGGAACTCCATGCCTTCCACCGAAGAGTTCCCCTTCAGTGGAGATGATTAAAAGGGGAATAAAAATTATTTATTTGACCAAGCTTTTGGAAATGGTATTTGATTTTATTTCATAGTAGCTCCATGTTTAGATTGTTTGCTGAGTACATTTAATTTATCATGTGCTATTTATTTGTGGGATTATCATATCATTACTTTATATATATATATATATATATATATATATATATTGTAGCACCCTGAGACCCTAGTATAGGGCAATGTATAAATAAAATTGCCTTTCCATAACTGATCCGGGTGTGTGTTTTAGATTGCCCCCATCTCTGGTCTTGTATGATACCCTTCTATCCCCATTTTTAGCCTCCATTGCCACTTTTGTTTCATAGTTGAAACAATAAAAGGAGAACTCCATTTAATATGGCTCAAAGAACATTGTCATCAGTATTCTCTATTGTTTTTGAACACCCATTGTTTAAAGATCACTTTTCTTGACACCACAGTGATTTAGCAAGCAACAGATACTGCTCCGCTGCCTTATGGAACAACAGGCATACAAAGTCAGTGGAGAATACTGAGGAAAACCTGGCCAGAGCCACATTAAAAGGAGCGCTCTGTTTGTTATTTCAACTGTAATAATAAAAAGTAGTAAAGGAGACTCAGAATGGGGAAGGATGTCATACAAGACGAGACAGGGGGCACTCTAAAATAGAATAAAAAAGTACAGCTTAAAACTGAACCACTATCTTGCACTGCTGCTTTAAAGAGCAAGTAGAACCCAAAACAGCAGGCAGAGAAATGGTACACATTTTAAAGAAGCAGTAAGCTGTAACTTTTTATTTCTGAAGTATTTTTCTGTTTTTGTTTGCTCATTAGAAAGTTTTCTGTGTGACAGTATTATGCTGGATGTGTGTGGACTAGCACTCTGCCTGGCAGCAGACATGTCTAGTTCTATTCCTGCCACTACATCATCAGCGCTGTGACCTCAGTGACTGTGACATCACAGGTGACTGACCTGGCAGCTACTGAGTGGCTCTTCCTGCATAGCTGTGATGTCACAGTCAGTGAGGTCACAGTGCTTACAATGTTCTGGGGGGACAGAACAAGATATGACAGCTGCCAGGCTGAGTGCTGCTCTACAGATCACACTTACTAACACCAAGTAAACAAATCATCTAATTACCCAAAGGGATAGAAAAAAACACCTCAGATTTAAAAGGTAATAGTTGACTGCTTTTAAAGAGCTTTAGATGCCTCAAAGAAAACTTTGAAAAACATAGTACCTTGACACAACTCTGTTTGCAACCCATACGTATTCTATATATTTCTCCTCCCAATTATTTATTACTGACTAAATGTGCATTAATATATGATCTTTGTCCCACCGAGTCCCCTTAGAGCTCATCTGCCTTTACAGCTGACTTCCTACTTCAAGTCATAACCCTCTGTTGTGACATCACAATCTGCTGCCATGAGAGAAACTGCGATGTCACAAGCAGTGTACTATGACATTAGGTAGCGAATAACAAATGTGAATAGGTGAACTCTTCAGGAGCAAAGATTCTGTTTTCATGTAAATGCAGGGCTTTAAATAATTGATTAGCACTTTTTTTCTTGGGACCATACTAACTGTACAGAAAGCATTCATATAGGTTTTCTAGAAGTGTTATGTTTATTAAACACAGTGAGGCAAGTGCTATGCATTTTCACAATGTTTTAGAACTTTTATGAGCAAAACGCTAATCAATTTTTAGAGTTAAATAAAACCCTGAAATGACCTCAGTAATACATAATTGGAAGGAAAAATACAGAATTAATATGAAACACATCCTGAAATGTATCTAAATATTGTGTTTTTTATTAAGTTCTCCTGAAGGTGTCAGCTGTTCTTTAAAAACTAAGTTAGCATTAAGTCACAATGAAGGTGGCATCTAATAGGAAATTAATGCATGGTTGGGAGGGTTGTGGCTCGAGGCCGAAGGCCGAGTGCCTACAATGCCCCAACCATGCATTAATTCCCCATTAGATGCCACCTTCGAAGTGGCTTAATGCGCTTGTAACTTGGTCATATTTGGTTTACTGTCTGAAGCATCTTTTGTCTATTGGTGACTACATCAGGAACAGACTGAGGTTCTTATCAGGAAATATGCTGCCTGCACTTTTCAAACTCCTCGGATCTACCTGTATACACTTATTCAACAACTGATGGTCACAACAAGAACTCAGTCATGTGCTACAATGCCACATTAATTGACATTTATTTTTCATTGTTTCCCGATTTTACCCAAAACTTATTTCATTATCGTACTTAGGAGGTTTCCATTTCTTCATTCTGCTCATGCCACAATCTGATGTGCAGAAAAGCTATCAAGTAATTTGCATATTTCCTGACCTGGTTATGCTGCTATGCTCATTTGTCTGATGTCATGCAAGGAGCTCTAACTAACACTCTGTCACTCCTGCAGTAGTTCTTTCCATGACAATTGCCGTCCTGACCCTTCTATGCTCCGCTGTGCCTGCCACTTGCACCGTGGATAACTGTACACTCAACGGTGCAGAACTTTGCCATCTCTGCCATGAGTTCACTTCTCTATCACCCAAAGTCATTTTGCTTCTTCACAGACTACCATGTTCTGTGCGCTGCTCTCAGGCAATTGGGTGGGTGGCTGGGACAGACAGGCACTTCCGATGGGATGCTTCTGTTTTACTGCTTCACTACTGCTGATTCTGGATGCCGTGGAACACATCGGTACTTCAGTTTGGGGATGGCATTATTGTAAAATTAATGTCATCTTCAGACTATGCCCTGTGATGCCTTTGCTCCAATCATTATCTGGCATCTGCCTGGATTGGTGGTAGTTCAGGTGGATGTTAAAGATCCTATGGCACTTCTCGAAAAGAGTAGGGGAATTTCCCCGGTGTCCCAGCCAAATTTCCCTCATTCACTAAAAATACCACCAACAGCTTAATCTGGTTCAAGGTCAGTTGGCATTCATTTGTATCCCCCTCCCCCGGGTCATGACTGAAAATAGGCAGGATCTGTCTAGTGCACTTACCCGGTCAACAAAAACTAAAAAAAAAAAAATTATTGATCTTTCCTGTCTGTCTAATTTAGCCATGTTACAATATTAATTGTAGGCAGTACACTAACTCTTTAAGCAGTGGTGCGTGTTATGGTAAACATTTTGATCTATACCTTTTTTATTCTATTTGTAGCTGGAGTAAGCAAAGGAGCCCTCCTTTTAATATGGCTTGGCCCGGCTGGCCCAGTGGCACTGAGGGTTGAGGCACTGGACACCACACCTCACGCCATGCTGGCGACTCGTGTTCAGGAATGAACATAGGTCGTCGGGGGGGGCAGGGAAGGATTAAGCATCCCAGGGACTGCTTTCCTTCCTCAGGGAGGGGAGACTTGCCCAAGCCAGTGCAGTAGCAGCCCCTGGCAGTAGCTGGGGGATTGCACTACCTGGCCGGCAGAAGCAAGGGGATTGGGCTGCAGCAGCTGTCTTTTGGGTGCATGCAGGAGCATGCACATGCTGAGCAGGATGTCATTGCACATCTGAGCCCGTGGGCAACTTACCCAGAAAAAAAACACTGAAGGGGATAAACAATGGCACCCTGCCCCTATGTGCCACACTCCAGATCCGGGTCTCTCCTCCATCCTAGACTGGGCACACTGGATTACTAGACATAGTGCCCTATTAGGGTAGGTTGGCCCCACCTCAGGGGTGCAGAGCTGGGGGGTCTGCCTGGCCACAGCAGGATGGAAGGAGGACTTCAGGTAGGAGGTAGAGCACTCGACCTACAGGGATGCCTGAGAGAGTTCCTCGGCGGCAGAGGTAAATAAAATCTACAAAAAAAATACGTATATGGCTTGGCCCAAGTTTTAATCCATATTTTTGGTTGTTTTTGAATCCCCATGGTTTATTGAACTAGCATGCAGCAGACACTGCTCCCTGACCTCATGGGATAACAGGAGTACAAAAACAACTCAACATACTAACGAAAACCTGATCCATGCTACATTAGAAGGACATCTCCCTTTATAGTTTCTAATGTAAACAAGCATTTGTCAATGCTGAATATTTGCTTGCTGGTATTGGCATTGGTAGTGCAGGAGTTTGAGAGATGCATAACAGAAATCGCAGTGAAGTATTGAAGTATCACCAGCTCCCACCCACACCCTGCAGAGGCTGACAGGTGTTGGGAGTGTGCATTTGAGTCGTCAGCCATAAAGCTCACACCATTTCACCTCACCCTACCTTGTAGACACTGACAGGTGTCATGGTGTGCCTTGGGGTCTTCATCCTTTACACTCACCACATTCCATAAGGAAATATGCTGAGATGGGTGCAGTATAGGAGAATAGGGTGAACGTTGGAGCCAAAGACCCCAAGGCACACCTCGATGCCTGTCACTGGCTGCAGGGTGGGGTGGGGGTAGAATGGTGTGAGCATTACGGCTGAGGATACCAGTCACACCCCTGATGCCTGTCAATCTCTATAGGGTAGGGTGTTACACTTGCAAACCCTAAAGCCCTGGGCGTTTGTTGTTTTTTTTTTTCACTCCAAATTTTCAGCCTGGCTTTTTGTGACCCCACCTCATGAGCAGTGGCACTATCATTTCATTACTCAATCCCAAAAGGTGATTTTGCACAGCGACTGCACCATTTGGTGCCACAGGTGCAAAAATACATTTCAGGCAGGATGTGAACAATTACAGCTGTACCATTCATGAGGTGGTGAGAAAAAATGGCAATGTTGAAATTCTGGTGTGGAAATAAGAAAAATTGACGAAGTTATGAAGATGCATATAAACTGCACAATGCATGCCTCTAACACAATCACTTTTTGAAATTTTTTCACCAAATTTTCAAAATGGACATTTTTGGACCTCTCCTCATGAACAGTGCACTGTTGTTTTGTTACTCAGTCCCAGAAGAGAGTCTGTGCAGTGACTGCAAAATCATCTTTCAGGAACTAGTAACAAAATGACAGTGACAGTTTTCATGAGGTGGGGTCCCAAGAACCCCATGTTGGAAATTTTGGGCCACATGTCTTAAAAATGGCTGAGATATCAACCTAAGTTGACCCCCCCCACCATTGACTCCCATTATACGGATTACCTTGAAATCTTCAGTTTGCCGGTTGCCTTTGAAGAGTGCAGACATGTCCCGCTCCACAGAAGATCACTGCTCCCGACCTCCGGAGGGAAGTGTGGGGTGAGGGGGTGTGTGGGGAAGTGGGGACTCAGTGGGAAGATGGGGATTGAGGAGGGGGCACTGGGGAGACGACGGCGGGCCATTTTGTTTTTTACAGGTCAATAAAAAGAAATAAAAAGACTTTGGGGGACCATTTTCAGGTAACAAGAAATACATTTAGGCACACTGGGGTGGCATCCAGACCTGTAAGACCATCCACTCCTTCAACTCCTCCCTCAAGACCTACTTCCTTAACACATCCAACTGCAGCTGTTCCACCCGGTCTCATTCTTGAACCCAGTCTGGCACCTGAATCTACTTAAGACTCCAGTACATATGAACAAATGAAGAAGCCAGCAGAAGAAGCCCATTTGGTCTGTCAAAAAAGTAAAGACTCCGCACTCGTGGTGGTTAAAGTTCTAAGCAAATGCACATTTATTGGCAAAAGAGCCTGGAAATGGACCAACAAGCCCCTAGCGCCTCGGCCTTATAGCAAGCCTTGTAACGGGAGCAAATTTAAAAGAGTGATTGACACCAGGTGCTCATTTTAAACATCCAAATTTAAAGTGACACTCACAAAAATTACATTCAAGCATCCTAAACTGTGAATAATATTATTCAAGATAAAAAAATGGTAAAAAAACATGATATTGCAGATTTCCTTTTTAATCAGCGATCATGTAGCTGTTGCAGTTCCCTTATGTACAAAAGATTATTAATTTCATTTTTATGTGTTTAGGTTAAGCATGTAACAATTGCTGATATCCAAGATGGACAGAACAAAACAGAACAAACTTAATGAATTCATACCTATTTTAAAGCATATTTTGCATATATTAATTTTTTTCTACTTTCTTTTTAGCTCTTATTGTTGTTTTAAGTTTTACTATTTGAAAGAGGTTCACATAATGTACCATTGTCGTGTTTACAGCACTTAAAGTCCAGTAGTAAAAAAAGTACATGGACGGTCATTTCAAGCTGCAAAAGGTCAAAACCTAACAACATGGGAAGGGGACCTGTCTTAGTTCAAATTGGTCCTTCTACATCAACATGAATTAACAAGAAGTAAAAAATAGCTCAATGTGTCCAGTTCCCAATCCATGATTGTTTGAGTATTGGAGAATACAAATATAAAAGAAAGATGTATGGGGCACAGTAGGAAATAAATTCTAGTTATTAATAGAAAATCAAACATTCAGAAACCTCTTTTTAAGTCAGGATATACAGATAGGAACAAAATATTCTCTCTAATGGAATGTAGCAACTTTTTCAATAACGTTGTATTTTAATATACCCTGTCACATTCCAGTGGTAACACATCACATAGCTATTACAGAGAATACCTACACAGACTATGATGGTCCAAAATACAATAGCACCAAGCTCAGAGGCTATGTAAGAGAGAATACATGTATTAGTGGCACAATTTGTATAATGTAAAAAATATCCATGAAATCAATTATATTTGATAACAAGACTTGTTCTATCTGAACTCTCCCTCACTAGAAAATCTTCCCCTAGCCCAAACAGGTACAGGAGTTTGTCTCTGTTTCGCTGGCTTATCACTTTAGCTCACATTTGGCATATTCAGAAGTATGTAAGTAAGTCAATTTCAGACAGTCTGGTTTGTTATTATGTGACTGAAGAAAATGGAATCCAAGAGTATTGTTACTGTTACCATTAGTATTGGTACAAACATGCTCTTGGATTCTGATTTTGGCAGGTCTAGTTGTCATTCCAACATAGTAACATGGGCAGTCACACCAACAAATGTATACTACATAGGGGGTGGTGCAGGTAACAAAAGTGTCAAGTTCAAAATTTTTACCATCTTTGATAAAGTTCCTCCCTGTATAGGTATAAACACATGTTACACAGTGTTTGAAAAGGTTAATGAATTGAATAGAGTGGACCTTCTGAAATCAAAAAAGGAAAAAGAAACACAGTCCTCCCAATTACGGATAACCAACACAGTATGGTCACTTTCACCACAGAATTTAGCCCAGTTGCAAGCAGAATAGGGGGTTTGGTAGATACATTTTGGCCACTTTTACTGACTGATCCTGTATTGGAAAAACATATTAACAAAATCTATGACGCTCACACCACAGAGTTGAACACATCGCTGTACAACTCTAGCAGCAGGAGAGAGAGACTCCAGAAACTGCTTCACGTAGCAGAAAATCATGCAGAGGTGGTGCGGGACTCCAGTCGAAATACACAAATACAGTGTGCTGAGCACGGACATGTACTAAGATGTGACACACCACTGGGCAACATCACACACACACACATATTGTGGAATTTCCCTTTACTGGGCACATATTGACAGTCATTCTATACAGAGAAGTCACGGGGGGTAACTTTACCCTCACGCCAACACTTGTTATGCTGGGCCTGCCACTGGAGCTGGACCCAGACCCAAACCAACAGTGGGATAAACGTAAAAACTCAATGGCTGACAGGGGTTCTTATCACTGCCAAACTGATCATCCTTAGACACTGGAGAGAGAAGCCTCCTCCTCAGCCTGGGGAATGGTTAACAGAAATAGGAAAGACAACATGCTATGAGTGAATGCAAGCAGCCACTAGGGGCAGGCTACAAGACATCTTCCAAACATGGGGTGGGTATCTATAATCTAATCATTGTAAGATCTCTGAGGGCCATTTTCTTCCAGACTACCAGAAACCCCATCCCCCTACCCCAGACTAGGACTATGGTGAGGAAGGCCCATTCGGTTCAGGGTGAGCCACATCACCAGCCCCCCTCCACCCAATATCTAGTGGACATGTCCACTTGCTTAGGCCCACAGTGGTTGAATGCCACACAGCTCCACACTACACAGTTTCAATGCCTGCAATACCATTAAAGACAAGTTAGTTGTTACTGTAAATAATATACCATACTGTAAAAGTTACTGATCAGTCGACTTAAAACTGTATCTCCAAGGGGGTTGCCCCAACCAGGTTTGCTTTGCAATTGATATGTATTACTGAGATTTGAAAACCTTTCTCCTGTATGTTAGAGCACCCTTTTTTTAATTCTGTCTATTATTTATTCTGAAAACCGCAATAAAAAACTTGAACGATGGAAAGGAAAGACAAACTGAATCAGGTAAAACAGAAAGCAGAGACGGGCACCAACAGGGTTGGGGGCAGGGTGGGACAAACTGGGTGGTCAGGTGATCAATAGCCACCAAAGAAAATTGGCTTGGCCACCATATTTTGAAAGTTACCAGCCAGCTGGCAATCTGGACACAAAGTGATGTGTGAGCACTTTACAGAGGATGGCCACTAAAATATTGATTTGAGTATCAAATTGTGAAAGATATTAGCCAAACTGATCAGCAGCTCTTAAACTGCTTTGTCCCACCCTGGTTTGGGGGGATAAAGTGATAAAAGACAGATAGGGTGGGGGGTGGAAGGCAGAAGTGGGTAACAGGGGACCTGTTTGGGGTGGGGGGGTTAAAGAAAAGTAACACAGAAGGAAGCAAAGAATGCTAGAATGAAAGTGTGAAGAAAAATCAGAAAAAAGTTTGAGAAAAGAGCAGAAAAGGCAATACCAATGCAGGTTTACTGAACTAAGAAATTACTAAAATAGTTTTGAATCCCATTCAATATTTAAACCATGTGGATGTAAGCTGTTCAAAGGGAAAATCCAGTAACATGCACATTGGCAGAACTTTTTAACTCTTTCTCCTCCACATGGATTTTGTTTTAATTCTAGGCTCATGAAATGAAGGGTACTTGGGCTGCCATTGTAGCTGTCACAAAAAGGGCATCAACCTGCTAGAGAAGGTCCAGAGGAGGGCTACAAAGTTGATAGCTGGTCAGCAGGGTAAGACACTTGAGGAGAGTTAGAGGGCACTGAACATGTACTCCCTGGAAGATGGGGGGGGGCATGATTGGGACCTTCAAGTACTTGAAAGGGATAAATAAGGTTGATAAGGAGAGTCTCTTTAAGCTGAGTGACAACCATAACATGAGGGGGCACAGTCTTAAGCTGGAGGGTGGGAGGTTTAGGAGGGAGTCCAGGAAGTACTTCTTCACAGAGAGGGTGGTGGACACTTGGAATGTGCTGCCAGAAGAGGCAATTTCATTGAAGACAGTGGGCAGCTTTCAGAGAGGCTGGGACAGGCATATTGGAGAGTAAGGGTCATGGGTAGGGAGGATGGGAGGAGTGGGGAGGGAGGGCAGGGACAGTAGCTCAAGCTGTGGACCCTGCAATACGAGCAGACTTGATAGACCAAATGGCCTTCTTCTGCGTATGTTCACATGTAAAAATGTGCACTTACAGGGGTATTGTCATTTAGCCTGGCAATACTATTGAATCCTGCTCAAGAGGTCTGATAGTTCTCCTGATGTACAACTTCTGGCATGTGCACCATGTGACATAAGCCGCAAAGCTTGTACTGCAATTCATAAAGGATCTCCTCTCCATGCTATGAGGGGGGCCCTCGAGTTCAAGCTGGTTAGATTCGTGACTGTATTTATAAATACACCTCTCACACTACTACATCTGTGATGGTTGTGGTGGAAGCCAATTCCTGCATTTGAGGGGCTTCAGCTGTGCCGTATAGTGGCTGTATACCAAGTTTGAGTTTATTAAGCAAGAAAAACTCCATTGATCAAGCTCATTTGTTAGGAGGTCCTGAGAGGGGCACTTAAGGTACAATCATGCAGCATACATTGGGTACAACAATAAACAGGATGGGATATGCAGTGCAGTGGAGGTTACAACACTGTAAGCAATCGAAAAGAAACCTAGGTAGCGTAAATAATTCAGTAGATGGGGGTAACAGAGATAGGATACAATATGAGAAATGGGGTCATTGGAGAAAATGCAAATGAATGATCTTGAAGCATTTATACAATATATATAGTACCATTAACTCAGGTACAAGTGCAGTAACCTTAAGTACAGGCAATGAAATTTACAATTAAATCACGTACTGAAAAACTGGCAGCATTTCATCAATAATTTATACTCATGATTGGAGTGTGGGGCATACAGGAGAAGAGCATGAGACAGGCAAGTGGTAGAAGGGTAGCAAGGGTGAAGCACAGAAGGAATGGGATGGAGGGGAAGCAAAGGTGAGTGCATAGAAGGAGTGAGGTGGAGGGTGTGGCCCACAACCCTGATTGACAGTTTACAACAACAGATATAATCATGGCTTACATCCAGAACCCCGGACAATCAAGTCCTGCTCCAAGGGTACACCTCCTACCGACTCAATAGACTAGGGAAACAGGGAGGTGGTTGCATAATTTATTTAAAAAATCATACTTAGGGCATAGCTCTCCCCCATTTAAAATCAGGTAAAAATGTACAGACACTCGGTGAGACTCACCCTAGGCTCCCAGGGTAAGGGTCTTACCGTAGTCACAACATATATTCACCCTAGGGAGCAAGGCTTACAGTTCTTCATGAACACTTAGCCCACCTTCGGTCCCACAATGAAGTAATTGTTCTGGGTGACTTCAGTATCAACTGGTTATCAACTGAGTCGGCCTCCTACAAGGATGCAACCTCCTCCATTAACTTCCACCAACTAGTTGACCAACCCACTCAAATAAATTATAAAACAGGAACCCCTACCCTGCTAGACTGGGTACTAACAAACAACCCTGAGTGGATCTCTGGTCTAAATGTGCTCCCTGACTCCCTCAGCGACCACTCACCCATTATCTTCCAATGGACAAACAACGCCCCCAAACCTCCAGTGAGGATTATCTTATCCCGTGTGCTGAAAAAGGGACAATACCTTCAACAGCAGAGTTGGGCCCCTGTACTAGCTACCAATAACATTGATTTGGTGCTTGATAACTTTATCAAAATTGTCAATGATGCCTGTGATATCTTCACACCCATTAAAAAAAGAAGTCAGGGGAACTCATAAATCGTGGGTTACACCTCACCTCCTTGCCCTGATGTGCACCCGTGATCAGCTATGGAATAAGTACAAAAGTTCTCGCACAGCCTAGGACATGCAGAACAACAAAGCAGCTCGAAACAACTGTACCCTCACAATCCGATGGGCTAAAGCTATATATTCCAAATCTGAGCTAAACTCATCCTGGGATGATGGTCGCAGTTTCTGGAAAAATATCCATGCAATCACCAGGAAGCTAGATACTTCTGAACCCACTTTGCTTAATATCGAATGGTCCTTAACACATAGAATTTGAATTTGACAGCAGATAAGGACCGCATGGCCCACCTAGTCTGCCCATTTCCCTACCTAACGGATAAGCTGCAGATCCTAGTTAACCAACAGCTTACTTCCTTCTATCCCCTACTAGAACTGCCTTATGTCTGTCCCATGCATTTTTGAATTCCTCCACTGTTTTTGACTCTACGCCCTCCTCAGGAAGGCTGTTCCATGTATCTACAACCCTCTCTGTGAAGAAATACTTCCTCACATTACCTCTGAGCCGCCCCCCCCCAATCTTCAAATTGTGCCCCATTGCTCTTGCACATCTCTTTTTCTGAAAGATGCTACCCTCTTGGACTTTGTTAATTCCCTTGAGGTATTTGAAAGTTTCTATCATGTCACCCCTCTCCCTCCTTTCCTCAAGGCTATACATCTTAAGCTCCTTTAGTCTTTCTTCATAGGTCTTCTGGTGCAGACCCTGCACCATTTTGGTTGCCCTCCTCTGGACAGCCTCCTCCCTATCTATGTCTTTGCGGAGATGGGTTCTCCAGAATTGTACACAGTACTCCAGATGTGGTCTTACTAACTGTTTGTACAGAGGGCCAACAACTTCCTGTTTTCTACTGGTGATGCCTCTCCCTATGCATCCCAGTACCCCCACAGCCCTCCTTGCTGCCTTCTCACATTGCTGGCCCACCTTTAGGTCATCTGATATGACTACCCCCAAGTCCCTTTCCATTTTTGTTGTCAGTATCTCACCCTCATTGTGTACTCTTCCCCAGGGTTTTTGTTTCCCAGGTGCATTACTTTGCACTTCTTTGCATTGAATCTAAGCTACCATACATTTGACCATTCCTCCAACCTTGCCAAGTCCCTTTTTGTCCTTTCCACCCCACCTTTCATATCAACCCTGTTGCAGATCTTTGTGTTATCTGCAAAGAGACATACTTTCCCTTCCAGTCCCTCTGCAATGTCACTTATAAAGACATTAAAAAGGACCGGCCCCAGTACTGAACCCTGTGGTACCCCACTAGTAACCCTCGTTTCTTCACTGTGGACTCCATGTACTATTACCCACAGTGTCCTGTTGTCCAGCCAGTGTTTTACCCAGGCTACCACCCTGGGACCCACTCCCAGGCTGGCTAATTTGTTTATTAATCTTTTATAATGTACGGTAAGTGCCTATTAACCACCATAATCAGCAGTTACACAGCTTTGTTATCCACTGTTTAGAATTTTAAAAGTTGTTAACCACACTTCGGAACTTCCAATCAGTGGCATAACAAAAAAGAATGCACCAGAGTTCCATAATTTTCACACATAGAATGCAAGCAGTGTTTTTTTGACCATACACTATAAAAGATGATGGTTTGACCATAAAACTATCGCAGACACCTTTAACAAAGCCTTCACCGACCTCAGTGCAGTGCTCCTCTCTAACTACCAGACCCCTGTGAGTGAGCCTCTAATAAAACCGCCTCAAACGTCTCTGACAAATCATGTCCCCCCCCATTCTACCGTAAAGTCATATCCAAAGGAATGGCAAAAAAATACCTCACCAAAATACTGGGGAGGTCCAGGCATAGTGCCAAGGGCCTAGACCTAAAACTAATCTCATTGGTACTAGATGAGGTACTAACACCATTAACCAGAATCAACAACCTGTCCCTAACCTCAGGTACGTTCTCAACACAATGGAAATCAGCAGTTGTCACTCCTGTTTTCAAAGCAGGATCTAAGACAAGTCATACTAATTACCATCCAATCTTAATTCTCCCACCTATCTCAAAAGCCTTAGAGTGGATCGTCTACGATCAACTGGTTGAACACCTAGATAAATATCAGCTTCAATACCAACAGCAACATGGCTTCCATAAACGTCACAGTACTACCACTGTGCTTGTGGAATTCACGGGGTTTATTCATGAAGCCTTTGATCTAGGTCACTTGGTGGGGGCTATCTACATCGACCTCACCAAGGCCTTTGATACAGTCAACCATGATCTCCTCCTGGCCCAGCTAGATGCTACAGGATTATCCCCAGATTCACTGTGTTGGTTTTGGAGCTACCTCACAGGCGTGAACAATGGGTAAAAATATTTAATACCCTCTCAGACTCACAATAAGTGTCCACCGGTGTCCCCCAAGGATCCATACTAGGCCCACTACTTTTCAGCCTTTTTCTAAACACTCTCCCACTAGCTTGCCAACACAAAATTCTCCTTTATGCAGATGATGTTGTCATCTACACTAGTCATACTGATCCTGCCACCCTTGAACATAGACTTCAATATGACTATAACAATGTAGAAGCCTGGTTTGATACAGCCAAGCTGCTTGTTAACCATAAAAAACGAAGACCATGCTATTCACCCCCGCCTATAATCGTTATAAGACATCCACCATAAACATCCTAAATAAACAAAATGAAGCCTTAGAAATGGTACAAAGCTTCAAATACCTGGGCATCAGCCTAGACAGATCCCTTTCATTCTCCTCCCACGTTGACAACGTTGCCTCATCAGCTAACCAGAAGCTTGATCTACTATACAAGCACCGTAGCTGCCTCACTGAAAAAGCTCTCCAGCTTGCCATCACCAGCTCAATATTCTCGACCATCAACTATGGTCTTCCCATTTACAGTGCGGCGTCTGACAGCACCCTTAAGCGGCTTGCCACTACGCTTAATAAAGCCTGCAGGCTAGCACTAGGGGCCCCTCGCCACACCCCCGGTTGTAATCTCTACCTGCAAACAGGGTGGCTAAACCTTGCTGAAATGACCTGTTACCAAGAATGTCTCCTCGCCAAAAAAGCAACCCTTGGCCTATTACCGCCTGGCTGCAGTACCCTCCTGCACCAAATTGAGTCAGCTAGGACCACCAGGGCATCTAACAAGCTCTCAGTCAAGGTCCCCTTCCAGCGAACTTCTCAAGGTCAGAGATCCTTTGAATACAGGGCCCCACTCTGGCTTAGTGCACTTCCACCTGACCTTACTGCTATCAGCAAAATTGGCCTCTTCAAATCAGCACTCAAATCTCAGCTTACCAGCCAACAGACTTGCTCCTGCTTCCCCCTGATTCACCACTACCTGTAAACTGACTAAGATCTTCCCCCACCATTTGCACTTATCAGCTACCCACCCAGCATCACTCATACCTTCATTCCTATTTCCCCTTCCCCCCACTCCCTGCCCCCTTTCCCTATTCACGTTATCCTCTACACACCCCAGCCTCCACTTTCTTACCCACCCTCTGCCTTAACATAACTTAACCACTATGACAAAGTGACCCTGTGTCCGAGGTTACCCCATCCTTCCACCTCTGTCTATGTCAACCCCCTCCACCTCTATTCTAGGTCTATAGTGCCACCCAAATAACCTACTTCCCTCCTATATTTCTTTTATCTCACAGGAAATGTTACAGAAACTGCTATCACCTGTCCCTACTATATTTTAATTGCCCTACAGCCCTCCTTGTCTTGTTTTTTTTACCACAATTTCTTGTATTGTACTGTGCTTATCTGTGTCTTTATGTTTGATGTGGAACCTTTGTAAATGAGCTTGTAGCTCAAAGGTTGTAATCCTAGATTTCAATAAATAAATAATCAGAAGAGAGAGGAAATAGTAGGATGTTAGGACTGGGTTATTAATGGGGGTGGCATTTGCAGGTGTCATGCAATTTGTTGTTAACCAATTTAAAAAAAATATTTAGAGGTACCAAATTTTGCAATTTGAGAATAGGTTGTGCTTTGTTCCAAGCGTCAGGGAGCGCATGGCTGATGGCCATTTTGCCGAAGCGGGAGCGAGAGTTAGGGACATTCAACATGATGTAAGAGCTACTCTGTAGAGGATAGAGGCATACAGAGTGGTGGAAAAGACACAATATGTATGATGAGGTTTTAGCAGAAGGGCTTTGTAAAGCCATGAGAGTATAGAAGCTGCCGAGTGGAAAGAGAAGAACAGCCCAAAGAAGCGTATAAATCGCAATGATGAGTGCCATTATACCAGCTTGTCTTTCATGTTGGGAGCCCTTGAGAAAGCTATTTTTGGACTATCTCCAAGTTCATTTTCTCACCTGGTTTTTATTGACAAGGAAGCAAATTTGTGTTAATTGGCAGCAGTTAATACTGTCCCTATTTACAGAAATTAAATTCATACTTCAAAATGATCCATATGCAACTGTAAC
Source organism: Neoceratodus forsteri (assembly GCA_016271365.2). Taxonomy (NCBI): domain Eukaryota; kingdom Metazoa; phylum Chordata; order Ceratodontiformes; family Ceratodontidae; genus Neoceratodus; species Neoceratodus forsteri. The sequence continues at coordinate 1,083,087,740 of CM028135.1, forward strand.
AGAAGAAGCACTGATGTAAAAATTGTGTTTTCAATTGTTTTCTTTTCGTTGGCAACATTCTTGTGATCTTGTAACTTGAATGTAACTTGAACACAACTCGTCCACCCCTTCCTCTCTCTTCCCTCTTTTCTTTCACATAAACACTTGGTTACTTATTAATCGGCACTTATTATTGTCCACTCTTTCTATCTGTTATGCGCAACACTGTTGTAACACTGCTTGTAACACCTACCTTACAATTGAATGTTGATGTTGATCTTGTAAGTTGAATGTTTAATGTCTCACTCCTGTTGTACTCCTTCTTCCCAGGTTGCACAGGGACATGAGCGACTTGTCACTCAGTGTGCCTTCCTGGTGAACCATTTCAATAAATAAATACAAAATTCTGCTACAGTTCTCTTCCTGGAACCAATAGTTCTAAGTTTTCACTGTGTCACGGTTTGTATACAGAATGCTAAGCATAAGCTGTTGACCTATCAGAACCATGCTCAGAGTTCTGTACCCAAATGGTGACACAGTTAAAACTCCCGATCTCAGGTTCCATGGACAGAACTGTAACAGCAGCGTGCTGCCCATAACAACAAAACAATGCGAAATACAGTTCTCACATTGCTTTTTATTGCGGTACAGTTACAAATGGATAATTTCGGGGTATGAATATCATTTCTGAAAATAGCAACATTATAAACAGCTGCTACTCAACAAACACTTCCTGCCTTCTTTAAGTAAAATAGGCCAGTGGTACTTTTCAAGGCCCCCCACTTGGCCAGACACCTCCCACTTGGCCAGACAATCTATTATAATTTGTGACAAAGCACACAGGCTCATTCACATTTTTGGGGCCTTTATTTTAGGTTTCAGCAGAGATGTCCTGTCATGGAGTTTGGCTCTGTTGTAGGCTTCCGGGATAATTTTGTTATTGTAACCTCTGGACTGGAGACAGATCTCTCTGATAGCTTTTTACTTCATGTTTCAGATTAATCATCTGATGAACGGTTTCTCTGAATTTGTACAAACTGCCCAGAGGGTATGGAATTTATCAGAGATTTTGGACGAGCACTGTCAGCTCTAAGGAGACTAGTGGTTGCAGTGGACTTTCTAAAATCACAGGTTTTGACTTCGTGGTATGCATCTGCCGAGACTGTAACATCTGAAATGTTTAGCTCCTTATTGCTGACAGTGCTTGTTCATGTTTCCTTTTACAGCCACACCATAAATGTTGCCACACCTTCCTTGGTTCCTTTCCACATAGACATGATGTCATTAATATATCGATGCCACGCAATAATGTGCTGAAAGTGTAGGTTATTACCTGCATTCAGCACCTTAAATGTCTCCCAGAAAGTGAGGAGGAGGTTGGCAGATGACGGTGCCATGGTGCTAAATGCAGGAGTCAGGCTCAGCCTACTAAGCCATTGGTGGGTTCCAAGAAGGATGGTGACAGTTTTTTTGGCATTAAGGGAGAGCTGGTTGGCACAGAACCAGCACTCAACGTCATCAAAGTCATGATCAAGTTCACTCACTTTCCCAGCTTGAAGCACTGCTATGGCAGCCCGTATTTCCTCCCTGGTCACTTCTGCACCCACTTGTTCCCGCTGAGACTCCGTATACCTAGGGAGGGGAATCCCATCCAAAACTCCCAGGCCAAAGACATTTTTCCCTTGCATTCTGCCTTGTAAAGAAACTGATTGTAGGATTTGAACTGCTCCCTTACAATCTTGGGTTCTCGGAGTAAATGCCCGTGTGTATCCCTAATTCCAAGGAGCTGGGAAGTACCCTTTTTGCCCCTGATTAAATTAACTTATAGAGATCCGGGCTTATTCCCCATTTGAAAAATGTGTTTTTGATAAATAACCATGTCTGACGGGCCTCAGCCGGTGATATATTATTTAGGGTTTCTCTTGCCATCATCAGCTGCTGTAAAATCTTTCCCTGTTGGCCGGCCTGGTGGTGCAGAGGGCTGAGGCACTGGAAGCCTTACCTCATGCTACACCCGCGACCCAAGTTCAGGAATGGACTCGGGTTACTTGGGGATCAGCTAGGGTGAGGAAGGATTGAGCGCCCACCAACAGCTCTCCTTCCTCGGAGGTGGGGGGGTTTCAGCATCACGCTGTAGACTGATGCCCAGCAGTAACTGGGGGTCAGCCCAGGTGCGATGGTAGGATGGGGTAGACCCACACACACATAAGGTGTAAGACTGCCTCTGCGGAGGTGAAGGCAGCTGCTCCGCATGTTGCATCTGCGTGGGTCGGGGAGAAAATGGAAAAAGGCTTTGGAGCTGGCAGGCTCAATGATGGTGGGTGCGCCACTCCTCCCCGCTGGGCAATCTAGATGTTGGCTTCTGGGGGGGGGCGATGCCCCTTGACACCTGCCCTGTTGTGGGAGGACAACCCATATGGGATGGCCATTGGTGGTTGGTGCAGGGGAATGCCTGCCGGAGAGACAAGTCCCCTCTGAGGGTGGGGCCGGAGCCACCTGCCAGCTCTGAGAGGAGGAGGAGTAAATAGTAATAATAAAAAAAATCTCTCCCTGTTCCGTACCTGCTGCTCTGTTCTCAGAGTCCTTAATGTTTTGTTGCAATTCAAGCAGCTTTTTGTGTTTCTCTGTTTTGTATTTGGCCACATACCTAATGAGCCCCCCCCCCGAATAAAAACGGACTAGCATCCATGTACAGTATATATATATATATATATATATATATATATGTGTGTGTATATATATATATATATATATATATATATATATATATATATATATATATATATATATATATATATATATATATATATATATATATATGTATATGTATATATATATATATATGTATATGTATATGTATATGTATATGTTTTTTTTTTTAACCAGGAGAGACACAGTAAGCTGAAAGCCTGTTTACTGGTGTGACCTGGGAGCTCAAGGAAGTTAAGTGACTTGCTCAGGGTCATAAAGTATGCAAGCGGGGGCTGTGGGATTTTACTTGACGTGGCTGTTGATTTATGTGTCTCTTGGTATAACTGCCACTGGTCCTGTAAATAAGTCTGAAAATCTTTTTGCTCTAGGAGAAAGGTCTGCAATTTCCATGGTGGTCTCCCCGTTGGCCATCCCCCCATTTTAAAGCGCAAAATGACCATAGCGTGGTCGGACACACAAATGGGGCTATGCTTAACATCTCCAACCCTAGGGTACCAGCTCCTAAGAAAAAAAATTTAGTCTATATGAGACCAGGTCTTATGTGGGTTCAAAAAAAAGAAATACTCTTTTCCGCTAGGGTTTAGCCGACCGCCACGAATCAATGAAATCTAAGTCTGTTAGTCCTTCTTGCCATTTTCTCACACTTCCCTATCTCTTCCTTTCCCCTAAAAGTGGTCCAATTCTGGGTTGATTGTGCAATTAAATTCCCCACCCATTATACGGCCTTTGAACTGTTTTCTAATTATTAAATCTAACCAAGATTGATAAAATTGTGGATCGAACAACACAGGGGCACAGATACTGGTGAATGTTATTTGATCCCCAGAAAGGGTGACCTCTACAAAAATATATCTCTGCTCCCGGGGGTCCCCCAGTACCCTACTAACATGTAAGCGAAGCTGCTTATGTATGAGTGCCACAGCCCCTGCCCCCACTTATGAGAGGAGTAGGATGATGCGTAACATGCACCCACCCAGCTGTGCACCAGTTTCTGGTGTTCTGTGTTTGTTGGATGTGTCTCCTGTAATAGGACCACATGCACATGCTGTTTTTTATGGGCATTTAATATATTAGTGCACTTAATGGGGGAAGCAAAACCACACACATTCCAGGATACTACGGTCAGATCCCCACCCAATGCCATTTTTATAAGCAGAACATTCCCTCTGCATGAGCCTAACCAACAGCAGATCAAATATAGGTTCCTTACTTAGAGAGATCCTAATGTAGAAGTGAATGTTATCAAATTTGGGCCCAAAACTAAGACTACAAATTTCAGAACATACAATAATCACCAGAACAATATGAAAATCCATACCTAACCTAAACCCCCCCCCAACCAAGGCACAGTGTCATTCTCCAGAAAGTCGCCAGCTAGCCTTAGCACAAATGTATTCCACAACTGTAAACACGTGATCCCGCCCCCCCAAGACTGTTCAGTTCCTCCACTTCTAACAATTATAATCCATATTGCAAAACAAGATCTTCTACAGACGCTCGAGACCGAGATCCACATGACAATAATATTTAAACCCGAGGGGCACATGCTGGTACCCTCTAATGGCACATTATCCTTATAATTTCCTTTGGTGTGTGCCAGGTTTAATATTTAGGTCTCGGACATCTATAGCAATTCCACCTATTTGTCGATGTGGACTCTATAGGTCCTGCTCCCCAGATATTTTGTTGCATCCAATTAGCATGCAGAATCTGATGTACTCCTCCCCCCTGAGCTCCCTCAAGCATGGATATAACGTTTCCCACCAGAAGAGCCCATTATTTCACCTAACAGTGAAGTCTCCCACACTCTTCCCCCCAACCCCACTCAATTTTCTCTCTCTCAGCGACCCCTACCCTCAGCATTAATTTTCCTGCATCGTTCCCCTTTAAACGACAGTGTATGTCAATCATGTGAGAGACTGATTGTTGTGATTAGTATGATGCAGTGTAACTCTGGCAGTCACCTCATAAAGGGGATATGTCATTATATACACCAGAGCGACTAGGCGAGAGGTGTGGAGATGGGCAGCACAACCATTAAATAAAAATGCAGTGCCCCCTCCCCCTTGGGTTACCTCGGCTCCAGACACAAGGGCTTCAGTATACAAAAACTGCCAACATGGATCAATCACGAGTTAGCTGCTGCCTTCAGAAAGTGCAACACGAAATAAAGTTGAATGACTTTTCAGGGCAGAGGCCTCCAGGACATCACTTTTAATCCTTGGTAGCTTTAGTATTAAATATTGCAGTTTCCTGTAGTCCACTGCTTGGTCCAGCCAAGTCTAGTGGAATCCAGGGGTTGCCAGGTCTCGAGGCCACACACAGTTCTAGGGGCTATCCGGACTCATATGGCTGCAGTTAGCATACTTGAAATAACTGTCTTTGCCCAGTTTTATAACATGCCAAGGAGTTTATTAGTTGTGGGCAGAAGGGGGACCACCCCGAGGGCTCTCAGACTAAACAACTCATCCAGTCCTGGAGAAAAAGTATCAGAAGCACATACAACTGGCCCATTCTGGCTGGCCCAGTGGTGCTGAGGGCTGAAGTGCAGGATGCCACACCTTTCGCCATGCTGGCAACCTGGGTTCGGGAACGGATTTGGGCCACCAGTGGTTGGCAGGGGAGGGAAGGGATTGAGCATCCAGAGGACTGCTCTCACTTCCTGGGGTGGGTAGTGGGGCTCGCATCGCTCCTCAGTGGCCTCCGATGAAGATCGGGGGTCCTGCAGGTAGCATTGCTGAAATAGGGGGTGGAGCAGCAGCAGATGTTGGCACATTATGTGTGCAGACGTCATTGCATGTCCACGCTCTAGGAGAAAAAACCTCACAAGGGAAAACCCTGGGGAACTAGGGAGGTGACAGAGACCCTGGGAGCCAAGGCTCACATCCTGCTGCCGGACAACCCTTCTACCACCTCTCCCAAGCCCCTCAACCCAGCCCAGGACCATCTCTCTAATCTCAAAATGGCCGCCAGATAGGTGAGGTGGGCCCCTGTCCCGGGGGCAGATCTGGGGGGCTGAACAGGTCCTTGGGCTCGGGGAGGGGGTGCTCAGCAATGTGTCTCCCAGGGAAGGTGGTTTCAGACTCAGAGTAGAGGCTAAGGCTGTGAGGGTTCTTCCAAGAGATGCCCTGGTTCCCAGAGAATAAATAAACTGTACAAACAAAAACCAGCCCCTCCTGTTACAAAATCAAGTTCGTCAGCCTACTTTCTGCTTAAGTTCCTTAATGAATGTCTTGGCTTTCTCCAATTCCCAAAAGCTGAAAGTGCCACCTTCATGTTTTATCATGTGAGTTGCCGGATACATCATATAATGTTCAACTTTCAGGTCTTTCAATTGAGAAATAGCCACGTTGAAGTCTCGCCTTTTTTGAGCAGCCTGTTGGTGTAATCTTGCATGGTATAGAGCCTTGAGCCTTCATATTGCAGCTCCAAGGTATTTTTTCCCTCATTTTGTACTTTTTCCTTTTTTCTCCCTGATCATGATCCCCTACTGTGGACACATGCGTGTGGAAGCATGTCCACGCCACATCTTAAAGTGCCCTCCCTTTGTCTTGCCCCCGCCTACACCTGATTGCATCTTCTAATTTACAGATCTGCTCCTCTGCCTCAGCAATTCTTGCAGTCTGGGTGAGAAGCTGTGCTGCAATTTCTTGCAGTCTGGGCTTCCAGGAGCTGTTCCTTCAATTCCCTGAGCAGCGCTGACATTTCAGCCACAGAGAGGGAAACTAGGCCTGCTGCATTTGCCTGTGGCATGGTCTGCTGTTTTTTCATACAAACACAGAAACAGAATTTGATAGCAGATAAGGACCGCTTGGCCCACTCAGTTTGCCCATTTCCCCTACCCAATGGATAAGCTGCAGATCCTAGTTAACCAACAGCCTACTTCTCCTACCCCCAACCCCTAGAATTGCCTTATGTCTGTCACATGCATTCTTGAATTCCCTCACTGTTTTTGACTCCACAACCTCCACAGGAAGGCAATTTCATGCATCCACAACCCTCTCCATGAAAAAATACTTCCTCACATTACCTCTGAGCCGTCCCCCTTCTATCTTCACATTGTGACCCCTTGTTCTTGCACATCTTTTTTTCTGAAAGATGCTACCCTCTTGGACTTTGTTAATTCCCTTGTGGTACTTGACAGTTTCTAGCATGTCCCCAAATCCTTCCTTTCCTTGAGGCTATACATGTTAAGCTCTTTAAGTCTCTCTTTATATGTCTTCTGGTGCAGACCCTGCACCATTTTAGTTGCCCTCCTCTGAACTGCCTCCATCCTGTTTATGTCCTTGTGGAGAGTGGGTCTCCAAAACTGCACGCGGTACTCCAGATGGGGTCTCACCAGCTGTCTGTACAGAGGGATAACAACTTCCTGTTTTCTGCTGGTGTTGCCTCTTCCTATATGTAACCCCCCTGCAAATGGGGGTTCCCAAAAGACTTCCAGGAGCTTGCTTGAATGCTCCAAGCCTGAATGGTGTTTGGCGTTTAAGCCATTTATCAGTGAGTGTTTTTAGAACCTCTGGTACTGTCTCTTAAGAGCTGTCTGCTTGCAGACATAATTAGTTTGTATGGGGGACTGTGTGTTTCTTTGATTGAGTACCACTCAAGCTGCTGCCAATTCACTCCATTTTGCAGTCACTAGGAGTGCAAAGGAACCTATCTGAAAGATGTAACTGTTTGCCAGAAATCATTTACAGTAATAATGAAATTACAGTTTGTCTAACCTACTTTCTTTTGCAGTCAGAACAGTGTCTGCCTAGTTCCCCATTCTGGTTTTGAACTGCTGAACTGGACCAATCAGTGTGGGGTAAGCTAGCTCTAAAATGGTGCCTTGGACGAATCAGAACTTGGACTCATAATCTGAGCCAGCCACAAGAGGATTGTATGAGCAGTGACTCTGGGAGATGTAGTTTAGACTTCAGCACCTTTTGGACCAACAGCAGCAGTCTTGTGGTGACAGCCAATCCAGTCAAGAACTGGGAGGAACTCAAAGGAAGTGCCGGTTTTGTCGGTTGGAGTTTCAGTTGAGCTTTGGCAGTGAAGAAGGAAGGAGCCCTGTGCTTTTTCAGTGTGCAGTTTTAGTCAAAACGTGTGTAAGGCCCAGAGTTCGTCCGCAGCTTGTGTAATGAGCTTGTTAGACTGAATCCGCCCTGTGAAAAGAATCAAAGGATCTCTGAAGAGTAGAAACCAGGCTCACCCTGTAGAAGACTGGAGGAATGCTGAAAATTGCACTCGGTCTGTCAGGAACTGAATCTGCTGTGTGTTCTCCTGGGTATTGTGCAGTAATTGTGATCGGGATACAGATGCAGCCTGCCTGGTATAGTGCTTTCTTTTATATGGATGTGTGAAGAGGTTTGTGTACCTCAAGTGAGCCCTGCTGACATTGAAGGACCCTATCTTATTTGGAGGTCGTGAGTACTAATTCAGGTTAGCTCCCTGTTGAATTGCCACATTAAATCCAAATGGAATTACTGTACTGCTGACTGTTTAATTCTCCTTTCTCTGTGTGAAAGGGCCCCTACCAGCTGCCACGGTTTGGACTAGCCACTAGGGCTTGGGTACCCAGGGACAGTAACTGATAGGGATAGGCCTGCACAGAGCCATAGGTAGATTATTAGAGTGATAAGCTAATTAACCTGATTTCCCCTGTCCTTGTTATATCCCCCTAAATAAATCAGAGCTGCTTGTTTCAGCAAAGTTATACTGCCTGAGGTATTTGTCTATGTTAAAGTACTGTACTGTGATTGTTGCAGTGTATCTCATTTCACAGGAGGTCCCAGTGCGGAACCAGACCTGGGGGTAAGTGTATACTGTGAAGGTAATTCTGATATATTGTGTGGGCCACTAGTAGGAAGAAAGGGGGTTGCAGTGTCCCAGAGGGCTGTGACCAAGTTAGTTTAACTATTGCAAACCCTGACCTCTGGGTGGAGGCACCCGACATTGGATCCAGGCCCCTCAACCTGTTAGTGGCAAATCAGGCAGGGGTAGTAGCCCCTGGGATAGCGCCATCTAGGGGTTACATATACATCCCAGTATCCCCCCCCAGCCCTCCTTACTGCCCTCTCACGTTGCTTGCCCACCTTTAGGTAATCTGATATGAGTCTATGACTACCCCCAGGTCCCTTTCCATTTTTGTTGTTGTTAGTATCTCACCCCTCATAGTGTACTCTTCCCCTGGGTTTTTGTTTCCCAGGTGCATTACTTTGCCTTAGCACTGAATCTAAGCTGCCATACATTTGACTATTCCTCCAACCTTGCCAAGTCCCTTCTTATCCTTTCCACTTCACCTTGCGTATCAACCCTGTTGCAGATCTTTGTGTCATCTGCAAAGAGACATACTTTTCCTTCCAGTCCCTCTGCAATGTCACTTGTATAGACATTAAAGAGGACCGGTCCTAGAACTGAACCCTGTGGTACCCCACTAGTAACTCTCCTTTCTTCAGAGTGGACTCCGTTTGCTATTATCCTCTGTGTCCTGTTCTCCAGCCAATTTTTTACCCAGGCTACCACCTTGGAACCCACTCCCAGGCTGGCTAATTTGTATATTAATCTTTTGTGTGGAACTGTGTCTTGCCTTGCTAAAGTCTAGGTAGGCCATGTCCACAGCCCCTCCCTGATCCACTACTTTGGTCTCCCAGTCAAAGAAATGTATTAGATTCGTCTGACATGACCTTCCCGCTTTTTCAATTCTTTACTGTTTGATCTCTGTGATTTACCCCGATTTCAGCAAATAGTCATCCATAGTTGGTTGGGGTGTCTCCAGATAACAATTGTTACAGTTTTTAGGGCAGATGCAGTGGATTATAAGCTTTCATTTGTCTTGAGGAACAGTGCGACAAAGAAACACATCCTCACTCCATTGAGCTCAGCAGGAATTGATTTAACATTGGGCGGCGGAATCACTAGCCCCAAATGGGTGTGCAAAATGCCCTTTATTGATCTGCATGCTCGCTGAGCTCCTTTGCATGGGTCCATTTGCAAAACTGACATTTAGTGTGTGCTCAAGCCACGTGCGTAGGTACTGCAGTAGCCCTACTAAGATAGCTGATCACCAGCACCAGTACAGAAAGGAAATATCACTGGTGGGTAGTGTTTCCTCCCCCACCGTGATTGCCGATAGCCAGCCATAGTATACTGAAGTCATTTTCCTGATGGCTAGTGGTTCCCCCTGCCCTCATGCTTGACGATCGCCTGCCTCAGTATAGTGCAGTAATTACACTGCTGGCTAGTGGCCCCACTACTCCCACGATCACCTGCCCAAGTAAAAAAAAAAGTCACTGGTATGTATTGCCCCCCCCCCATGATTTGGTGTTTGCCATGCCCAGTATAGTACAGTAATTTTGCTGTAGTGGCATATCAACTGCAATGAGCCCAGCGACTACTACACAGTGCATCTGTATGAGAGTGCCAGGCCAAAAAAAACAACAAGGAATGGCTGTGGTCAATTAAGGCTTCTAATGGAGCGTGATATATGTAAGAAGGATAAACCATATTATCACTGGTGGCCAGCCCACTAGCGTGGAGGGCTGAGGCATCATGCCTTATCTCCTGCCATGCCGATGACCCGTGTTCATGGTGCGAGTGGGTCAGCCTGGGAGGGAGAGGATCGAGTGTCCAGGGGACAGCTCTCCCCTCCTCTCTCAGGGAGAGTGGGGAACATGAATCAGCATTCCTCCACACCCCAGTGAGGGCTAGGGTGTTGGTCGCACAAGTCCCATATGTTGGTGCGAGGAGGAGCAGCCAATGGTGTGCAACATGCAGATGCGCATGCCACTGTCAGCATTGCATCCTCCCCCTCAGCAACAAAATGGAAACAGGTCCGGATCGAGTGGTATGAAACCATCCCCAGCAGGCGCCGCCCTCGAGATGGCACCTCCCTGGTGTTGGATCCATTCCCAGTGGGTTGAATCACTCCCCGCCATCCTGCCATGAAGGGTAAGTCATGGGGGCATGAAGGTAGGGGGTCTGATCCTTGGGGGACAGTGCTGGCTGGATGGAAAAAGTAAGAAGAAGGAAAGAGCCGGCTGCGACCATGCGGGAAAATACCAATTAAAAAAAAAATAATAATTAACACTGGCTAAGTGCAGCAGTATCCAGCTGTGCTCTGATGCAGTAGCTTAAAAGCCATGAATGGTCACCTCTTTGTTGTGATGGACATTAAGATTATTGACCCAAACAATGCATGAGAAGTAGATCCTGTATATTTTTTTAAGTAACACTATGTGTACTACCTTCTTCAGATATATAATGTTGTTGTGGTGTATACAAATTTCATTGTGCCGGACTACTGGAAATTACCAGTGTGGACAGCAAACAGAAATGTATTTAATTAATCCATTAAAATGTGCTTCTGCAGTATGTCTTGTAGCCCCTGCCTAGCTTTTTCTATTGTGTCAATTAATCTGTACTGCAGTCACTGAGTAGATAGCAGGTACTATGATTTAAAACAAGATATAGTGTCAGGCTGCAGCAATAACAGTGACAACTGTTAACATTTTCATGTGTTCATTCTTTCTAATTTCAGTCTTTAAAAATCTAATTTTAATGCAGCACTCTGCTACAATCCTGTGGATGTTAATGAGCGGCGCATTTTACATACTGGCGCTCGGCAGTGCTGATAGGGTGCAGCCCAAAGAATTTGAAGAAAAAGACTGGAATGGCAATGCCCCCTTTTGAGGCACGTAAGGCGCGACACCATATTATGGATGTCGACCCCCAGAAACTGCTTATTGACATTCATGTGTTTCTGCCGGCGTGCTTCTTATAAGTTTAATTTTAAATGCAATAAAATAAAAGTATGCTCACTTTTGGCATTTTTTCTGTGGACCGGACTCCGTTCTATTCCCAGACAGTGGTTTTACTGCGCTGATGTACAGGCTGTAGGAAATAGTCCATACTTGAAATCAGCAAGGGCTGTACAGGAGAAGTGGTTGCAGAGGAGGGAATGTGTTCTGCAGGGCATTTGCCGTGGGGTTACTGGCCACTGGGATGCTAAATGAAGCAACTCTTGGCTGTACTGGGGGGGGGGCTGTGCTGCATGCAGGGGTATTAACTGGGCACAGGGGCTGCTGGTAGGGGATGCTGAGGCATACTACCCAAGTACCCAATCGTGCCATGCCTGGGGTCTCTTGCAAGCCTTTTTTTCTGGAGAGCTTGGACTTTGCTATTTGGGGGCACTACATACTGTAGCCATCCCACCCACATCAGCACCCCATATAAAAGCCATCCCCTGCAGATGCCGCTCCCCCCCCCAGTCAAGTTGGTAGAGGGCCAAGAAGTGGAAAATCCACAGCTGAGAAGTGCTGCTCAGGGTCTCACAGTATTACTTCTGGCAGACAAGAAAAGTGCACCTGCCCTTCCCTCCCGTCCACAACTCACCAGCTGTGGTTGGCGTTCAGGGACATGGCAGTTTTATTAATAATTTAAAATGCTACAGAGACTTTGTGTGCTGTACAAAATGTTGGTGACACTGGGCCACCTCTGGGCCTTTACATTCGACAGTTTTCCTGGCACTTTTAAATTAAATTTAAAAAACAAACAAATGGCTGTGCCAGCGGTAATGCAGCCGCTTGTGACTCCAGTTTCGTTTATAGGGATAGTTTCTGCTATGGGATGTGGATGGGCTATGGACAGACTATTCTTTGGGAGGATCCAGCTACAAAGGGAGTAGCTGGCTAGGGGGGTGCTAGACTTGGGGTCTGGTCCAGTTGCAGAGATTGTTTGGGGGTGGAGGCTGATCTAGGGTGGTGGTTCAGCAACAGAGGGAGTGGTAAGGAGGCTGGTGCAGCTTCAGGAAAGGTAACCAGAATGACAGCAGGGCAGAGGATGTGTCTGGGAGCCTCGGCGGGAGGCAAGCCAGATGCTAAGGCTGCGGAGGGGGGATGCAGGTACCAACAACCAAGGTTGAATGGGATCAGTATTCAGCAGCATGTTTTGGGGAAGGAGATGCTGCGGAGACTGCCATCGGGGGGGAGATCAAGGAGCATGCTTCCAAGGCTGTGTGGGCCACATGAGTATGAGGCCAGGGTGTGGGGGTGGGGGCTCAGTAGATAGAGTTCAGTGACAAGTGGTGGATGGTGCTCAGTGAGTGAGTGAGGATGCAGAGTGTTGCATGGTGTGTGTCCAGGGTTCCTTGAGGGAGGAGGAGCACAGAATCCCAGTAATGGGGGGACAAAGGTGGGAATGGGATGGCAGGGGGCTCTGGAGGAGAAGGTGTCAAGGGGCCAAGTGAGATGTCTGGGGCCTGGCAGGGAGGGGTGTCTGGAGAGGGAGGGCATCCGGGGGATGTGGAGGGAGGGAGGAAGGTGTCCGGCAAGCTGGGGAAGGAGGTATCCATTTGGACTGGGAGGGAGGGGTGTCTAGTGAGGGAGGTGCGTACAGGGGGGCCCAGGACAGCCGGTGTGTTACTAGGATGGGTAATGCTTGGCCGGGGAGGTGTCAGGAGGAAGGTTAACAGGAACAGGTGGGGTGGATTGGATTTTTTGGGAGCATGGGTCTGGGGAGAGGCTGTAAGAGTAGGGGAGTTGGCTCCTGAGTGAGGCAAGTCGACAGGAGAAGGCATGTTGCCCAGCACAGGAGTGAGGGTGAGGTGTGGCAAAAGTGTGGTCCCTTGAACAGAAGGTACAGAAAGCGGGGTGGGGGGACTGGGAGTGGAGACAGGAGAGATAAGAGTGAAGGCAACCAAACCAGTGTTTGAATATGAAGGAGTTACAATGAGCCTGTAAATGTGAAGGCAGAAGGAGAGTGGAAAGGATGAAAGGCTGGTCCAGTTACAGGGAATGTGGTTGGTGGGGGAGGAAAGACTGAACTGGTGATGGAAGGGCTGTCCATTTCCAGGCAGGGTTGGTCGGCAGGGTGTTGTTGAGGAGAAGAAAGGCTGTTTAGCTGCCGGAAGAGGCTGGTCCAGGGGCTGGAAGATTGGTAATGGATATTGATGCACTGGGGAGACAAGTCTAGTTTGGTGGCTGGAAGTGTAGTCCAGCTGCAGGGAGGGTGGTTGTCTGGGAGGAGGCTGGTCTGAGGAATAGGTGGTCTAGGTGCAGGGAGGGTAGTTGTACGGGACTTTAAGGTTGGTCCAGGTGGGAGAAGGTTGGGCGTTCTAGATGCAGAAATGGTGGTGGGATGGGGAGGTCTGGAGGCTGGAGAAGTGGTCCAGTTGCATACATGGTGGTTGGCTAAGGTTGAAGGAACTAATTCATGTGATGGGATGGTGGTTGGCTGGAGAGGAGAGGTTGGTCCAGGTTTTTGAAGAGTGGTCCAGTTGCAGGGAGCATGGTAGATGGGGATGGAAGGCTAATCCAGGAGGTATAAGGGTTTTTCGCACCAGGCAGGGATGTTGCCTGTCAAGGACTGGTTGAACAGCAGAAAGGTTGTTCTGCTGGTGAAGAGAGGTTGGTCTGGGGACTGGAAGGGTGGTCCATGTGCAAGAAGGATGGCTGAATGAGAGGGATGCTGGTTCAAGTGCTGGAAGGCTGGTCCAGTGGCAAAGAGGGTGGTCTGCTGGTGAGACAAGAATGGCATGGGGTCTGGAAAGGTGGTCTAGCTTCAGGGAGGGTGGTCAGATGAGGACTGGAGGCTGGTCCACATTCAGTAGGATTTTGCTCCCATAGCAGCACTACTGCCAGCAGACTGCATTCCTTTTCATCACATACTGTACTTTTGATGCAATTAGATTTGTAAGGGTGGCCGTAATTATCTTTGAGGGCAGCGGGTTTGAACCCATCTGTCGGTCTATCTAATCTCCACAGTCTCTATTTCTTCATCCCCCCCCCCACCCTCCTTAACCTGCTGCAGAACCTCCTTCCATCCATCACTCACAGGCCGCATTCCAGTCTGAGCTTCCGGGGAGCTCTTTCAACATCCAGCTGTTGCTTCCACTGCCCTGTTCCCTGCTACTGCCATAACCTGCGGCTTATCTCTCTCAGTTCTGTCGCTGCTGCCGCTGTAACCTGTAGTTTGTCTCTCTCAGCTCTATCCCTGCTGCCGCTGTAACCTGCGGCTTATCTCTCTCAGCTCTGTCCCTGCTGCCGCTGTAACCTGTGGTTTGTCTCTCTCAGCTCTGTCCCTGCTGCCGCTGTAACCTGTGGTTTGTCTCTCTCTCAGCTCTGTCCCTGCTGTCGCTTTAACCTGAGGTTCGCCTCTCTCAGCTCTGTCCCTGCTGCCGCTGTAACCTGTGGTTTGTCTCTCTCAGCTCTGTCCCTGCTGCTGCTGTAACCTGTGGTTTGTCTCTCTCAGCTCTATCCCTGCTGCCGCTGTAACCTGTGGTTTGTCTCTCTCTCAGCTCTGTCCCTGCTGCCGCTGTAACCTGTGGTTTGTCTCTCTCAGCTCTGTCCCTGCTGCCGCTGTAACCTGTGGTTTGTCTCTCTCAGCTCTGTCCCTGCTGCCGCTGTAACCTGTGGTTTGTCTCTCTCAGCTCTGTCCCTACTGCTGCTGTAACCCGTAGCTTGACCCATGGCTTCACTTTCACAGCCCTATCCCTGCTGCTGTTGTAACTGGCTTGTCTGTCTCAGCCCTGTTCCTGTTGACACTCTAACCTGTGGCTTGACAGTGCCCCTGTAAAGGGGATCCGACCCATCCTCGGAGATATTCCTGATATCTCATGAACAGCAAAAGGGAGGATATCTGTATCCCTTGTCTCATGCCTCTGTAATGATATTGTATGTATTGATTATCATGCATCCTGTGTTTTACTCCTCTGTAACAATGCTGTATATATCCTGTTTTACACCTCTGTAATGATATTGTATGTATATACCTGCGAATCACCATCCAGGATTTGTTTTTCATTGCCCACCATCCACCCCTCCTCCTCCAGCAGCTCATCTCTCTTACCCGTGGGCTTCTTCCTAACCTACCTTTAGCCGACGAATTCATTCCTAGCACCTGTATGGGAAGGAACCCTCCTCTAGGGTTCCTTGCGTCATACCCCTACAGGGTGGTATATCCCATGGATAGATAGGTGGAAAGCCACAAACCAGATCAGGTTACACAAGCATCATCTCATATCATTTCATCGGGTTGTGTAAGCACATTGAACCTATGTTTTATGCATCTGTAACAATATTGTATGTATATACAGTACCTGCAGTTCACCATACTATCTGTATATCCCACTCCTCTTCCCCCCCCACAGGACGTGCCATGGGGCAAGCATTAAGTTGCTCCGTGTAACTTTCCTGGTGAAACAATTTAATAAATAAATAAATAAAATTCAGCTAGCAGAGCTGGTGGAGACTGGAGAGCCTTCACTGAGGGTGGTGTGTGTGTGTGTGTGTGTGTGTGTTTGTGTAGACATGGTATATCCTGGCCTTCTGTATTTTCTTCCTTAAGCCTCTTCCCTTGCCCCCATAGGGCATGACTTTGGAAGAATGCTGGGCATACCACCCAGTGATGATATAAGAGGCACTGAGAACCAGGTCCTCCTACATCCTGCCTCTGCCAGGCACACTGTGCTACCACACATGGTTCTATAACATTAATCTGTAAATTATGCAAGCATGTGCCAGTTTAAGGCAGATTGAGGGGGCACAGACACCTTGCCACATGTGATTATCTGGTTTTGCAGTATGTTATGGTCAGACAGAAAGGACTTCGGGTCCATCTTGTCCACCCCCACAACTTACCCATGATAGAGTAGACAGGTACTAACATAAATGGTTGAAAACCAATGTATTTTTAACAGCTATGTTACAAGCAGAGTGTGCCTCTGGAACTTTGAAAAACATGACATTTAGACACAGTTCAGCAGCTATTTCACAGTGGCTTTGTATGTCTACTCCCCATTATTTACTGCTGAGGTCATGGGTCTGAAAACAGGATCTGGGTCCCTTGTGAGTTCATCAGCACCAATTGCTTATTCCCCACCTGATGTGAGAACACCGTCTGTGACATCACAGTTAAACCGTGGCAACAGACTGTGACATTACAACAAAGGATTATTAATTCAGTTGGAAAATAAGCTGGAGAGGGAATGAATTCTAAGGGATAAAGATCCTATTTTTGAGCAAATGTCCTGAGTAATAAATAGTGCGGGGTGGGTGCAATGTATTGAATTACAAAAAATAAAATACAAGCTGCTGTCCTGGTAGCGCTTCTGCTTGTGGTGCTGGTAAGCCAGGTTCAGAAGCAAGCTTATATCATCAGGGTTGACCTCGGGGAGGAGGACTGAGCATTATAAGGCAGCTGTCCTCCTTCGGGAAGGGTGGATTGTAGGACCCGCAGTCCCCACCCACCCCACTACCCAGGACATCCTTTGATTCACCACCCACCCTCCTACCCAGGACATCCTGTGATTCCCACCCTGCTGCCCTGGGCATCCAGTGAGTCCCCACTTACCCTACTACCCTGAGCCTCCTGTGATTCCCCACCCACCCCGCTACCCGGGCATCCTGTGAGCCCCCACCCACCCTGCTATCCAGGGCATCCATTGATTCCACACTCATACTGCTACCCTGGGCATCCAGTGAGTCCCCACCCACCCTGCTACCCAGGGCATCCATTGATTCCACACCCATACTGCTATCCAGGCATCCTGTGAGTCCCCCCCACCCTGCTATGGTGTCCCATCAATGCGTGACATGTTTATTTAAGGCATCCTGTGAGTCCCCACCCACCCTGCTATGGTGTCCCGTCGATGCGTGACATGTTTATTTAAGGCATCCTGCCTACACCACTTGCCAGTATGCCTCAGCAGCCCCTACCAGCAACCCCCGTGCCAAAAAAACACTGTCCATGAGTATAAGGGAGCCTAGTCTGAAGACAAATTCCCCAAGTGTCCATGAGTATAAGGGAGCCTGGTCCGCAGACAAATTCCCCAAGTGTCCATGAGTATAAGGGAGCCTGGTCCACAGACACATTCCCCAAGTGTCCATGAGTATAAGGGAGCCTGGCCACAGACACATTCCCCAAGTGTCCATGAGTATAAGGGAGCCTGGCCACAGACACATTCCCCAAGTGTCCATGAGTATAAGGGAGCCTGCCACAGACACATTCCCCAAGTGTCCATGAGTATAAGGGAGCCTGGCCACAGACACATTCCCCAAGTGTCCATGAGTATAAAGGAGCCTGGCCACAGACACATTCCCCAAGTGTCCATGAGTATAAAGGAGCCTGGCCACAGCACATTCCCCAAGTGTCCATGAGTATAAGGAGCCTGGCCACAGACACATTCCCCAAGTGTCCATGAGTATAAGGAGCCTGGCCACAGACACATTCCCCAAGTGTCCATGAGTATAAAGGAGCCTGGCCACAGACACATTCCCCAAGTGTCCATGAGTATAAAGGAGCCTGGCCACAGGCACATTCCCCAAGTGTCCATGAGTATAAGGAGCTGCCACAGGCACATTCCCAAGTGTCCATGAGTATAAAGGAGCCTGGCCACAGACACATTCCCCAAGTGTCCATGAGTATAAAGGAGCCTGGCCACAGACACATTCCCCAAGTGTCCATGAGTATAAAGTAGCCTGGCCACAGACACATTCCCCAAGTGTCCATGAGTATAAAGGAGCCTGGCCACAGACACATTCCCCAAGTGTCCATGAGTATAAAGGAGCCTGGCCACAGTCACATTCCCCAAGTGTCCATGAGTATAAGGTAGCCTGGCCACAGACACATTCCCAAGTGTCCATGAGTATAAAGGAGCCTGGCCACAGACACATTCCCAAGTGTCCATGAGTATAAAGGAGCCTGGTCCACAGACACATTCCCAAGTGTCCATGAGTATAAAGGAGCCTGGCACAGACACATTCCCAAGTGTCCATGAGTATAAAGGAGCCTGGCCACAGTCACATTCCCCAAGTGTCCATGAGTATAAAGGAGCCTGGCCACAGACACATTCCCCAAGTGTCCATGAGTATAAAGGAGCCTGGCCACAGACACATTCCCCAAGTGTCCATGAGTATAAAGGAGCCTGGCCACAGACACATTCCCCAAGTGTCCATGAGTATAAAGGAGCCTGGCCACAGACACATTCCCCAAGTGTCCATGAGTATAAAGGAGCCTGGCCACAGACACATTCCCAAGTGTCCATGAGTATAAAGGAGCCTGGCCACAGACACATTCCCCAAGTGTCCATGAGTATAAAGGAGCCTGGCCACAGACACATTCCCCAAGTGTCCATGAGTATAAAGGAGCCTGGCCACAGACACATTCCACATGTGACCGTGTTATTATTTAGAAGTGTTTGAAAATTAAAGTTAAACTAAGTGCGGCACAAAAGAGGTGTGGATGTCAATGAACCCACTTCTGGGTTTTGACTTTCACAGAATGGCGGATCGCTTTATGTACTTGTACTCTGCAGCCCTGATGGGTACTGCCATTCCAGTCCCCCCCATGCCCGAGTTATGTGAACACCAACTGTACACCTGCTGCTACCCTGGAAGTATAGCCTGCTACAACTCCAGAGCTGCAGAACCCCCCCTAAAAAAGACACCAGAATGGCAATGCGTCATCGCAGATCACATACAGTAGGTAGCCATATCGTGGATGTCAACTTAGATTATCGCTATTCATAGCAGCTTCTGACAGCTATGGTGGCACTTTTCACCGCTCCTGAAGTTTTCAAAATCCTCTGATTCGCTATTTTCATAAAACAACTGATGCTGCAGGGCCCCATACTGTATTGGAAATAGATTGTGTTAGGGCAAAGGGTCACAGTTACCTCAGAGCCATCATTCATGATTGGGAGGCATTTTTCAGTGCGGTGATGACAGTGCATGAGGTGCAGCACAGTGCTAGTAAACCACTTGGTACAGCACACTAATGGCAGCCCACATGCCACACTGCGGTGTCTGCAGTGCACATGGCACACTGAGGTTTCTGCAGTGCACGGGGCACACTGTGCTGTGCCACATGAACCACTGACACTGCATTGTACCATGTGCACTGCCAATACTGCGCTGTGCCAGGTGTACTGCTGACACTGCACTGTGCCACATGCATTGTTGACAATGTGCTGTGCTACATGCACTGCTAGCATCGTGATGTACCACATGCACCACTGACACTATACTGTGCCAAGTGTACTGCTGACACTGCACTGTACTACATGAACCACTGACACTGCGTTGTACCATGTGCACTGCTGATACTGTGCTGTGCCAGGTGTACTGCTGACACTTCACTGCATCACATGCATTGTTGACAATGTGCTGTACTACATGCACTGCTGGCACTGTGATGTACCACATGCACCACTGACACTATGCTGTGCCAGGTGTACTGCTGACACTGCACTGTGCCACATGAACCGCTGACACTGCGTTGTACCATGTGCACTGCTGATACTGCGCTGTGCCAGGTATACTGTTGACACTTCACTGTATCACATGCATTGTTGACAATGTGCTGTGCTACATTCACAGCTGGCACTTTGATGTACCACATGAACCACTGACACTGCATTGTACCATGTGCACTGTGCTGGGTGTACTGCTGACACTGCACCGTGCCACATGCATTGTTGACAATGTGCTGTGCTACATGCACTGCTGGCACTGTGATGTACCACATGCACCACTGACACCATGCTGTGCCAAGTGTACTGCTGACACTGCACTGTGCCACATGAACCGCTGACACTGCGTTGTACCATGTGCACTGCTGATACTGCGCTGTGCCAGGTATACTGTTGACACTTCACTGTATCACATGCATTGTTGACAATGTGCTGTGCTACATTCACAGCTGGCACTGTGATGTACCACATGAACTGCTGACACTGCATTGTACCATGTGCACTGCTGATACTGCGCTGTGCCAGGTGTACTGCTGACACTGCACTGTGCCACATGCATTGTTGACAATGTGCTGTGCTACATGCACTGCTGGCATCGTGATGTACCACATGCACCACTGACACTATACTGTGCCAAGTGTACTGCTGACACTGCACTGTGCCACATGAACCACTGACACTGCGTTGTACCATGTGCACTGCTGATACTGTGCTGTGCCAGGTGTACTGCTGACACTTCACTGCATCACATGCATTGTTGACAGTGTGCTGTACTACATGCACTGCTGGCACTGTGATGTACCACATGCACCACTGACACTATGCTGTGCCAGGTGTACTGCTGACACTGCACTGTGCCACATGAACCGCTGACACTGTGTTGTACCATGTGCACTGCTGATACTGCGCTGTGCCAGGTATACTGTTGACACTTCACTGTATCACATGCATTGTTGACAATGTGCTGTGCTACATTCACAGCTGGCACTGTGATGTACCACATGAACCGCTGACACTGCATTGTACCATGTGCACTGTGCTGGGTGTACTGCTGACACTGCACCGTGCCACATGCATTGTTGACAATGTGCTGTGCTACATGCACTGCTGGCACTGTGATGTACCACATGCACCACTGACACCATGCTGTGCCAAGTGTACTGCTGACACTGCACTGTGCCACATGAACCGCTGACACTGCGTTGTACCATGTGCACTGCTGATACTGCGCTGTGCCAGGTATACTGTTGACACTTCACTGTATCACATGCATTGTTGACAATGTGCTGTGCTACATTCACAGCTGGCACTGTGATGTACCACATGAACTGCTGACACTGCATTGTACCATGTGCACTGCTGATACTGCACTGTGCCAGGTGTACTGCTGACACTTCACTGTATCACATGCATTGTTGACTATGTGCTGTGCTACATGCACTGCTGGCACTGTGATGTACCACATGCACCACTGACACTATGCTGTGCCAGGTGTACTGCTGACACTGCACTGTGCCACATGAACCCTGACACTGCGTTGTACCATGTGCACTGCTGATACTGCGCTGTGCCAGGTGTACTGCTGACACTTCACTGTATCACATACATTGTTGACAATGTACTGCACTACATGCACTGCTGGCACTGTGATGTACCACATGCACCACTGACACTATGCTGTGCCAGGTGTACTGCTGATACTGTGTGCTGTTGGGTGTACTGCTGACACTTCACTGTATCACATGCATTGTTGACAATGTGCTGTACTACATGCACTGCTGGCTCTGTGATGTACCACATGCACCACTGACACTATGCTGTGCCAGGTGTACTGCTGATACTGTGCTGTGTTGGGTGTACTGCTGACACTTCACTATATCACATGCACTGTTGACAATGGGCTGTGCTACATGCACTGCTGGCACTGTGATGTACCACATACACCACTGACACTATGCTGTGCCAGGTGTACTGCTGATACTGTGCTGTGCCGGGTGTACTGCTGACACTTCACTGTATCACATGCACTGTTGACAATGTGCTGTGCTACATGCACTGCAGGCACTGTGATGTACCACATGCACCACTGACACTATGCTGTGCCAGGTGTACTGCTGATACTGTGCTGTGTCGGGTGTACTGCTGACACTTCACTGTATCACATGCACTGTTGACAATGGGCTGTGCTACATGCACTGCTGGCACTGTGATGTACCACATGAACCGCTGACACTGCTTTGTACCATGTGCACTGCTGATACTGTGCTGTGCCAGGTGTACTGCTGACACTTCACTGTATCACATGCATTGTTGACAATGTGCTGCACTACATGCACTGCTGGCACTGTGATGTACCACATGCACCACTGACACTATGCTGTGCCAGGTGTACTGCTGACACTTCACTGTATCACATGCATTGTTGACAATGTGCTGTGCTACGTGCACTGCTGGCACTGTGATGTACCACATGAACTGCTGACACTGCATTGTGCCATGTGCACTGCTGATACTGCGCTGTGCCAGCTGTACTGCTGACACTTCACTGTATCACATACATTGTTGACAATGTGCTGTGCTACATGCACTGCAGGCACTGTGATGTACCACATGCACCACTGACACGATGCTGTGCCAGATGTACTGCTGACACTTCACTATATCACATGCATTGTTGACAATGTGCTGTGCTACATGCACTGCTGGCACTGTGATGTACCACATGAACTGCTGACACTGCATTGTACCATGTGCACTGCTGGTACTGTGCTGTGCTAGGTGTACTGCTGACACTTCACTGTATCACATACACTGTTGACAATGTGCTGTGCTACATGCACTGCTGGCACTGTGATGTACCACATGAACTGCTGACACTGCGTTGTAACATGTGCACTGCTGATACTGCGCTGTGCCAGCTGTACTGCTGACACTTCACTGTATCACATGCATTGTTGACAATGTGCTGTGCTACATGCACTGCTGGCACTGTGATGTACCACATGCACCACTGACACTATGCTGTGCCAGGTTTACTGCTGATACTTCACTGTGCCACATGAACTGCTGGCACTGCATTGTACCATGTGCATTGCTGATACTGCGCTGTGCCAGGTGTACTGATGACACTTCACTGTATCAAATGCATTGTTGACAATGTGCTGTGCTACATGCACTGCTGGCACTGTGATGTACCACATGAACTGCTGACACTGCACTGTGCCACATGAACTGCTGGCATTGCACTGTGCCACATCCTCTGCTGACACTGCGTGGTACCACGTGCAGGATCACTTGATGGCCAGCACTGCATTGGGGATGCAGATGGCCCAGCACTATGGTGGGGACACTCTATGGTCCACCAGTGCTGCAGGAACCTCCAATGGCCCCGCACTGCTACGGTTATGCCTGATGGCCCACTGCTGCAGTGGGAATGCCAGATGGCCCAGCACTATAGTGGGGACACGCTATGGTCCACCACTGCTGCAGAAACACCCAATGGCCCCGCACTGCTACAGTTATGCCTGAAGGCCCAGTGCTGCAGTGGGGATACCTGATGGCCCAGTGCTGCAGTGGGGATGTCTGATGGCCTAGTCCTACAGTGGGGATACCTTATGGCCCAGTGCTGCAGTGGGGATGCCTGATGGCCCAACATTATGGTGGGGACACTCTATGGTCCACCAGTGCTGCAGGAACCCCCAATGGCCTCACACTGCTACGGTTATGCCTGATGGCCCAGTGCTGCAGTGGGGATGCCTGATGACCCAGTGCAGCAGTGGAGATGCCTGATGGCCCAACACTATGGTGAGGACACTCTATGGCCCACCACTGCTGCAGAAACCCCCAATGGCCCCACACTGCTACAGTTATGCCAGATGGCCAGTGCTGCAGTGGGGATGCCTGATGGCCCAGTGCTGCAGTGGGGATGCCTGATGGCCCAATGCTGCAGTGGGGATGCCTGATGTCCCAGCACCATGGTGGGGACACTATATGGCCCACCACTGCTGCAGAAACCCCCAATGTCCCCACACTGCTACAGTTATGCCTGATGGCCCAGTGCTGCAGTGGGGATGCCTGATGACCCAGTGCTGCAGTGGGGATGCCTGATGGCCCAACACTATGGTGAGGACACTCTATGGCCCACCACTGCTGCAGAAACCCCCAATGGCCCCGCACTGCTACAGTTATGCCAGATGGCCAGTGCTGCAGTGGGGATGACTGATAGCCCAGTGCTGCAGTGGGGATACCTGATGGCCCAATGCTGCAGTGGGGATGCCTGATGGCCCAGTACTATAGTAAGGACACTCTATGGCCCACCACTGCTGCAGAAGCCCCCAATCGCCCCACACTGCCACAGTTATGCCAGATGGCCAGTGCTGCAGTGGGGATGACTGATGGCCCAGTGCTGCAGTGGGGATGCCTGATGGCTCAGCACTGTAGTGGAGACACTCTATGGCCCTCCACTGCTGCAGAAACTCCCAATGGCTTTGCACTGTTACGGTTATGCCTGATGGCCCAGTGCTGCAGTGGGGATGCCTGATGTCCCAGTGCTGCAGTGGGGATGCCTGATGTCCCAGTGCTGCAGTGGGGATGCCTGATAGCCCATCACTATGGTAGGAACTGTATGGACCACCACTGCTGCAGAATCCCACAGTGGGGATGCCTGATGGTCCAGCACTATGGTGTGGACTGTATGGTCCACCACTGCTGCAGAAACCCACAGTGGGGATGCCTGATGGCCCAGCACTATGGTGAGGATATTCTAGGGCCCACCACTGCTGCAGAAACCCCCAATGGCTCTGCACTGCTACAGTTATGCCAGATGACCAGTGCTGCAGTGGGGATGACTGATGGCCCAGTGCTGCAGTGGGGATACCTGATGGCCCAAAGCTGCAGTGGGGATGCCTGATGGCCCAGCACTATAGTAGGGACACTCTATGGCCCACCACTGCTGCAGAAACCCCCAATGGCCCCGCACTGCTACAATTATGCCAGATGGCCAGTGCTACAGTGGGGATGACTGATGGCCCAGTGCTGCAGTGGGGATGCCTGATGTCTCAGCACTATAGTGGGGACACTATATGGCCCACCACTGCTGCAGAAACCCCCAATGGCCCCGCACTGCTACAGTTATGCCAGATGGCCAGTGCTGCAGTGGGGATTACTGATGTCCCAGTGCTGCCTTGGGGATGCCCGATGGCCCAGCACTATGGTAGGAACTGTATGGCCCACCACTGCTGCAGAAACCCACAGTGGGGATGCCTGATGGCCCAGCACTATGGTGGGGACACTCTATGGCCCACAGCTGCTGCAGAAACCCCCAATGGCCCCACGCTGCTACAGATATGCCTGATGGCCCAGTGCTGCAGTGGGGATGCCTGATGGCCCAGCACTATGGTGGGGACACTCTATGACCCACAGCTGCTGCAGAAACCCCCAGTGGCCCCACGCTGCTACAGATATGCCTGATGGCCCAGTGCTGCAGTGGGGATGCCTGATGGCCCAGTACTATTGTGGTGACTCTATGTCTCATCACTGCTGCAGAACCCCACAGTGGGGATGTCTGTGGCACAGCACTATGGTGGGGACTCTATGTTCCACCACTGCTGCAGAAACCCACAGTGGGGATGCCTGATGGCCCAGCACTACTTTGGGAATACAAGATGGCACAGCACTATGGTGGGGACTCAATGGCCCACCACTACTGCAGAAACCCACAGTGGGGATGCCTGATGGCCCAGCACTACTTTGGGAATACAAGATGGCCCAGCACTATGGTGGGGACACTGTATGGCCCACCACTGCTGCAGAAACCCCAAATGGCCCTTGCTGCTACAGTTATGCCTGATGGCCCAGTGCTGCAGTGGGGATGCCTGATGGCCCAGTGCTGCAGTGGGGATGCCTGATGGCCACTATGGTGGGAGCTGTATGGTCCACCACTGCTGCAGAAACCCACAGTGGGGATGCCTGATGGTCTAGCACTATGGTGTGGACTGTATGGCCCACAACTGCTGCAGAAACCCACAGTGGGGATGCCTGATGGCCCAGCACTATGGTGTGGACTGTATGGCCCACCACTGCTGCAGAAACCCACAGTGGGGATGCCTGATGGCCCAGCACTACTTTGGGAATACAAGATGGCCCAGCACTATGGTGGGGACACTGTATGGCCCACCACTGCTTCAGAAACCCCAAATGGCCCTGTACTGCTACAGTTATGCCTGATGGCCCAGTGCTGCAGTGGGGATGCCTTATGGCCCAGTGCTGCAGTGGGGATGCCTGATGGCCCAAAACTATGGTGGGGACACTCTATGGTCCACCACTGCTGCAGAAACATACAGTGGGGATGCCTGATGGCCCAGCACTATGGTGGGGACACTCTATGGCCCATCACTGCTGCAGAAACCCCCAGTGGCCCAGCACTGCTACAGTTATGCCTGATGGCCCAGTGCTGCAGTGGGGATGCCTGATGGCCCAGCACTATGGTGGGGACATTCTATAACCCACAGCTGCTGCAGAAACCCCCAATGGCCCCACGCTGCTACAGATATGCCTGATGGCCCAGTGCTGCAGTGGGGATGCCTGATGACCCAGTACTATTGTGGTGACTCTATGTCTCACCAGTGCTGCAGAACCCCACAGTGGGGATGTCTGATGGCACAACACTATGGTGGGGACTCTATGTTCCACCACTGCTGCAGAAACCCACAGTGGGGATGCCTGATGGCCCAGCACTACTTTGGGAATACAAGATGGCACAGCACTATGGTGGGAACTCAATGGCCCACCACTGCTGCAGAAACCCACAGTGGGGATGCCTGATGGCCCAGCACTACTTTGGGAATACAAGATGGCCCAGCACTATGGTGGGGACACTGTATGGCCCACCACTGCTGCAGAAACCCCAAATGGCCCCGCACTGCTACAGTTATGCCTGATGGCCCATTGCTGCAGTGGGGATGCTTGATGGCCCAGTGCTGCAGTGGGGATGCCTGATGGCCACTATGGTGGGAGCTGTATGGTCCACCACTGCTGCAGAAACCCACAGTGGGGATGCATGATGGTCCAGCACTATGGTGTGGACTGTATGGCCCACAACTGCTGCAGAAACCCACAGTGGGGATGCCTGATGGCCCAGCACTATGGTGTGGACTGTATGGCCCACCACTGCTGCAGAAACCCATAGTGGGGATGCCTGATGGTCCAGCACTATGGTGTGGACTGTATGGCCCACCACTGCTGCAGAAACCCCCAATGGTCCAGACTGCTACAGTTATGCCTGATGACCCAGTGCTGCAGTGGGGATGCCTGATGGCCCAGTGCTGCAGTGGGGATGCCTGATGGCCCAGTGCTACAGTGGGGATGTCTGATGGCCCAGCACTATGGTGGGGATTCTATGTCCCACCACTGCTGCAGAAACCCACAGTGGGGTTGTCTGATAGCCCAGCACTATGGTGGGGACTCTGTGTCCCACCACTGCTGCAGAAACCCACAGTGGGGATGCCTGATGGCCCAGCACTACTTTGGGAATACAAGATGGCCCAGCACTATGGTGGGGACACTATATGGCCCACCACTGCTGCAGAAACCCCAAATGGCTCAGCGCTGCTACAGTTATGCCTGATGACCCAGTGCCGCAGTGGGGAAGCCTGATGGCCCAATGCTGCAGTTGGAATGCCTGATGGCCCAGTGCTGCAGTGGGGATACCTAATGGCCCAGTGCTGCAGTGAGGATGCCTGATGACCTAGTGCTGTAGTGGAGATGCCTGATGGCCCAGTGATGCAGTGGGGATGCCTGATGGCCCAGTGCTGCAGTGGGGATGCCTGATGGCCCAGTGCTGCAGTGGGGATACCTGATGACCTAGTGCTGCAGTGGAGATGCCTGATGACCCAGTGCTGCAGTGGGGATTCCTGATGGCCCAGTGCTGCTGTGGGGATGCCTGATGGCCCAGTGCTGCAGTGGGGATGCCTGATGGCCCAGTGCTGCAGTGGGGATACCTGATGACCTAGTGCTGCAATGGGGATACCTGATGGCCCAGTGCTGCAGTGGGGATGCCTGATGGCCCAGCACTATGGTGGGGACACTCTATGGTCCATGAATGCTACAAAAAACCCCAGTGACCCCACACTGCTACAGTTATGCCTCATGCAAGGATTCTTAGTGCCCTGCACTGCTGCAAGAATGCCTAATGGCCCAGCACTGCTGCAAGGATGCCCCAGTGGTACAATGCTGCTGCAGGAATGCCCAGTGACCCAGCACTGCTGTGGGAATGTCCAAAGGCCCAGAGCTGCTGCAGAGATGCCTGATGGCTAATGTGCTGCTTCTGGGATGCCCGCTGACCCAGCACTGCTGTGGAGATGCCTGATGGTTCGGTGCTGTTGTGGGGATGACTGATGGCTCAATGCTGCTGCAGGGATGCTTGATTCCCAGCACTGCTGTGGGGATACCTTGTGGCCCAGCACTGCTGTGGGGATACCTTGTGGCCCAGCACTGTTGTAGGAACATCCATTGGCCAAGCACTGCCATGAGAAAGCCCGTTAATCTAGCATTGCTGTGAGAATACCTTGGCAGTGGAACTGTAGTGGAGGCAGTGACCCTTCATCCCCAGTGGAGGAGACCTTCCTTTGGCCAGCATTCAAGCAATCTGAGGTCATTTCCAAACCCAGGTAGCAGCTTTACCAATGGGTTGGTCTCCAGATAGGCTTTTTACCTACTGCACACTGTCAGTTAGAAGGGATACATTTTATAGACAGTGAAAAGCCAAACCGAGCTATGTCAAATCTGCTGCTGCGCTCTCATTGTCTGTATTATGTGCTCCATCTCAAATTCCTGAAATCTGGGTGCATCTGGAAAAGCACCACTGATTATCCAAGCAGCCCTGGTATCAAGGACATCATCCATTTAAACCAGTGTTGGAATTATAGGAGGACTTGACAGAGCTTGGCCCCCACAGCTCAGACATGAGCCCCGGTATCTCACACATCACTCACTTTGACTTATGATGGGAAGGGGGCTCATATTAAAGATTGTCTCCTCATGGGCCCCTAGATTCCAAAGCTCATAAAGTGTAATTCCAAACTGATCCAAGCTAATTAGATTATCTGGTCAGATGAGCCATTATCTGGAACTATGCACATGGATACTGTCATGCCACTGTCCGCAGACTGTGATCCTAATAGGAGAATAATGCATTAGTGGATCTACCTAGCAACTACAGACCTGTTTCAAACCTCCCATTTTTAGGGAAGATTGTAGAAAAGGTGGTGGCCATACAGCTGGAGAGACATCTTGCTGCTTCCTCTGCCTATGAGTCTTTCCAATCTGGGTTCCATGCGGGACATAGTATGGAGACAACCCTGGTGAGGGTGCTTAATGACCTCCTGATGGTGAGGGATAGGAGGGACCGTACCATCTTGGTCCTCCTAGACCTCTCTGCAGCATTTGACACCATTGACCATGAGGTGTTACTTGACCACCTGCGGTTCTGGTGTGGCCTCTCCAGTAATGTCATCAACTGGTTCAGGTCATACCTGACAGACAGAGTGCAGAGGGTGACCATGGGAAGTTTCTCATCTAACCTGAAGCCTCTATGCTGTGGTGTGCTGCAGAGGTCAGTCTTGTTGCCTCTGTTCCTCACGGTGTACATGCTGCACTGGGGGACATTACCAGGTGGGACGGGCTTGGTTTTCACTGCTATACAGATGATACACAGCTGTACCTGTCCTGTGCACCCAATAGCCAGGTGTCAGACTCTGTATTTAATAGCTGCCTTGAGGAAATCCAGATGTGGATGACTCAGCAACTGGCTTAGACTTAACCAGACAAGACTGAGGTACTGGTGGTGGAGCTGGGTTGTCAGGGCGGGGGGTGGTATTACTCCCTGACCTTGTGTAGGTGGGTGTGCCTCTAGACCCTCTGGACAGGCGAAGAATTTGGGAGTAATCCTGGATGATGGCCTGACAACTGATGCACAGGTGTTGGCCATAGTGGGAAGCAGGTTTTATCTTCACAGGAATATTGCCCAAATTAAAGCCCTGATCCCACCAGATGACCTGCCCACAGTGGTGCATGCTTTTGTCACTTCCATGTTGGACTACTGCAATGCCCTGTACCTAGGATTTTCTGGAGGCAACCTCTGCAGACTTCAGCTGGTACAGAATACAGTGGCGAAATTACTGATGGGGGTGAAAAGATGTGAACATATCACCCCAGTGCTCCACAAGCTGCACTGGCTGCTGGTCCGGTGGAGAGTTGTCTTCAAGACAGGGCTCTATTGACGATATAAGACCCTACACAAAAGGGATCCAGTCTATCAGCAAGAGCTCCTTGTCCCTTACTGTCCTGCCCAGGCCCTCCATTCTGCCGGGGGTGGCCTTCTTGGAATTCCCAGGGTTAGGCTGCGGCACTCAGGAGACAGAACATTTGTGGCAGCTGCACCTACCTTGTAGAAGTCCCTGCCTGGCTGTCTAAGGGAGACCCCCTCGGTAGAAGCCTTTAAGAAAGGCCTCAAAACATGTTTATTCTATCAAGTTTTTTACTGATGATGTTTTAAGTGGACTGCACTTTATGAAGGACAGATAAGTCTATGCTCCCAGTTGTATCTTGTTGATGTTTTAATCTTGTTGTTACTGTATTTTTTAAATGTTTTGTTTGAATTGAATGTTTACATTGTGCAGCACCCAGAATCTATGGAGATGGGTGCTATATAAATAAAATATCTATCTAGCTATCTATCTGCCTAGATGCACTGCTGTCCCAATCTGCAAAAGTACTCCTGATGTACAGCGCTAAAAAGCTCACTGACAAAATAGACAATACTGGACAAAGCCTGCTTCATCATGCAGCACTACTGCTCGTAACGTTAGTAACCCTGATTTGTAAACTAGCCAGGATCATCGGGGGACT
This sequence comes from Neoceratodus forsteri, assembly GCA_016271365.2. Lineage (NCBI taxonomy): Eukaryota > Metazoa > Chordata > Ceratodontiformes > Ceratodontidae > Neoceratodus > Neoceratodus forsteri. The sequence continues at coordinate 1,083,118,566 of CM028135.1, forward strand.
GCCACTAGGGGTGGAAGATGAATCTTCCCAATGGATGCCCTCCTGCGATGAGACATGAGGAAGATGTTGTGAAGAATTTTGCTCTACTGGGTCCTAATGCTGATGTCCCTGTGATTTCAGTAGCACGGAGTAACAAAGGGGTAACTCCCCCTCTGTGGTTGCTATGTGACATTTGAAAATTACACCACCTCATCTTGTTGCTCATTCCCAGTTGTCACCACCCTCACTGCAGAGCAATGTTTTGTTACATCCCTTCTGAATCTCCCCCACATGTCTCATCTATGCAGCCATCAATTAATATATATAGGTCCATTAATAAACAAGTCCATGTAATCCACACCTCAGGTCACACCTGTACATTTAGCTTGCCCCCTGCAAGTCAAACATTGTAAATAAATAGGTAAAAACTCTTCCTTGTGTTTTCTTATACTGTACATGTTGGCAATAATATGACAGTGTATAGCAGAGCTTTGTTCTATATAGAAATCCATCCTTTCCAAAAGGCTGTTGTACCACAGATCCAAGGTCATGGAATGTGATTGTACCCTTCTGTGGTAGAATAGCATTCTAGGACCGCTAGAGACTGCACAAGTCAGTTTCATTGTGAAAGAAAAAAACACACCATGGACACATTTCATATAATACTATACACTATAAAAATATAGGAAGAGCAACTTTATGCATAACCAGTGTGTTCTGCCACCTCCGGGTTTTGATTCCCACAGAACTCTTGAGCTTTGCTCTCGAGGTCAGAGGGAATCAGAACCTCTCTGTGGCAGAACACACTGGCTGTGCAGAGTTGCCCATCCAGCATTCTCTATATTGATATTTCTGTAATTTAATCTTTGGTAAAACCATGCTCTGAAGAAGTGGCCTGTAGCAACGAAACATCAGCTTCATATCATGAGGATGTTACAGATAAAAAGATCGAGAGTAAGGAGCTAAAAAATGATTCTTCACTTAGCACTAAAACTCTGCAAATAGATCTTTCACACTTACTAACATTATCAAATACAATGGCATCATCGTAACTCTTACCCCCCCCCCGATATAGTCTGGCAGTAAATCTTGCTGCCCTCTCCCTTGACGCAATATGGCAGTAGCTCTTGTTGCCCCTCCTTGGCAGTATGACAGTAGCGCTTACTTCCCACTGGCACTGTATGACAGTAACTCCTGCTTCCCATTGGCACTGTATGGCAGTAACTCCTGTTCCCATTGGCACTGCATGGCAGTAACTCCTGCTCCCCACTGGCACCATATGGCAGTGACTCTTGCTTCCGTTTGGCACTGTATGGCAGTAACTCCTGCATCCCACTGGCACTGTATGGCAGTAACTCCTGCTTCCCATTGGCACTGTATGGCAGTAACTCCTGCTTCCCATTGGCACTGTATGGCAGTAACTCCTGCTTCCCATTGGCACTGTATGGCAGTAACTCCTGCTTCCCATTGGCACTGTATGGCAGTAACTCTTGCTCCCCATTGGCACAATGGGGTAGTAGCTCCTGCTCCCTCTTCGCCCAGAATGAAATCCATGTTGCTGCCCTTAATGGTACAGCATGGCAGTAACTCTTGCTCCCTGTTGACACAGTATGGCAATCTCTCTTGCTCTCCCCAGGCACAGAATGGAATTACTTTTTGCTGCCCTTCTGGTGTAGTATTGTAGTAACTCTTGTAGCCCCACTCTGGCACAGTATGGCAGTAACCCTTCTCACTCTCTGGCACAGTACAGCAGTGCATCTTGCTCCCCCCTTGGCTCAGCTTCTCCACTCATGTTAAAGCGGAGATTCATGGGCTTCTCCACTCAAAATGACGCATTGTCTTCGGGGGGGGTAGTGTGGCAGCTGAAAAATAAGCACTGACATCCACAGCAGACTTAGGTGCCCCAGTGAGCAGCCCTATCACTGGTCCTTGTGGGAGAGTCAGGGTATAACTACATTGGGTCATGTTATGACATGGAATCCCAGATGGATATGTTGGTCTTTCCTGAGTTTTTAGCTAAAACTTATAATCTACCCAAAGCTGATTTCTTGAGATATCTCCAGCTAACGGCAGCCATATTAAGTAGGCGCTGAGCAACTTCACAGTCTGATAACACCCTACATCCAACACTGATCTCGAAATGGACCAGACTGAGAGGTAAAATATACAATTTTCTCCTTTCACCTACAGTGCCAGACTTGAAGGTCAACACAGACTGGTTAGCTCTATGATTTTTAAGTTTTCTTTTCTCTTTCTAGTCCCTTCCCCCTTCGTTTTGTAGTGTTTCCAGACAGTGCATTATTGTAGTAGTTAGTAACTACTTTGATAAAAGTTGTAAAATCAGGATGCATCCTCTATAATAACTTAAACGTAGAAACATAGAATTTGATGGCAGGTAAAGACTGCTTGGCCCACCTAGTCTGCCCATTTCCCCTACCTAATGGATAAGCTGCAGATCCTAGTTAACCAACAGCGTACTTCCTTCTACCCCCCACTAGAATTGCTTTATGTCTGTCCCATGCATTCTTGAATTCCCCCGCTGTTTTTGACTCCACAATCTCCTCAGAAAGGCTGTTCCATGCATCTACAACCCTCTCCATGAAAATATACTTCCTCACATTACCTCTGAGCCATCCCCCCTTTATCTACTGTAACCCCCCTGCAAATGGGGGTTCTAAAAAGTCTTCCAGGAGCTTGCTTGAATGCTCCAAGCCTGGATGGTGTTCGGCGTCTAAGCTGTTTATCTGTGAGTGCTTTAAGAGCCTCTGGTGCTGTCTCTTTAAGAGCTGTCTGCCTGCAGGCATAATTAATTTGGATGGGGGTCTGTGTGTTTCCCTGCTTGAGTCCCACTCGAGCTGCTGCCAAATTGCTCCATTTCTGCCATAACTAAGTGGGCAGAGTGAGCACTTTTCAAAGATGTAACTGTTTGCCAGAAGTCATTTAGAGTAATAACGCAAATGCAGTTTGTCTAACCTGCTTTTCTTTGCAGTCAGAACTGTGTTTGCCTAGTCCCCCATTCTGGTTTTGAACTGCTGAACTGGACCAATCAGTGTGGGGGGACCTTTGAAATGGAGCCTGCTGCTGGCGAATCAGAACTTGGACTCTCATTGTGGAGCCAGCCACCTATGTACTGTATGGCCAATGCTTCTGGGAATTGTGGTTTGGACTTCGGCTCCTTTTTCCACCAACAGAGGGAGTTTACTGTGAGTGACAGCCAAACCAGCCAACTGAACTGGAAGGAACTCAAAAGAAATGCCCGGCTCTGTCTACTGGAAAGATCAGGTCAGTTTGGGCAGTGAAGAGACAGGGAACTGTGTGCTTCTTCGGTGTGTAGTTTTAGCGCAGGAATCACGTGTAAGGCCCTAAGTTTCAGTCTGCAGCTTGTGCAAGCGCCTGTTCAGACTGAATCCGACCTGTGAAGAGAATCAAGGAGATCTGAAGAGTAGAAACCAGGCTCACCCTGTAGAAGACTGGAGAAATTGCTGAATTGCGCTCGGTCTGTCAGGAACCAAAGCTGCTGTGTGTTCTCCCGAGTATCGTGCAGTAATTGCGGTTGGGATCGAGAAGCAGCCTGCCTGGTATAGTACTTTCCTTTTACATACAAATGTGTGTAGTGCTTGTGGGGAATCGCATTTCAAATCCCCTGTACAGTGAATTGAGTGCATGAAGCTGGAAGTAAACCCCAGTTTAATCTAGACTACATCCATTTGCTCTAAACTGCAGTGGGGTCCAGTCACAAGGACCTTTTCCACATGTTCTGCTCCTCGTGGCAATCCAGGACAATCTGCTTTCCATCCAGTTCCCAGCATTGAGTCTGTGAGTACAAAGCAGGGTAGCTACCTGCCATCTGTTTATCAAATTGCAAGTGTGTCATCTATTTGTTGCTGTTTCATTTCTTCACGAACTGAGCCATCCGGCTCCGTTTTACAATTGGGTATTGTGCAAGTGTTTTTCCGTCACAGAGCCCCATCCAGCTGCACCGATCCTGGCTAGCACCCTCCCTCCCCCATCCTGGGTACCCAGTGAAAGTGACAATTTGGGACTCTGAACACGCGCACAGTACTGTGATTATTAAGGTGTCTAAACTAATTAACCTGATTTTCCCCTGTCCTTGTTATATTCCCCTAAATAAATCAGATCTGTTTGTTTCAGCAAAGTTACACTGTCTGAGGTATTCATTTATGTTAAAGTGTTGCACTGTGGCTTTTGCATTGTATCATCTTGTTTTACAGGGGGTCCCCAGAGTCAAGTTGATCGAACCAGTCCTGGGGGTAAGTGTATGCTGTGAAGGTACTCCTGATATGTTGTGTGGGCCACTAGTGGGAATAAAGAGGGGTTGCAGTGACCCAGAGGGCTGTGACCAAGTCCTACCAAACTGTCTTAACCCTGACCTCTGGGTGAAGGCCCTGCCATTGGACCTAGGCCCCTTAACCTGTTAGCAGTTACGCAGGCAGGGGTAGTAGCCCTTGGGATAGCGCCACCTGGGGATTACGTAATATTGCAGCAATCAGATGCCCTCAAACAAATTTAGTAAAATAAAACAGTACCCACAGTGTACAGCCAAAAATATTGCCTATCAAGAGTCAGAGATTTTAAATAATAGAACAGTGATCAAAGGGTGGGGGCCTCTAGGCTATCAGGAATTGGAGATTTTAAGTGATGGAGTGGTTGGAGGCTGGAGGAGGCCACTAGGACCACAGGCATAGTTTTAACAGTTATTGGTACAGCGATCAGGTGGGAGGTGCTATCCAGGGAGCGCTGGTTTGCTCCTTCATCTCTAATAAGGCAATAATGGGGTGTCAATTACTGCGTACCACCTTGCCTCCATTATGAGCTCATTTGCATGGCAAGACTGGAATATCGCCTTTTGTGAACCCTACCAGGTCATTTGCTCCTGGCGTACTTATGCAAGGAAGGGGAGAGGGAGGTAAGGTGCCTGCCTGGCGCCATGGCTTGGAAGGACAGGGAGCGAATCCTCAGGATTGCCAGAGCAGCTGCACAGGGGAGGGAGCTGGATGTCATTGCCCACCTAGGGACAAATGACCTGGCTAAGAAAGGGATTAGAGAAGTGCAGGAAGAGTTTGTGGAATTGGGGAGGGGCCTAAGTCAAGTAGCACGCACGGTAACCTTCTCGGAGGTGCTACCCATCTATGGCATAGGAGAGCTAGGGTGTTCCATACCATGGGATTCAATCAGTGGTTGAAAAACTGGTGTGGAGCTCAGGGATTTGGCTTCATTGGGGACTGGGGTCCACCTGGAGTGATGCAAGCCTATACTGGCATGATGGGCTGCATCTGTCCGGGAGGGGAACCAGGATCCTAGGTGATAGGTTTAAATGCTTCATTGGCAAGCTTTTAAACTAGCCAAGGGGGGAGGCACTGGAAAGTAGCAGGAAAATCCTAGCCCCAAACAATCACGGTAGTAAGTGTGGCAAACACCAACACGGAAGGTGTCGATAGGGAGAAGGGCAGGGTAAATGGAGAAAGTGACAAAGCAAGAAGGACAGGGATGGGGCAAAGGGGTAAGGCCATCAGGAAATGGAGGGTAATGAGTACCAATGCCCGTAGTCTGGGCAACAAGCTCCCTGAGCTGGTGGCCTTAATGGAAGAGGGATGCCTGGGTATCGTAGCAGTCACAGAAACATGGTACACAGAGAACCATGACTGGGATGTTAACATACCAGTGTACACAACCTACAGGAGAGACAGGGATGGGAGAAGAGGGGGAGGAGTAGCTCTCTATGTAAAGGAAGGGATAAAGGCAACTGAACAAAAGAGTAAACAGGGAGGAGAGGAGGCACTGTGGGTCACCTTGGAGACTGGAAAGGGCACCACAATCCGCACAGGGGTTGTGTACAGACCCCCATGTCAGGGGGAAGGAATGGACAAGGATAGGATAGAAGGCATTCTTAGAATGGCAGAGAAAGGGGAGATACTGCTGATGGGAGACCTGAATATGCCAGATGTTAACTGGAGCACATTTGCTGCAGCCACATCCAAGAGCAGGGCCATTCTTGATGCCCTACAGGTGGCAGGCATTAGACAGCTAGTTTCAGAACCCACTCGTGAGGGAGCAGTCTTAGACCTCGAACTCTCAAATGGGGGCAGTGAGAGGATCTCAGATCTAGAAGTAGGTTGCCATCTGGGGACAAGTGACCATCAAACAGTGTGGTTCACGTTAAACTCAGCTACAGAGTCAAGCCATACAAAAAGTAAGGGTACTGGACTTTAGGAGGGCTGACTTTGGAAAGATGGAGAGTGCCTCAGAAAAGCACTAGCAAACAGGCTAGAAGGAGGTGTGGAGCAACAATGGGGAATTATCAAAACTGCCATCACAGAGGCAACAAGCCTTTGTGTGAAGCAGATAAACAAATCAAAATAAAAGAAAAAGCCACTATGGTTCTCAAGAGAGGTGGCTGTGAAAGTCAGGAAGAAAAAGATAGCATTCCGGAAGTATAAGGAAACACAGAAGGAGCAGGACAGAGAGCTGTACCAGTTAAGGCAGAAAGAAGCAGGGAGGGAAGTCAGAATAGCAAAGGCCCAAACTGAGGAAAAGATAGCCAACTCAGTTAAGAAGGGGGATAAAACCTTTTATAGGTACATCAGCGAGCGTAGAAAGACAAAGGGAGGGATAGTGAGGCTGAATAGAATGAACGGTGGGTGGGCAGAGGGGGACAGTGAAAAAGCAGGAATACTGAATGAATATTTCTGCTCAGTATTCACAAAAGAGGAGGGGGAAGTGCCTAATCCAATTAACAGAAGCACTCTTGATAGGGGGGTCGATCCCAGTCCTTTCACAGAAGAAAGGGTTCTGCAAGAACTCCTAAAACTGAAGGTGGACAAAGCAATGGGTCCTGATGGAATTCACCCCAGAATTCTAAAAGAATTAAGGAAGGAACTAGTGAAACCACTGGCTACTCTTTTAATAAATCATGGGAGGATGGTGTGGTACCCGAGGACTGGAGGAAGGCGGATGTGATTCCCCTTCACAAAAGTGGGACCAAGACAGAGGCAGGAAACTATAGACCTGTCAGTCTGACCTCTGTGGTAGGGAAAGTGATGGAGTCACTTCTGAAGGAAAGAATAGTTGAGTACCTAGAGGTCAGTGGAGCACAGGATCCAAGGCAGCATGGGTTCACAGTGGGAAGGTCATGTCAGACGAATCTAATAGATTTCTTTGACTGGGTGACCAAAGTAGTAGACCAGGGAGGGGCTGTGGACATGGCCTACCTAAACTTTAGCAAGGCATTTGACACAGTCTCACTCAAAAGATTGATAGTCAAATTAACCAGCCTGGGAGTGGGTCCCAGGGTGGTAGCCTGGTTAAAACATTGGCTGGACAACAGGACACAGAAGGTAATTGTAAATGGAGTCCACTCTGAAGAAAGGGCGGTTACTAGTGGGGTACCGCAGGGTTCAGTACTGGGTCCTGTCCTTTTTAATGTCTTCATCAGTGACATTGCAGAGGGACTGAAGGAAAGTATGCCTTTTGCAGATGACACAAAGATCTGCAACAGGGTTGATACACAAGGAGGCATGGAAAGGATGAAAAGGGACTTGGCAAGGTTGGAGGAATGGTCAGACGTATGGCAGCTAGGATTCAATGCAAAAAAGTGCAAAATAATGCACCTGGGAAACAAGAACCCAGGGGAAGAATACACAATGGGTAGGGAGGTAGTAACAACAACAAAACAGGAAAGGGACCTGGGGGTAATCATATCAGATGACCTTAAGGTTAGCAAGCAATGTGAGAAGGCAGTAGGGAGGGCAGAGGGTATACTGGGATGTATAGGGAGAGGCATCAGCAGCAGAAAACAGGAAGTTGTTATCCCTCTGTACAGACAGTTGGTGAGACCCCATCTGGAATACTGTGTCCAGTTCTGGAGACCCCATCTCCGCAAGGACATAGACAGGATAGAGGCAGTCCAGAGGAGGGCAACTAAAATGGTGCAAGGTCTGCAAGAGAAGCCGTATGAGGAGAGACTAAAGGAGCTTAATATGTATACCCTTGAGGAAAGAAGGGAGAGGAGGGACATGATAGAAACTTTCAAGTACCTCAAGGAATCAACAAAGTCCAAGAGGGTAGCATCTTTCAGAAAAAGAGACTTGCAAGAACAAGAGGACACAATTTAAAGAAAGAAGGAGGGCGGTTCAGGGGCAATGTGAGGAAGTATTATTTCACAGAGAGGGTAGTGGATGCATGGAACAGCCTTCCTGAGGAAGTTGTGGAGTCTAAAACTATGGGAGAATTCAAGAATGCATGGGACAGACATAAGGCAATTCTTGTGGGGGGCAGGACGATATAGGCTGTTGGTTAACTAGGATCTGCGGCCTATCCTGTAGATAGGGAAATGGGCAGACTAGATGGGCCTAGCGGTCCTTATCTGCCGTCAAAGTCTATGTTTCTATGTTTCCCCAACCATCCTAAAGGGGTCTGTCTGGTACACTGCATTATCCCCTTCTCTCTGGTCCCGCCAGTCCCATTGCAGGGTTCCTCGCACCCTGAGGGCGTATCCAGGGAAGTGACTCTTCCCCCTCTTCCCTCCCTCCCCTTTCCCCCTTTTCTTTCACGTAAGCACTTGTTTATGCATTAACCCGGCACTTATTATGCACTCTTTCTAAATGTTGTGCTCAACACTGTTGTAACACTTTTTGTATCACCTGCCTTGCAACTGTATGCTATTGTTGAACTTGTAAATTGAATGTTTATTGTTTCATTCCTGTTATACTCCTCCCCCCCCAGGTCGCACCGGGAGACGGACGACTTGTTGCTCAGTTTGCCTTCCTGGTGAAACATTTTGATAAATAAATTATACCTCATGTGTCCAGTAGGGGGCTGTGGTTTGCAAGGAGCAAATTGGTTAGTGCCTACTCATGGAGTTAATTATGCTGTGCTGACTTTTACCAAACCCTCAGTTCAGACAAACAATTAGGACACAGAGAAGTAGAGACTGGGTAAGAAGAAGAGGTCTAGGTCTGCAGATCAATAAAGTCTGTACAATTACACAGGACAAATGCTTATTTACAGTAGTTGGGCTGTCATACATTTAGACAGGGTTGCTAAAAAACATTTGACTATCATACAGCAGTTTATTTTGTCAATTATGCAATATTAGACTATAATACAGCAGATACTTTTGACATATGATATGCTGGATCCCCGTGCATCTGATGGAATCACTTGGATTTGCTCAATTTCCTTCGGATGTGCTGGATTCCCTTGTGTAGCCCAGGCTACTACCCCTGCCTGCTGAATACCACACAGGTTAAGGGGCCTGGATTCTGTTGGGATGGTGGTCGGGGGTTCTATCCCAGAATATAAAGAGAATAGCATGATGCCTCCACCCAGTAGCAGTGGGCCAGGTGTTCTATTGGTACATATTGGGATGCTGTACCTCCCCACCTCCCCTTCCAGCCACCTCACACACTGGATACCACGTTGTTCACCAATACTGTACACCACATATACTTGACAATTTATAGCAACAAAATGCCCATCACACAGGAAATGCAACAAACAAACCACAGCTTTATTTTGGGGGAGGGCTAGGGAAGGGGGGTAGCAGGAACAGGATAGCTGTGAGGAAGGAAAACTGGTTAAAAAGGTTAGCAGGGCCCGTAGACCAAAGCATATACTGTGCCTGCCCCAACTGGTACCAGTGTACACCCCCTATATCCAGAGTGTCCTAACTGAATACCCAAATTTTGTGCAGGCCTGCTAGATGCCGCGGGATGGCTGGTGTTGGGGCCCTTGACAAATTCTTTCTAGAATGCTAGCAATTTTTAAACCTTTTCTCCCCTTTTAGTCATGGCAAGCCCTGGGTTGCTCACAGTCCTGAAGCCAGGGGTTCAGTCATTGACACAGTGGGTTCTGGCAGTTCAGGGATCTGCCAATCAATTTCAGAGGGTAGCAAGCAGTTGGGCAGAAAAGATTTGTTGGAACAACCTCGGACTTGCTTGAAGGTCTAGCAGCTTATCCCCTTCCAATTTGCTTAATGCTCTAGTCGCGTGTTCCCTTCAGCCTGTTTCCAGGTCCAATGCAGAGTTCAAGCGCAAGGCCTACCAGGCCACAAAGAACCCAGACCCAGGAGTGACTCCACAGTCTGGCTCCCTCCATGGGGTCCAGAATGCCCTAGCACTCAGGCAAGCGCCCGTGACTCTGCGCAGCCCAATCTACCCCACTCGGTAGGGGTTAGCAGGTTCTCTACCTGGGTCCGAGTTGCACTGTGGAGATTCTGAGATTCCACCTTTCTCTTGAGCAAAGAAACAACCAGCTCCGGTGTGCAGCAAACAGGCTCTCCGATCCATTCACTTTCCCAGTGTTTTTTGGCTAATGACTGTCTATCTCTGATTCGAAACTCCACCTTTTCATGGCTGGCTTTCAGGGAGATACAGGCTCCTGAAACAATGGATGGCTGCAAATCTTTTCCTTCCAATGTCCTCAGCTTCAACAACAGTGCCCTTTTGGGTATGGCACTCACAGTTCCAAACACCCCTTTCACTGACTCAGGGTTTTCCCTCACACCGATGCAGACTCACTGCAAAAAATCTGAATCTCCAACACCTCCAGGAGCTTTTCAGTACAAATGTCTTAGGTGTTCAGATGCAATATCACACTACTCTCAGGCAGAATAAAGTCCTTTCCAATCCTCGGCCACTTGATCGATTGACCAAACTAAAGCCTAAAGTAGGCCTTCTGCATTTTCACACACACAGCCTGAGCTCTTCTTGACCCAAGAGGAGCCCAACACAGCCTAGCCAAACTGCCCAAAGTCCCAGGGGTTTCTCCCGAAAATCCTGGCTCCTGATTGGTTGATCGTTACTGTCAATCACCAATATTAATAATTATTAGCCCAGTTCAAGTTTTGATCTGCAAAGGTCTTTGGGGCCTAGAATTAGTTCACACCTCTTCCCATAAGCCATCACAACAAGTTTTTGTGTGCCTAGATAACTGATTGGCTCTCCTTAGGGGTCAAAGGGCTAAACATAGCTGCTATTGTACACAATCCACACAGTCTACATTCCCAACTTTAAACTGTCCTTGCAGTCATACTGTGCAGTTTTTGAACACAGTTGCCCCCACAGTCTTGCTGCAGCCCTTATCCCCTATCAAGCAACTGCTGAAACATATTTTAAAACAGTTCAGTTTGCTGCTCACTGCCTCTGAAATATACAGTCCCCCCAGCCAGTCAGGTAACTCATTAATATTAAAGAAGCCTCATTAATATTCATAACTTTGCCCCTAATATGGCACTTATAGGTGGTTTTTAAATACGCATTGCAGCCACTTGTAGGGTGCCTCCTTCGTGTGTCTGAACCTCAACTAAGGTATCCTGGGGGTTGGAACCACCAGGGAGGCAATTCCTTAGCTGTAAGAGCGGCAAGAAAAGGAACTGGTGCAAATGTGCATGCGTGGACTCTGGTTTTGTTCTTCCAACCCTAAAGGATGACAGCAACCCACATGGGGCTGGACGGAGACATGGGGACATAACAGGATCTGGGACTCGGCAACGGGAGGCACGGGAGCAAGAACGGGCATCCGTGGCAAACAGGTAATCCCCACCCTGTTGGGGGGTACACGTGTAGCTGATGGATTGCCTTGAACCTTTTAGATTCACTGGGATATACTGGATTCCCTTGCATCTGCTGGATTCTCCTGGATCTTCTAGATTCCACTGGACCTGCTGAATGTCCTGGGACCTGCTGAATTTTCTTGGTTCAAGCACAAATGGGCAGTCCAAAATGTATCAGATTTTGCTTCAGAACACAACTGGTTAATATTTGCTTCTTTTATTGTGATAATTGCCATTCAGACACTTGTTTCTTTGTGGTATTTTATAATTTTTCTAAAATGTTTAAATCATTCCCTCCCTCTCTTTTTAGTCTTTGTAATATTTTTATGCTTTTACTGTTTTGGTTTTGCTCCTTCCTGGCCCCTCCAGCCCCCCTCCACCCAGTGGACTCACCACTCACTTTCTAAGTCTCCCACACCCGGCTCTACAGTTTCCATATCATTGTTTGACTTCCAGCTTATTCCTGTGGGGGGGGGAGGGTTCCCCTGCTGTCACCAGGCAGGAAGTGCCTTGGGACATCAGGAATGGTGGTAGGAAGTGGCGGGTTTGGTGCGCTTTAGGGTCAAGTGATGTGGGGTTTGTTGCCTGGCGTGCCACAGTAGGTGTAGTTTCTGCTTTTCTGCCCTTCGCTCCACCCTTTTTCAAAGGGGCGTGCATGTGCCTTGCTCACTGGCACCTTGCGTGGCAATGTCACCACTGCGCCAACGGATAGGCCAAAGTTATTTCTTGAAACTTTTGTAATGGACTTATGAAGTCCAGTCCTAGGTTGGCTGTGGGGAGAGGGAGTGATTGACAGCCCCCTTCCCCAGCACAGCCATCCATGGCAGCAAATGGACGGAATCAGGAGAGGAAGCCTGCGGCCCAAGAGAATTCTGGGAGCACCCGATAGGAAGAGGGCAGCTAAATATGGCAACTGCAGAGGATCCCACTGCATGGAGGGCAACAGGATGGGTCGGCAGGCACATAGGAGTGCCATGGGTCAGTGCAAAACAAGGAAAGCATGAGAATTAGTGCATGTACAGTAAGAATTGTAATTTGAATTAAGGCACAGCTGATGCCCTCGAGCCAGGCAACTTGTGTCAACCCAAAAACCTCAATCAAAAATAATTCAGATTTTTTTTTTAAATGGGTTTAATTATATTTATATAATTCTTTGGTAACCAGGTAAGGCCCACTAGGCACAAGTGCCTGTTTTCAGGGGCAACCCAGGAGCACTGGGGAAGTTTTAAGTGACCTGCTCAGAGTCACACAGTATTCTAGTGGAGGTTGCAGGAATCAAACCCAGGTTTGCTGACTGTACCAAGTTCATTCGCAGCTCATTACTGTAACCTCTAGGCTATACTGCTAGCCCCTTCTAGGCTATAGTTCCAACCACTATTTAATGTATTAAGTTCTCAGTGGTACTTCTCAGTTTAGCCATGCCACTGAGTGCTTGCCACAGCTCTGACGCACCAAAACCGCATTCTGATGACATGAAGTAGGGAAGGGGCTGCAGTGCTATACATAGATATACAGTATTATATAACAGGGGTTGACCTATAATGCATAAAAAGTGCTATCAGCACTCCCAGCCAAATCACTTCTCATGACGTGTACACAGGGGAAAGGAATAAAGGTTATCATCACTGTCATTACATAGGAGCTCTTATCACCACTGTGTACACGTCACCGAAACCTAGAACACAAACACAGGAAGAAAAAGGAACTCCCCAACAAACAGGTAAAAAATGAACCCAAATAACATGAAACTATTAAACAATGCACACTAACAGGTCAACCCCTATTATATAAAATGGATACGTGATGGGGAGGCATATGCTAGAGATTTTATCAACACCTGTGGCAAGTGAGCTCAGGGTTAAATCACTTGTGACTCTGTGATAACCCCAAGTTCACTTGCCACTCATACTGATAAAACTGCTATTGTATGCCTCCCCATCATGTATCCCCCGATAAAACTGCTATCTTTTGCCTCCCCATCATGTATCCCCCAATAAAACTGCTATCGTATGCCTCACCATCATGTATCCCCCAATAAAACTGCTATCGTATGCCTCCCCATCATGTATCCCCCAATAAAACTGCTATCGTATGCCTCCCCATCATGTATCCCCCGATAAAACTGCTATCATATGCCTCCCCATCATGTATCCCCTTATAATCAGCTGGGGGTAGGGCCAGCCTTTACATGCTGTAATTTTACTTTGCTGACAAGTGTATGTACAATTGCCAGTAAAGTAAAATAACAGTATATAATAACATATTATAGTATATATATAATAACAAGGGCAGACTAGATGAACCAGAAGATCCCCTTCTGCCGTCACATTTCTTATGTTCTTTCTTATGTTCTTAACAGTGTCCCATTATATGTTAACATATAACACTGCAGCCCCTTCCCTACTTCATGTCATCAGAATGCGTTTTTGGGGGACTGCAGCAGGCAGTCGTCTAAACTCGGGCGTACCACCATGGACTTAGTAAGTTAAATAACTTTAAAAAACATTTCCAAAAAAAATCTAATTATGGCTGAATGAGGTCTCAGGCAAGCAGGCAGGCAACTTCATGCCATGAGAGTTACTTGCTCAGAGGAAAATATGGAGTCAGCTGCTCTTTAAAACCCATGCATGTGCCTCCTGAATCTAACTGAGATATGCCAGGAAATAGCATTAATGACTGAAAAGCACTAAGGGCAACTGGACTGCTCCAGAGCCCCTTAACTGCCGCAACACCTGGGGGAGCCACTTACCAGGCTTCTGAGAACACGGGTTGGTGCCTGAACCTGAAACTTTGCAGGCCCACGGTGGTGTCTGGTCAAAACGCACAGTTGAAAACCACTCGGTCAAAGTGCCGCACAGTTTTGGAGTTAGTATATCTAATCTAGTGTGGTTTTGGACTGCGCAGTTTTGTACTGATTGTGCGGTGCAGTTATTGACTGCACTGTTTTTGACCATGTGGTCTAAACATAGTGCCGCGGGCAACGGGAGGAAGAGGATTTTTTTTTCAGTTTCTGTTTCTTCTCTTCTGGTTGGCACTCATCTGCCAAGTGCCCCAGCCCCCTCACCCCGACGTACACTAGGACTTACCACCAGTCGTCTTCCCCGGAGCTTGCCCCCCCCCATGCGGTTCCTCAACCCCCACCATGGTCTGGATCCGGTTTCAGCTGGCATGCCCAGCTGATCAGGTACAGGGCCTGCGAGCGCGTTGTGCCGTCCTGCCGCTGGCTTTTCCCTCCTTTCCGGACCTGTGAGAGGCATGGCATACAATGACATCATGATGCAGACATATGCTCCCCCCTGCTGTGGTTGTGCTGACCTGGGCTGCCTTTCCCCCAGCTTCTGCTAGGGAGCAGGCAAGCACCAGCCTCTGCTCCCCCCTTCCTCACCCAAAGGAGGAGGAGGAGAGCAGTCCTACCGATGTGCAATCGTAATCCTCTGGCTGGCCCTCTGATGTCCCGAGTTTGCTTCCAGACCCAGGCTGCTGGCATTGTAAGCGGTAGCGCTATCGCTGCTTCAGTGGTCAAGCAGGAAAAGGATTTGTAGCCTCTAAGGATGCTATCCTGCAAGATCTGCTGCTTTGGTAGCTCGAGATGTGAGCGCTGGGGATTGAGCGTCGACAATAATGCTGACTCGACCCCCAGCGCATGTCTTGAGGCTACCATACAGTAGGAGTGGCCAGATGGGTGGGGTCAGCGAATATAACGATGGGATGGTCGCTATACGCATCGCAGCGCATTGGGGGACAAACTCGCATAGCGAGGGGCAGGAAGGAATGTGGGTGGTGGTGTCATGGTGGGTTGCCAAGTTGACCCTGTGGTGTGGTGTGTGGGTTGGCGGCATTGGTCGGCTGCGTACTGGGTTCAGGTCTGGGTGCTGGTGTGTTTTTGTTGCGCCCAGCCCAAACCTTTTTTTTTTTTTATGTTTTCAGCCCCCCAACATGCACCACCCTGGAGTTGAGAATCCTTAAGTGGGGGGTGGGTGGGGGGTGAAGCCCCCTGTGGGGGGGGGAGCCTTTAGGCTTTCACCGTTATCACATGTAACCACTGCTTTACCTCCACTAAGTGCTTGTACATTGGGGGTGGGACATCACTTGGTGTATCATAGGGTGCTAAGCCATAATGTCCTCCTGGGAGGGGTGTATGGGAGGGAGGTTGTACTGACTGTAAGAGGAAAGCTATGACAGAAGACACTCCCATGTCACCTACATCTGCTGGGGCCCAGCCCCTATCCAGGGTTGCTCTGCCTCCTCCATAATTGGACGCAGGCTTTCTGGTTTGGTGTGGGGGGGGCTGGGCTCTGCTGTGGTGGGGAACATGGAGGCTTACAGGAGGTCAGTGGCAGACCCATAAGGGAGCAATGGTAGTGGATTGCCTTAGATGGAAAATGGACTTGTAGAGTGGCCAAAGGAAGTGTCGGGGGCTCCCACAAAGGCTGTCAATAAAACGATTGCAAACCAAAAAAAGGAGCAGGTCATGAAAAATGTATATGGACAAAAATACTTTTTTCAAATTTAAAATTCTGCTTATGCTCCTTGGTGAGTCATCCACATTCCAGCTATGCTATCTCCCTTACCTTCACTCAGGTAAGTGGGGTTGTGTGGGGGGTTACAGGGCTCAGTGGTTCAAGCACTATCATCCTAAAGGTTGCTACTTTTCCTCCTGCCATTGTCTTCCTATGACGTTTGACCTTCACTCTATCCATCAGCAATGTGCGGATCTTTTACAGCTCTCATGCACACAGGGTCTGTTCAGTAGAGGAGGAGCAACCTCCCAGGCTCACCACTGGTGGGCGCTGCAGTGGTGGAGCATGCCATTAGAGATGCAGTTGTAACCCCTAGGTGGCGCTATTCTAAGGACTTCTACTCCTGGCTGTATGGCAATACACAGGATGAGGGGCCTGAGTTCTGTGAACAGGTGCCTTCACCTGGAGGAATGATATTGGGGTAGCTTAACTGCATTGGTAACATTCGCTCTCCTCCTCCTTTCACTTTAGCCGAGATGCTGCCTCTTACACTCTTGCTTCTCCTCACAATGGCCACTCTGTCATCCCTGCCCCCAGCTGACCTACCAAGCAGAGAACCTCCCCCGCGACTGCCCCCTCGACTCGCACCAGAGCCCTACCATGCTGCCTCTCACCTCCTACCTGCCCATGCCCAGGCTCACATCCACCACTGGCACATTAGCGCCACCACCCTGCCTCCTTCCTTCCGCCCGGGGCTCTCTGCTCTACACACCCCAGCCAGACCCTGCCCACCGCTTGTTGTCCACACACCAAGCTCCCGCCCAAAATACTCCTGGATAAAGATAAAACACCTTATCTCCCTGCTTCTGCTCCTGTCCGGGGACATAGAGGCAAACCCTGGTCCCAGCACCACAAATACCCACACCCTGTTCTCTTTCCCCAAAGGACTCAGGATCCTGCACCTTAACACCTGCAGCCTACTATCTAAAATCTCTCTGCTGCAACCAATTGCCCTAACACAGCGCCTTGATATCCTGGTTATTTCTGAAACCTGGCTAAAACCCCAGCATACTGATGTAGAAGTATCCATAACTGGGCACACCATCATCAGACATGACCGTCCAGGCAAAAAGAGAGGCGGAGGAACTGCTATGTGTATCGCCAACAGTCGGCAGTTAACAATAGTGCATATTCCCTTACTCCCAGCCCACATCGACTCCCTACTAATTAAACTCTCTCTCCCATGCTCCATCCCTGTGGTCATGGCAGGCACCTACTGCCCCCTCAGTACACCCCCAATGGACATCCTTACCCACCTCGTCACCTAACAATCCCTAGCTGCAGGTGGCGAGCTCCACACTACTGCCAACTTTAACGCCAACTGGTTAGCCAGCGATAAAGCTCACCTTAAGACTAAAATCAGGGCCCTGAACTTCACTCAACTTATAGCTGACCCCACCAGGCTCGATCACAAGACACAAAACCACTCACTGCTGGACTGGGCTCTCACCTCCCACCCATACAGGATTTTATGTGCAGGCCAGCTCCCTGACTCCCAAAGTGATCACCACATGATTTTCCTGATCAGGAAGGTGCACAGGCCCACTGCCCCCCCCCCCAAGACGCTGCGCACCAGGTCATATAACTCCCTAGACCTAGCATCACTCCTGTCGGACCTAGGGTGCATAAACTGGGCCTTTATCTCCATGGCCTCATCCATTGATGCAACGCTCGATGCATTCTAGACCAGATTTCTAAATGTCTGGGATTAACATGCCCCCTGCGCACAAAAAGAGTCAGAGGGGCACACCTTCCTTGTTTCACAGCTGAAGTAATCAAGACTTGTCACTCAAGGGACCACGCCTGGAAAGCCCACAAGAAACAGGGCACCCCAGCTTCCCTCCTTACCTATAGAGCCCTTTGCAACTCATTCATAAACATCATCCGCCAGGCAAAAAATAATTATTTTCTATTGGCTTTTAATGCAAACATTAACCACCCTACAGACTTCTGGAAATCACTCAAATCCCTGCTCTTCCCCCCACTCAACCCCCCCCGACACTATCAGTCCAGGGCACCCTCATCACTGAACCCTGTGGGGTAGCCGAGGCCTTCAACACCCACTTCTCCAGCTGTGCTGACACACTGCTATCATCCCTCCCATGCCTGGCCACAACGGCCCTTCCCCAGCAAACCAGCGCACACCCACCAGTCCAACAGTTCTTCTTACACCCTGTAACCCAAGCTGAAGTCTTCAGATCCCTACGTGCCCTAAACCCCAACAAAGGCAAATACCCTATGTCCCTGGATGCTAAGATGCTATTCTTGTCCACCCCAGCCATTGCCGCACCTCCTGCTGCACTTTTCAACCTCTCCTTCACTCTGGGCAAGTTACCCACAGATTGGAAAAAGGCCACCATCATACCCCTCCCTAAAGGGGGTGACCCCTCCTCCCCTTGCAACTATCGCCTCATCTCCCTACTCCCACTTCTGGCCAAATTGCAGGAACATCTTGTCCTCTCCCAACTCACACCCCACCTGGATGGCTCCTCATTCTTCACCCCTTTCCAATCGGGAATTCGCAAACCTCACTCTACCATCATCTCCCTTCTACAGTCACTGGCGACATACTCACCGGTATGGACAATGGACGCATCACCTGTGCCATCTTTATTAACCTAGCCAAAGCCTTTGACACCATCTCCCACTCCCTGCTCCTCTCCAAACTCACCGAAGCCGGGCTCTCCATACCAGCCACTGCAAGTTTCCATGATTACCTAGTGGGCAGACTCCAAGCATTTAAAGTCGCATCGTATACCTCAAACCCCCTGCCTGTTACCGTCAGCATCCCCCAAGGTTCAGTCCTGGGCCCACTGCTTTTCTCCATATTTCTAATTGACCTCCCATCAGCTTGCCACCACTTCTCCATCCACATGTATGTGGATGACACAGTCCTGTATGCCTCCGGCCCAACAACAAGCAGTGTGGCAACTCTCCTTCAGGAGGATTTCAACGCCATCCAGTAATGGTTCCGGTCAAACCAGTTATTTCTAAACCCTAAAAAAACGATGTCACTAACCTTCAGCTCCCAACAAAGACTCTCCCGCCAAGCCCCCTGCCCCCCTTTCAAAACCTTGGACGGGACCCCTCTGGACCAATGCTCCAGCTTTAGATACCTAGGCATCTGGGTCGACCAGTACCTCGATTCTGCCACTTATACTGACTCCCTACATAAGAGGCTACTCCCCAAACTTGGCACTTTATACAGAAACAAAAGCTGCCGCCCCTCATCTACAAGGCATGCTATAGTCCAAAAGATGATACTACCTGTACTCGACTATGGTGACATAGTGTACACTATCACCCCCGTGTCTGCCTTGGCCAGCCTTGACACCCTATTCCACTCATCCTGTCGCTTCATTCTCGCCTGCCCACAATCCACCCACTACTGCTCACTATATAGCTCCCTAGCCCTGCCGTCCCTCCAAGATCACAGACTAATCCATTGTGCTAGGTTCACAGCCAAATTCTGGTCCCTCTCCCTACCCCCTTACCTGGCCTCTACCCTTGCCCAACAGCCTCCACCTGCTTACTCCCTCAGGCGAACAGACCCCAGGCTACTCCACGTCCCCTTTATGCACACAACCAAAGGTCAGGCCGCTTTTACCTACTGAATCCCACAGATCTGGAATGCCCTGCCAGCTACCATTAGACACGCACCGAATCCCAGCCATTGCAACCAGCTACTCAGCACACATTTCTCCTCCAGCTGCTCCTGTTTTTAACTATCAACATACTATGCTGTTCATGTAGCTAAGACGCTTCTTCTAAATTGCATCATGTATTTCAAACATCCCATTGTTTGTGTCTATCTGCCTGACTGTAGCTATTCTGCCGTGTGTCTGTAAGGCAGCTAGCCATTCCTCTCACTGTTGAATGTCTCTGTCTCAAATACTGTGTATTGTATTGGGTCTTGGCCCCCAGGTCGCATCTGGAATAGAGCATCACTGCTCAGTATGCCTTCCTGGTAAAACTCGTAAATAAACAAATAAATAAATTTATCAAGAGTCCCACATTCCTTTTTTGTAACCTTCCATCCCTTCACTTATCAACATGAGTGATTTAATTCTCCACTCATGGAATGTTGAGGGACTCAGTTCACCTTGTAAATGAAAACAAATACCTACCTATCTCAAGAGGCATAAAACTCATATTGCTTTCTTGCAAGAAACCAAATTTCTATTAGAGGATGTTGACAGACTCAAAAAGGACTGGGCCGGTCAAGTATATGCATCTTCATCTCCCTTCAAAAAGCGAGGGGTTGCTATTCTACTACGTAAATCTCTTAATTGGATTCTTATCAAATCCATTTCTGACTCAGACTGAAGATGGGTCATAGCCCATTTAAATTCCCCTGTAGGTTCCCTCATGTTAGTTAATGTCTATACCCCTAACTCCGACTCACCCAAATTCTTCCGTAATTTGGCCCAACAAATTATGAACAATAACAACAACAATTCTCCCATACTATTGGGCGGAGACTTTAACTTAGCTCTGGAACCTCAGTTAGAGAGAAATAATTAATCATGTGACTCCAATCCTCGAGGTATTGCTGCACTTTCTATGCTAATGAAAGATCTAGGTCTCACTAATATTTGGAGACTACATCATCCTAGACAATATGATTATACCTTTTATTTCCCATTACATAAATCTTATAGCAGAATTGATTACTGGTTTTCTTCTCCATTCATTGCCGATAAAACTGTCGACACTGCTATTCTCCCAATTACTACATCAGATCACTCTCCTATAAATTTACACCTACTCTGGGGCCCACCCCCTCCTAAATCTCCCTCCCGGCGTCTAGACCCACTTTTATTAAGAGACCCTGATTTCTTTCCCTGGGTTACAGCTCAGATCCAAGACTTTCTTTCTATCAACAATACCCCCAATGTTTCTCAAGGTACTATTTGGGAAGCACTTAAAACCACAATTAGAGACAAAATCATTAGCTATGTGGCGCACAGAAAAAAGTTAAGAGAACAACAATTGGCCGATTTAGAAAAATGACTCAAAGAAAAAGAATCTCAATATTACAAAAGAAAAAATCCAGATCATAACTCACAACTTCATCTCAAAGTTTTACAGCTACAAAACAAAATCAATGAATTCATATCTAGGAAAGCCGAACTTGCCCTTTTAAGACTCAAACATTGATACTGGGAACAAGGCGATAAATGTGGGAAGCTGCTGTCTTACCAACTTAGAAATCAACAGAAAGAGAGACATATTGCTGATCTAAAAGATTCCTCAGACAAATTTCACACTGACAACCCCTCAATTAATTGTATCATGCACGCCTTTTACCAATAATTATACTCCCAAATAAACCCTCCACATCCAGCTTGTATACAGCATTTTTTGGATAAATTGCACCTACGGCATCTCTCTCAACAAGACGTGGATATGTTAGACAAACCTTTTACCTTAAAAGAGATACAAACAGCATTAGCTTCCCCAAAATCTGGTAAATCACCTGGGAGTGACGGTTTTCCCGTAGATTTCTATAAACCCCTAGCTGACACTTTATGCCCTTTACTTTTCAAAGTCTTCCTGGAAGCAACCTCACAGGGCAAACTCCCTCATTCTATGACTGAAGCTATTATAACTGTTTTAACAAAAAAGATAAAGACCCTTCTCTTCCTTCTAGTTATAGACCAATTTCATTACTTAATATGGACAGAAGAATTTTTGCTAAATTATTAAATCTCTGTTTAGAATAATTAGTTCTGAAACTCGTCCACAATTCTCAAGCTGAATTCATCAAGAATAGAACTGGCTCCAACCATCTCCGTTCTCTATTTATTATTTTTTTTTGTGTTACTTATTTTTTTCTCCCCTATGTGCTACCACCTCAGCCATTCCTTCAGGCTGTGCAGGGTGGCATCTGACCCATCTTGTTCCCGAGCCCGAACCCTCATATTGCAGTCATCCCCAAGTTAACCCAGACGTAATCCTTTACCGAGCGGGTCCCCCTCCTCTGAAGGAGAAGGCACCAGAGGCAGGGCTAGCACAATACTTGGCCCTGGGGAACAGCTGAGGGACTGGGAGCGCCGGGACATTGATGGCCTCAGATCGCCAGGTGGCCGTCATTCGGCTGAACATGGAGCAATTTTTCTGGTGATGTTCCCTTGCATTGCATCTGCACTTCCCCCGGTCTCCACCGGAGGTTGCTGCAGAGTGACACCTCCTCACTACCAACCTTAGGAGAGAAGAGCAGTCTTTTCAGATGCTCAATCCTCTCCTTCCCCAGCCAGCCCCCCGCATCCAAAATCCGTTCCCAAACCCAGGTCACCGGCGTGCCTCAAGGTAAGGCGCCAGTGCCTCAACCCTCTGCACCACTGGGCCAGCACCATTCTCTATTTAACTTAATCTATAAAGCAAAATCCCTTAGATCACCAGCCACTGTTACAGCTATTGATTTTGAGAAAGCATTCGATTCTCTCAGTTGGAACTATTTATACCATGTATTATCCCATTTTGGTGTCACTAATAAATTCTGTGCATGGATTCAATTATTATACAGTTTATCCTCCACTCAAGTACTCACTAACTCTATTCTGTTCCCCTCCTTTTACTTGGCAAGAGGTACTAGGCAAGAATGCCCCTTATCCCCTACTTTATTTATTCTTGCCATGGAACCTCTATCGGCCTTTCTTCGTCATTCCTCCTCAATCCAAGTTATCCCTATTGGCAACTCTCATTACACCTCACTGTCACATGCTGATGACCTCCTCATCTTATTACAAAACCTTGAAACCTCAGAACAACCCTTAATCAAACTACTCAGTGATTTCACCTCTCTTTTAGGGCTTGCTCTCAATCTTAACAAATCCGAAACATTACCATTGAACAATTTTTGCAAACCTTCAATGAATACTACGATAAGGTTTCCTCTGGGCCCCTCATGGTCTATCTTATCTTGGAATCCAAATTACCCCCTAAACTAGACAAGTTATGGGATGTTAATGTTTCTCCTTTGTTAGCAAGTATAACCACCACTCTAAATAGATGGAAACTAATTCACCTTTCTTTTAATGGGAAGATCTCTGCAATCAAAATGTCAATAGCTCCCCAAATATAATATTTATTTTCCAATATACCCTTAATTCTTCCTACCCACTTCTTTGTCAAAATTGACAGAATAATTGGAAATTTTATTTGGGAAGGTAAAATCCCTAGATTTAGCCACAACAAACTTCATTCCCATTAGTCCGAAGGTGGTTTTGGACTTCTCTGATTTCAAGCATACTTCTGGGCCTTCTGTACTGCCCAATCCATTAAATGGTTTAATAAGCTTAACAATAAGTCACTGTTATGGGTTAATATGGAAGCATCTTTATGCCCGGGCAATGTTGTTGCCTCTTTCATCTATAATCCTCTCCCCCCAAATTTAAAGTCTCACCTTACTATAGCTGCATCTGTATTTGATTGGAAAATAATTCATAAACACCTCAAATCAGAACCAGCCCCCCTTGTATATGCCCCTGTGTGGGGAAAACACAATATTTCTCTCAATAACCACCCAATTTTCTGTCAAAATTGGAAAAATAAGGGCATTCTTCTCCTGGGAGATATACTTGAACCCCAGATAATTAAAACCCTTCTCAGATCTATGCAATCAATAGTATCTCCCCCATCTCGATTTCTGAAACTATCTACGGTTGCGAACGGCATGTAGTCTCTACTTTTCTCTTACTCTTCATAAACCTTTACATAATAATCATATTTCTAGATGGATTAATACACTGTCCAATTTAAATAGCACTGTCTATAGAGACGTTAGAGATATGCTTCCAGACCAATCTATCAGTGCCAAAAATAAATGGAGTAATCTGTTAAACTGCAATATAACCAATATACAATGGCATAGGTGTTGGCTTTCTTGCCACAAATCTTTTAATGATAAGCGTAGTTCGCTCATACAAACCAAAATTTTACATTTATGGTACAGGACACTGATGGTACTTCAGAAAATAGGCTTAATAAACAACAACTGTTGGTGATGCAACTCTCCTAATGGTGATTTACTACACATTTTATAGAACTGTCTCCCCATTCACAGTCTCTGGTATCGTATCCATCTCTTTGCAATGAGAGTGATAGGGCAATCCTTTGT
Organism: Neoceratodus forsteri; assembly: GCA_016271365.2. Lineage (NCBI taxonomy): Eukaryota > Metazoa > Chordata > Ceratodontiformes > Ceratodontidae > Neoceratodus > Neoceratodus forsteri. Next base: position 1,083,142,759 of record CM028135.1, read on the forward strand.
ACTAGATCCTAAATACTGCATACTTGGTATTTTTAATTTTCGCTCCTATAGAATATCCCACTCCCGGAACAGATGGTTGACCATATTATTCCTTCAAGTCCAGCACCTTATACTTATGCACTGGAGACCTAATATAACCCCCAATTTTCAGGATATACTCAAACAATTATCTCAATATGCATCCCTCGATCATACGTCACACATCTCCTCTGACCGACTCCCTCTATATAACAAATGCTGGCAGGACTACTTTAAATATTTGGAATCATCTAATCCTATTGTCACGTAATGTATGGGCCATATCTTTTCTCCCTATGTATTTCTCTACATGTTTTTCTGTTGTGTTTTCACTTCTTGTTTCTCCTGTTCTCCTTTCTCCACTTCTCTTCCTCTTCTCTCTTTCTTCCCTCTCTTCTTTTCCATTCCTTCACTCCAGATCTCTTCCTGGATGACCTCTCTCTTTTTTTTACATACTCCTCCTTTATATACTTTTACTGCATTGTTACAAATTCAGAATACTACATTGTACTATCACAATGGTCTACTCCACTTGTTTCAATTCACTTTCCATACTCCTTGTATTACAATTTGTCTAGTTCCTTTAACGACATCGGATATACTGTCTTACATTGTTCTCTAGTATATATTTTCCTTTTTTATGTCAACATTGTATAGTACTTCAGACAATATGATGTTCCTCCTCTTCCATTATGATCATACGCCATTGTATATTGGAGGATACTGTTTTCCTGTTTATAAGCTCTAGAATGTTAATAATAATTAAAAGATTAACTACAAAATAAATAAATATTTACAGTACATTGAAGAGCTCCCTCTGCACTATCATGCGACTGCAGAGTGTAGTCGATTAGGGTCCTACCCGGCTGGTCGCTTCACGAGCCCCACTGTACTTGGACCCAGCCCAGGCTATGCACACTGTACACATTGCTGCAGTACTTAAAGGGACAGCGCGGTGGTCTGGCACGGCACACTTACACAGATCAACAATACAGCCATACTTTGTATGGATTTAACTTCCCTTACTGGATGGTTGCCAGGCAGTGGGCATCAAAGGAGCCCAGGGAGACACTTAAAGAGCAGCTGACACCTTCAGGAGAACTGTAAACAAGCATAATATTTAGACACAGTTGAGCTTGTATTTCACATTAGTTCTGTATTCCTCCTCCCCATTATTTATTATTGAGGTCATTTGCATGAAAACAAGATCTTTGCTCCAGAAGAGTTCTTCTATTCCTATTACTTCTCCCTACCTGAGGTCATAACACACTGCTTGTGATATCGCAGTTACTCCCATGCAACAGATTGTGATGTCACAACAGAGGATTATGACATGAAGTAGGGAGTAAGCTATAGAGGCAAATGAACTCTAAAGAAACTCTAAGGGCTAAAGATCATGTAATTATGCAAATGTCCTCAGTAATAAACAATGGAGAGGAGAAATATATATAATATAAATATATGGAATAAATATATGGAATGCAGGCAAAATTGTGCCTAATTATTTTGTTTTTTAAAGTTTTCTTTGAGGCGTCAGTAGCTCTTTAAGGTAAGCCCCCCAAATTGGGGGGGGAGGGGTTACATTAACATTTCATTAGGAGAAGCAAAAGCCACTGCATGCATTCTCCACAGGACCTAAAATGTACTACAGCATGTGAATGGAGATGGGGAAAATGGGAAACTGTTAAAGGGAAGCAGACTAAAAAAACATGACTGCATCAATAATTGATTTATTTATATAGTTATAATTAGTGGCCAGGAAAGTTACAGTAAGCTGTGATAGGTTGTTTCCAGAAGCATCGGGGGTTGTGTTCTGGAACCAGTCTGGAAACCAAAACCAGATCTGGTACTAGAACCAGTGCCCATACCAGGGTTCCTAAGACAAAGCCCATATCTGACGCGTCCTGGTGTAGTTCGGCCAGTCTTTATTACACCAGTCACTAACCAAATAAACAGCTAAATAAAACACCAATAACAATGGTATCCGATGTTTAATCCCGTAGGAGTAATAAGCAAAATAACTTTCTCATATTCCTAAAAGCAATCGGTAAAAGATAATCATCTCATGTGCCTGACTGTTACAGAATTACATTCTGGGATACAGAACAAACTGCCTGAACCAAAGTATATGAATATTCACAGTACCTACATGTATGGTTCCCATGTATGAATCTGCTCATTATGTGTTAGCCTAACAAACAGCATGCGTAGTGTAATCTAATATTTCCAACCCCAAGCAGTATTTCAGATGAAACTAAACAAACACAAATATTCCCCAAAAATGCAGTCTTTTTTGGTCTGTAGCCTATGAGAACTGTCAAATACTAGAAGCTAAGAGCTGGTCAGTTTCTTACCACTTTCTCTCTGTGACTCATCAGCAATCTCCAATCGAGACCCTTTGAGACTAACTCACACGACTGCCATGTTCCAAGAGCTTTCCCCAAAAAGTGCTGCTGCTTGCAGGGAAACTAGGATATTTCTAGTATTGTCTCGGGGGGGGGAAGGGTTTCCAGGCTGGAGCTGCCCAGAGGAGGAACATGCAATTTACAGCTAGTTGCTATGCTGAGAAGTTATTTCATATGTGCTAGTAAATGGCAGCATACAAACATGGTTACTTATTTCCAGTTGTCATCTAGCTGGTAATTTCCATGAGACTATGGCAAAGAAACGATATATCAAAAATAAAACAGGAGAGACCACTCGTGAGATGCAGCACCTATCCGGCTTAGGGCATCGGCCAGAGTGTTGGAGGCTCCTGCCACATGGATGGCTAGGAGATCTGCCTCCAGTCTGCTCACGAGGGACCAAACACAGAGAGCTTCCTTGCACAGGGGCAAGGAGTGCTTCCCACCCTGGTGGTTTAGGTATTACATGGTCATGGTGTTGTCCATTTGGACCTGGACCACTTGACCCCATACAAATGGAGTGAAGGCGGTGAGGGCTAGTTGGACCACTTGAAGCTCCAGCAGGTTGATGTAACATCAAGACTCCTGAGGGGGACCAGAGGCCATGCTCTCTAAGCTTCCCCAGATGGGCACCCCAACCCATCAGTGAGGCATCGGTCATTAGAGTGACCGTCAGCTCAGGACGGACAAATGGGATACCCTCCTGCAAATGAGCTGGAGTGATCCACCACTGGAGAGCGTTCCCCATCTCCTGGGTCACTGTCACTGGCTGGTCCAGAGGACCGGAGCGCTGTGACCATTGGTGGGCCAGCCCCTATTTTAGGGGATGAATGTGCCAGCGGGCTCAATGGGCCACACTGGTGCAGGCCACCATGAGGCCCAGGAGGTGCAGGAAGTCCCAGGCAGGGTACAATTGCCCAACCAGAAATGATTGGGCAAAGGAGGAAAGAACCTCGGCCCTGTCCACCGGGAGCCGTGCTCTGGCTCAAAGAGAGTCGAGCTCTGCCCCGATTAATTGAATCACCTGCATTGGCATAAGTTCCAATTTGGCCTCATTGATGAGGCCATTCTGAGAGTAGACCTGGAGGGTCAGATCCCTGGACCACTCCACCTCCAGTCTGGAGGGGGCTGCAATCAGCCAGTCATCCAGGTAAGGGTACACCTGGACCCTTTGGCACTGCAGGAATGCTGTCACCACTGCCATGCATTTGGTGAAGACCCTGGGAGCTGGAGAGAGGCCGAAAGGCATGGCTCGGAGCTCGTAAAGGGACCCCTCTGCCCTGAAGTGGAGGAATCGCTGGTGGGATCGGACGGATTGGGATGTGAAAGAACGCATCCTGGAGGTCCAGAGAACAGAACCACATGCCTCATTCCAAGGATGGAATGATCTGAGCCAGAGCAACCATCCTGAAGGTCTGAGACCTTAGGAACTTGTTCAGGTCATGTAGGTCTAGAATGGTGCGCCAGCCCCCTGTCAGTTTTGGGACAAGGAAATACCTGGACACAAACCCTGGGACTGGTAGAGGATCCGCCACCTCCCTGATCACCTCCTTCTGGAGGAACAGGGCAATGTCAGTTCAATGAGCCGACAGAGAGGCTGCAGACCCTGTAGCCCCACTGAGGTGACAGCTTGATAGGGTGGGGCCTGCTCGAATTCCAGAGGCAGACCCTTTCCTACCACTTTCAGCACCCAGCGGTCCGTGGTGATAACGGACCAGGTGGAAAGGAAGTGACAGAGCCATCCCCCCCATGGGGGGAACCCAGGGAGGAGTGATGAGGTTGGGGGCAACACCCCTCAACCCATCACTGGGCAGGCTTGGAGGAAGAATCAGCTGAGGGGCCTCCTGGACCTTTCACTCCCAGCTTCCTGCTGGAGGAAGCAGCAGGCTTGGCTTTGGGGTGCCAAGTGCGAGCCTGCTGGCCCTGATGCTGGTGTTGCTGGTCCAGATGTGCCACAGGGGCTGAAGGCCGAAAGGACTTACACTGCTGCTGGCGGCCTTTGTCCTTCTGGGCAGACGTGACTGAGTCCAAGGTCGCATTGGACTTCTCGATCCTCTGCAGATGGCCCTCCACCCCGGGACTGAACAAGTCAGTACCCAGGAAGGGAACGTCTGCCAGCTTGTGCTTGGTATCCGCTGTGAAAGAGGAGAGCCGCAGCCAAGCTCGGTGGCACATGGCCACTGCAGCTGCTACTGACCAGGCACAAGAGTCTCCAATGTCTAAGGCAGTTTGAAGCTGTTGCTTAGCCACCACCCTTCCCTGATCCCGCACCTGCTTGACTGTTGTTTGGAGGTCAGCCAGGAGATGAGGAATCACTTCATCCAGGGAGCCCAAAAGGGAGTGTGAAAAGTGTGCCATCAGAACGGCCGAACTGGCCTAATGAAGGCCTAAGGAGGACGCAGCATAGACTTTCCACCCGGAGTAGGCCAGTTTCTTGGACTCCTTATCGGGTGGCTTGTCCACGTCCCAAGCATTTCTGGAGCGCTGGAAAACACTATCGGTCACGAGCCTCTCCACCGAGGGGTGCTCCACGAATCCGGAGAGTGAACCAGTGGGAATGGCATACTTTCGTGTCATCCTGGCCGAAGGTGCTGGACAAGAAGCTGGTCATTGCCATAGCTCCAGAGCCGGGCCAACAATGACTATGGCCACCGGAAAGGCCTCTTTGGGGGAATCCCCTCTGTCCAGTATCTCTGTGTGGGGATACTTGGCCTGCTTTGAAAGGGGTTCAAGCTTCATCCCAGTAGACTCTGAGATGAGCCGAAGCATTCCCAGGAACGAGGATGGGCTCTCATCCACCGACTGACCCCCAGTGGACTCCAGGTCGAGGGGCCTGGAGAACAGCGAGGAATCATCGTCAGACTCTGAGGAGTCTGCAAACAGCTGTCTAGGGCCTCAGCCACCCTCTACCTGCTGAGGTCAATCGGGAGTGAGGGTGACCAACAACTGGTGGGGCAAAGCCTGACCTGACCAAGAATCCTTGGTCGGTGCGCCAGTTTTAGGTTGTGGAGATGGGGGTTCCTCCACAATGGGTGGTGCACCTGGTTTCGGCCGAACAACCGGTGCTGGCTTGGGCTCTTCGATGAAAATGAAGGGTTGTTTCGGCCACTGTGGTGAGAGCCACTTAATGGCCAGGGAAGGCGAAGGAGTCGGCTTGTTCCTGTTCAAAAGGAGCTGCTGCCACATCAGATCCTCATAGCACCAACGTAATGTGCACCGGAGCCTATCCTCCGAAGACGACAAAGACAAGGATGAGCATCACCGCCGCTTTCCTCGGTGCCAAGACCAAGAACGCTGATGTCGGCGGGAACGGCTGGACCAAGACGAGGTCTGAGACCAAGACCTTCTGTGTTTCTGAAGGTGGGTCTGAGAGGGAGCGGGGGAAACCTGCTCCTCCCTCGGTTCAGGGACCATAACTGGGGACTCTGGCACAGGAGGCAAAGGCAAGTCCTCGGTTTCCACTGGGGGAACTGGTGAAGAAGGGTTATTGGCTTCTCCAGTCGACAGCCCATCTGACAGGTCGAGAAAAATCTCGACTGCGTTGATGGGTGTCTCGGCCGGCTGAAATGATGGGGACACTGGGGAAGGCAGCGGCCTTAGCCGCAACCTCAACCAAGTCGAGTGTCGACTATCCGGGAAGGGGACCTCCGCCCACCTAACATCGACGTGGGACTCACTCTTGGAGTCCTTCTTCTTGGACCAAGATGAATGTCCCGAAGGGCCCTCTCCCTTGGTGGAGAGAGAGTGACAAAGCTCCTTGAACAAAGCCATGTAGGAGGAGCCCAAAGAGAGTGGGATAAATGCCGCGACTGAAGAAGATGTTGATGCAGCCTGGGCCACTTCCTCCTCGAGGGCGATCATTTATTCAAGCTGTTCAGCTGAGCCTGCTGCCGTGGACACCGCCCAATGGGCCTTCTTTGACTTTACCGGAGGATAACGTTTCTCGGGGTGCCCAAGTTGCAATCTGGCAGTGCGATCCTCTAGAACCGTGGCCGAGAAGGATTTGCGCAAGTCGAAGGCCTGCGAATCGTGCTCAAGCCCAAGGCAGTAAACGCACGTGGAGTGAGGATCGGTCTGGGACATCTTCTGCCCACAGGGGCACCGCCAAAATCCAGGAGTCGATTTGTCCATCGCAGCCGCGAGGGAAGAAAAAGACCGAAATCTTGTAAATTTTAAGATAAGTTTCGGGTTAACCGAAGAGTTAGGATCCAGGCCTAAAACGCAGAGCGCAAAGGAGGGAACCTGAGCTTCCAAGCGGTAAGGAAGGTCTGGCATCATGGGGCAGAGCCGAGAGTTTTATCACCCAGGTGGCTGGGAGGAGTCAGCTTGAAGACCTTATGGCAAGATTTAAAGTGGCAAGAAACCTGCCAGTAAGTGTGGATTGAACAACATATCCATGTCCCTAGAAACAACAATTTTCAGAATGGCTGCAGCTTATCCCTCATGAAAGTAACTGCTGAGATTTCATACGAACATGCATATGAACATACAAAATTGCCAGCAGATACAGGCCATATGGTCTATCTAGTCTGCATGAGTGTGAAGCACTTCAGTCCATTAGACTGCAGCTGCCCCCCCATTAACTCTTCCCTCCCCAACAGCCCCCATGTACTTTCCCCTTGAATTTGTCCAACTCCCTCTTGAAGCACCTCACAGTCTGCACTGATACGAGTTGCTCAAGCAGTGCATTCAACCCTGTTACCACTCTTTCAGTGAAGTAGTGCCTCCTCCTTTCCCTTCTGAATCTGCCCCTCTTTAACTTAAAGGAGTGCCCTCTGGTATCTCTTTCATTCTGGAGAGTCAATCCACCCTGGAAGCCTACTCTGTTCATCTCCTTCAGGTACTTGAAAGTCTTGATCATGTCCCTCTCTCTCTCTCTCTCTTCTATCCTCCAGGGTATATATGTTGAGCTCTTTTAGTCATTCTTCATAAGTTCTATCCCTGAACCCCTGGATCATCTTTGTTGCTTTTCCCTGCACTGCCTCCAGTAGTTTGAGATCCCTTTTCAAGTATGGGCACCAGAACTGCATGCAGTACTCCAAGTGCAGCCTCACCAGGGACCTGTACAGGGGCAATATGACTTTGTTATATCTGGATGTAATCACCCTTGTTATGCACCCTAGCATCCTGTTATCCTTAGCCGCTGCCTTCCTACACTGGGCCGAGTGGTTTAATTCCCCACCCCAGTCACCAGCACTCCGAGATCCTTCTCCTCGTTGGATGTGCACAATTTGATACCATCCATCCAGTAGCTGTATCCTGGGTTTTTGGCTCTGAAATGCATCACCTTGCACTTCTTTTCGGTGAGTCTCCTGCTGCTGTCTCCATGGTGACATAATGTCCCTGCCCTGACTGCTTGTATGTACTCCAGTTTTCCCTCAACACACTTTTGCAGCCCCCCCCCCCCATTTATAGAATTTAGTTTCTCTATTTTGTGGTGAAAGTACAGAGCTTTGCTCCCCGCACCCAACCATTTTATTTATGTTTTTTATCCTCCTCTCCCATTGGCTCCCGTGTCTCAAGCACCCCAGCCCTGTCACCCTGATGTTCACCAGGACTTACCACAGCTGCCCCCCCAGGGCTTGCCACCCCTGGTGGGGTTCATCTTCCCATGCCCTGACATGGATCCAGTTTTAGCTGCATGCCCAGCTAGTCAAGTGGGGGGACCTGCAGGTGCTTGGCGCCATCCTGCTGCTGGCTTTTCCCCATTACTGTCCCCTGGATGTGTGGCATGCAATGGCATCATAATGTACGCAACATGCTCCTGCACAATGTGCGTCATTGCCTGCCATGCCCCCCACATCATGTTGCCCAGGCTGTCTTTCCACCAGCTTCTACTAGGGGCCAGGCAAGCAGCAGACTCTGCCCAACCTCCCCCCAACAGGTGGAGAGCAGTCCTACTGACTCTTGATCCTACCCCCCAGCCGGCCCTCCAACTTTCCGAGTTCACTTCCGAACCTGGTCGTCGGAGTTGCAAGCAATAGCAATACATTGTGCCAGCGGGCTGACTCACCCCCCTCCCAGTTTTAAATCTATAAAATCAAATTCAGCTAATCTGACATCACAGTTTAGTGACCAAAATATCATTCATGACGTTGGAAATCTCCTACACCATTTTCTGGGGATGAATCGTCACCAATCCCAGTTTTCAAACAATATCTCTCTGTGGCACTCATGTTCCATAGCCCTTTGACACTGGTAAAACCATTTGACTTTGTGTTTTAAGAAAATTATAATTAGTAATGGTGAGTGAGTTTAGAGCACCCCTTCCCTGTCCAATATGTCAGCTACTGTAACTGAGCCATTTTAGAATTTTATCGTAACTTCCAAGCAATTCAGATAAGGATCTTTTTTTTTTTTTATCATAACATTTTGAAAGTTTGCCTGCTGCTAAGAGGACCAGATGTTAGTAAGGGCCATTCGGCATAGTGGAAGTTTACATGTGCTTATTTACGTGGCCAAGGGCTGATTTGCATCACCAAGGGCTCATTTGCTTGAAGATACTCAAAGAAGGGAAGCATTTGGCCTTGAAAGGGCTTCAAATTAAAGGGTGTCAGCAATGGGTAAGGAAAGAGAAAGTTAAAGGAAAACTGCACCTTCATATCTTCTGAATGTTATTTGTTTCCATGTCAGCAGACAGTTCTTTTCATGTAGCTGTTAAAGATGTGTGCAACTGCTTCAAGTTAGATTTCACACTTCATACTAGGCCCTGTCACTGTCCTGGGAGGGTCCATTTGTGGTTGTTGAAATCTCACTGTCCCTGAGAGTTGCATTAGCACATGAGAACATGATGTCATATCAACCATTTATATCATGTATCTCTATGCTGAAATAACAAATACCCTGCAAAAACTCTCTGGAAACTTATAAACCGAATGGAGTTTAAAGGGGAAAAAAACTTGCATTACAACTTAGGTAGCTTGTAAAACTCACTAAGGTAAATGTGGTATTTCACACTTTCTTGTAGCTCGTTTCTCTTAAAACTACTTAAGCAGACAGGCATACTAGGCAGTTTAAAGGTTGATTACGTATCATAATCTCATATGCTAATGCAGATCTGAGGGACAATGCGATTTCAACAACCACAAAATGGACCCTCCCAGGACAGTGACAGGGCCTAGTATGAAGTGTGAAAACTAACTAAAGCAGTTGCATACATCTTTAACCGCTACATGAAAAGAGTTGTCTGTTGACATGGAAACGAAGGACATTTAGAAGATAAGAGGGTGCAGTTTTCCTTTAAAGAAAGAAACATCTGGGACCTTTACTATTCCTTTCATCAACTCCCTCCAGGAAAAAAGCGGTCATACTGCCACTGTACAGGTTGATGGAGTACTGTGTGCAGCGCTGGAGCCCCTACCTCACAAAATGGACATCAACCTGCTGGAAGCATTACAAACAAGCATTTGTCAATGCCGAATGTTATCTTGCTGGCATTGGCATTGGTAGTGCAGGAGTTAGAGAGATGCATAATAGGAATGGCAGTGAAGTATGGAAATGAAGCCAACCCCACCCCCACCCTGCTGAGACTGACAGGCATTTGGGGGGGTGCCTTGGGGTCATTGACCATTAGTTCATGCCATTTTACCTCACCCTACCCTGCAGACACTGACAGGTGTTGCTGTGTGCCATGGGGTCTTCGGGCCTTACGCTCACCCCATTCCATAAGGAAATACACTGAGAAGGGTGCAGTATAGGAGAATTGGGTAAACTATGGGGCTGAAGACTCCAAGGCACATCTCAATGCCTGTCACTGGCTGCAGGGTGGGGGGGGAGGTAGAATGGCATGAGCATTACAGCCGACAATCCCAAGTCACACCCCCAAAGCCTGTCAATCTCTACAGGGTGGGGCGTTACAGTTGGAAACCCTAACGCCCCTGGCATTTGTTGATATTTTCACTCCATATTTTCAACATGGGCTTTTTGTGACCCCACCTCATAAACAGTGGCACTAACAGTTCATTAGCCAAAAGGTGATTTTGAAGAGCGACTGCACCATTTGGTGACACAGTTGCGAAAATGCATTTCAGGCAGGATGTGAAAAATGACAGCTGTACTGTTCATGAGGAGGTGTAAAAAAATGACAATGTTGAAAATCTGCAATGAAAATATGAATAATTGGTGAAGTCATGAGTGTGCATAGAAACTGTGCAATGCACACCCATGACATAATCATTTTTTTGATTTTTATTACCAAATGTTCAACATAGGCATTTTGGGACCTCCTCTCATGAGCAGTGGCACTGTGCTTTTGTTACTCTGTCCTGAAAGTTGATTTCTCACAGCAACCACGCCATTGTGCGCCACAGGTGCGAAAACACATTTTGGGCAGGATGTAAAAATGACAGCTGTACTGTTCAAAAGAAGGTGTAAAAAAATGCCAATGTTGAAAATCTGGAGTGAAAATATTAAAAACTGGCAAAGTTACAAGCGTGTGTGCAAGCTGCACAACGCACATTCATAACGCAGTCATTTTTTGGAATTTTTTCACCAAATTTGCAACATGGTTTTTTTCAGACCCCACCTCATGAACAGTGGCACTGTTGTTTTATTAGTCAGTCGCAAAAGGTGACTCCCTGCAGTGACCACAAAATCACCTTCTGGGACCGAGTAACAAAATGACAGTCATGTGTTCATGAGGTGGGGTCCCAAGAATCCCATGTGGAAACATTGGAGCCAAAATTCAAAAAAATGGCTGCGATATCCACCTAAGTTGAAACCCCCCATTGATGCCATTATAAAGCTTATCATGATTTTCTTCATTTTGCAGTCGGCTTTTGAAGAGTTCAGTGTGTCCTGCTCCACTGAAGATCGTAGCACCAGACTTTTGGAGGTAAATATGGGGTGAGGGGGGTGCGGTGAGGTGGGGTGCACAGAGGATGGGTGCGGGTTGGAGAGGGGGAAGGGTGGCTGGATGACAAGAAACCATTTTCTTTTTTACAGGGACAAAAAGAAAAGGACGTCGGTGGAGGGTTTTCTTTATTTACAGGTTTAAAAAAATACTTTGGGGCAGACTGGGGTGGGCTCCCAGTGTACCACATGTGTTTGGGATGGGGGGGGACTGATGCCAGTGGGGACTGGGCATCTCTGTCGGCAAACAGAGTGGAGGGGACATGATACCGATGGGGACTGGCCACCCCCATCGGCAAACAAATTAAGCATGAGAGGGGACACATGATGCTGACAGGGATTGGGCACCCCCATTGGCAAACAAATTGAACTAGGGGGTCATGCCGACATGGGGATTGGGCACCCCTGAAGTCAGGTTCTGGGGATTGAGTAGCGGGTGGCAGGAGCCACCATATTTATTGGAATGTTTCACCAGGAAAGGCACGTAACGGAGTCTTGTCATCTGATGTTCGAATGAGGAAACTGCACCTCACTGGAGCAGCAGATTTCTTTCAACTCCGTGGCTCTCTTTGAAACTGCTGTCATCAGCAGCTTGCTTGCTAATTGGTGGCTGACAGACACACCCACTAAAGCATTCCCTGCATTGGCAACAACAGTGACACACCTCTGAAATGCGCTATTGCCACAAGATGTTGGTTGCGCACACACAAGCCAACATAAGGGCTACAAAAATGATTCCAGGTCAGCAGGAGCTCTCATATGGGCAGACACTGGAGAAACTTCTCATGTACTTGCTCAAGGAGAGAAGGGGATGAGGGAACATGCTAGAAACCTTCGGCACAAACAAGGACGACCTTGGTGATCTTTAGATTCAGGAAGGACAAGAACACAAAGGGAAACAGTTGCAGACTGGTGGGAGGGAGATTCTGGGAAAAGGCAGCCTGGAAGCACTTCCTCACAGAGGGAGGGAGCGCTGGCAGGGTGAATTGGACTACTGGAGGATGTGGTAAACCAGAAAATAATTGGGGTAATTTAAGGCAGGATGGGACAGGATCAAGCGAGGGTGTGGAGCATCATCTAAGATAAAATACATGTGCTCTGCATCGACTCGTTAGACTGACAGGTGTTTTTCTGCTGGAAATGTCATGTGTTGTATGTTCAGCGTTGTGGAGTTCTGGTGGTGCAATCTTATAACAGGCTTACCCGTGTACTGTTTGTTTGCACACGCTCTGCAGACCAACAGAGAAAGGATTTTGCAAAGCAAAAAAAAAAGAAAGAAATATTAAATGAAAAAAAAAGGTAAGCAGAGCAACTGCAGAGAGACAGAGAGAGAGATGTCAGAAGAAAGGGAGTTCTTATGAGCCACAGTATGGGGGGCTAGGGTGGCAGTAGTTAACTCACTCTGTCCACTTGGTGCCATAAAATTACACCTGTTTCTGTTGCAAGTGTCCCTTACCTCCTGCAGCAAGCTACCATTGTCTCCTCTGGTTGCTTGGGAGGGAGGGGGAAGGTCTCCATTCTTCCTGCTCGAGAGTTCTTCCTTTTGGCCAAAGTTTGCTCCAGTCATCCATTTCTGTTCACAAAGGGCTCCGCAGCGCAATCAGTTGAAGAGTGAGTCTGTGCCCACATCACCATGGCAGCACCACCACTGACATCTGGGCTCCACACACCCACTCCCGCATGGGGATCCCCTCCAACATCTTTCAAATGTCCAAGATGACCAGGCTCTGCAGTTGCTTCAAAGTGCTTCGCCCCCAAATCCTAAGGTGGCTTCCATAGCCACACGAAAGTAGTCAAAGCTGCCAGTGATCTAATGTAGACCCAAAACAGGTCCCGACGTGATTCAGTTGTGCACAGTCACTACTTTGCACCACTAAACTGGGACTGTTTATGAAGCCCCAATTCCTTCTTCTTCAGCTGAAAAGGGAGTCGCATTTGCAAAGTTACATATATCATCTGCAGCTCACAACTGGACAAACACCTATCTAGTGCACAGTGCTAGACTGACCCCTGATTAGGGATGAGAGACCCATTAGAATAATCCCCAAACCTTCCTGAACCTCTGCCATGTTCTGCAAACCCAGTTCTAGGGGTGGGCGAATATCCTATTTCATACAGTGAACTGAATATTCGTATTCAGGGCCCCAAATATTTGGAAATTCGGTATTCATATGCAATATTTATGTACCTGTAAGGGGGGGGGAGTAAAAAAACAGCCCCACCTTCCTTCACAACCCAGTCATGTTAAACTGCAACCTCCAGTCTCCCCACCTTCTGTAACAAAGCCCAATGCAAGCCCCTCGCAAAGGTTTAATAAAAACTCCCTTGATGGGCGATATGGCACAACCCGCCCACAACCATGGCTAGCTGTCATTTCCACTCTCACTATTTTGTTGTTAAAAAAAAATCACTCTCCCCACACCCCCACACCAGCAGCACCAACCAGCTCCCATCCTCCTTCCCCCAGCACCCAAATGTCATTAATATGAAGCCCCCAGCGCAGTGAAGGCAACTGCCGTAACCCTTCCTCTCCATGGCTGGCCGCCTTCTTGTGAATGGAAATGCTCCCACTGTTGGCTGCATAGTAAAACAGCTGATCACGTGATCTGTTGTTGTACTGTGTGAGCAAGTGCAGGAGCATTTCCAATCAGAAGAAGGCAGCTGGCTATGGCAGTGGGCGGGTTATGTCAGTTGCCCATCATGAGAGCTTTTTATGAAGCCTTAAATTGTGGGTGCAGGGGGAGGAGGAGGGTGGGATTGTGTTCTGTTGCAGAGGGTGGGGTGACAAGCGGTTGTACTGTAACATGCTGGGCTGGGGAAGGAGGGTGGGGCTGATTCTTTTTCTTTGTGTTTTTGTTTAGTGTCGTATTTACACCAATAGTAGCACAGTTTAGAAGCACTCTGAGTGGCAAACAGCCTGTATGAATGTGGGCTGTGTTAGTGTCACGCAAGTGCATATGCATGGCATCGCTACAGCTCCCTTGCTGGCAACAGACTCCCAGGATCAAAGGGAGGTAGTATGTCCCAGACAGGATGGCGTCTTGGCTTTTGGAAGCATAGATAATGACCACATTTATTTATTTGAAAATGTGTAACCGGGAAAGGCACACTGAGCCAAGGCTCGTTTCCAGGTATAACCTGGGGGATGGGAACAGGAAATACAATAAAACATACAGACCATCAATGATCAGAACAAGGTGCAGAGTACGATTTATCAAGGTTCAAGTGCAAATAAAAGAAAAGCAAAAACTAGGCAAGGTACAATGAGCAGAGTCACTGTGCAAAGAGGAAGACCAGAGAGGGGGAAATTATGGCCGTGTAGGTGTTGATCAGGAAGGAGCCTGATACAGACTGAGTTAGAACCCAGGAGGAGACCCAGCAACAGAGATGGTAGTGGCTACAACAGGCAAGGATCAGGGAGATGGCTGACAGGACTGGACGGGAATGGATGGGGGCAGAGAGAAATTTTAGCTGGTGTCCGAGGGAGCTAGGGGAGGGGGAATGTAACCACCTCCTCAGGAGGAAACTAACCTGGACTACTGCTCTCCTGAGGTTCTGCACTGCTGCTGGCTGTGTCTTGCTTGACCACATGTGTGACATGGCAGGAGAGCCAGGTGGCAACGTGAATCTTCGGTACCTCCCATGCCCTGCTTTTTGCAGCTGCAGCTGCTTTACTTGTACCTGCCCTCTAAGTCTGGCAGTGGGTACTGGGAAAGAGAGAGAGAGAAAGAGAAATACATCTTTGGTGCCTCCTGCGTCAGTCATTGAGCCATCCACCACGAGAGTGGAACCGTGTGTTACAGGGGCTCCTCCCCAGTGCTCCCCACTCCCTACCCTGCTGGCATGCCCGATTGTGGACCCAAGCCTCTCCCAGCAGCCATCACCCAACCGGACAGTAGCCCCAGAGGGCTGCTAAAATAGCTGGGGCAGCACACATAGAGAGGGTTCAAATATATAAAATAAGGAATGCTGGAGCTTGGGGCTCCATTACTGCATGGCAAGGGGCACCTTTCCACCTTCTGCCTTAGACAGCTACCCAATCAGAGGGCTAGGAAGCACAGAGCCAGAAACAAGGGGTTGTGGAGAGGATGATGTAAATGGACTCTCCCACTTGGATTGGCAGGATTAGAGGAGCAAATCAGAGGGCAGTATAGGGCAGAAGGAATGATGGACAGCCCTGCCTGTCCAGTAAGACACTGAATGGAGGTAAAGAGGATGTAGGGGTCTTGAGAAGAGTCAGTCAGTCTGAGGAGGACATAGAGGAGTGCAGACCAGCTGCTTGTGAGAGACAGCAAGAGGCCTAGCTAGGCTAAAAATCCTGTAAATCCTCTCCAGGGTTCATTCGGAAAATCCTGGGTGAACTTCTCCATGGGTTTCACCCTACCCAGAGGCTGTTCAGGATGAACCCTTGAGTTGAAGACATTGCTGAGAGTGTGAGCTTGTGGGTCGCTGCTGCCCTCCAAAGCTGCTAAACTCTGCTGAGTGTATACAGAGATCCGCATCCTGTCCAGTGCCCAGACTACCCCGGAGCCAGTTAAAGGGATTGGCTAGCCCTAATCTGCTGGGGTGGATAGTACTCTTAACGCATTGGGGGAGTTGGACTGTGGGGTTGCTCCGGGGTCCGGGCTCCTTGGAAATGGGAAGCCACTGTGTAGTGCTCTTGTGTCCTGAGAACTGAGCCAGAATGGCTGTAGCTAGAGAGGTGTGAGCCAGAAGGGTGGTCCTGCTTCAGATCATTCACAAGAGTCCAAAGCTCCTGACTGTGGTTCAACATGTTGCTGTGTGCTGTTCCCCGTCATGTCTGAACTGCTGCATCCATGGGTCATGTGAGTGCTGGCATTGCTGGCTGGGTTGTTTGTTTCCATCTTTGGATTACAATTTTTGGGTTTCAAGCCTTTTCATCTTGGAATTTTAAGTTCTCTGCATTGTGCTAGGATACTGTGGCTTGTTGGGGGGGTTAAATTTCAAACTTGCTAGCTTTCATCACATGCACCACCAAAAGAACCCAGGCAACATAGCCACCAGGCCTGCACCAGGACTCTGTTGTAGTTCCTGAGTACCCAGAGTCAGATTCAGTTGTGTATACATAAATCTATGGTTTTATTATTGGTACTAGTTAAAGAGTTTTTTGCACCCTGTGTAGAATAGTTCCTGTCAGTGGGCCCTTGCTTGGATGGGTGCATCTCCAGACTGTGGGGGTCCTTAGGGGGTTTCGTGACCCACATTACAGAGGGGCTTATAGTGTATTGATATATGGGGGGAGTGTTTAACGTACTTTGCAACCTTCTAACTTCTTCTTTTCCAGCTGCCAAGCCTGTGTTTCCAAATAAAAGCACTGTTAATTGTTTGAATTCCATTCTTTTTTTTTTGTAACTATGTTTACACCCCCAGCACTGGACCTCTCTCAGGCCACTCTGCCCACCAGATCTGCTCTACCACCCGCTATGGACCCTGCCTTCTTCAAAGTTGTTACTGTCTGCTCGAGCCCCTGGCAGCTATGAGCCTGAGAAAACCGAAGGGACAGAGGCAGGAAACCAGCGTTGGGTGTGTGGTGGTCCAGCACTGGGAGGGCCATCACCTATCCTGGCTGGAGGTTTTTTTCCTGTAATGGTCCCCAGAAACCCCTCCTCCCTCTCAAGCATGGCACTCCCCTGACGCCATGCCAGCAACCCTGCTGGCATCAGCCATGCTTACCCAGATGTGTGGTCCGCATCCTGCTGCGCCCCCGCCTCCACCGGGGTCTCTGGGATGCCAGACAGACCCACCTCCTCTGGGAGAGGAGAGCAGCCCATTGGGCGCCAATCTCTCCTCCCCCACCAAGCCCGGTGCCTGAGATAGTCCCAAACTCGGGTTGCTGGTGTGATGTGAGGTGTGGCGTCCAGCGCCTCAACCCTCAGTGCCACCGGGCTGGCTTTGAATTCCATTCTTGTGTGTGCCCTCAGTTTATATGATCCTATTCAAGTGTTTATTGGGGAAGGTAATAACTGTTTTTGTGGTCCCCAGAGGGTTGTCCAGTCCAATTTAAAGAGGTGGGTAGGTGCTGCATCCCAGAGGTTGATACTGCACACAACATCTGTCCCACCTATCTCTCTGGTTGGAGGCACTGTGCTACTTATTATTTGTTCTGGGATGAATGCCCCCACTGCAGGAGAAAGAACGAACCCTAACCCCTCAACCAGGTCTGCCCTGTACAGTCACCAGGCAGGGGTGTGAACCCAGACACGGTGTCATGGAGGTCACAAGGAAAGATGTAGAGAGGAGGAGAGCAGGTTCTAGAGGGAAAGAAGAAAGTAGAAAAAGGCTGACTGCTCAGCAGAGGAGTGAGTGTGGGAAAGGGAAAAGGTGTGAGGATCCCTGGAGCAGAGGGAGTAGAAGGCAGAGGGAATGGGAAAGAGGTGTAAGGATAGGTAAGAGGGCAGGGACTCAAACCAGTATTTGGAGGTGAAGAAAACACAGTGGGACTGATGACATGAGGGTAGTGGTGAGTTTGGGGAAGGACTGGAAACAAAGAGGCAAAAGGCATTGCTTAGGGTGTCCAGTCTGGCCATGGAAGAGTAGGGGGTGGTGACATAAACCACATCTGCATAGTCAAAACCCAGGAGCACCATTTTGGTAACAAGCACCCAAATGATCTGAGGAGGCAAACAGTTTTTGTCGTGGTACAAGGCACCGAGTTTAAGGTGGAGCTTGGCATAGATGGTAACAATGTGGGCAAAGAAGTCAAGTTTACTATCTAACCATACACTGAGATATCTTAAAGGACAAAACCACTTCAAGTGGGGTGCGAATACAGGGAGGGGAGAGAGCCTGGCCAGTTTCTGGGTGGCGCCAAAGGTCATGGACACTGTTTTGTAGTGTTGACCTGGAGTTCGTTGGCGTGGAGCCAGTACAGGACATTGTGGAAGTCATCTGCATGCATGCCAATATGCAGGTTGGCACAGGCAGAGGGGAGGTCATTTAGGAAAATGAAAAAGAGGATGGGACCCTCGAGGGAGTCCTGAGGGACCCCAGCCTTGTTGGGCAGTAGAGGGGACAGGACGCCTCCTACCCATACCAACTTGACTGTTGATGGCCCATGAGGTAGGAACGGAATCATTCAACAGCAGGAGCTGAGAGGCTGGCAGAGCTGAGCTTGTCCAGGAGGAGTGACTGGACCACTGAATGAAAGACTTTGGCTAGCTTAATGAAAATGGCCACCGTGAAGTCCTCCTGATCATTCCCAGTGATGATGGAGTCAGTAACATTCAGCAGGGAGGAGACAGTGGTGTGGTGCTTCTTGAAACCACATAAAAAAGGGTAGAGGAAGTTGGATGAATGAAGGAAGTCAGTAAGCCTAGAGCAGACAGGTATCCCTTGCAGCTTTGCAAGAGAAACGAGGAGGAGATAGAATGGAAGTTGCCACTGGAGGAAGGTTATCTCCTTTATGAAGGGGAGAACCTTCACAATCTTTCCAAGATTGGGGAACAGCACAGAGGGAGAAGAGGCTGAGGAGGTCGAGTAAGGGGATGGTGATTGCAAAGAGTGGAAAGATGGAGGAGTTTAGGATCCAGTCCATCAGGACTAGATTTAGACAGGCTGAGGGAAGAAAGAGCAAGCAAGGTTTCCTGGGTAGAATTGAGGGAAGGAAACCCAGGGAGGGGTGGGTGGAAAGGAGGGTGGAACAGAGGGAGAGGAGAGGAGAGGAGAGGAGAAGAGTGAGGGAAAGAGGAAAGAGCAAAAGAAGTGAAGAACTCACTAATGTGAGCAACTACAGAGGGAGGATCAGAGACAGGTGAACCATTAACTATGAGGACTTGGGGAGCAAAGTGGGCAGGGATGGTAAAAAAAAAGTGAATCACCTTCCAGACTTTGGTTGGGGAATTAAGGTTGTTCTGGAGGTTTGCCTTAAAATAGACGGATTTAGTAGGTTGGACAACCCCATATGGCATGCAAGGTGTTAAGGGGCCATTCGCATGCCATGACGGGGCCATTAGCAGCTCTGCGCAATGCTTCCACGCACAAATACATGGCGGCACGGTGCAGATCCTCAGTCATTGCCCACACCCCACCTGATCCCTAACAAGATATCTCTTGCAGTCTAGTGCTCCCTCCTTCCACACTGATCCCTGTGAAATAAAATCTGAGCTCCTTGTAGGTTAGTGGTACCCCCTTTCTGCCTAATCCCCAAGTAAATTATCATGTTCCCTGGTAGTCTAGAGGTACACCCCCTCCTACCTAAACCTGGAATGAAATATATTTTTCCCTGGTAGTCTAGTGGTACCCCCTCGCACCTAATCCCAAGTAAATTATATTTTTGCTGATAGTCTAGTGGTACCCCCTCGCACCTAATCCCATGAGAATGATATTTTTGCTGATAGTCTAGTGGTACCCCCTTCCAGCCAGATCTCCATTATAGGATTCATCAACCCACTGCCTCCCTCCCTGACACACCCACTCTGCACTTCCCTCCCCCACACTCACCCCTGAATTACCCATTTATAGATATTTAAGTGGTATCAGTGGCACTGGAGAGGCACAGGGTCATTATGTCACAAGACATAATTCTACATGGCACACTTGCACTGCGCGATTTATGCCATGAGGCATATGTCTTTGTTCTGTGGGGGGCTCTGCCCCCCACACCCAAGATTCTCAACCCCCGTGGGGGTCCAAC
Source organism: Neoceratodus forsteri (assembly GCA_016271365.2). Classification (NCBI taxonomy): domain Eukaryota; kingdom Metazoa; phylum Chordata; order Ceratodontiformes; family Ceratodontidae; genus Neoceratodus; species Neoceratodus forsteri. The sequence goes on from CM028135.1 coordinate 1,083,162,685, forward strand.
TCGGGGAGCACACAAGTCCAGATTTGCCATAGTACCGTACGCTATTAAGTGCGCGACATTATGACCCAGTATGCACTGGGGATGCCGATGCGGACCACCTCAGCTGGCCACCATCTGAAATATAGGGAGTGAGCGGGCAGGTGGCGTAGAAAGAACTGCACAGAGGAGGGAAGCCACAATGATTCTAGGACAGCAGGATAAAATTTAAGTGGTGAGGTTGTTAAATCCCATCATGTTTGTGCTGGAGGCAAGAAGGTAGAGGGAAACATGGCAGAGAAGTACAACTGCTTCCCCGGAAATAAGAAAGTCAACAGTGGAGAGTTTTGTATGCTGAGTGGGAACACCAGCAGCAGGGGGACTCAATGAGACTGATGGGTAGAAGGGTAAAACAGGCTACCAAGGGAAGTACTGTAGTCTGTGTAGAATCAGTGGGGGGGACTTTAAACATGCATGAGGTAGGCATATGGGGCAGGTGAAGACTGTGTCAAAAGGGGAAGGGGGAAAGGGAAGTGAAGGTCCTCTAGGGCCCTCACAAAAACAACAATTAGTTAGATATGGCTTGCAAGAATGAAAGAGCCACTGATCCCACGAGAACTTGGAAAAGCATAATATTTGGCCACAAAGCTGATAATATTTCTCATCAGCTCTGTATTTCTTATCCACATAATTTATTCCTGAGGTCATATACATAAAAACAGGATAGTTATTCCTTGAGGTCTCCTTGCCCCATTATTATTCAACTTATTTATAAATGATCTTCCAAACTCATTCCTTGAATTCCCCTCTTATTGTTCAGCGGTCTATGACATACCAGTACCAGTACTGATGTATGCAGATGACCTCATAATAATATCTGTGTCACCTGTGGGAAAACAAAATATTTAAAATCATTAGAAAACTACTGTAGTATTAATAAATTAAACATAAATGTTAAAAAACACAAGTAATGGTAACAGGCAAAAGGGGATTAAAGCAAAAATGGTCAATAAATAATATCTTACTTGAGCAAATTATAATATATACATATTTAGGATATAACGTAACTTCTAATAAATTAACAAAACATATACAATACACAGTAACACAAATTACAACAAACAAGCAAAGCTATTACAAGATTTAGCTTCAAATATGGAGGTTCTTCAGTATTACCAACGTTAAGAGCAATGGAAATGAAGTTAACACCAATAGCACTCTTTGCAGTCGAGGTATGGTATACAGAAAAAATTACATTTTGGAAAAGCCATTCACTCAGATACGTAAAACTATATTACAACTCCCTAAAACAATAGCATCTCATATAGTAAGATCTGAATTGGGAAGGGTAGAAATAAAATATTTAGCCATATCAACTGAGATGGCATACTGGGTAAAATCCACCTATCGACCAGAACTTAGACTGGATAAAAAATGCAAGTTAGAAAAACAATTATGGACTGACAGGGGAATAAAGGACACTTGGGGCCAGATATTCAAAACTTTGCACTGGGTACAAACCGCTTGTTCAAGGTTTGTGCAGGTCCCCTATTTTCAAAAGGCCAAATAGCCCAGGTGAATTGCATTAGCACTGGGCAAAGGTATATTGTATGCAATGCACAAAGAGAGGGGGCGTGAACATGAATACAGGCACTATGCTATATTCAGCACATTAGTGGCGTGGAAAGTGTGTTTATGTGACTTTACTGTATGCAAATTACTGCCTAGGAAAAGGTAGTCTTAATTCTGGGCAAACCAAGGATGCGGGGGGGCATGGACACAGAAGCAAGAGGGAACAAGGCTGTATGCAGTCAGTGAGGAGGCGGTTTGGGTGGTCAGCCACCCTTGGCCACTGCATATGAACAGGCAGCCAAACAGGAATACAATGCAGTAATATTGCTTCGAAGCCAACCATCCTGTCATTGACAGAAATGAGTTGAAACAACACCGGCAGCAGAAGTGGTTTGCAATGTGACACTATGTTGCACATTGTGAATCGTGTGTTGTTGTTAATAGTATGTGTTTAGTGTACTCTGTATCATCTCAGCCACACATGTAGTGGCTCTGGGTGGTTACTGACAATGTTTCTTGTCCAGTGATCTTACCAAGACAACAATGTTATAAAATACAGAATAATGCATGGGGAACTGTGGTTAATGAGGATTTTATGCACACCCAAGGTGTGTGATGCCCCATGAACCCCAAGGGCGAAGTCCGAGAAGGTGTATCTCTGGGCATCACATATACTAAGGTGTGCATAAAATCAGTTCAGATTTCCCCATGTTTTACTATATTTACCGGTGGTTAGAGCTGCACAAGTGATTTTGTATGACTTTGCACAGCTTTGCATGATTTTGCACAGCTTTGCGTGACACCGAATCATGGTTTATGGGACTCCGTAATTCACAAGTGTAAATTATGGAGTTTGAGGGTCTGCCAGTGGTGGCTTCTTGACCCTAATCAGTAAATATTATACATAGAAAGAAACCAGACATGGAAGAAACATGCTGCACATGGACTGCACTTCCTGTGTTGCCATCATCTGCCACCAGTCCCAACCATGCCAGGCATTATTGGGTACCCCAGCACCCAGTGGACACCATGGCAGTGTGTCCATAAAGCACACATCTCCAGTCCCCCCCACTGGAGTACACCAACACAACCCAGCACACACATGCAGCACTGGGGGCGTGGAGGGTGTTGAGGGGAGACTGTACAGGTGGCCAGGCTGCACCACATACGGGGTGTTGCCACAAGGCTGGGACCATCCATGCAGTGCAAATATGAACAAATGAAAATTGCCAGCAGCAAAAGACCATCATGGTCTATCTAGGCTGCTCGGGATTGCAGCTAGCTCCCTATTCATCAGCTGTCCCATCCCTTCTTGAAACATTCCACTGTGTTACATGCCACCACCTCAGCTGGTAGTGCATTCCACTTTGCCACCACCCTCTCTGTAAAGAAATGCCTCCTCACCTCCCTCCTGAATCTACCCCCTCCAATCTCATGTCATGCCCCCTAGTGTCTCTCCCCACCATCCTCCTGAATAGACCCTCTGTGTCTGTTTTGATTATCCCTTTCATGTATTCTAAGGCCTCAATCATGTCCCCCCAGTGTGTACATGTTTAACTCTCTTAGTCGGACCTCATATGGCAAGTCCCCCAGGCCCAGAATCATCTTCCTTGCCCTACACTGCACCCCTCCAGCAGTCTAATGGTCCACCATAGGGAATACCAGTGTGCCTGTCTGATGGTATGTGCCCCTCCACCGGAGCCACATACCACACATCTGTACAGACACCACAGCACACACATCCAGTCATGTGTTTTTTATTATTTTAGTCTTTGGTAACTGGGTAAGGCCCACTAGGTACAAGTGCCTGTTTTCAGGGCAACTAGGAGCACTGGGCAATTAAGTGACCTGCTCAGAGTCACACAGTATGCCAATGAAGGTTTAGAGAATCAGACCCTGATCTGGTCTGTTGGGTGTACCAAGCTCATTCACAGCTCATTACTCTAACCTCTAGGCTACTGTATACTGTCAGCCATGCCCCTGTCACTGTGAATTTCCCATGCCAGTGGCACGTCTGTGGGGCACACAACAGCATGACAGCAATGTCCACTGTCACAACACACCTGCCAGATGGGCCTGTCACTGTGTGGAGTGCAGCAGTCATTGCTGCCGTACATACTATAGGTACTGCTGTGTCTCTCACACCACTGACCACCTTGTTACTGTAGCATTTGCTATGCACTGTAGCAGGAGCTATAGTTTGACTACTGCATGAAGCACCACCACCTGTGCCTGTGCTGTGTAGTCCTCTGGGGCATAATAGTCTATGCAGTTGTGTTCAAATGTAGCCTACAGCTACCACCATGCTCTTCCAGACTGACCTACAGGTGGAGCTGTGAGCAGACCCAGCCTGCCCCAGTACTTTCAGACTGGCCTACAGGTGGAGCTGTGAGCAGACCCAGCCAGCCCCAATACTTTCAGACTGGCCTACAAGTGGAGCTGTGAGCAGACCCAGCCTGCCCCAGTACTTTCAGACTGGCCTACAGGTGGAGTTGTGGGACGGACCCTGCAATAGCGCTGGACAATCTACATACAAATGAGGCCATAATGAGATGCTAATATGGATGTTTGCCCACAGACTGCCTAAGTAGGCTCATTTGCATGTCACTTTTGAACATAGCAAATTTTTGCCCCGGGAAAACATCCTAGCACCAGGCAAAGGTGTTAGCCCTGCACAAACACTGCACAAATGTATTTGCACCTTGTAAGCCTGTCTGAACCATAACACAGTTCTGCAGTATTTTGCCTGCACTGTTGTTTGCAGCTTTAGTGAATTCACTTCTTTGCTAGCACACACATTGGCCACTTAGTACACCTTTACCTTCCTCCACATCTGTGTGCACTGGGATGCTGTTTTGGTTTGCACTTCCCAGATGCTAGATTCAGAGCTGTCTTATTTGCTGGGCTATTATTGCACTGAACTTCCAGCCCTGTTTGCACGGCTTCATTTGAATGCTATATTCAGCTGCTTTAGCCCCAAGGCTATTCCTTTGAATATAGCATGAAAATGGCTCCGGGCTAATTTAGCACAGCGTGCAGTGCTAATTTTGCCCTAGGGCTAAGTTTTGAATATCTGGCCCCAGGCTGGGTCAGACAAAGGAAGTTTTACACAAACTAAAATTAACACATTTATGGGAGGACTCTAGAAAGGGTACTATGATCTCCAAATCTTACAACAAACTAAGAAAGGTTAAAGAAAATGTCACATGAAGTGGATTTAAATAAAATAACTACACTGAGGTTGCATTCATGGGTATGCAAAAAATAAACTAAATCATACTTTAGAACCCTACTTGACACACAGCACAGAGAAACAAGAGCAGAAGCTCTTTACTGCATTCAGACTGGAGATATATCCTTCGAAATACCTTAGATATCTTTATAACAAAGAATTCATACAGATAACTTAAAATATGACTGTAACACAGATTCATTGGAAACTTTGCTACATATCATCTTGCACTGTCCAAAATACCAAGAAATGAGAGATAAATACCTAGTACAATATTTACATTCAGATATTTTAGCAAAAGAAGAAATCTTGCATATTTTAATGACACCACAGATACAATCGGTAACAAATTATATGCTGCTACACCTGCAGTGGAAGTACAATCTCATGAACCCTAGAGAAAAAGAGTCTGAAAAATAGTATAAGAGCTTAGCTACTTTGCATATTATATAACATGTAGAAATATATATTAGAAAAATTTCTATTTAAAACATGCATAGAGTTATAAAGCTCCACTCTATGTGCTGAAATTACACTATTACTATACCTTTTGATGTAAAATCATGGTTTTAATTTTGTTCTGTTATCTGTTATGTGTATTTTATTGTAGAGATATAAAAATTAAACAAATAACATTTTTAACTTGACTATTCCTTGGAATCAGCCTATACGGGTGAGTATAATTGAGAGGCTCAATATGAGTGACTCAATAATACTGCTCCCATATAGAGCGAGTAGGGAAAAAGAGCACAGAATAGGTACAGTGAGTGTAGCACTGAAGGATACACACTAGAGTAGACACATGAGAAATGGGATAAAACGATTTCTTTGGCCAAGCCCTGCTGAACTGGTCATATGGTTTAGTGGCTTGAGCCTCTGCTCAAGGAGTCTATGGTACCAGGATTGGATTTTGCTTCAGGGGAGTTTCTTGTTTTGCCTAAGTCCGCTCCCCCTGGAGTTGAGAATGCCCCACCAAAAAAAAAACAACAAAGAAGCAGTTATTTCAGAGGACCATCGCTGTTTGTGGCAGTCTCACTTAATCCAAGTCTCCCTTTTTAGTAAGGGCGAATTTGCTTAAACCCTATTCCTTGAGGGGTCATCATCTCCTATTGCTTCTTCCCAACCTGATGTCATAATACTCTGCTTGCAACACCACAGTTATTTCCATGGTAACAGATTTTGACGTCACGATAGAGGCTAATAATTTAAAGTAGACAATATGCTATAGAGGTTGATGAACTCGTAAGGGATACGATCTTGTTTTTGTGGGAGTTTCTTTAGTAATAAACAATGGAAAGGCAAAATCCATAAAAGATACATGAAATACAAGCTGAACTGTATCTAAATATTATGTTTCCCAAAGTTTTCCCAAAGATGTCATCTGCTCTTTAATGGGTTATTGGGCCTTTTTGTGACAACGTCTATGTTTCAGTGTTTCTCACCCAGTAGTTATGTAGTGTAATCCATCTGACTGGTACACAGCCAGTCATCCACCCAGACTTACCTACTGCACCCCATATTTAGTGCAATGGAAACATAGAAACATAGACTTTGATGGCAGATAAGGACCGCTTGGCCCATTTCCCTACCTATTGGATAAGCTGCAGTTCCTAGTTAACCCACAGCCTACTTCTTCCTGCCCCCCACCAGAACTGCCTTATGTCTGTCCCATGCATTCTTTAATTCTTCCCACTGTTTTTGACCTCACAACCTCCACAGCTTGGCAGTTCCATGCATCCACCACCATCTCTGTGAAAAAAATACTTCTTCACATTGCCCCTGAGCCATCCACCTCTATCTTCAAATTGTGCCCCCTTGTTCTTACACATCTTTTTTTCTAAAAGATGCTACCCTCTTGGACTTTGTTGATTCTCTTGAGGTACTTGAAAGTTTCTATCATGTCCCCCCTCTCCCTTCTTTCCTCGAGGGTATACATATTAAGCTCCTTTAGTCTCTCTTCATATGGCTTCTGTTGCAGACCCTGCACCATTTTAGTTGCCCTCCTCTAGACTGCCTATATCCTGTCTATGTCCTTGCGGAGATGGGGGCTCCAGAACTGCACACAGTACTCCAGATGGGTCTCACCAACTATCTGTGCAGAGGCATAATGACTTCCTGTTTTTTTACTGGTGATGCCTCTCCCTATATATCCCAGTATACCCCCAGCCCTCCTTACTGGCATCTGACATTGCTTGCTTGCCTTTAGGTCATCTGATATGACTACTCCCAAGTCCCTTTCCATTTTTGTTGTTAATACCTCCCCCCACATGTGTACTCTTTCCCTGGGATTTTGTTTCCCAGGTGCATTACTTTGCACTTCTTTGCATTGAATCTAAGCTGCCATACTTTTGACCATTCCTCCAACTTTGCCAAGTCCTTTCTCATCCTTTCCACCCCCGTTGTGTATCAACCCTGTCGCAGATATTTGTGCTGTCTGCAAAGAGGCATACTTTTCCTTCCAGTCCCTCTGCAATGTCACCTATAAAGACGTTAAAAAGGACATTCAAAAAGGACCAGACCCAGTACTGAACCCTGTGGTACCCCGCTACTAACCCCCATTCTTCAGAGTTACCCTCTGTGTCCTGTTGTCCAGCCAATTTTTTACCCAGGCCACCACCCTGGGATCCACTCCCAGACTGGCTAATTTGTTTATTAATCTTTTGTGTGGGACTGTGTCAAATGCCTTGCTAAAGTCTAGGTCAGCCATGTCCACAGCCCCTCCCAGGTCTACTGCTTTGGTCACCCTGTCAAAGAAATCTATCAGATTCATCTGGCATGACCTTCCCGCTGTGAATCCATGCTACCTTGGGTCCGGTGCCCCACTGGCCTCTAGGTACTCCACAATTCTTTCTTTCAGAAGTGATTCCATCATTTTCCCTACCACTGAGGTCACGCTAACAGGTCTGTAGTTTCCTGCCTCTACTTTGCTCCCATTTTTGTGAAGGGGAATCGCATCTGCCCTCCTCCAGTCCTTAGGTACCACGCCATCCTCCCACGGTTTGTTAAAAAGGATAGTTAGTGGTGTCACTAGTTCTCCCTTTAGTTCTTTTAGAATTCTGGGGTGAATCCCATCAGACCCCATTGCTTTGTCCACCTTCAGATTTAGGCGTTCTTTCAGAACCCTTTCTTCTGTGAAAGGACTGGTATTGACCCCCCATCCAGAGTGCTTCTATTGACTGGATTAGGTACCTCCCCCTCCTCTTCTTTTGTGAATACTGAGCAGAAGTATTCATTTAGTATACCTGCTTTTTCACTGTCCCTCTCTGCCCACCCACACTCCCCTTTATTAAGCCTCACTATCCCTCCCTTGGTCTTTCTTCGCTCCCTGATGTGCCTATAAAAGGTTTTATCCCCCTTCTTAACCGAGTTGGCTGTCTTTTCCTCAGTTTTGGCCTTTGCTATTCTGACTGCCTTCCCCATTTCCTTCTGTTTAACTGGTACAGTTCTCTGTCCTGCTCCTTCTGTGTTTCCCTATACTTCCTAAGTGCTATCTTTTTCTCCGTAACCTTCCCCGCCACCTCTTTTGAGAACCATAGTGTTATTTTCTTTTGCTTTATTTGCTTCACACAAAGGTTTTCTGCCTCTGTGATGGCAGTTTTGATGTTTCCCCATTGTTCCTCCACCCCTCCTTCTTGCCTGTTTGCTAGTGATTTTCTGAGGCACTCATTTATTTTGACTTAGCCCTCCTAAAGTCCAATACCCTCACTTTTGTATGGCTTGACTCTGCGGTTGTGTTTATCATGAACCACACTGTTTGGTGGTCACTTTTTTCCATATGGCTACACACTTCTAGATCCGAGATCCTCTCTCCATCTCCCTTTGAGAGTACCAGGTCTAAGATTGCTCCCTCCTGAGGGGGTTCCAGCATTAGCTGTCTGAGGCATGCCCCCTGTAGGGCATCAAGAATGACCCTGCTCTTGGATGTGGCTGCAGCAAAGGTGCTCCAGTTAACATCTGACATTTTCAGGTCCCCCATCAACAGTATCTCCCCTTTTTCTGCCATCCTAAGGATGCCTTCTAGCATTTCCTTGTCCTATTCCTCCCCCTGAGATCGGGGGGCTGTATACAATTCCTGTGCAGATTGTGGTTTCATTTTCAGTCTCCAGAGTGATCCACAGTGCCTCCTCTCCTCCCTGTTTATGCTTTAGTTCCATTGCTTTGATCCCTTCCCTTCCCTTACATAGAGAGCTACTCCTCCTCCTCTCCTACCCTACCTGTCCCTCCTGTAGATAGTGTATCCTGGTATGTTGACATCCCAGTCATGGTTCTCTGTGTACCATGTTTCTGTGACTGCCATAAAATCAAGGCATCCCTCTTTAATTAAGGCCACCAGTTCAGGGAGCTTGTTACCCAGACTATGGGCATTGGTACTTATTGCCCTCCATTTTTTGATAGCCTTGCCCCTTTTCACCCCATCCCTGTCCTTACTGCCTTTGCCTTTTTCTCCATTTACCCCTGCCCTTCTCCCTATCGATTTCTCTATTTTGGTGTTTACCTCACTAACTACCCTGATTTTGGGGGGGGGGGCTAGGATTTCCCTGCTCCTTTTCAGTGCCCCCCCCCAGCTTGTTTAAATGTTTGCCAATGAAGCATTTAAATCTATCACCTAGGATTCTGGTTCCCCTCTTAGACAGATGCAGACCATTGCACCAGTATAGGCCTGCATCCCTCCAGGTGGACCCCCAGTCCCCAATGAAGCAAAATCCCTGAGCTCTGCACTTGTTTTTCAACCATTGATTGAATCCCATGGTGCAGAGCACTCTAGCCTCACCCATGCCATAGACAGGCAGCACCTCCAAGAAGGTTACCGTGTGTGCTACTTGTGTAAGGCCCCTCCCCAACTCCATAAACTCCTCCTGCACTGCTCTGATCCCTTTCCCAGTAAGGTCATTTATCCCTCAGTAGAGAATGACATCCAGCTCCCACCTCCATGCAGCTGCTCCCATGATCCTGAGGATACACTCCCTGTCCCTCAAGCCATGGTGCTAGACAGGCACCTTACCTCCCTTCCTCTCTCCCCCCTTCCCCAGTTCTACCTCTCTAACAATTTAGTACCCCACCAGGAGTTGTTTCTTTCCCCTGTGAGGTACCATGCCACCCTCATGTGGGTCTCCTTTGTGGAGGATCCCAACATCCACCTTGTTCTCCACTGCAGGTGCCTCCATAGAGGAACCGCACTTTGCTAGAATGGCATATGGATTGTGGAGAGATACAACTGAAAGGATGTGCCTCCCTTTTTCACCATCCTCACCCTCCCTGAGCCCACTGTGGTACAACCGCTCTTCTTTCTTGGCAACTTCTGAGGCAGCAGTGGTGGCCCTGGTGGTCCCTGGGTGGGAGAGGTGGTCCCCCAAATCCTGGCCAACTCAGCCTGGAGGCGAGCAACCTCCTCCCTGAGCCCAGATAACTGCCTGCAGATGGGACAGCACCGCATCCTCCAGAATGTCTCCTGGACGACTGCTGCTCCACAGCCACTGCACCACTCCCATCATGTCTGATTTGTGGTCCCTCAACTGCTGTTTTGTATGCTTACTCTTTCCTCTCTCTGTTTACTTTTTTTCTCTCTACTTTCCTACTGCCTCCATGTCCTTACAGCTCCTGTCCTTCCTGTTCTGAGACACTAAGTTCCTGTATTCCTCAGTGAAGAAGGAAACCCTCTACTTTACCCTGCATACTGTACCCTGTATACGGACCTTCGAAAATGGCACATTTCTCCATGGGAGCAATCACCGTAGCCAGACACAGACTGGTGCTGTGATCCTTATATCCTTGTTTCCAACTGTGCCATACCTACTTTGACCAGCAGAGGGATGCTGTTTGTAAGCAGCAAACCCGTTCGTGCTCAACTTTGGGCTTCATTTCAAGTCATTATTTGCGAACATGCTTTTTGCACTAGCAGTGCACTCCAAGCTTGTTCGAACATAGCAGAAGTTGCTCCATGCACTTTCCTGCTCCAAGGCTCAGGATTTTAGGAGAGGAATTTCATATTTTCCAAGATCCTGTGTAATGTTTTAAATGAAGCATTTAAATGAAACTCTCACTTTACTGCTGACTTGTATTCAGATCATTATTTTCTCTTTTCAATACTATCCCCATTTTTATTTTCTTTATTTTGTGTGTGTGTGTGTGTGTGTGTGTGTGTGTGTGCACGTGTACTTGTTAAGATATAGATTCTACGACTTCTTTCTTATGAATGACTGGGTGACAAGTACCTTGGACCTGGGTAGACTAGTGGACATTCTCTTTCTTGACTTCAGCAAGGCATTTGACTCTGTTCCTCACAGGGGCCTGTTGGATAAGCTGGGAGAAATGGGGGTGGGGCACCAGATGATCAGATGGATCGGAAATTGGCTCCAGGACCAGAGGTTGGTGGTATAGTCTCATCCCCAAGGAGGGTCATTAGTGAGCTCCCTCAGGGATCAGTCCTTGGGTCCCTCCTGTTCAACGCCTATGTCTCTGACATAAGGAAGGGTATCAGGAGTGAGAAGAGTCTCTTTGTGGATGACTCAAAACTGGGGATGGTGGTGGATGGGGAGGATGGGAGGGTGGCCCTACAGGGGGACCTGGAGGCTCTGGAAAGGTGGTCTAGAAAGTGGAAGCTGATGTTCAATGCAGAGAAATGCAAGGTACTGCACCTGGGAGCCAGAAACCAGGGCCAAGTGTACACCGGGGGGGAATGCTACAAGTCTCAGTGGCTGAGAGGGACCTGGGGATAGTGGTGGATGTCCAGATGAACAACTCTGAGACTTGTAGGAGGCAGCAGCCAAGGCCAACAGGATGCTGGGATGCACTGCTAGGGGGGATCACCTCCAGAAGGAGGGAAGTGATACTCCCTCTATATAACTGCTCGGTGAGACCACACCTCGAGTACTGCGTGCAGTTTTGGAGGTCACACTTAAAGAAGGAGATCGAATTCCTGGAGAGGGTCCAGAGGAGGGCAACCAAAATAATCTGGGAATTGGGGGACAGAACCTATGGGGAGAGGCTCGAAGAGCTAAATATGTACACATTGGAAGAGAGAAGGAACCGGGGGGACATGATAGAGGTCTTCAGGTACATGAAGGGGGTAAATAGGGAGGAGAGGCAGGGTGCTCTGAAGAAGGAGCAACTACAGGGCATGGGTGGAAGCTGGGGGGAGATTCAGGGGAAAGGAGGAGGTGCTACTTCACTGAGTGGGTGGTGGAGCCATGAAATGTGCTGCCTAGGGGCTGGTGGAGGCAGAGACAGTAGAGGGGTTCAAGAGGGGGTGGGATGGGTACAGGGGAAGGGTTCTGGAAGCAAAATCCAGTGCAGCGAGAATATCCGGGACTGGGAAGGGAGAAGCCAGAGAGGGCGAGAGGGGCAGCTGGTCAGCTCCTAGGGTGGGGGCTGACTAAACGAGCAGACACGAAAGACCGTTAGGCCTATTCTGCTGGCATTTTAGTATGTTAGTAATGTTAATACCACTTCTGAGACCACTCTTATGTTTGTATCTTAAGAATTTAAGTGAGACCACACTTACAACTGTAACAGTGAGTCCAGTAGCGATATTACTATATTATTGATTGAGAGAAATTACTAACATATCAACATTTTTAACTGTTTCCCAGAGTGTGCCTATTTCCTGGGCACCTGTGTGTGAGACATTCTTCACAGAATCAGAGTGTGTCACTCGCAGGAAAAAAGAGGGCTCTGAATGGTCGGACGTGCTCCCTTGCTCTATAATAACAGTTATCTACTGTCCTACCTCCTGTTATGGACTAATTTATTTATGAATTTATTTCTTAGTGGTTGGATTTATTAGCATTTATTAACTAGGTGAGCACATTAGACACAGACTGATATACGATTCCTGCCATCTTTTTCCAGCGGAGTTGTGAGGTCATCTCGAGTTGGAGCGTGACCTCCCCCATGTACCAGCACTGTTGTAATTAGAATTTATGCACACTTTCAGTCCCTGCATTCAGCACCCACTCAGGCTGCTTGCTGGGATGCAGCAGCCAATTGGGCCACAGCAGAGTAAAGGACAGCTCCTTTTCCTAGTGCCTGCACTCAGTGGGGTGCCTCCCCCTCAACATTCCTGCCCAGGGACTTGCAGCAGGAGCTACTATTTTTATCCAGAGGAGCCATAAGTTTGTCGTGAGTCAGAGCATGACCTCCTCCTTGCTCCAGGACTGATATAATTGGAATTTTGGTTCCCTTTGGTCCCTTCCTTCAGCAACCAATTGGACTGCTTGCTCGGATCAAGCAGTCAGTCAGGCTGCAGCAAGGCAAAGGGCAGGCCCTTCTTCTCCTTGAACTCCCTGATATGACTAGTTGTCCTTGGAGTGTGGTCCCTAGCATAAAGGGCAACAATATAAGGATGTCTACTTGTGGGCATCAGCATAAAGGTGTCTATGTATGGGTGACTATATTATGTGGGTATCAGCATAAGGGTGCTTACCTATGGGTGTTAGCATGAGGGTGTCTATTTTTGTGGGTGTCAGCTTGTGGTGGCTGCATGTTATGTTGCCCAACTTGCCCCCGATGCCCCTTGTGCTGGTGATCTGCCTGTTGATGCCACTGTCGCTCTGGCTGATAATCCATGGTTGGTGAGACCCTCAGCCACCTGTCCACAGTTGCAGATGTTGCTGAGTTAGTTTAACTGACGTGCATGACATCACACTCCTTGCCTCAGGTGCCTCTGTCCCTGATCTGGAAGCATCACTAAAATGTGACTTCAGTAATGTCGAGCACATATTCCAGTTACACCAGCTTATGGGTATTGCCAAAAAATGATGTCTATGACCTTTGGCAAATGACAAAAGTGTGCAAGGCTCCCATTGTCCCCCCGGTCTTCACAACCTTGATTGGTACCCCACCTGAAGATGTGCCTCCCTTGAAATACCTAGGTGTGGGGCTGGATTGATGCCTGGACTATTCTACCCACATTGATGCCGTTGACAAACAACTCCACCATAGATTTGGCACCCTTTGTCACAGCGAGTCTTACCTACCATTCCCAGTAATCCATGAGATCCTCACCAGGATGGTCCTGCCCGTGTTTGACTACACAGATTTGGTCTCCTGTGCTGCACCAAATTCTTCTCTTGCCAGACTTGACACTCCTTCATGCTTTCTGTTGCTCTGCTATCAACTCTAGTCTCCTTGTGTCACTCAAGGGTCTGTACTAGGACCAATCCTTTTTAACATATATATTAGTGATATATCAGCGAAAACTACCACTGCCATGGTACCTGAAACCTCCCCTTCTCTCCCATCCAAGTACATGCCTCAACCTACAATAAGCTGGTCTCACCTATTTAATGCACCTTTTATGCTCACCTGGGCTCTCTATTTGACAAATGCTCTATGTCATTCACTTCGCTCAAATTCCGAGCGTTGCTCGTCTTTCTGTCTTGTTTTTCTCACTTTTAGAAATGCTTTTAAATCTTAAATCTGTTACATAACATGTTACTGCTATGATGTGTGTCAAATGAAACATAGAAACATAGACTTTGACGGCAGATAAGGACCGCTAGGCCCATCTAGTCTGCCCATTTCTCTACCTACAGGATAGGCTGCAGATCCTAGTTAACCAACAGCCTATATCTTCCTGCCCCCCACAAGATTTGCTTTATGTCTGTCCCATGCATTCTTGAATTCTCCCACAGTTTTAGACCCCACAACTTCCTCAGGAAGGTTGTTCCATGCATCTACTACCCTCTCTGTGAAATAATACTTCCTCACATTGCCCCTGAACTGCCCTCCTTCTATCTTTAAATTGTGTCCCCTTGTTCTTGCAAGTCTCTTTTTCTGAAAGATGCTACCCTCTTGGACTTTGTTGATTCCCTTGAGGTACTTTGAAAGTTTCTATCATGTCCCCCTCCCTTCTTTCCTCAAGGGTATACACATTAAGCTCCTTTGTTAAGCTCCTCATCTGACTTCTTTTGCAGACCCTGCACCATTTTAGTTGCCCTCCTCTGGACTGCCTCTATCCTGTCTATGTCCTTGCAGAGATGGGGTCTCCAGAACTGGACACAGTATTCCAGATGGGGTCTCACCAACTGTCTGTACAGAGGGATAACAACTTCCTGTTTTCTGCTGCTGATGCCTCTCCCTATACATTCCAGTATACCCGGCCCTCCTACTGCCTTCTCACATTGCTTGCTAACCTTAAGGTCATCTGATATGATTACCCCCAGGTCCCTTTCCTGTTTTGTTGTTGTTACTACCTCCCCACCCATTGTGTATTCTTCCCCTGGGTTCTTGTTTCCCAGGTGCATTATTTTGCACTTTTTTGCATTGAATCCAAGCTGCCATAAGTCTGACCATTCCTCCAACCTTGCCAAGTCCCTTTTCATCCTTTCCACGCCTCCTTGTGTATCAACCCTGTTGCAGATCTTTGTGTCATCTGCAAAAAGGCATACTTTCCTTCCAGTCCCTCTGCAATGTCACTGATGAAGACATTAAAAGGACTGGACCCAATACTGAACCCCAGTGTACCCCACTGGTAACCGCCTTTCTTCAGAATGGACTCCATTTACAATTACCTTCTGTGTCCTGTTGTCCAGCCAATGTTTTACCAGGCTACCACCCTGGGACCCACTCCCAGGCTGGTTAGTTTGACTAATAATCTTTGTGTGGGACTGTGTCAAATGCCTTGCTAAAGTCTAGGTAGGCCATGTCCACAGCCCTCCCTGGTCTACTACTTTGGTCACCCAGTCAAAGAAATCTATTAGATTCAGCCTGACATGACCTTCCGCTGTGAACCCATGCTGCCTTGGATCCTGTGCCCACTGACCTCTAGGTACTCAATTATTCTTTCCTTCAGAAGTGACTCCATCACTTTCCCTACCACAGAGGTCAGACTGACAGGTCTGTAGTTTCCTGCCTCTGTCTTGGTCCCACTTTTGTGAAGGGGAATCACATCCACCTTCCTCCAGTCCTCGGGTACCACACCATCCTCCCATGATTTATTAAAAAGAGTAGTCAGTGGTTTCACTCGTTCCTTCCTTAATTCTTTTAGAATTCTGGGGTGAATTCCATCAGGACCCATTGCTTTGTCCACCTTCAGTTTTAGGAGTTCTTGCAGAACCCTTTCTTCTGTGAAAGGACTGGGATCGACCCCTATCAAGAGTGCTTCTGTTAATTGGATTAGGCACTTCCCTCCTCTTTTGTGAATACTGAGCAGAAATATTCGTTCAGTATTCCTGCTTTTCACTGTCCCCTCTGCCCACCCACCGTTCATTCTATTCAGCCTCACTATCCCTCCTTTGTCTTTCTCTACGCTGATGTACCTATAAAGGTTTTATCCTTCTTAACTGAGTTGGCTATCTTTTCCTCAGTTTGGGCCTTTGCTATTCTGACTTCCCTCCTTCTTCTTTCTGCCTTAACTGGTACAGCTCTCTGTCCTGCTCCTTCTGTGTTTCCTTATACTTCCGAATGCTATCTTTTCTTCTTCCTGACTTTCACAGCCACCTCTCTTGAGAACCATAGTGGCTTTTTCTTTCGTTTTGATTTGTTTATTTGCTTCACACAAAGGCTTGTTGCCTCTGTTTTGGCAGTTTTGATAATTCCCCATTGTTGCTCCACACCTCCTTCTAGCCTGTTTGCTAGTGCTTTTCTGAGGCACTGTCCCATCTTTCCAAAGTCAGCCCTCCTAAAGTCCAGTACCCTCACTTTTGTATGGGTTGACTCTGTAGCTGAGTTTAACGTGAACCACACTGTTTGATGGTCACTTGTCCCCAGATGGCAACCCACTTCTAGATCTGAGATCCTCTCACTGCCCCTGTTTGAGAGTACAAGGTCTAAGATTGCTCCCTCTCGAGTGGGTTCCGAAACTAGCTGTCTAATGCCTGCCACCTGTAGGGCGTCAAGAATGGCCCTGCTCTTGGATGTGGCTGCAGCAAATGTGCTCCAGTTAACATCTGGCATATTCAGGTCTCCCATCAACAGTATCTCCCTTTCTCTGCCATTCTAAGAATGCCTTCCATCATATCCTTGTCCATTCCTTCCCTGACATGGGGTCTGTACACAACCCCTGCGGATTGTGGTGCCTTTCCAGTCTCCAAGGTGACCCACAGTGCCTCCTCTCCTCCCTGTTTACTATTTTGTTCAGTTGCTTTTATCCCTTCCTTTACATAGAGAGCTACTCCTCCCCCTCTTCTCCCCTGCCTGTCTCTCCTGTAGGTTATGTACCCTGGTATGTTAACATCCCAGTCATGGTTCTCTGTGTATCATGTTTCTGTGACTGCTACAATATCCAGGCATCCCTCTTCCATTAAGGCCACCAGCTCAGGGAGCTTGTTGCCCAGACTATGGGCATTGGTACTCATTACCTCCATTTCCTGATGGCCTTACCCCTTTTGCCCCATCCCTGTCCTTCTTGCCTTTGTCACGTTCTCCATTTACCCCTACCCTTCTCCCTATTGACACCTCCTGTTGGTGTTGCCACACTTACTACGTGATTGTTTGGGGGCTAGGATTTTCCTGCTCCTTATGGTGCCTCCCACTTGGCTAGTTTAAAAGCTTGCCAATGAAGCATTTAAACCTATCACCTAGGATCCTGGTTCCCTCCCGGACAGATGCAGCCCATCATGCCAGTATAGGCTTGCATCACCCCAGGTGGACCCCAGTCCCCAATGAAGCCAAACCCTGAGCTCCACACCAGTTTTCAACCACTGATTGAATCCCATGGTACAGAGCACCCTAGCCTCTCCTATGCCATAGATGGGTAGCACCTCGAAAAGGTTACTGTCGGCTACTTGACTAAGGCCTCCCAATTCACAAACTCTTCCTGCCTTCTCTAATCCTTTCTTAGCCAGGTCATTTGTCCCTAGGTGGACAATGACATCCAGCTCCCTCCCTGTGCAGCTGCTCGGCAATCCTGAGGATTCTCTCCCTGTCCTCCAAGCCATGGCGCCAGGAGCCTGCCACCTCCCTCTCCCCTTCCTTGCCCAGTTCTACCTTCCTAACAATGGAGTCCCCACCAGGAGTTGTTTCCTTCCCTGCAGGGTCCCCTGCCACCTCCTGTGGGTCTCCTTGTGGAGGTTCCCAGCATCCTCCTTGGTCTCCACTGTAGGTGCCTCCATAGAGGAACCACACTTTGCCAGAATGGCATAGGAATTGTGGAGAGGTACAACTGGAGGATGTGCCTCTGTTCACCACCCTCACCTCCCTGAGCCCACTGTGGTCCAACCGCTCCTCTTTCTTGGCAACCTCTGAGGCAATGGCAGTGGCACTGGTGGTCCCTGGATGGAAGAGGAGGTCCCACAAATCCTGGCCAACTCAGCCTGGAGATGAGCAACCTCCTCCTCAGCCCAGAGAGGTGCCTGCAGATGGGACAACACTGCATCCTCCAGAACATCTCCTGAAGACTGCTGCTCCACAGCCACTGCACTGCACCACTCCAATCATGTCTTATTTCTGGCCCCTTAACTGTTTGCAATCCTTACTCTATTCCTCTGTTTTTTTTTCTCTCACTCCTTACTTTCTGCCTGTGCTCTTTAAGCTCCTGATTATCCTGTTCTGAGACAAGAATATCCTATTTTCTCAGTAGACCACTTACTTGTTCAGAGGCAGACCTCCAGCAGCTAGAGGGGCCGGAGAGCTACTCTTGCCCTTCTAGGATGGTGGGTCCTTGGTGGTTCTGTGTAACTCACTTCCTGCCCTAAACAGGAAGTTCCTGTTGTCAGTCAAATCCTATGTCTAAAAAAAAAAACTAGCTTTGGGTGAGGGGTGGAGGGAGGGGAGGCAATATAATCCCAGTAGAGAAGTTCAGTCACACAGCAGTCCTTTCTCCTGTTGTCTTCTGCCAAGCTATTAGCAGAATCTTTCTAAGGCAATCTTTAAATGTAGCTTCCTTCTAGCTAAGCCACTACCCCTACTTACCAGATCTTTGTACAAGTAATTTAAACCTCACAGCAGTTAAGTCTTTTCAGTCACCTGAGATTTACACCTACGCCTTATTTATTGCACTCTCACTGTATATCCTATTATACCATGTAATCCCGGGTCACCCTGAAAAAGGGACCTCCGGGGCTCAGTGGGCTTACCTGGTCACCAAATTTAATAAATAGATAAATAAATAAGTGAAGGGAAAATGTGTATATTTGTAGATGACGCAAAGTTATGGAATAGGGTCAACACTGAAGGAGGCATTGAGGCCATGAGGAAGGATTTGAGTGTACTAGGGAAATGGTCAGAAACATGGCAGCTGAAGCTCAACATAAGGAAGTGTGCGGTGATGCATACGGATCATAAAAATTGACTGGCCAAGTACTCACTGGAGGGAGAGCAGATGAAGCAAACAGAAAAGGAAAGGGATCTGGGGATTATAATATCAAACACCCTTACGGTAAGTGATAAATATAGTAAGGCGGCTGGCAAAGCTAATTGAATGATGGCATGAATAGGAAGGGGCATAACTAGTAGGAAGAGGGAGCTGTTGATGCTATTACATAAGACCATGGTTAGACCAGACCTGGAGTGCGGGGTACAGTTCTGGAGGCCTCATTTAAGAAAGGACATAGATGTAATAGAAAAGGTTCAGAGAAGAACAACAAAGATGGTGCAGGGTATGAAAGGAAAACCATATGAGACAAGATTGAAAAAATTAAATCTGTAGCCACTGGAGTTTAGAAGAGAGAGAGGGGAGACATGATAGAGACATTCAAGTACATGAAGGGAATAAATAATGTGAGGGAAGGAAATCTTTTTAAAAGGAAAGTCGGAATTAAAACAAGAGGTCATATTTCAAGATTGGAAGGAGGAAGATTTAAAGGTAATGTAAGGGGGTGTTACTTCATTGAGAGGGTGGTTGAACCCTGGAACAGATTACCTGAGGAGATGGTAGGTGTCTTAATGGTGGAGGGATTCAAGAGAGCGTGGGATGGACATATTGGGTTGGTTAGAGGACAGAGGACAGGCTCCTTGTGCACCGGTGACAAGCAGGGGAAGGGGAGATGGACAGACTGGATGGACCAGCATGGTCCTTTTCTGCCAACACATTACTATACTATGATCATTGCTCCCTCCCTCTACCATAACCACTCCCCCTCAGCTCGCTTCCAGTCATCTCTCACATTGTGTCTCCTTCCTCTCTCTAAATACTGTTTCTCATCCCTCCTTATATCTTTCTTCTCTCCTTTCCCCCACCTCCCCTTCCACCTACTCACTCTGCTTAAGGTATACTCCTTTGTGATCCCCCATTTCAAAACATCAACTAGAGAAATTGGTTCTTCCCTCCATCTTCTCTCCCACCAGTTTGGACTGGCAGTATAGCCTAGAGGTTAGAATAATGAGCTGTGAATGAGCTTGTTACATCCTGCAGACTTGGGTTTGATTCCCACAGCCTTCACTTGCATACTGAGCAAGTCACTTAACCTCCTGAGTCGCCCCTGAAAACAGGCACTTGTGTCTAGTGGGCCTTACCCGGTCATGAAAGAATAAAAATAAATAAATTATTTGCCTCTGAGGCTCTATCTTTCTCTATCATTCCCCTCCCTTAAATATCTACTAAAGCTTTATTTTGCCCCTCCTTTTCCAGCGTCAGTCTTCCTCAGACCTTTCTGCGATCTGCCTAGCTTTGGTTGTACTGTTCGCCTGTGTTACATTGTTAACCCTACTTGTACTTCAACACCATGTAGTCATGCACTCCTTCTGCTCCATCGTCTGTTCTGTTTTCCCTTTTATAGCTATCTGCCATAGTTTTATTTGTGATACTTCGTACTGTTCTTATTTTGTCTCCTCAGTGTTTACACTGGTTGCTACCTGCATTAGACTGTGTTTTGCACTGTCACGATACTTGCCTCATTGCATACCACAGGTAATTTTTCCCTGGTATCCTTCCCACGGATTGCACCTGGAAGCAAGCCCTTGCTCAGTGTGCTTTTCCGAGTAACCCATTTTGAATAAATATACAAATAAATACATAATTGTATGTGTATGATTTTATGTATTAATTTAATGTATCTATATTGTATTTATTTGAAAAACTCAATAAAAATTAAGAATGATAAAAAGGTTGATTGACGTTGAGTGTGACTCATTCATACATTAATCTGTTGGACTTTTGTTTTCAGCACTGTTTCTAAAGTGGAAAAAAAATTCAAATACATATCCCTGGAACACTGACAATTTCCTTGGCTATCTGATTCCATTCAGAGCACCTTTGCACGTTCTGCTGATGGTACGGCCACATTTGAATGTCTGTTTTTCCCTCAAGTATGTCAGGTTTTCTTTATCAGTGTGGATTGTCGGTGCATTTAGAACCAAACGGAGACATCATAAAGGGAGAGAACTGGTCACTGTGACCTGCCTCGAACTGCATCACAGTTCCTAGAATTGTGTGACATAAGCAGGTGAACCTGGAAGACAGCACAGTAGGAGAGGGCTGCTGTACTTGCTCTTCTGTAAGAGCTTGCCTTTTTTTCTGTGAATCCTCATCTGCCCCCCTAGCTCATGGGCAGAACTTTGCCATCTGCGATTTGGAGAAAAAGTACCATGAAGATGACATTGCAGTTTAGGCAATCAACACTGTTTTAGAACTGCTCTTCGTGGAAACTATGGGGCAGGTAAGTAAGATTTTGTTTACTTTCTGAGGCAGTTTATAAAACTTAGCTAATTCCTGAGCCATGACGCAGTAAAGGTCCTTCTTTATCTTACGTGGTTATCTGTGGTAGTGTTTGCAGAGCGGGAAAACCCAGGCAATAAAAGTAGATTGACTGGCAATGCAAAGACTAGTTGGATGCACTGTGTACAGAGGAAAACCGAACCACCATGATACGCTGCTATTCAAATGAAAACCAAGAGTTCATGCATCTGAAACTATCCATTGTTGATTGTTCTGCTCTACTCAGTCATTTCAAAGCCTTGCTCCATTTACGTTTACACCTTGTTCAAGAAACTACCTGCACCTGCTTCATGTAACCTGACCTGGTCTAATGAATACAATGCCATCCCTTCCCTACTCCCCCTGCATCCCCCCTTCCCCTTCCCCCACACCTTTAACCAATTCATTATGAGCATACCTCCCAGCTACCTCCCCGCCCCACCTCCCCATCTCCATCTCCTCCATTCCCCTCAAGACCATCCCCTTTGCTCCCATCCCTGACAAAACCTTCTCTGGCTGCTCCCCCCCCCACCCAAGGGTCTTAAGCACCCCCTCTCATTTCCTGCACTTAACAAGAGAAGTACTACACTAAACCTAGTGTTATTAAAACAAAGAAATACAAAACTATGTATTGTAAGAACTGATTGATATTTATCAAGTCATCTGACTTGTAACTGTGGTTTTACCGTCTTTCCTATTGTATATTAGAAAATGTTATCCAAATTGTTATGTACTTTGTGTAATGGATTGTAGTGTAATGTATTGTATTGTATTGTATTGTGCTGTACTGTACTGTATTGTGCTGTACTGTACTGTATTATACTGTATTGTATTGCACTGTACTGTACTGTATTGTATTGTATTGTACTGTACTGTATTATACTGTATTGTATTGCACTGTACTGTACTGTATTGTATTGTATTGTACTGTACTGTATTATACTGTATTGTATTGTATTGTAATGTACTGCAATGTATTGTATTGTACTTTATTGTATTGTATTGCATTGCATTGTATTGTATTATATTGTACTGTACTGTTTCCTTATGACTTGGAACCTTTGTAAACGAGTCTCGGCTCAAAGATATTAATCCCAAACTTCAATAAATAAAATAAATAAATAAATACTGTTGCTGTACTCTGTGGACTATACATGTTTGGCACAGGGTACAGTATGGGGAGCCTTTTCTTTTTTAACCCTGGCAGGCAGTTGACTCACTAGAGTGTGGGCCCCCCACCCCCGGCCATCTTGTCTCAAAGCAATTACCTTGAGGATACCTGGTCCCAGGGACACACCCTATTTTGGGCCATCAACAGGGCCATTGCCAGCTGGGGTTTGTCTGGTCTGAAAGAACCCCCGTTTTGAACCTCCTCTTTTTTTTTTATCCATTTGTTCTACTGTCTCTGTAAAAAGTTGATGTGGTGGTATGCCCGTGCGTTCCTGAGTCTGACCCGTGCCCCTGCCACTGATGCTACTGCCAATCATTCTGCATAGGGAGGTCCCTGTTGTGCGCCAGTTGCAGGCACCCCCCTTCCCGATCTACCAATCAGCTTGCGAGTTTTGCCTAGTGCCGAGCTGCTCCTCAGTCTTTCACACCGCTGCCTCCCCAGAGTAATCGGCTGGCCAATCAGCAGTGCAGCATGAGGCTGGGAGTTTTGACGTTGCAATATCTCCCCCTGTCACATGCATCACAGAGGAACTGATTTATTTTCAGTTTGAACACTGGAGTGGGGTCAGACTGTAAAAATTGGTAGTTACTGTCAGTGTTCAGTTGTCGGAGGAGTTCCACCTTGTGTTATGATTTCTCTTGTACCACCAGTAGTCCCCCTTTGGCCACAGGTTTTCCTTCTATGGTGGTGATGGATTTCAATTCCTCCAGTGCTTTTTTTCCTTCTACAGTAAGGTTTCTTCCATAATGTGACCATATAGAGTTCAAAACATTATTGGCTCGAGCGACTAGTTGCTGGTATGTTATCAATGCTGGTGATGCACTGGCTGAATGGCAGAATGTGGACTGTGGCTTCAAATGTGTTTTTTGAGTTGGTATTTTTGTAGCGGCAGAGGCAAATACTTCATGGTAATCCCCTATATCCAGTACCCTGTGAGGTGGGCACATGAGGAAGGGCGCCATCCTAACGGCGACTCCTTCCCGGCATAATATCTCACGGTGATGGGGAGGGTAGGATGACCAGATGAGGCTGTGGGTGAACTGGGTGACAGGATGTCGCTATGCATACATGCGCGGGGGGTGGGAGTGAGCACAGGTTGGGAGGGGGTGGCGCTGTGGTGGCTGGTCGAGCTGCATCAAGGCGTCAGGAGTTGGCGAGTGGATGTGGTGGGAGAGGTACCGGGTTTGGGTCTGGGTGCTGGTGCGATTTTATTGCTCCCAGCCTGAACCATTTTTTTTCCTGCTTTCAGCCCCCACCCCGACAAGCACCCCCCCTGGAGTTGAGAATCTTTAAGTAGTGGGGTGCGGGGTGCGAAGACCCCCATAAGGGTGTGTGTGGGTGGGTGAAGCTCCCCCACAGAAAGCAGTAAAATAGTGTCCTGGCGCCATTGTCCTGGGGCACCAGGGTTGTTAGAGTGCCGAAAATGTTTTCGGCACTCTGACTGAGTGATAACGGTAATCGCCTTTAGTTGTTCGCATTTATCACATAAACCCCCTAGATCCTCATTCTGTAAAATAATATGTGTTTTGAGCTCTCGAGAGCCTCAGCATCCCTCTGTGTGGCAGTGCCTGAATTTTGGTCAGTCTCAGTCCAGCCCCTGCAGCAAAATGGGATGATGGAGCTCTCGACAGCTCACTGATTATTTTACAGGCGGCTGACTGGAGTTCAGTCTCTTTCTTTTCTAAATTTAGGCAGTGCCCGAATTTTGCTCAGTCTCATGCCAACCTCTGCAGCAAAAGGAGATAGGAGAAAGTTCTGACAGAAACATGAAAAGAAAAAGACTGAACTCCAGTCTGCCTCCTGTAAAATAATCTGTGAGTTCTCGACAGCCTCATCATCCCTCTGTGTGGCTGCCTGAATTTTGTTCAGTCTTACTCTAACCTCTGCAACAAGATGTCTACATTTTTTCTGGACAGTATTGTTGTGCACAGATAATTTTTTTTCTACATAAGTTTTTTTTTTTAATTTCTGCAGCTTCTGAGTCAAAATAGGTGTATGGATTACTTCTGCTTCTGAGTCAAAATAGGTGTAAGGATTACTTTTGCATTCCCAAGTAATCTGTTGTCCTGTAATATGTGTAGAGTTCCATATTTTGCAACTTAAGAGGTAAGTTATAATAACTGGACATCCTCCTGTAGTTTTTCTTTGACTGTGTGTCCAGCCCTTTGCAGCCTAGCTAGCACAGGTGGTCACTGTAGATTACACACAATGAACCACTGAGCATATAGTAACTTAGGGCTTCTACGGGCCTAGCAGCACCAAACCTCTAATATCTGGCTGCCTGCAGGGTGAATTCATACTTCTGTACATGAGGTTATCAAAATGCTGACATTAACCTGAACTATGTCAAGCCAGCAGGTGATGGCTGCAGCCAATATATGTATCACTTACACTGCAATGTCCGCATTTTGCTAACCTCACATACAGAATACAATTTAGAAATTCCACTACTTCTCAGTGCAGTTTAACCCCTGCAAGGTATATAGTTTTTTAAACCAAGGATGGAAATGAGAAAGGAAAATGTGGGCACACCGGGATTTGAACTCCGGACCTCTGGTATGCCGTTCCAGCACTCTAACCATTAAGCTACAGGCCCACTGGTTACAGCGTCCGAAGAACTTCCTATTTCACAGTCACACATTCCTTTCTCTCTAGTGTTGCTTAATCTGCAACCAGAAACCAATTTAGAAATTCCACTACTTCTCAGTGCAGTTTAACCCCTGCAAGGTATATAGTTTTTTAAACCAAGGATGGAAATGAGAAAGAAAAATGTGGGCACACCGGGATTTGAACTCCGGACCTCTGGTATGCTGTTCCAGCACTCTAACCATTAAGCTACAGGCCCACTGGTTACAGCGTCCAAAGAACTTCCTATTTCACAGTCACACATTCCTTTCTCTCTAGTGTTGCTTAATCTGCAACCAGAAACCAATTTAGAAATTCCACTACTTCTCAGTGCAGGTTAACCCCTGCAAGGTATATAGTTTTTTAACCAGTGGGCCTGTAGCTTAATGGTTAGAGCGCTGGAACGGCATACCAGAGGTACGGAGTTCAAATCCCGGTGCGCCCACATTTTCCTTTCTCATTTCCATCCTTGGTTTAATAAACTATATACCTTGCAGGGGTTAAACTGCACTGAGAAGTAGAATTTAAGGTTTCATTTGCAGATTAACAACACCAGAGAGAAAGGAATGTGACTGTGAAATAGGAAGTTCTTCGGACGCTGTAACCAGTGGGCCTGTAGCTTAATGGTTAGAGCGCTGGAACGGCATACCAGAGGTACCGGAGTTCAAATCCCGGTGCGCCCACATTTTCCTTTCTCATTTCCATCCTTGGTTTAAAAAACTATATACCTTGCAGGGGTTAAACTGCACTGAGAAGTAGTGGAATTTCTAAATTGGTTTCTGATTGCAGATTAAGCAACACTAGAGAGAAAGGAATGTGTGACTGTGAAATCGGAAGTTCTTCAGACGCTGTAACCAGTGGGCCTGTAGCTTAATGGTTAGAGCGCTGGAACGGCATACCAGAGGTCCGGAGTTCAAATCCCGGTGCGCCCACATTTTCCTTTCTCATTTCCATCCTTGGTTTAAAAAATTTATACAGAATACAAGTATGCATTCACCCTACGGTCAGACACATCAACAGTTTAGAGCAAGGGGGTGGAGGAGAGTTCAGATACGAGTCATTTAGCATCAAAATAAGCCAGAAAATGCACCACAGAACATATAGAACTCCTGTGCTTCTGCAGGCCTGGCAGAACCCAGTCTCCTGGCTGTTTAAAAAAAGTAAAAGTCTACAAAAAATGAATTCCCCTCGTAAAAATCCTGTTGAGGGCCTAGCAGCACCTAGACCCTATTATCTGGCTGGCTGCAGGGTGAATGCATACTTCTATTCTGTACATGAGGTTAGCAATATGCTGACATTCATGGCCTGGCCTGTGTCATGCCAGCAGGTGACTACAGTGTCAGCATTTTGTTAACCTCACATACAGAATACAAGTATGCATTCACCCTGCAGCCAAACACCTCATCATTTCAGAGCAAAGAGTGGAGGATAGTTAAATATGAGTTATTTAGCTTCACAATAAGCCAGAAAATGCACCTCAGAGCATATAGAATCCCAGAGCCTCTGGGGGCCTGGCAGTGGCTGCCCCCAGACCCCAGGCTTTTTTTTTTAACTCACAGACTTCAAAAAAAAAAGAACCCCCCTTGTAAAAATCCTGGCAACGAGCCTGATCAAACTCCATCCCAACTGGATCCAGAGCCCCCTGACATCTTCCATGGCTTCCTCTCTGTGGCAGAAGATCTGGGGGAGGAGAGAGCCATCCCTCCCTCACCCAAAGCAGTCCACTATGTAGACTAGGATCCTGGGTAAGCAGGCACTGGGACACAGGGGAGTCCAGGAACTCAGGCTGTCATATAGAGAGTACATGGGTTTTCTCCCTGGTTTCTCCACTCCTTCCTTCTCCTCTTGGTGTAGGCGGAGCTCCACAGTGCCTTGGCTTCACACAGCCATGCCCTGTGGCAGGAGAAAATTCCCTTGGAGCACTGCAATGGTTGCAACAGCATTGGATGTCCAGCACCATCACTTCCAACTGCTGTGGTCTGGCTCGCCTCCCAACACGGTGTCCCGAGCTCCCTTCCAACCTCAGGTCACCTGCATGGCAGTGCAGTTCGCTGCCATTTTACCATCTTGGTGGCCCTCACCGCTTCTTTAAAGAGCCCTGACAGCCCCAAGCAAACTGGAAAAAAAGAAAGCTGTTTGTTTAATATTTCAATTCTGCAAGACAGGATAGCCTCATTTAAGTGCAATAACTATTTTCCAAGGTAGTTGGGGGGGGAGGCGTCACAATAGCAGAGAAGTCACATTTTAGTAAATCAAAGGAGACCGTTCTTGATGAGAAGTCCCACTCCTCAGTGTGGGGCTGCTCCAGTGAGCCTTCATGTTTATCTGGTTATCCTGCCATCCGTCCCACCCATCCTGTTATGGCAAGTGAAACAGGGGCACATCTCAGAATCTTATGTGACTGATGTCACTGCTGGGGATTAGCTGTGGGAGAGCTAACTGCAACTTGTAGTAATCGGAGTGATTAATCACTTCATTTCGCTGGGCTCCGGTCCTGCTGCACTTACGAGATAAGCACAGCTTGTGCAAAACATGGTTTTGATAGGGCAGTGGGACCAGGAGCCAGTCAACCGGAGTGATTAACAGCTCTGATAAATGAAAGGCCTGCCTGTAGTTCGGTGACCAAGCAGCCAGTGACTCCCACTTCCTGAGCTATATAATCAGTTCCTCTAAGCCTTACTGTGAAGCATTTTTTCTTTGCAACTGGAGGCTATGTTGGTTTGTCCTCTGAGCTGGCTGGGGCCTACCCCCCCGCCTGCTGTCTCTGTGTACCTCTGCTGGACTTCGGTGTTTGTTTTCCTGCTTCTGGTTTGTATCTTTCCTCCGGCTGTGTGCTTTCCAGCTTTTTTTGTTTCTGTTTTTGGGCCTTTCCCTGTTTTGATGTGTTTTGTCTTTTGGGGGGCTTTGTTTTCTAAACTCCTAGCATACTGCTACTACAGAACTCATGCTACTGCTTTCAGTTACCTGGAATTGCAGCCGCTGCTGTTTACTTTACTTACTATTGTACCCAGTGCTTGTGTTTTTTACACTATGCTCACCACGCTCGAACTACTGCAATGCAACTGCTATTATTATCTGTGTGTTTCAGCTCAGCCATAGCTGCTCCATGTTGCATACTCAATTCTTTTCACCTGACACAGTTTACTCTGACCGTAGCTGTGCTGCTCATTCCTGCTCTCATTCTACTTGCAGCTTCATTGCACTGCCTGGCTACACCTGCTCTCAGAGCATTGTCTCCATGTTTTATTGCAGTTACAACTCTGAGGTCAGCCAACTCAGCTCCTGCTGAGGCTGTTAATATAGCTTTATTATTAAATCTTGCATCGCCACCAAAAATCCTCAGTGTTTGTCACCTTGATTTGGCTATTCATGTCTGGCTGGCTTGCCCCCAATTCAGTGCTGTTTATTGCTATGCAGTATGTTATGCATGTCCACATATTACTACTATGCTACTGACTTATCAGGTCCATACTTGCTTACGCAACCATTGCTTCTTGCTTATGCAAACCATTGCTTCATGCCTACTGCCATCCCCTCGGCTTCAGCCTGGGATTCTGCTGCACTCAATATGCATTCAACCTTGCAAGGTCTCAGCACTCAATGTTCATTACGATCTCAGCATGCGTGCTCATTCAGCTCACCCACTTTCAGCTCTCAATCAATTCTCGGGCATGCCAGCCATTCTATTCTGCCGCAGGGGTGGCTGCAGCCAATGGTCTCGCTCTGCATTTAGTCCACATCTCGAGTATGTCCAACTTGGGGCGGGGTCCTTCCCCCCCACCCCATAGCTGGGAATGTCCTCACCATGGGCTTGGCTTTAGTTGCCTGCTATGTGACAGCAGCTCCTGGTGTATAATTTAAGACTAGCGGTGAAGGGTGGTTACGATGATCTCCTTTAGCTCTAGTGTTCCACTATAACAGTTGGCCATTGACTTTAGTGGTTTCCCTAGCAAGGCACCTTCACTGCATTCTCCCTATGACTGCCTCTGGTTCACCTGGTTTGATTTAGGGCAGGTAGGCCAGGTGAGTGCCTCAGCAGTTGTTGCTCTCCTCCTGTGCCGATGCACGTATTGTTGCAGAGTTTTCTGGCAACCCTCACGACGTTCCCGCTAGAGGGTTTGAGTGAGAGCCTTCCTCCAAATTGGAATATTTTTCACCTCCCTTAATTGTTTTTTCCAAATTGCAGCTGCAGAGCTGTCACTAAATAAACCATCCCAAGCCTGGAGGGAAGGCGACCTAGGCCTTGGATCCCTAGAGATTTCCTCCTCATAGGGTTTTTTTCTCTCCTCCATTGCCTCAGGTCATAACACTTAGTTAGCTTAGTTGTTTCCCCTTTCTTTAGGTAGGTTCCATTGTTGGGTGGAGGTGGAGGATGTCCTGTCATTCCCTCTGTCCTTAGGGGATCCCCTAATCTCAATGCAAACCATCAGTATCATGCTACACAAACCTGGACAGTCATTACATTATCCAGCTGAGCATTTCATTGCATTATTAGTTCTCTCTGCTTTCTACTGCTATGTTGCAGTTACTGCTCCTATGTCATGGTTACTGCCTGCTCATATGCTTGTGTTGCCTCCTTTTGGGGAGGATACTACATTTTGGGGGGATTCCTAAGGAACCTTTAGCCACGAGAACCATCCCATTGCACCTCTAGGGGTGGAACCCTCTCCGAGGGTTCCTTGTTTCATACCCCTACAGGATGGTAATTCCTCTGGAATAGAGAGTGTGAACGGCCAAAACTAAACTAACACAGTTGCACAAGCATAACACTATACTGGCTGCGTAGGTCAGTGAATTATAATTGTCAGTGAATTATAATTATAACTCGTAATAAGATCCCCTGCAGGTGATCCCCGGATGTGATCTCAGCTGCAGGAGACTCTGGGATGTGCCCCAAGCAGTGCTTGTCATGATGTCAGGCAGAAGGTCAATGGGATCAACCAGATAAAACACTCAGAAACTAAACATGGGAAACTTTAGCTTCTGCAATAAACGTGCTACTAGGGGGAAGCCCCCCCACTGAGGTGTGGGGCATTTCATCCTAAGTATTCCCTTTTAAGTTACAATGTACACTTCAAAAGCATAAATAAATGCCGACACGGAATATACACTGTAATTGTGACCGCACATACAGTCAGCATGTATCTCTTAGCTGCAGTAAGCAGTGGCATCTGAGTGCATAAGACAGGGGTAGGAGGGGCTTGGGATGGGATAGGATAGCAGGTAGATGGTAGTATAGTAACAGTACTATACACATGCTCCCTGTCATCCCATATGGTGGCAGGCTGACAATGTGAGATGAGGGCTGTGTTAGTCACTGTATTAGATCCTCCACGTGGCATGGTCTGCAGGGCATTAGGGGGTTGGCTAGGTGGTGTGATCAGTGAAAGCAGTGCAGGAAGGGCTGCTAATCTCTGGGGAGTCCAGGGGACACTGAGAAGGGTGCTCAGCAGGTGGGAGGGCTACCACCAGACTCCAGGGACTAACAAGCCTAATGGACTGGGGGATCAGAGAGCAGGGGTTACCACTGGACTCCAAGGAATGCACAACACTTACAGGGGTGGGAGACTGACAGGTGGGAGGGTGCCACTAGACACTAGGGCAACAAAGATTGTATGAGGATGGGCAATCAGTGCATGAGGCAGCGCCACAAGACACCGGGGACAACACTAAGAGTATGGAGGCATGTGATCTGTGGGCAGGGGGTGCCACTAGATACCAGAGAAAATGAGATTATTATGGGGATGGCTGATCGGAGGGCCGGGTTGCCTTTAGACACCAGGGACAACACAAAGAATATGGAGACATGAGATCGGAGGGCAGGGGGTGTCACTGGACACCACAGCATTTACAACAATTGCAGGGACAGGAGATTAGAGGGTGGGGTGTCTCTGGACACCACGGCATCCAGTGATGCAATGGTACGGGGTTTGGGGTGTGAGTGTGTGAGGCTGGGTGGCTGCAGTACCACTGCCTGCTACCAGGACCTTGCACCCCCTTAAGTTGCGGTTTGAAAAAAGGTAGTAACTTGTGCCTGTTGGGTGGCATTTACCACCTGTGCAAACCTCTGAATTCGCCACTGCACTGATATGCAGGGGAAGACCTGCTATTTGCAAGGATGTAGTGCTAAGTTAGCACTCCGGTGCTAAGGGGTTTTGCCTGCACTGTGGGGGTGTAGGAATACAGACCTCACCCATGAATCTGGTGCAAAACCCGGTAGAACAGGCAAATGGCCCCTTAGTGTATGCACTACGTTTGAATATCTGGTCCCTGGGGAACAAAGTATAGGACTAACAGGATCCAGAAATTGTAAAAACCTATGTATTTTCAGCTCCTGGCAAGGGCAGACTGCCATGACTCTGTTTAAAGTGCCTGGGTCCAGCCACAAATTCACTGTGTGTGTGTCCTGCCTTAAATGTTGCCCTAAACCTTAAAGAAAAGGTTAAAAAAAATATGGTTTCCCAGTCTGTGTTCTTATCACCAAATAATAAAAAA
The DNA here is from genome assembly GCA_016271365.2 of Neoceratodus forsteri. NCBI lineage: Eukaryota > Metazoa > Chordata > Ceratodontiformes > Ceratodontidae > Neoceratodus > Neoceratodus forsteri. The sequence goes on from CM028135.1 coordinate 1,083,194,329, forward strand.
AGGCTCTCAGGGAGTTCCCAATGATGGTGGAAAGCACACATCAGACAGGTCCATCTCGTCATGTACAGCAGCAGTGGTTCCTGTAAAAAGTAGAAAGAAAAAGGTTAAAGCTGCTCAGACATTTGATAGGCATAGTAAAGATGGATCAGATACCAGGGTGTCCAAACGAGGGAACCTTGAATCCAGTGATGGCAAAAATAAAAATAAAACAGCCTCCGAGAGGACACTGGAAACAGTACCTGCTAGAAAGAAACTTAAAGACAAAAATGTCACTGCTACTGCACCTGTACAGAGCAAGGAGCAGGTAGACAGCCAGTGAAAAAACACCCTCGTCTAAGGACAGATCAAAAATGTGGCGATTTTTTCATACCCTAATACTGCATGTGAGACCACTCTTACAACCATAAGGATGGTCTCTGTGGCAGTATTAACATACAATGTTTATACAGCCAGTTTCCCATTCAAGTACTAATGCCACATGTCTGCAGGTGTCCAGCTGTCTGGGGTGGGTATACACAGAGGTTAAAAAATCCTATCATCCAGCTCAGCAGACAGACATCAATGAAGGTTGGGACGTTCAGAACATTCAGAGTGAACATACTGAAGAGACTGTTTTTTATGAAGGGTAGTACATGGGATCTGTAAAAGGGTGCAAGGAGAAGAGAAATATCCAGATTGTTTGGTTTTTGTGCAACTCCCCAAACCATAAAACTATTCTAAAGCCTCAAGCTGAATGCAAGGCATTGTGGGTCTGCAAATCCTTTACAAGTCAGGCTGCCGCCTCTTCGCTGTACTCACTCTGAGTGTTCTAAATGTCCATTGCCTTGGGGTTCTGACGTGGTACCTGGCTCAAGCAATCACAACACTACGCTGAGCAGTCCCCAGAGGACAAACACATGTCTGCACCTTGTCGTTCTCAGTCTATGCGGGATCAGATGTAAAAGCCTGTTTAAAAGGAGCTGCCCCTTCCAAGGAAGCCTAAGTTATCAGCCTGATTTGCACAAGGATTTGCACACCCATGAGGATGCCTTGATCTGGGACTAAGGCTTTTGGGTAGTTTTATTGTTTGCAGAGTTACACAAAAACCAAACAATCTGGATGTTTCTTCTCTCCTACGGGAACTTAGTATTCTTATTTCAAACTTTGGTAGTCTCAGTCTGAGTGTTCTATTACCTTGGGGTTCTGACTTGGTACCTGGCTGACAGAACGGCTGCAGCACACTGAGGATTTGCAAGAGAATGAAACAAGTGTCTGGTTAAGAAAGTTGCATGAAAAACATAAAAATGAATGTTTATTTGCGTGTGTGTATGTCACCAGCCATTTAGCCAATTAAAAGAAGCTGTTTTGTTATATTACAAACATGTTTTTGTGTTGTGTAAACCAATTATCATACTTGCTCTGATTGTAAAATCAGATTAATTTTCACTCGTACCTACAAACCTAATTACATACTCGGCTAATGAGGCTGGGAAGGACTCATGAAAAGAAATCTGATTATACAGTCAGAGCAAGTGCAATAATCCCTATTTATTTTCTTAGTATAATTATTTTAATTTTTTAGTAGCACTTGTTCATACATGTTCATACATGTTATTTTGTCTATTACCAACTGTTTTTAGTTTTACATATATTTCTGTAAATATTTTGGGGATCCTCTCTATGAAACATGCTGTATAATGCTATCTCCGCCAAAAGGGTGTGGTTAGCCCTCAAGGCCCTAAAGAAAGACAAATCTCCTGGGCCGGATGGCATTCATCCGAGAGTACTGTGGGAATTGGCGGACATACTGGCTGCACCCCTGGTGGAGCTTTTCAGCAGGTCACTTGAGACAGGGAGGGTACCTAGGGATTGGCGAGAGGCACATGTGGTACCAATCCATAAAGGGGGGTCGAGGGAAGTACCAGGGAACTATAGACCCATCAGTTTGACCTCGGTGGTGGGAAAATTAATGGAGAGTATACTAAAGGAACGATTGGGGGTGTACTTGGAGGAGGTGGGCGGTCTGGATAGTCAGCAACATGGGTTTGTGTCAGGTAGATCATGTCAAACCAACCTTGTGGAGTTCTATGAATGGGTAACATCAGAACTGGACAGGGGTAAGCCTGTGGATGTATTATTCTTGGACTTCAGCAAGGCGTTTGACTCTGTCCCCCACAATGGTCTAGTGGAGAAACTGATGGGGTTAGGAGTAGGCCCTTTGATGGTCAGATGGATTGAAAACTGGCTAGCTGGACGCACTCAGAGAGTAGTGGTCTGTGGGGAGCTCTCGAACCCTAGAGAGGTAGGTAGTGGGGTACCACAGGGCTCGGTCCTGGGTCCGATCCTGTTTAATGCATACATATCGGACATCAGGGAGGGTATAGAGTGTGAAATGAGTCTATTCACGGATGACTCCAAGATGGGAGCAGTAGTTGAGGGAGAAGAGGGGAGGTTGGCCCTGCAAGGGGACCTGGACACCCTGGAAAGCTGGGCTCACACATGGAAATTAAATTTCAATATCACCAAGTGCAAGGTGTTGCATCTTGGTCGGGGAAACCCTAAACACAGGTACACCCTGGGAGGGGAGGCGCTGGAGGCCTCAATAGGGGAAAAAGACCTAGGGGTCATGGTGGATGCATGTATGAATAACTCTGAGCAGTGCAGAAGAGCAGCTAGCAAGGCAAACAGGATGTTGGGATGCATCGTAAGGGGGATCACCTCTAGGAGCAAGGAAGTGATTCTGCCGCTGTACAATGGACTGGTTAGACCACACCTTGAGTACTGTGTACAGTACTGGAGACCACACTTGAAGAGGGACATACAGCTCCTGGAGAGGGTACAGAGGAGGGCAACAAAGATGATACGAGGGCTAGGGGATTTGACTTATGAGGACAGACTTGAGGAGCTCTGCCTGTTTTCATTGGAGGAGAGGAGAGGCAGGGGGGACATGATTGAGGTCTTCAAGTACCTCAAGGGAATAAATAGGGTAAACATGGAGGGGATCTTTAGACTAAAGCAGGGAGGTATCACCAGAGGGCAGGCATGGTTTGAAGTTGGAAGGTGGAAGGGTGGGTGGGGGAAGAGGAGGAGGTTTTTCACTGAGAGGGTGGTGGACCCTTGGAATGCACTGCCTGGTGAGCTGGTTCAGAGATCCACAGTGGAGGGCTTCAAGAGAGGGTGGGACAGACACAGAAAGTGGATGTATCAGATGATGGCCTGTCCTGGGGGGGTTGGGATGGATGATAGGAGTTTCTGGAGCACAAGGGATGGGAGGGTCTTGGCACCCAACTAAGGATCTAGGTTCGAGCAGACTCGATAGACCGTAAGGCCTAATCTGCTGGCAAATAGTATGTTAGTATGTATGTTAGTATGTAACCAGCACATTATCACTTATATATATATTACTGTGAAATGAGTGTTGTTTAATCTCCTTTTGGATCTCTCATGCAGCCCCCTCCCACATGACAGGGTAAGGATTCTGTCCCACTTTTATATAAGAAAATACAATTACTGAAAGCCTGTTCTGTTCTATCCTGCCTAGGGCTGGGGGAACCGGCTCTGCTGCACTTCTGAATCTCCCTGGACAGGGCTGACTCGGCCCTGCTTGGAAATACCAAGCCTTTCGTGGTTCATCCCAAGTTGCCAAGCTGGCCTGGTTTGGATGTGCAGTCCAGTCTGGAAATAACACTCTCACCACCAGTACTGTATGTAAGTCATGAAACAAGGTCAGAACAGAGTGCAGAAATGTTAAAAAAGCGTATTTTGTTTTAACGATCTCTAATGAAAACTCCCGAGTCCCTGGACCGTCACATGACCAATAAAAGCAAACACTCGTGATGCTGGGGCACTGAAGGGAGCCAACTAATGAGGATCTTTGTTCTGTGATTGACTCATGTTATAGCTAAACCTGTGTGTCAGCCACCATAGGACATCCCATAGGAAACTGTGTAGCAAGCTCATTTGGGGCTTTGCACTGAAAGGAGATAGGTGTCTGTGTGTGTGCGCGCGCGTGCACATGCACACGCAGAGAGATTTAAAAAAACACTGAAAATGAAACAACATTTTTCATTTTCTTTCCTTAGTCACAGAGAAAGGTAGAGTTTTTTTAACCAGGAGAGACACACTAAGCTGAAACTTGTTTATAGGTACAACCTGGGAGCACAAGGAAGTTAAGTGACTTTATTCAGGGTCACACAGTATGCAAGTTGGGGCTGTGGGTTTCAAACCCAAGTCTCCAGGTTTGTAGCCCAGAGCCTTAAACCACTGCACTATACTGCCTTCTTGAAATATATATATATATATTTTTATAGACAGCCCAACCAGTTCAACAACAGCAGAGTACATTTGCAGATGTTGCACCAGAGTACTCAAAAAATGAAATTTTTCATTAGAGAGAGACAGAGGCCAACAAATTGAACAGCAGACAACAGCTGAGTGCAGATGTTTGCTTAGTTTTAGAAAAAGTAAAGGAAATAAAAGGGATTTTGGGGGTACTACAAAATGCATGTCCTACAGTCTGCAGTGCCATGAGGCAGGCACAGTTCTCATGAAATCATCCAGCAACAAAACAAAGTATTAGTAGTGTTTCAGTCTGTTTTTCTTGAAAATCAACAAAAAAGTTAAAAAAAAGTTAGTGTACAGTGTTGAATAACTTGATAATTCTTTTTCTTTTTGGAAAATATATTTTTGTAAAAAAATAAATCTTAAGAATGGGAGAAGAGTCAGACAAGACAGGAGGATTTTGTTTGAAGGTCATAGTGCCTCACTAATTTTTAGGTGGTGGGCTTCTAGTGTTGTACAGATTTTGAAGGGGGGGGGGTGTCACCCATGTTTAAGACTCTGTGTTGCCCATCTTTATGCCTGAACTACTACTAGGTCTGAGTGCAGTACAGATTTAAAGAGGGGGGGGGATGTCTCAGAGTCTCTGTTGCCCATGTCTGTGACTGAACTACTATTTGGTCATAGTGCCTCACATATTGTGAGGGGGGGTTGTCACGTTTCAGACTTTGTGTTGCCCATCTCTGCATCTGAACAAATACCACTAATTAAGACATTTTAGAAAATGGGCTAAGAAAATCCCAGGCTCTGATTGGCTGATAGTCCTGGCAAGGTGGGCATCTATTAGACAGCAGAACCCGGGTATTAAAAGTGCCAGCCACAACTGACTGATCACCAATATAACTGAACCTGAACCTATGGAATGTTCAATTTAAAATACCCACTATTTTTATTCTCTTGCTAAGTGAGAGCTGACTTCCAGCCCTGGTCCTCCAGCCATCTCCCCTCCTCTTTAGCCTACTACCATGATCCGACATAATTATTTTTTCTCATCCCTGTATCTCTGTGCCAGTTCAAGACTAAATTCCATTTTCCCCCCCTCTCAATACGCGGGACAAAACACCGACTCAGCCACAACACACAAGGTGCTCTGTAAATCAGCTAGAACTCCTGCAGCCTCCCCACCCCCACCCCAAGCGAAGGAACTCCAGCCCCCCCATATTCCACATAGGCAAACCATTACATTTCAGCAAAACCCAGGTTCCTAAAACAGAACGAAACTTTGTCAGCCACATCACACACAGGAAGAGTGAACCGACCGAGGCAGGCCCCCCCCCACCACCACGAGACAACTCCAGTCCACCACGATTCACTGGCACTCACGCTGCAGATTCTCCACTAACTCCTCGCAGTGTTGGGTAAGTTACTTTTTCTATTACTTTACATTTCTTTTAGAAACTTGATCCAGGAAGCTCTGTGCAGTCCCTAGCAAGGATGGAGATCTACTAGAAAAAGTAATACACCGGACAGTTACAGTTACTTATTTCTTTTTATACAAAAACAATACAAAAATAATAAAAAACTACAACAGGTGACTTTTTGAAAAGAATAGGTTAGTTACTAGTTACTTTCAAATAAATGTAATCAGTTTTGGTTACGTAGTACTTTTGTATAAAAAGACACAAGTAATTGTAACTGTAAGGTGCTTTACTTTTTCCAGTACTTCTCCGTTCTTGCTAGTGACTGCACAGAGCTTTCTGGAACAAGTTTCCAAAAGTAATAGAAAGTAATAGAAAAAATAGCTTACCCAACACTGCTCGTCAGTTATGGAAACACTTTGTAATGGAAAAAGAACACACACTGCCCATCTAAATGTGTGTGTGCCAGTGCCCGAGTGTTTGTCTTTTTTTTCTATTTCTTCACAAAATGGACCAAACTCTGAAGATGCCACCACCATTCCCAACCTCCGATCCCCGCTCCCTCACACAACTGTCACTAGCCCACCAGCAACACGATTCTCACCTGCCCGCCACCACAAGCTCTACTGACAATTCTCGATCCTCACAGGACTTTAGACTATAGCCCCTTTCATTTACACAGTGCAAAATGCATATTAAAAACAAAAAAATGTGCACGCCAATATAAGCAAAATGTTTCCTTCCCTTCAGCACACCCAACTGCCATCTCCGTTTGGTGGGCAAATTCCCTAAACAATCACAAAAAGTTCAGCACATTAAAAATAAAACACACCCTAAATGAAAGAGAGCATGTTAAAAGGTAAATAGAACAACAAGACAGTTTCAAATGTAGCAGTGGGGTTGGGGGGGGGAACAATTACAGGGGCTCCATTAGGACAAAAGTCCTAGGTTAAAATAAAACAGCATTCAAATGCAGGTGTAGGAACTATTTTATTTAAAAAAAAATCAAAATCTGAGAGTTTTAATATTTGAATGTAGCCTTTTTTTTTCAAACGCACAAAAAACAGTGGGCCATTTTCTAAGAGCAATAATACCCTCCAGGGTGGGCAGTATTGGGCAATACCAGACCTTCCAGGAGCTATAAGACCCTCCACCTGTGGCGTCGGGGCCTCAGTACACCCCTAGGTGGTCTAGTATCACCCAATACTGCCCACCCTATTGGGTATTATTCCTTACAAGTTGGACCTCAAAAATGATTCAAAATCAGAGCCTGTTATGGAAATGGTATGTGTGGGCAGCACCAGCAGTATGGCTGAAACTGGTACACTCAACAACAAAAATATTTCCTGAAAACAAATTAAGAAAAAAAAAGGAAATTCACTGCTGAAGACATAATTAATACAACTGATGATAACAATGAAGCAACATAACCAGAAAAAGAGGAAGTAACACAACCAGAAAAAGAAAAGAATGTTGGTGAATCCCCGATCAAAGTAATGCAGCACTGTTGGCATTGCCAGGAAAATCACATAAAAGTGAAACCCAGAAACAGGTAGCCAGAACAGATCTAGAAAGTTAGTGATTAAGGAGAAGGCTCTATCTAGTACCACTAGACGTGGCACTCCACGATATGCCACTTGTGCATATCGAGGCTCCTTCATCAGAAAGCAGTGCCTGTGATGAAGAGGTTGTCAATGCACAAGATCACAAGAACACAGGAAAAGTATCGTCAGATGGGGACCGTGCGATCCATCTAGTCTGCCCTAGAAACTGTCACGGTGCATCACAGTTATGCGCTTCCAAAGGTAATGAATCAAAATGTGATACCAATCAGGTAGAGGATACCACCTGGGTTCCCCCACCCAAAATAAAAAAAAACACATACAGCAAGCAAAACCACCAGCCGCAGCCAGTAGTGAAAAAAAAATAATCATGGTAGCTCTTCAGGGGACAGTCACAGTGTTCATGAATCAGGGTCAGAGACAACTGCCACCACAACTGCTGCTGTTCATGGCATGACGACAAAGTGTTCCACCACAGGTGTGTGGAGCTATATTTACCTCAACAGTGTCCTCCCCCTGATTTTTTCACAGTCTCTGCCCCTGCCACCCCCCCAGTCTGTGATACTCAGCAGCAGTCTCCCCTCTTTTTACTTCAAAGAGGTTACTAAGCATGAGGCTAGAAAGTACATACGCAAAGTACTCGGTAAAGCAAGATTCAGTGGGGACAATCTAGATCTCAGATTTCTTGCCCTCACCCTCAAGGATCTCTTACACCTCTTACCAAGATTCTGAACCTTTCTCTAATGCTTGGGCAATTCCACCAAAAATGGCAACAGGCCCTAGTAACGCAGGTACACAAAGGTGGAGATAGGACACAGCGCACAAACTACAGGCCAATCAGCATTCTACCTCCTCTATTGCAAGCACTAGAGCGTATAATTGCAGATCAGCTTGTGGAATACCTGGACAAATACAATATCCAATGTCCCCAGCAGCATGGCTTTCGTAAAGGGCATAGTACCACCACTGCACTGTTAGAATTCACTGGTGTCATACATAACGCACTCAACCAAGGCAATCTGGTTGGGGCTACCTTTATCGACCTGACGAAGGCCTTTGATACTGTGAACCATTCACTGCTACTGATAGGTTTCATAGGTTGTACGGAGCATTTAAAGACCAAAAGTCCATATGCTCACCATAATTTATGCATATCCAAAGATCTTATTTTTAATCAGATATTGATCTAACTTGGCCTTGAATTCATCCATTGTTCTGCTCACTATGATTTCTATTGGGAGCTTATTCCAAATGTTAGTTGCTCTTACTGTCAACCAACGCTTTCTTCTAGCAGTCTTATACCTTCCTCCCTTAGCATACTAAAACTATCATCACTTCCAAGCCTATCCACATTCAAAATGATGCTAGCCATTTTCTTGAGGGAAAATTGCAACTGTTTCAGACAAAGATGATCTTCCCTATATACTTTCACCTATCCCACAATCAGAACATCTATCAAGTCCCTTCCTCATAGGTGACCACCAGCTCCTTGTATACTTTTAGTTACCCTGACCCTTCACATCCTCTCCCTCCTCTCCTTCATGCAGCTGCATCCTTCCCTTCCTTTTCTGATTACTACCAACAGTGGAGGTTGATTAGGACTGATGACCTTCCACACCTTCGTATAATATTAATATCCTTATTAGCATTGCTTGTAATTCCTGACAGGTCAACTAATTGCTGGTCACTTGAGTGTATCCTGTAAAATACTGCCTCCATCTGTGCCATGTACTTTCTGTACTGTTTGTTTTGCTTTGTTTTGTTCTCTGTCCAGGACCACCTTGAAAATGAGCTTGCTCAATGGTGTTTATGCCTGGTAAAATAAAGTGATTGATTGATATTTGTAGGGGATGGGCTCTTGTATTACTTGAGCAATTACCGCTCTCCAGGGATCGAATGATGCTGTCAGCTGGTTCAAAAGTTACTTAGAAGACCATTCGCAGCAGTCAAGATAACCAATGTCCTCTCCGAAAGGAAGCCAGTCCATTCTGGAGTGCCTCGGGGATCTATACTGGGGCCCCTTCTCTTCAGTATCTACTTGAATAACCTCCCACAAGCCTGTCGTGAACAGATTCTGCTTTACGCAGATGATGCCATGATCTACTCTAGTATCCCTGACCCAAACAGCCTCCAGGATAACCTTCAACACAGTTTCTCAGAAGTGGAAAAGTGGTTCAGCACTCAAAAACTGGCGCTAAACTATAAAAAGACCAAAGTGATGCTTTTCAACAATACTCATAAGAAACACAAGTCCAAACCCTTGTCCATCACAAACTGCATTGGCACCCCCACTTGAATAGATCCACTCCTTCAAATATCTAGGGGTCACTGTTGATAGCTCACTCACCTACTCACAACATATTGATAACGTAGCTTGAGCTGTCAGCATAAGGATTGGCCTACTCCACAGGCACAAGCATAGCCTCACTCCCGAGGCACTAAGAATAGCAATTTTCAGCTCTGTCATTACCATCATCGATTATGGGCTGGTTGTTTATGGCTCTGCCTCTGTTATATCCCTTCGCAGGATCACTGTTGCTCTTAACACAGCATGCAGACTCCTTACTGGGGCTGCCCACCTCACACACACGTGTGACCTATATGCTCAGACTGGGTGGCTTCAATTATTTAGCCAGATCCAATATCAAACCTGCTTACTTGCCAAGAAGGCACACCTTGGTCTGTTACCCCCTGGGGTGCAGCAGCTCCTTAGCCCTTGTCACAGTACCCAACATACTCGTAGCTTGGCAACTCAGGTCTTTACTGTTCCCAGATGCCGCACCACCTTAGGTCAGAGGTCTTTTGCTTACAGAGTCCCCCTCTGGCTCAACTCCCTGGGTAGGGACATCTCTGCTGAGTCAAAACTCGGCCCTTTCAAACACAAACTCTGACAACATCTGTTAGTAAATAGTATATGTGACTGCGGCCCTTAGCAGCCTTTTGCTTATTTTATCATTGTACTTCCACCTTTCGGCACTTTTAACTCTTGGCACTTCATTTTGATCCTACCCTCGTGCCATTTCCCCTCCACCCCTCACCCCTGCTTCTTCTTTGCTCACACATCTTCAAGTTCTTCTGTCACTCCTCCTCACCTCCCTCTTCCACCCTGCACCCATTCTCTTATCTCATGCCACCTCTTTTGCAACTTCTTCCCCTCCTTCTGCCTACGTTTCTCTCTCTTACCTCTCTCCCACTCATATTACGTTCTCCCTTGGGTTTTCAACAAGGCATGCTAAGCTGCCCTCTCTCCTGACTAAGCATCATCTCTTCTCCTTATACTATTAATTTGTCTTCCTCCCCTCACTTCACCAGCACTCCCTCCTTCTCTCTGCACTCACCACATTTCCCTCCTTCCATCTCCCGTTCCTCTCATCTCTCTATCCCCATTACCTCCTTTGCAACTCTGCTCCTTCCCTCGCCACCTCCTGTGCAACTCATTTCCTTCTCCCTCTTGTTTCTCCCATCCCCCACCTTACACCCCATTACTTTCTCTCCTAGATTTTGACAAGACCTCCCAGGCTGCCCTCTCTTCTAGCCCACTCTACTGTTATATTGAGCAACATTCAGTGACATTTTGATTACTTTTGATGTATTAATTTTTTTAAAGTATATTCTTGATATCTACTATTTACTTAACTATTGTTTACCTTGTTTTGTTTTTGTACTACTGATGTGGAACCTTTACAAATGAGTTGTATTGCTCAAAGGTGTTGTAATCCAAGACTCAATAAATAAATAAAATAAAATAAATATATAAGTCTCAGAAATGAATGTTTTGCTGTCTGCACCTTTTGTCATCTCGAAGTTAGCAGGGGGAAAGTGAAGGGCCAGTATGGGACAACACCACTAAAAGGCCATTTGCAAAGAGCACGTCCAACCATTCGGCTGGGCAGCAGTCCTTTTTTTTTTTTGCCATTCACTTTTTATTAACTTTTATATACACAAGAAACAGAGGGGTGCAGAGGCGCACAACATCAGAAAGTACAGATTTTGAATCACCATTAACTATTATTACAAATCAAACTAATATACATTAATCAGAGGCCTCTGCCCCCTCCTCCCCTATAAAATCAAAAGAAAAAAAAAGGAAAACAATTCCCACTCCACCCACCGCCTCAATAATAGACAGTACAATCTAGGCCCACACATAGTTATTGTCCAACAGTTTGTTTTTCCAATCAGAACATATATAATAACCAATCAGTAATACTTGAAAGGAGCATGAACCGGCCCTAGCTATAGTATAATCCCACTCCCTCCCACCTTACCTAACATACAACCTTTTACCTCCCTCCCCCTATCCCCACAAGGCTTTTCTATCGCAATCATATACCAAAATATCCTTTTAAACATATTCAGGAAAAGGCAATCTCTAATGGGGCCCAAACCCTGTCATAAAGAGGCACTCGATTATTCAACACCGCAATCATTCTCTCAGTCCTGAGGGTCGCTAATAGCTCCCTTATCCACTCCGTATAGGTAATTACTTTCACTCCCTTCCAATATTTAAGAGCCAACCTTTTCACAGTCATAGATATTAGTGTGATATGAAACCTCCTCACCTTAACGGTACCTCTGTCAGGTCCCCTAATACACAGATCTCTGGGGTGAACATATCAGCTAATCCTAGCAAGGGGTCCGCTCTCCTTTTGATTTCATTCCACAACGGTGCCACACATGAGCAATACCACAATAAGTGCAGCAAGTCGGCCTTTTCAGCATTACACCGGTAATACCTGGATTCCCTTAACACCTTCAGGTCTACCAACTTCTGAGGTGTATAATATATATTATGTAGGGTTTTAAATTGAATTATTCTGAGGCAATCTTGCCTCACATATTTATGACAGTTTCTCCATATACCGCCCCAATCCAAATTAATATTGGGAAAAGCTCTATTCCAATATGAATTTGGAGTTAACTTGTCTTTGAAGGCCCACTTGAACAAGCTTTTATAAATATCTGAAACAGCATGCGGAGAACCGATTATCGGTTCAAGCTCCGCCCATATATCTGTATGGAACACCACAGGTCCACTTTTATCCGATTTTTGAATTAATAGGTGTCTTACTTGGTATATTCTAAAGGCATCTTCACATGACAACTGAAATTTCTGCATAATTTGCTTCAGAGAGCAAGGGCCGCCTTCCTCATTTAAAAGGTCCGCCCACCTACACTCTTGTATGCCCGGTAGCCACCTAGATACAATCATCCGGTGGGCAATACGCCATTGTGGATTGCCTATTATTGGCTGGTGGCCATCAAGATTACACGGGTACTTTAGATAGTTACACATTTGGCTGTGAACTCTTAAGGATACCCCTATTGGTATGTTTTTAAACATGGGGGACATCTTAGGAGTGTTGTAAACTAACGCTTACGGATTAAATCCTGAATTCTTAATAAGGGTAATTTCCAATTTCATCCACAATGGAAGATATTCCTCAGTACCAGGGCTATCTGCCAAAGTCACCCATCTACCGTACTTGTTTATATGAGCAGCCCAGAAGTATAAAGTGAAATGGGGCAATCTCAAACCACCCTGTTCTCTAGGCGCCGCCAGCTTGGTGTATGCCATTCTTGCTCTCTTATAATTCCATATAAAGTCAACTACCATCCCTTGCAACTTCCTGAACCATGATAGCGGAAGGGAAATATTGAGATTGATCAATGGATAGAGAAGCCTGGGAAATACGTTCATCTTTACCACATTGATCCTCCCCCATAGTGATAAGGGCAAACGAGCCCATCTCTTCATATCCAACTCTATAATCCAAACAAGGTTGTCCAGGTTTAATTTCCGCATCATCTCGGAGTTGGTAGACAAGTTGAGCCCGAGATATTTCAAAGATTTTGTACTCCATCCCAATCCGAAATTAACCACATCTGCCTTGAAAACCCTATTATTAAGAGGGTACACAATCGTTTTCTCTTGGTTTAATTTATAGTTAGCTAATGCACTAAATTCAGCTATGGTTTCTAACAGGGCTGGGATTGACGAAACCGGGTTAGCAACATAAACCATCAGGTCATCCGCGAACGCCGTGACCTTTATCATGTGCTCCGCTACCTGGACACCCTCAATCTTGTTGTACCCTACTATTTTTCTAATTAGTGGTTCTAAATAAAGATTAAAAAGAAGAGGCGATAAGGGACAACCTTGCCTAGTCCCAACCTGGAGCTTGAAGGCTGAAGATACAACGCCATTACATACAATTCTGGCTGACGGATTAGAGTAGAAGGTTTTAATCCAGGTAATAAACTGGTCAGGGAAGCCAAATTTGCCTAGAACCTGGAAAAGAAATAGCCAATGAACTCTGTCAAATGCCTTCTCGGCGCCTAGCGAGATCAAAGCCCAGGATGCTGTTGTTTCACCAGACGCCGAGAAGACATGGGAGAGGGTTCTGAAGTGATCTGTTGAAGACCTCCCTCTCATAAAGCCCACTTGCTCTGGACCTTTTAACTTGAAACTACCTTTCCATCTCTCTGCAAGTATTTTCACTAATATTTTTATATCATAATTCAATAGCGAAATAGGCCGGTAACTATCAGGCCTTTCAGGAGGTCTATTGGGCTTCAACAGTACCACTATCAGTGCCTCATAAATGTAACTGTCAATACCAGCACCGGAGAGAATATGTTTGTACAGTTTAAGTAACAAGGGGATTAATACAGGCATAAAAACCTTGTAAAAATTGGGTGAAAACCCGTCCGGTCCAGGCGTCTTGTCATTTGGCAAGTCTCGGACCACTTTTTCAATCTCACCACATGTGATCTCCGCTGCCAAAGCTTCTTGATCTGACTTATTCAAGCATGGTAGGGGTATTCCTTCTAAATAGGCTGTAATCCTGTCCTTGGTCGGCGGAACAGACATGGGCCCGTACAGAAGCTCATAATAGCTCCTAAATACCTGAGTTATGTCTGTCGGGTTAGTTTTAATACATCTATCCTGCTCTGACCAAATGCCCTCCACTAATCTGGATGCTTCCAATTGAGCTAGCCGTCTAGCCAAAAGTTTACCTGGCTTATCCCCCTGGTCAATATAATTGGCTTTAGTTTTAATCATGGCTAACTCCGCACGATCCCCCAACAACTTTAAGTATTCATTTTTAACTTTAATTAACCTTTCTTCCACCTCCACACTTGGGTCCTTAACCAGTTTCTCCTGCATTTCCTTGATTTGATTTAACAATCTCTCAATAGTAACATTTACCTCTTTCTTTTTCCTAGACGCCTGACAAATCAAAAGACCTCTAACATATGCCTTCAACGCCGACCAAAAAATATCTGGTTTTACATCCTCGTTCGAGTTGATTTCAACAAATTCTGTAATTTTTATAGTTATCTCATTCACAACTTTGGGGATTCGCAATAACTGATTATTTACCTTCCATCTATTGCCCCTTCGAGCAACAGAAGGAAGAGAAATCGTCACTTCCACTACAGAGTGGTCTGATATAGGTGCTGGCATTATCCTGGACCCCAATATTCCATTGATCAAAACCCGTGAAATAAATATATAATCAATTCGGGAGCCTGAGCCATGAACCTGAGAAAAAAAAGTGTACTCTCTTGCTTGGGGATTTAACACTCTCCAAATGTCAGCTAAGCCCAGACGGGCAATTAAATCATTAAATGCTAAGTTAGCTGGAGTGATAAGCGACTGACCCCTAGTAGACCTATCAAACTGCGGATCAAGGACTAGATTAAAATCCCCACCTATTATCATTGGAATGTGCATGAATGGCAATAGGGCTTTTAGTAAAATGGTCAGAAATTCCTGACTATCTGAATTAGGCCCATATATCGCTGCTAGCACCACCTCCATATTAAAAAGTTTACCTCTAACAAGGAGAAATCTGCCATCTTTATCCTGTATCGTTTTGATCAGATGGAAGGGCAATGATCTATGAATTAAAATCATGACCCCTCTACTGCTCGAGCTACCCTCTGAAGAGAATACTACCCCAAACTGTCTTCTCCTCATACCATTTGCTTCGCTCTGCAAGAGATGTGTTTCTTGTAAAAAGGCCACTTTTATCCCCAGCACTTCCAACTGTTTTAATATTTTGTATTGTTTTAGTTTTTGTCGTGCCCCTTTGACATTCCAGGTACACACCTTAAAAACTGGGTCCGCCCCTATACCCACACTCTGTTAGACGGTATACAGACTGCTTTTCCCGGTCTAACATATAAAAATTATTTCTGCAGCCTTGTGGGCCCCCTCCCTCATCACTAAACTCCCCAACTTCCCATCCCCCTTACTACTTCCCCTTAACCCCCTTGTATTACTATAGCTCTGGTCCCCCTTCAACATTGCACTCTTCCCCTCCCCTTCCCAAGCAATTAGCACTATGGTCCATGACACCAGGATGCCCTCTCTGCCCTTCCGCACTCCACTTGCCACCCATATACTTTACAAAGGCATCATACAATATCACCTTCCTTACCACATCATAAATCAATAAGTCTATAAACAGTCCAGATAGCTTCCTTATATTAGCTATTATATTTTACCCGGCCAATTTGCCTCACCCCCCCCCCCCCAGCAACACACACATATTCTCACTATAGTGCTATAATAAGCCAATAGCACCCCTTGCCCGGGCTGGCATTTAAATATCAAGTATTTCCCTTTAATAGATAGCTAATATTCCTTTGTTACCCAACACATTAGTTTGCCCAGCCATCCGTCTCATCCCAAACTATTTTTAATATAATATTCTAAATTTGTAACAGACAAAGCTGGAGCTCATTTCAAGCCTACATCAGTCCCAAAATAGAAATATATTACTTAAACATTTCTAACGCCCACATTAAGTCCCCAGTTTAACATGTCCATCTTCACTACTCCTAGCCCAGTTCATGTTTCTTTAAAGAGTGCTGGAAATCATGAGCCGCTGCTGCCGATGCAAGATCGGGGATTCAAAAGTTTTCCACTCCTTGTTAATAAGCACCTGTAGTCGTGCAGGATAGCCCATTCTAAACTTTAACTCTGCCGCAATTAGCCACTTGACCAGAGGATGAAACGTGGCTCTTTTCTGACGCACCGATAGCGGCAAGTCCTGCGCCACTCTAATTTGTGTTCCTTCCCAAAATACCTGCTTTTCTTCCTTTACCTTATCGATAAGAAGTTGCCTTTCCTGATAGTTGAGGAACCTTACAATAAAAGGTCTAGGTGGACGGTCAGCCGGTGGCATAGGTCGTAGTGATCGATGTGCTCTCTCCACCACAAATCTAGACCCAAATGGCGAAGGCCCCACTATTTTTTCTGTAATCTTCTGGGCAAATTTAACTGGCTCTTGGCCCTCAGCCTTCTCGGGTAAGCCAATAAACACTACATTATTGCGTCAGCTTCGACCCTCAAGATCCTCGATTTTGGCTTCTAGCTTTTGCATTTTCTGGGCACACTTTATAATGTCAGCCTCTGTCCTTTCCTTTGTGCCCTCCAACGATTTTATACACACTTCATTATCTGTGACCCTTCTGTTGATGTCAGAGATCATCTCCTTTATTGTTTTCAGCTCTCCAGCCATGCCCAGAATTGTTTCTTTTATGGGGCTAATCTCCTCCAAAAAGCGAGCGAGAGTTAAGGGCGCTTCTGCGTTTGCTTCACAGCCTGCCCCTTGCGCTGCAGCATTTCCCGAGGCCTTTGTCTTCTTCTGGTGTCGCCGGCGGGGTATGTCGCGGGGGAGGTTTCCGCATCTCAGCCTCCATCTGATCGCTTCTCTGACTCTTCCCCCCACTTTCACAATGTGAAGTGCGCCTTCCGATGCCTTGTATACGGACCTCAAACAAATTTTAAAATGGTGGCTGGCGGAGCTCGCGGAGACCTTGCTACTCTGCCTCCCGCATCACGTGACTGTCCTCCTGGGCAGCAGTCCTGAGCAAGAGAAACATATCTGTGATTAAAATAATCCTACAGACAATAGTGATGGTGAAGAGAGTGAGTGACAGGGGCAGAAAAAACATGTTCAGCTTCACTGACAAAACTATTTAGACAAGCGACAGCTTTGCCACTGCAATCCCTTGGTTTCTGCCACCCTGTACGAACTGAACAGCAAACTATTACTGCGATGCTGGAACAAAAAGCTGCCTACAGTAGATCATATCAAGTCACATTAAATACTAATCAGTTAATAGCTGAATTTATTGCCACAGACCTGCAACCATTTTCTGTGGTGGAGAATGATGGTTTTGGAGCCCTTTCAAAATATTTTGTTCCACGTTACAACATACCAAGCCATAAATATTTTGCGACAGTGGCTGTTCCCAAAATGTAAGACTATATGCAAAGTAAAATTAAACTGGCTCTTCAAGAGAGTGAATGTTGTTCTGTGCACCTGACCACAGAAATGTGGATGAGTTCTCAGGCCACTGATTATGTGTGCATCATAGCACACTGGGTGTCACAATCATCCACAAACACAACCACAAGCAGCAGAGTACAGGAAGGAAGACAAAGAATGGCAGCTCTCTGTATTAGCATGTTTGGTGAGCATCACACCACTGACAATATTTTGTAAAAGTTACGTGACAAAATATTTGAGTGGTTAGAACCCCTGGGGCTCAATACTGAATTTGTGGTTTCAGACAATGGTGCCAATATTGTTAGTTCATTGAAACGTGGTAGTTTTACTCACATTCTGTACTATGCACACTCACTAATTCTGTTACTATGAGCTTTCCATTCCAGTGACAGCAGTATAGTAAAGCTAGCGGGAGCTGCAAAGGAAATCTGTGGCCATTTTTGTCACTCTGTAAAATCACGTGGTATCTTGGCTGACCTTCAGAGAAAAAAAAGGCTTGCCGATACAGCAAGTAAAACAAGATGTTCCAACAAGATGGAACTCAACGTTTTACATGTGTGAGAGACTTCTCACACAAAAGAAGGCAGTTCGTGAATATACCATGGAACACAATGCAGCAGGTGGTGTTGTGCTGAATTCATTCCAGCGGGGCCACATGGAGAATCCTACATTGCTCTTGACTCCCTCTGAGGAAGAAACTCGACAGATTAGCAAAAAGAATGCTACTCTAAGCCAGGTTATTCCAATCATAAAGTTATTGAACAAGGAACTCAGAAGGCTGCGTAGAGGTTTTGATCAAAAAGGAAACAAAATCTGGTGTATCTCTTATGGACCGACTGATAGAACAATTCCAAAATTGCAGAAGACTTAACAATATCATGCCAGACAAACATTTTCTTCGTTCCACTCTTCGTGACCCTTGGTTTAAGTTAAAACAGCTGCCTCTTTCAGATCTTGGTGACTCTTATTTTGAAAACAAAAACATGCTGATTTCAGCAACTGCACAAGAAAAGGAGGGAACTGAATTTGACTACACAAGAGAATCACGTGATGCGGAAGCTGCACCTGATGATGCGACATCTATTGGTGGTGAGAAATAATTTCCACTTAGTGCCACCATGTATTCTTTCATCAATATTGGGTAGTCTTGCATAAAGTCCTCTTTCACAGCCCTTGATAAAGGCACGTCATTCTGAGAAGCACACAGATGACTCCAACACGTTTTGGTCTAAACTCATGGAAACTAATAATTCAGATGTGTCTGTCATGGAGCCGCCTTCTTTGTCTTTGTTTGATATTGTGGATACCTATTTATGAGTACCACTCATTAACATTACTGATGACCCTTTTGAGCACTGGCTGGAAAAGAAAACCATCTGGCCTGTACTATCTGCCTTTGCTGTTAAACTTCTTGCCCTCTCACTAGTGTTTACTGTGAGCATATATTTAGCACAGCTGGAAATGTTGTCTCTGATGGCCACACAAGGCTTACTTCTGAAAATGTACAGTGCCTTACCTTCCTAAACATCAGTCTCAACAAATGTTCTTACCAGTTCAGTGACCACTGGCAGGAACATGAATGCGATGGTGATGAACAGATGCAACATGTGTCTCCTAATAAGGGTGCTTCCTTGGTAGTGTTTGACGACAATGGTGAGATATTATTTAACTAACAAAGGTCAGCAACTATAACAGAGAGCGCTCAAGTAAAAAGCACACTTCTTGTGAGGACACAGTGTATATTACATCATATTTATTGCTGTGTGTGTTTTTCACATTCAGATTGGGAACCCAGGTGGACTGTAGTTTGTTTATTCAACAAGTTAAAAATACAGTCAGGCAGTGAATTGCTGGATGTCTGGGGTGGAGGGCTGGACCAAAGGAACAACACAAAGGAAAAAACATTTGTGCACACATGGCCGCCATGTGTGTGGGCCTCTGCAGTCTTCGGGTCTTGCACCGTGCAGATCCCCACCGACTTGACTGGAGGAGTAGCGATGGGGGCTGGGGACTGGCAGGTGGACCTCACGGCAGAAGTAGGTGGTGGTCAGGGCCAAACAGCTCTACAAAAAGAAAAAAACACCCTCCCCCAAAAAATACCATAGCTGACTCCAATTACCCTTCTGCTCTACCTTACCTCCCTCCTAAACACAGCTAACTTCCTCGCCTTACAACTCATGGTCAAATTGTGTCCACACGTTTTTCCTCCCATGTGTTTGCACATCAGCTGGTAAACTTTCCTTCTCCTACAGACTTCATTCCCTCTGGAATAGTGCTCCCCTCCAAATCTGTCTTTCTCCCTCCTTCTTTGCCCTCAAGCGCCTACTCAAGTCGTCCCCTACTACTGCCTGTATCTGTTCTCCTTCCTAGCTCTCACTTACCTCTGTTTCATTGTTCCCTTCTCCGCTTGCTGCAACTCATTGTATATAACCATGTAAATATTGTTTTTTATTTATTGATATCTCTCCATTGCATTTAAGCATTCTTTACTTTTATGTATAACTTTTTTTTTACAACTTGTTACAACTCTGTTTGTCAATGCTGTATTTTTTTATCTTTCCTCTGTACCCCTCCCCCGGGTCATACCTGGAAATGAGCTTCAGTTCATGGTGCCTTTCCTGGTTACTAACTTTTAAATAAATTATTAATTGTGGAAGCCTGCGGGATATATCCAAAAACTGCAATGCTGGAAAGTTACAAAACACAAGTGATAAAAAAATAATTGGCCAGTCAGGCAGGAGTGCGTGGGATGGTTTGGGGCCCATGATGCTTGCTATAACATCAAGTAGACAAGCAAAATAATTACAAATAAAAAAAATAACATCTAAAGTCAAAAGGCAGGAGGAATGGCAGGGGCCCCATCACATATCCTGTACATGCTGCCTGTCTCCCACCAAAAAGCATGCCAGACTCAGTGGAATCACTACAGAAATCCAAAACTTATTTTCCCAACCCACTGTTGCCCAAGCCTGGAATTGTGAATCACAAAATCCCGACAGTGGGATTTTGTCTCCCCGAGTTCATCATATTAATTCCTGGGGTGCGGGGCGGAGCCCACCAAACATGAAAAGCATGCAAAATCCCACTGTCAGGATTTTGTGTTCAGGATTCCAGATTTGGACAACAGTGGGTCAGGGCAACAAGTTTCAGGTTTTCATAGTATACCCAACTCAGTGAAGGTCTGCATTCTGCTGTTGTCTTTCTGCTCTTGGGTTTTTTGGTTCTCTCTCTCTCTCTCTCTCTCTCTCTCTCTTTCAATACAGATAAGTATGAATAGATAGGCCATTGACAGAGCAAAGGCCAATGGCACATTCATAAGGCAGAAAAAGAAATGGGCAGACTGAATGGGCCTTGTGGTCCTTATCTGCTGTCAACTTCTGTTTCTCTCTTTCTCTGACTAACATTTGACACACTGCCTTCTTTCGCTGCAAATCCCCAAATGAGCCGCATACACTGGGCTGGATTCACAAACGTTTTGGGGATTAAGTCCCACACTGCAATGCCAGTGGGAGACTGAGATCTTTGCAGCTACAGAAATTGCTATTTACATCCACAGCAGTTGTAGAAGATGTTATGGCTGGTGCCATCAGTCGTAACGTTTTCTGCAGCTGCAGGAATTTCCACAGCAACACCACCTGCAAGCTGCTATAAATTGAGGAGCTGGTCCTAAACCAGAGCTGGTCCTAAACTGGCTCCACTTTTGAGAATACCATAGCTGCGGGAGACACTGTGGTTCAACAAGTGGCAACCCACTTGCGCTGAGTTTTTCCTTCACAGCTGCGGGATTTTCAAGAGTTTTGTGAATCCAGACCACAGTTTCCTATGAATGTCATGTGGTGACTGACATACAGGAGTGGCAAGAACAGCAGTCAGTTTATTTTTATCATTGTTGGCTGCTTCCTGACCTTGAAAATTACACAAAAATACAGACACTTTTTTTTTTAAGTTACATTTCTTTTTAACAGAGAGATCCAAAAGAATAATAATGTTGTAATTCTCATACTGAAATAGACTAAAAATAGGTCTTGAATTCATCAGAGTAAATCAGAACCTTTTGGAAACAAATCAGAGTTGTAATCAGAACCGGATCACAGCCGACCCATCCATCCCTAATACTGCCCAGTATTCTTTACCTATCATTTACTATGTTGACAAAAATTTTGTGCACAATCATATTGAAGTGGAACCTAGGAGCTGGCCTCTCCTGTGATCTGATGACTCTCCCCTTTCTTGCCCCTTCTCCTGTACTTTCCTGTCTTGGAGTCATTTCCTTTCTAAAAACTAGGAGTTTGTTAAAAGCCTAGATTAACTCTGAAAGCAGGATGGGGTTGATGCTCAATTGTGAGCAAGAGTTGTTTTTGCGTGTTTATCTCTGGAATAACTGCTAATTGAGTGTGGTGAAGAGAACAAAAAGTCAGAACAGAAAATAAGTAACCATAATAAGGCTGTAAAAAGAGGGGGCTCTTGACAAGCTCTGAACTCTCTGAGAAGAAGGGGCAGATTGCTAAATAAGTTGCAAGCAAGAAAGCCCTAACCTAATCAAACAGGTTAACCTGAAGCTGCAAGGTATTTTTCCCACAGCTTAGAAATGAGGTTTGCAATTTTGATACAAGCACGAAATCATAGAACAGATATGGAGTACAAATGACTTTGTTGAACTTTCTGTTTATAACTGAAATAAAGCAGTTGCCAAATCAGTGTTCCTAATCTGCTTACAATTCTGAAACCATCTGACAATACATATTTATTTATTTATTTTATTTATTTGAAAATTGGTGACCAGGAAAAGTGCACAGAGCCAAAGCTCAGTTCCAGGCAAGACCCAGGGGAAGGGAGACAAAAGAAATACATAACACAAACTGCTGAGATTACAAATTAGTAAGCAGTATTCACAAATAAAACATATTATACAATAGAGTAAGTTGAAAGCACCAAATCCTGTATTTTGATTGGCTGACTGGCACCTTTTCAGCATTGTAAATCCTCCAGTGTACCCACTGGAAAAGGTACCAGTCAACCTCTTTACCAAGATGATCATGAACCCCCCTAATCAAAACATATACCCGTCATCTTGATTCCCTGCTAAACTGCTCCATAACTCCGGTACGTAACTCAAGTACGTAAACTACACTGTTCTCCTGAAACAACTGACAGAAAACACTACTCGTCAATTGAAAACAGATAAAAAAACAGCACCTTGTACTTAGGCTAAATCAGTTCCTGGCCGGGACAGTCATCCTTTCTGCCTGTATTTCTGACTCCCCAGACGTTTCTCCCTGTAGCCTCAGTCCCTTCTAATTACCCAGACACCACGTTCCCTACAGGCGACAAGTCGCAGCGCTGTACTAAACTGTCTGGCACTGAAGCCTGCCTCCTAAACCCTCGCTCCATCTCTCATCTGATACTGCTCACTGCTCCATATTTACAATATGTAGTTAGCCACGCATCTCTACGCTTTCCGGTCTTTTTCTGCTCCAGCTGCACTACCACTTACTACCTGACTCTCTGAGTGTGTGTTCGCTCTCCCTCTTATGGTTGCCCATATCAGAGGAATATTTTCCCCCTGCGCAACAATAAGAATATTACAAAAAAGATTTAAAATGAAAAAAACAAAACTATTTTTCTTTTTTCCCAAAACGGAATGAGAACATTGTATAGTAGCAAAATATCCCTCCAGGGTGTGGGTATACTGGAGGGCTTACCATGACTGGTGTGGTTCAGTCACTCAGCTGCGCCTCGTGACCAAACCACATCAGCCGTAGTAAATCCTCCAGTATACCCACACCCTGGAGGGATAAATTGCTTAAATAACACAGAGCAGCAAGTGCCAACAGTTGTGGGGCACTGTGATGGACTGCATGTCTGTCACACTCCTCTCACCCGTAAACTGCTTCACAGCCCTACAACACAGGCAATGCAGGTTTTGATAAGGGTTGTGGTGGGATTTGTACCAAACACCTTTTGTTTTAAAGTTAGCCCTTTAAGACCTCACTGCATTGGGTATTGGACTAGCTGGCTGTCTCCTGGAGGAAGGGAGTGCTGACAAGCAACACCCGAGCCCAATAAATTGAGAGGTATGAACAAGCAGAAGCAGGTTTCTGTTTCAGTTAGTTTAAAGGGGAGACAGAACAAGACCGAACGGAATTGTTTGTTACTCTGACTACCAGCTTTTTAATTTTTTGTTTTGTTCTGTTACTTAAGCTAAAGGCCCCAAGGCAGCACGGATTCACAGTGGGAATGTCATGTCAGACAAATCTAATAGACTTTTTTAACTGGGTGACCAAAGTAGTAGACCATGGAGGAGCTATGGACATGGCCTACCTAGCCTTTAGCAAAAGGCATTTGACACAGCCCCATGCAAAAGATTAATAAACATGTTAGCCAGCCTGGGAGTGGGTCCCAGGATAGTAGCCTGGGTAAAGAATTAGCTGGGCAACAGGACACAGAGGTAATAGTAAACGGTGTCCACTTCGAAGAAAGGGGGGTTACTAGCAGGGTAAAGCAGGGTTCAGTACTGGGACCGGTCCTTTTTAATGTCTTTATAAGTAACATTGCAGAGGGACTGTAAGGAAAAGTATGTCTCTTTGCAGACAACACAAAGATCTGCAACAGTGCTGATACACAAGTAGGGGTGGAAAGGATGAGATGGGACTTGGCAAGGTTGGAGGAATGGTCAAACGTTTTGCAGCCTAGATTCAATGCAAAAGAAGTGCAAAGTAATGGACCTGGGAAACAAAATCCCAGGGGAAGAGTACACAGTGGAGGGGGGAGGTACTAAGAACAAAAATGGAAAGGGACCTGGGGTAGACATATCAGATGACCTAAAGGTAAGCATGCAATGTGAGAAGGCAGTAAGGAGAGCTGGGTGGATACTGGGATGCAGAGAGACAGGCATCACCAGTAGAAAACAGGAAGTTGTTATCCCCTCTGTACAGACAGTTGGTGAGACCCCATCTGGAGTACTGCATGCAGTTCTGGAGACCCCATCTCCACAAGGACAGAGACAGGATGGAGGCAGTCCAGAGGAGGGCAACTAAAATGGTGCAGGGTTTGCACCAGTAGCCATATAAACACAGACTAAAGGAGCTTAATATATATACCCCCAAAGAAAGGAAGAAGAGGGGGGACATGAAAGAAATTTTAAAGACATTAAAGAGGACCGGTCCCAATACTTAACCCTGTGGTACCCCACTAGTGACCCCCCTTTCTTCAGAGTGTACTGCATTTACTATTACCCTCTGGGTCCTGTTGTCTAGCCAGCTTGTTACCCAGGCTACCAGCCTGAGACCCACCCCCAGGCTGGCTAACTTGTTTATTAATCTTTTGTGTGGAACTGTGTCAGATGCCTTGCTAAAGTCTAGATAGGGCATATTCACAGCCCCTCCCTGGTCTATTACTTTGGTTACCCAGTCAAAGAACTCTATTAGATTCATCTGACAAGACCTTCCTGCTATAAATCCATGCTGCATTGGGGCCTGTGCCCCACCAGCCTCTAGGTACTCAACAATTCTTTCTTTCAGAAGTGATTCCATCTCTTTTCCTACCACTGAGGTCAAACTAACAGGTCTGTAGTTTCCTGCCTCTGCCTTGCTCCCAGATTTGTGAAGAAGAATCACATCCACCCTCCTCAAGTCCTCTGGTCCCACACTATCCTCTCATAATTTGTTATGAAGGGTAGTCAATGGTGTCACTAGTTCTCCCCTTAGTTCTTTTAGACTTATGACAAATTTATTGTTTTACTCTCTGTTTTTCCTCTTGTGTCTCAGGCTGCCCTTCTTTTCTGGCCCTATTTGGTCACCTACCAACCTGGTTACCCCACTTACAGCTCCTCAGTCCAGCACTCAAATAGAGGACAGTGGGGCAGTGAGGGTCAGTTTACTCTACTAGGGACATGCAGTAAGGAAGAGTGGACTGAAACTGCCAGCACCTTCAGCATGTGGCAAATGAGAGGTAATTTTTCCTCATTTCCTACCCCCAAGGACAGGTGGCAAGTGCTTTACGCATGCCCACACTGAGGTGGGCTGCCACAAAGCCAGCATGTCTCCCTGCTCCATGTTCTGTGCCTCTGAGCAGCACTGGCATCAGTGGATCAAATCAGATG
This sequence comes from Neoceratodus forsteri, assembly GCA_016271365.2. Lineage (NCBI taxonomy): Eukaryota > Metazoa > Chordata > Ceratodontiformes > Ceratodontidae > Neoceratodus > Neoceratodus forsteri. The sequence goes on from CM028135.1 coordinate 1,083,219,977, forward strand.
GCATTTACACAGTGAGGCAAGCTTCCCCCCCTTCCCAGAGAACCTGCTGGACCTTTGACACTTCGGATTTGGGTTGTGAACCCATGCTGTTCCTGTCAAAAAAGGCAACACTGGAAGCTGGTCCAGTAGCATGGCAGTAGGGTTACCAATTGTTAGCTTCAGATGCCTGAATTTGTGAGCGAATTCAAGTCTTTGGGGGTCACTGGTGGTGGGAGGACCAAGCATCTGAGGGACTGCTCTCCCCTCAAGACTGGATGGTGTCTCTAGCTATCAGCAGGTCACTGTTTTAACCATGGTGTACAACACGCAACCAATTTAAAGATGGCGGCTGAGATTTTGAGTGAGATTTGATGCAGGTGTCCATGGCAACCATCAGACACTATTGTTGTAATCGGGGAGTTTTGCCCCCCCACCTACCATCTAATAGTAACCATAACCTTATGCTAACCTAAGCCATAACCCTAAACCCTTAATGTGTTACAACTAACCAGTTACTCCCGAGAAGTGAAGACACTGTGCCACATTACAGCTAACCTGTTACTAGTCAGTGAGTGATGCTTAACAGATGATGTGATTATGTTCATGTACATATAATCATGTATTGTTGTTGGAAATTTAGTCACTGTGTAGTGTGTTGGACAATGTAATCTACCGCAGACATCTAGAGAAGTGAAGTGTCACAGGAGTCAGGAGACCCACAACAGCATGGGACTTCGACAGATGCATTGTGTCATTGCTTCCCAGTTGTCCTATGGGGAAGGAAACTGGTGGAAAAATCCCTCCCTGGGTCACGTGAAGGTCAGACCCTCACAGGGCTGGCACTAATGACTGAGCTCCCAGACTGGATCCTGCTTCAGAGGGGCAAGGGCAAGTCCCTCTGACCCTGCAGCAAGGGACAAGTCATGAATAATCTGGGGTCAAGTCATGGAGGATGGTGAGTGACCAGGATGGAGAGGCCATCCAGATGGAGTGGGAGGAGAGGCAGTGGAGGGTAAGAATCCAAAGAACAAATGAGACAGCACTACCTCTGTGTTACCAGATTAGCCCATAACATAGACACATAGAAGGTGACGGCAGATAAGGACTGCAAGGCCCATCCAGTCTACCCACTGTTTTCTACCTTATGAATGTGCCATAGGCCTTTACTCTGTCAATGGCCTATCTATTCATACTCATCCGTATTGCTCCCTTATGCATATCCCATGCATGTTTGAAGCCCTGCACTGTATTCATATCCACCACTTCCTGAGGCAGGCTGTTCCATGCATCCACCACCCTTTCTGTGAAAAAGAACTTCCTCACATTACCCCTTAATCGGCCTCCCTCTAATCTCATGCTGTGTCCTCTTGTCCTGCTGTATTTCTTATATTGAAACATGTTAGACTCTTTCACCTAGTTAATGCCCTTAAGTTGTTTGAATGTTTTGATCATATCGGTCGATAGATAGCCGGTCGAGAGGGCTGCTAAGGCATAGCCCTCCCCCACAGCTCGCTACCAGAAACGGCCACAAGAACTCGAATCCCCCGCCGGTCAAGAAGGCTGCTAGTTCATAGTCCTCCCCTACAGCTCACTACCAGAAACGGCCACAAGAACTCGAATCCCCCGCCGGTCGAGAGGGCTGCTAAGGCATAGCCTCCCCACAGCTCGCTACCGAAACGCCACAAGAACTCTCGAATCCTCACGGTCAAGAGGGCTGCTAAGGCATAGCCCTTCCCCACAGCTCGCTACCAGAAATGGCCACAAGAACTCGAATTCCCCGCCGGTCGAGAGGGCTGCTAAGGCATAGCCCTCCCCCACAGCTCACTACCAGAAATGGCCACAAGGTAGTTAACTCAGCAGCAAGCTTGCCTGACTTTGGGAACCTCTGATTGAATCTGGCTTTTTCAAACTGAATCTCTCTTGGCGCCATTTTTAAGGTGCTTTATATTGTATTTCGGAGAAACAGTGGAAATAGTCATACAGAGAAATTAGTTTTACTTGTGAAAGAAAGTGCCGCCTTGCAGAATTTCTTTACCCTGCCTTTAATTATGGTGCTTGTTACATTGCTGCTAGTGAATAATTAGAGTTAGCCAGTGATGTGAAATTACCCAGTGATGCAAAATAAAAGTGCTGCTGCCTTGAAAATCAGCACCTTCCCTGTAACACGTTATTTTTCCATTCTTGTTTTACTGCTGTTTGTGAATGTTAGAGCTACCCAGTGATCTCCCAAACTCTGCATTGCATCGCTAGTGCTAGTGTAGTAGGAAACCCCCACCCTCCTAAACCCTATTTAAACTCACTGCTGTCTCCTTCTCCTCCACAGAACTCGAATCCCCCACCGGTCGAGAGGGCTGCTAAGGCATAGCTCTCCCCCACAGCTCGCTACCAGAAATGGCCACAAGGTAGGTAACTCAGCAGCAAGCTTGCCTGACTTTGGGAACCTCTGATTGAATCTGGCTTTGCCCTGCCGAATGCTACGCGTTTGGCTCCCCACCGCTCCCACCACCACCCTTGGTTGGCATCTCAATATATAGGTTGATTTCTGACCACATGATCATGAAATAACCTAGCAGGCCACTTTCCCATCTGCAGCTTATCATCTTCTACCACTAGAGGCCCTTCCACCTTCTCTCCCTCCTTTTTTCCATTTTCTTTCCAGCCCTGTTTACTTACCTCCTCACATCCACCAGGCCATGCTCCTACTTACCCTCATCACTCTACTCCTGCACTTCCCTTTGGCACCCACCCCCACACAAAACACGGAAAAATAGGGAACAATACTGAAACCCCCTGTCAACATCCAGGCTGGCACTCCCTGCCCTGCAACAAAAAAAAACTACTGAACCCCCCCCACAGCACATACACTGACACCTCCACCTGCAGCCCAGGTTGTCACCTCCCATGGAAAGAAACTGCTGGAGCCCCCTTCCCTTGCCAACCTCCCCACATCTGCAATGCAGCAACCCCACGCCCTCTTCCTCCCCAATCTGCCCCCTCACTCTGAAACTTCCAATACCCACGATCAGGTGCACACAGCATAAATGCCAGAGACCTTCTACTCGAACAAACTCCAACCGACTCAGGTCTCTCATTCTACTTCTTCTTCTAACAGGTAATGTCCACCCAAACCCTGGCCCCCAATTTTCCTCGCGATCCCACCCATTGCCGGGGAAATGGCATGCGCATCGCCTCACTAAACATCTGCAGCCTACAAAAAAAATGGGACTCCTTTCATAACTGGGTACTCCAACCCGACCCTGACATCATTGCCCTCAGTGAAACCTGGCTGTCCCCCTCCATCCCCTACTCAGCAGTTAACCGCCCTGGGTACTGCCTTTATCGCTCCGAACGTATAAGAAAGCGAATGGGTGGCTGTGCTGTCTACCTCAAGGATTCCCTCACTGCCCACCAACTTCCTCCACCCATGCTAACATCCGGGGCCCAGGCCCTCACCCTAACAATAACACTAGGTAGATCAACATCACCCCTCCTCCTCACCACGGCCTACGTCCCACCCAGAGATCAGAAGCTAGCTTTCCTAGCCATCATGTCCTACCTCACCACCCTACCCCCTAAACAAGAAAAAATACTACTGGGGGATTTCAACATAAACTGGCTGGCCAAAACAGCCACCCCATACATAAACGAGGCCGCGGCATTCGATCTCACTCAGGTCATCAAAACCCCTACCCGGTTCCACGCCCGCACAGGCGCAACCACCTTACTAGACCTAGTTTTCACAAACTGACCTCACAAAATAACGAGCACCCAAGTTCTCCCCGACTCCCTCAGCTACCACTCTCCAGTACTCTGCAACTGGTCTGGTATCCCCGCCAAAACCTCCCCCCAAATCACTTCATAACGCAAACTAGGGCCTAGTAAACTGGCCTTTCTCAGGGCCCACCTCAGAGAATGGGACTGGACACCCCTCACCAGCACCCTCCACCCTGACCGTGTCCTTGAACTTTTTATAAACATCTTCTACTCAGCCTGTGACAAGTTTCCCCCCCTCACCAAATCTACGATCAAGGGAAATCATGCCCCATGGTTCTCGGATCACCTCCAAGGCCTACTACGCCAGCGGGATGCACTATGGCACCTTTGCCGACGGAGACTCAGACGGCCTCAGGACAGGCAACGCTATCGGGAGGCCCGAAACAAATGCACCTGGGCTATACGCACCGCCAAAGCAAACTACTATAAAGCCACCTTAACCTCCACATGGGGAAATGGGCGTAAGTTCTGGGAGAACATAAAGGAACTCTGTGGCAAAGGCCCTAGTCTGCCACCTGACCGAATACTCATAGATGGTAGCATCACCACCGACCCTCTCAAACTTGCCTCAGCCCTAAACACCGCTTTCACTAATCTCTCCCACGTGTTACCCCCAAATTTCTTCGACCCACCGCCGGCCCGTAGCACCCCCCAACCCCCCTTACTCCACCTTTCTACCTATGAGTCCTTACACCAGAGACTGCCAAACCCTACATTACAAAAGCTATAAGTAAAAACCACTACAGTCACGACTCCCTGGACCTTAAACTCCTCCGCTTCATCCTCCAGGAAGTCCTAGCCCCGCTCACCCACATTCTAAATTTCTCCCTCTGTCAAGGGAAATTCCCTACCCACTGGAAATCGACCTATATCATGCCCATCCATAAAAGCGGTGACCACACATCCACAAACAACTACCGCCCCATCTCCATCCTACCCCCTTTGTCTAAGGCTCTAGAACACATAGTCACCGACCAACTCACTGAACACCTAAACAAATATAACCTACTAACCAGACAGCAACATGGTTTTCATCTTGGCCATAGCACCACTACCACCCTCCTCGAATTCACCTCCCATGTCCACTCAGCCCTAGACCAGGGCCACCTCACTGGCGCCATCTTCGTGGACCTATCCAAAGCATTCGACACAGTAAATCATGCCCTCTTACTAAACACCTTGGCCTACACAGGCTTCTCAATGACTCACTAAACTGGTTCACCAGCTATCTTTCCGATAGAATGCAGATAGTCAAGGTAGGCCCTGTCCTATCACCCCGCCTCCCAATCCACTCCGGTGTCCCACAGGGCTCCATACTCAGCCCCCTACTTTTCAGCATGTGCCTCAACTCCCTCCCACATTCATGCCCTGAAAATCTGCTCCTTTATGCAGATGATGCAGTCTTGTTCGCCTCTGACCCGGCCCCCCTCAAACTCCACCAATCTCTCCAGCACTCTTTCCGCAAAATCGAAGACTGGCTCACCACCCAGCGCCTTATTATCAACTGTAATAAGATCAAAGTCATGATATTCGCCCACCCACAGAACCCTCACAAGAACCTCTGCCCCCCAACTTCTCACTGCAAATCAGACCCCCCTAGAACAAGTAAATTGTTACAAATATTTAGGGATCACATTAGACCCCGCCCTCAGTTTTACTCAACATATCCAGCACCTATCAACTGCCCTTAGCTCCAGACTAGGCATACTGTACAGGTACAAACACTGCCTCACCCCTGAAGCACTCCAACTCACCATAAACTCCTCGATCCCGTCACTGCTAGACTACGGCATCCTAATATACAGTGCAGCCCCCACCACGACCCTTAACAGACTCAGGCTCGTGCTAAATAAAGCCTGCCATCTCATCCTAGGTTGCGATCGTCTCACCCACTCCTGCTCCCTTTACAGCAGCTCAAACCTGCTAAACCTGGACAGCAGAATCAGATACCACACCTGCCTTATGACGAAAAAGGCACTATTAGGGCTCACCCCTTCCCCCAGACCAATTTATCCTCCCTGCACCTCCAGGCAAAACAACCCGTAGCTCAAGCAAACGCCTACTAAGGATACCCCATTGCCGGACCTCCCAATACCAACGTACCTTCAGTTTCAGGGTCCCCACCTGGACAAACTCCCTCCCTAGTCATATAGCTGATGAAACAAGGCTGGGTCCTTATACATCTAAGTTAAGGGAACACCTTCAGACCTCATACCAATGTGACTGCCCTTGACAATGTTTCTGAATATCTGTTAGCCATCTACTAACTTACCTATGTAACTGATTGTGAATTGTCATCTGTTATGTGCTGAAATCTGTATCTCAAGTCTCGTAACTGTACCATTTTATGTATGACGTGGAACCTTTGTAAATGAGTCCCTGACTCAAAGGTCTTTCCGAATATTACAATAAATAAAATAAATAAATATCACCTCTCTCCCTCCTTTGTTGTAGGGTATACATACTGAGCTCCTTTAATCTGTCCTCATGTTTTCTGATGCAGTCCCTACACCATTTTGGTTGCCCTTCTCTGGACTGCCTCCATTTTGTTAATGCCCTTGTGAAGGTGTGGCCTCCAGTACTGCACGCAGAACTCTAGATGGGGCCTAACCAGTGTCTTGTAAAGAGGTATTATTACCTCCTTCTTGCTACTCGCGATACCCCTATTAATACACCCCAACATCCCTCTAGCCTTACCTACTGCTTTAGTGGTCTGCTTGGATGATTTCAAGTCATCGGTGATGATGATGATGGCCAAGTCTCTGCTTCCCTTGAGATTGCCAGCAACTACCCTCCCAGCCTATAGGTGGCTTCAGCGTTTCTCTTCCCTATGTGCATGATCTTGCACTTCTTTGCGTTAAACCCCAGTTGCCACTCTTCTGACCATTTTGCCAGTTTATCCAGATCTCTTTTCATAAGCAATTCCCCCCCCCAGCAACTACTAATGCTGTTTAGCAATTGAAACAAGTGCACAGTCACATCACTTATTTCTCATGGGAAGGACAAAAGGGCAAAACTGCTTAAAGAAACAGCTTTTAAGTTTTCTGGAAGCATGCTGTCACAGAGACACAGAGCAGGATGAGTGATGAAGATAACTTTAAAAAGTTTATCCCCCCCAAGACCCTGCTTTGGCCGGCAGCATGCCAAGAGGTTTTTTGAAAAGAAAACATAACGAAGCAACATTCGGAGCTGCTGCCACAGTGGCCTCCCTCCGAAGAGGCAGGACGTAATTGCTTAACAGTTGTCCTATGCTTGGATGGTACTTGAGATTAGTTCTGCATACCTAAAGCAATTCACTGAGAGCAGAGGGGTACTCTTTTCTGATGTAAGACATTCCTTTTTTTTTTTGTCAAAGTTCACAGGCCCCACTAGTGGGGCAACCTCCTCCCCCCCCCCACACAGATCAGTTATGGCAAGGCAAGGCAATTTTATTTATACGGTGCCGTATATCAGGGTCTCAGAGTGCTACTATATATATATATATATGTATTTCAAAAGCAAATTATTATATGATAATCCCCACAAATAAATAACACATAAATGCACTCAGCAATAATTCTAAAAATGAAGCTATTACTAAATAAAATTAAGTACCATTTCCAAAAGCTTGGTGAATAAATATTTTTTTACTCCCCTTTCAAACGTCTCCACTGAGGGCATTCAGTGGAAAGGCATGGAGTAGCTGGCCCATCAGTGCAGCGGTTGGATTTCCGCTTCCTACGCCGGCGACCTGGGTTTGGGAATTGCCCTGGGTCATCGGAGGGCCAGCCAGGGGAGAAGGATGGAGCATCCCAAGGACTGCTCTCCTTCTCTACTTCTCCAGAGAGAAGGTGGGGAGAATGTCCCATGCTTGACAGACCCCTGGTGGAGGCCGGAGGTACCACAGCAATTGGCATTGGAGTGCTTCAGGGGGTGGGGCAGACGCAGGACATCATTGCACGTCCCCGACCCCATGAAAAAACAGGGAAAATATACTTCTGTCGGCAGTCCTTAATAAAGCCTGCCTTGGCTTCGATTAGCCTCCAGGCCAGCCCCCTGACCTAGTTCTGTCGTTGTGGCACTGTTGGAGACTCAGTGCTGAAACCCCACCCTGGAGGGCAAGCCAGGGGGTATCAGAAGGTCACAGTCATATGTGAAGTTGGAAGCTGAGGTCTGTGACTGGGCTGAGGTGCTGGGTGGTTGGCAGTAGGGGGCCAAAAACATAATAAATAGAAAAAGGAAAGGCATGGAGTTCCAGATAATCAGGGCCATTGCCCAAAATGTTCTGTCATCAAATTGTTTAAGGCGAGACCTCAGGATAACCAACAATAATTCCTTGGTGGAGTGGACAGAGAGGCTGGGAGTATACCAGACCAGGAGGTCTTTTAGATAGGTTACTAAAATCCTGGCACCTGAAATCTAAAAGTGTGTGTCTGTTAGGGAATTGGTCGCATTTTAACATGGATCACTATTTAAAGCGGCAGAGCAGGATAGTGGTGAAAAGTTTGACCTATACTTTGTTTTTCTGTTTTAGATTGCACCCTGTCTCTTGTCTTGTATGATACCCTTCTTCCCTCATTTTTAGTCTCCATTGGCACTGTTGTTTCATAGGCAGAACAGTAAAAGGAGGACTCCTTTCAATAAGGGTCCAAGAACATTTTCATCTGTATTCTTTGTTGTTTTTGAACACTCATTGTTTAAAGATAACGTTTCCTGACACCACAGTGAATTAGCAGGCAACAGACATTACTCCATGGCCTTATGGAACAACAGGTGTGCAAAGTCAGCTGAGGGAAACCTGGCCAGAGCCATATTAAAAGGAGTGCTCCTTTTGTTATTTCAATTGTAATTAAAAAAGGTGGCAAAGGAGACTCAGAATGGGGGGGTGTCATACAAGACAAGAGATGGGGGCAATCTAAAATAGAATAACAAAGTATGGTTTAAAAATTGTAACCACTATCTTGCACTGCTGCTCTAAAGAGTAAGTAGAAGCAATTGTGCCTCTGTCCCCCACTTATGGCCTCCTCTCTACTGGACTCTCTCTACTATACACCCCTAGGTGTAGAACCCTAAAAGAAACCTCAGCTTTCTCCTGCCTGGCCCCAAAATATTGGAATTCCCTACCTCTTGATGTTCGCTCTGCACCTAGTCATATTGCTTTTAAAAAGATGCATCACACTCTCCTCGTCAAACATGCCCTGTGGTCCTGTTTTAAAACCCCATAGGGTGCTTGACATCCCCTTCCTCAACTCTCAACATGTTCAGTTTCGATCTGACCCCCCCTTGTTACTGTTTTATGTAGCTCTTACCATGGATTATGTGTTAAAACTGTACTGCACTATGATTGTATGCTTATTATGTTTTGTACTAGTGTGTATTTTCCTGCCACGGTCTCTGTCATATTAGCAATACTGTTTACATCACAAAACATCGTGTAGATTTTTCCTTGAGTGGTTGATTACCTCTGAACTATATCTGTTATTTGTTTTGTCTTCCAATTTTGTATTGTAACCTCCCGGGTCATGTCTGAAAATAGTGATATTTTGTGGCTACGACACCTTACCCGGTGAAAAAAACTAAATAAATAAAATAAATAAAAACAGCAGACAGGAAAATGGTACACATTTTAAAGAAGTATTAAGCTATAACTTGATTTCTGAAGTATTTTTCTGTTTTTGTTTGCTCATTAGAACGTTTTCTATGTGACAGTACTAAGCTGGATGTGTGTGGACTAGCGCTCTGCCTGGCAGCAGACATGTCTAGTTCTATTCCTGCCACTACATCATCAGTGCTATGACCTCAAGTTCAAGTTTACTGTAGGAAAACTCCATTGAGCAAGCTCATTCACAAGGAGGTCCTTTGACACATACAGGTAGTTACAGATTACATCATTGAAAAAACAGTACAAAATTAAAGTACAGAATTATGGGCAAGCATTAACATGTTGCATAAAAATGACAATGACAGAAAAATACAAGTACAGAAAAAAGGTACAGCGTGCTTGTTTCGGAGTATCAAGGCAGCTAATTTCTAGGTAAGTAAGAGGAAGCAGTGGGCTAGGGTTAGAGCAGTGAGCCGGGATTTAGAAGCAGCTGCACGTATTTTTTGTTTTTGCTGCAGCCAACCTTTTAAATAGGCTGACAGGGACAGTAACGGGAAGCTTCAGTACGACTTGGAGCTGGTTCCAGATAGTTGGGAGCACGCTCGATATGGCTCGCTTGCTGAGTGAGGTGCGAGTTCTCGGTGCATCGAGGAGGAGGAGGTAATTTTTCCTAAAAGAGTAGGCACTATGGAAAGTATGGAAAAGGGTTGTGAGATAGTTCAGGAACCTGTTCATGAGTAGCTTAAGAGTCCAGATACCAGCATGAAGCTACCAGTGCTCGGTTTCGTAGAAAAAATGGCAAATCTAGTCCAGCACTGTAAATTGCATGCCACAATTAGCTTTTCTGGGTGGACATGTACAAAATCGAAGTTCATGCCAGAACGCCATGTCAGATGCACGCTCTCGGCATACCTCTGCTTCCGAGTGACTGTGCATTTTCGGTCGGGATGCTGAAAAGTAAAATATTACAAAAAGAAGGAAAATGGTAAGCATTTTCACTTGTGACACATTTAGGGACATTATGAGGGGCATATGTGATAGGTGCACAGAGGTGCACTGATAGACTCTGATACAAAAACAAGGGGTAACGCTGACAGTGCCCCTTTAAACCTGCATCATCAAAACACAGCCATTTATAAGAATACAGCCTTTTGGCATCAAAATTCCATTTCAATTTTTTGGGCGCTGGTTCAGCAATTGAAGAAGATGGTGTTGCTGGAGGAGAAATCGAAACTGTAGAAGAAAAATGTGCTACAGGCCGAGTAAACAATGTAAACACAGCAGTGGAAGAAGGTGGGCGCCGGGTGGCTGAAGTAGGGATTACACTACTAGTAGTGGCTGGACAAGTCGCTGAGGATGTTGTGTTAGGAGTAGAAGGAGGTGGTGCATTGCTGCGCTCCATGACTGTTATTACACTTGTAAATTGTACTGATTTACACGCTTTCAGTCAGGTCTTCCTGCCAAAGAACTGAGAGATGACTTAATATTATAATTACGATTGTGGACTTGGTTGTATCTTAATAACTCTGAGGCTACTGCTCTTGTGAAATACCAGAACACAGATTTTTTTTTAACACCTGAGCCCCCTTTCACAAGGAGCTGAGCTCTTAATCGGTGAAGAATATTTTTTTAACAATACGCTTAGATATCCGGTAGGTAGGTTAGGTAGTAATTTGACTGCCGCCTAAATTGAATCCCTGGAGGGAGTCACGTGATGCAAGCTGCCTGAATAGCTGTGCCTACCCTGGGCTCCTACCAACCATCCGACATAATCTGACCTTAAACTAAATTCAGAGCTCTATTTTTCACAACTGAAGTGGCTGGAGACTCCTCAACCTCTGCCTATCGTTCAGATTTACTTTTCTCAGCAGCTCTACAGCAGTGGAGGCAGAAGATAAGAGACAGGCGCGATGCGGCACACCTCGCCTAACACGCCTGAGAAGCTCTCCAAGAAAGTGAGGAGTCAGGCCTCTGGGAATCCAAATAAGGCGGGTAACTCTACTTCCTCGATGTTGCCCTTATCTGAAGAAAGATTCCTTCAGGAGTTCTCGCCCTTCCGAGAGGCGCTGAATAATATTACTTTTGATCTCAAGGCTATTAAGGGGATCTCGCTACATTAAACACCAGAATGAGCGACTCGGAGGCCAGAATCACCTCCCAAGAAAGATGGCATGACAAAACCGACCCAGAAATTATCTTGTTGAAGCAGCAAGTTCAGAAGCTCCAACTCAAAATGGAAGATTTGGAAGGGCGTAGTAGGAGGAATAATCTCCTGATTATTGGGCTACCCGAAATGGAAGAGGGCTCGGATGCCACTCTATTCCTCCAAAAATTCCTCATCAAAGTCTTGGGGCCCTCACCACTGAATCCCCAGGATCACATCAAGAGAGCACACAGATCTCTGAGGCCATGGCCTCCACCAGATTCCCCTCCCCGCCCGATCATCATCAAGTTTCTGAGCTATATAGAAAAACAACATGTCCTCAACAAAGCTAGAGATCTGCAGGCCATTACCTGGGGCTCCTCCAAAATATGAATCGCTCAGGATCTCCCGCTTGAAACCAGGCAGAAAAGAACTGCCTTTCATCCAATCGTGCACAAATTAATTGCGGCGGATATCCGATTCAGGATGCTGTACCCAGCCAATCTTAAGATCACAATCGACGGCTCATCAACCACCTATGAGACACCTGAACAAGCCATCAAGGACTTCTCTGTTAAGCTTCCCAACCTCTTCAAAGAGGGATGAACTCTGTACAGCTTCAACAAAAGGCTGTAATGGCTTCGTCTTCTTTACATTAGTATATTGTTATTTCTGCTAATTACCTGCATGTTTTTGTTGAGATAAGCCGGTCTAAGTCCTTTGGGGAGTGTCTTGTAGATCCTGATTTTAAGGGTCCATTGATGCCCTGACCTCTCAGGGCCGTTATCGGAACCTTTGTGTTGAGTCGTGCTTCAGAGGGCTGTTTTTGGCTTTGACCGCGCTAGGTCCCACAAAGAAATATGCCCCCCTGGGCGTCCCGGTAGTGACAAGATGCTTTACTACCTAACTGTCACCCGATTTAACACTCCCTGGGCTCTGGCCATAATTATAAAGGGCTCACAACTCAGACCTGAGTTTACATATGATGGTAGGCACCCACTTTCCAGTACTATGTTGCAAATGACTGAACTCTCATGATTAGGTTGTTTTCTAGCCGCTGGCTTTGCTACTTTACTAAAGGGTTCCTTTCGATCACATCAAGGCGTAGTCCCCAACTGTTATGCAAAAAGAGGATGGTGGGGAATGGCCCGGGGATGGGAGAAGCTTATAGGAAGCTGCCTCACGAGCTGAGAAAGGGGGGGGGGTGTGGCGATCCGCAGGAGACTTCTATGGGAATTTGTCATATAGTCTACTCTACTGGATGACACAGTCAATCAGTTTACGTCCCCATTCTTATTGCACAAGCGTATCAGGAAGGTATTGGTGCATTGTGCTCCTAAGATCCGCCAATGGGATGTTAGTTCCAGTTACTTACTACTGGGTTCCTCGTCTCCCATTTGCCCAAACCTGGAACTATTTTGTACATAGTTTATGAGGTCATTTTTCTCATGGGGGGGGGATTTATCTTTGGCCTCAGGTCATGACTCCTCGATTACAGTCCAAGGGTATTAGCTTTTCTCTGATAATTTTTACATTTCAGGGGTCTGGCTGCTGTTTTCTATATGAAGTGTGCGGGCTTATTTTGGGCTCCAGAGTGTTCTATAGTTCTTTTTCAGTCTGGTGGTTCACAACTTCCCATCTAACCAATTTAAATGCTTGTAACTGGTTAATATGGCGATTAAAGTAGCTTCTTGGAATGTGCGTGGGCTCAGAGATAGAACCAAAAGACACCAATCTTTTAAACATTGTGACCTACTTGGGATTGAGGTCCTCATGTTTCAGGAAACCCATTTGACCAACAAAGAAACAACCTGGCTACTCAAATCTGGCTTTTCCCAAGTTGTCTCGGCATCTGGATCTGAAGCTAGCAAGGGAGTGGCTATTCTAATTAAGAATCATGTCTCTTTTCTGGCTGAAGAGAAACTAGTTGACCCAGAGGGCAGATTTATTCTGGTCAAGGGATGTCTCAACAACTGTAGTATCATGCTGGGATCTATCTATGGTCCAGTCGGAGGGAGTCCGGGTTTTTTATGACTCTGGCAGATAAGATCGGGAACTTTTTACCCTCACAGTTAATATTGTGGGGGGACTGGTTTGTTTTGTGTCCTTCTCTAGGGTGAGAATACACACCCTCTTTTTATGTACCTCTATGACAGAGCTAGGCTCTGAGGGGCTGCCACCTGCAGCACACCTCCTCCTTCCACTGAGTCTGGCTGAAGACTGACTAAAACTCCCAACGTTCTAAGCTAACCCGTTGCTGCAGCATTCCAATGTGGCTTATGCTGCTGCAAGAATTCTATAATGATGTCATCCCTCCAGCTCAGCTGAGATTGAGGACAGAGTGAGACAGTGTGAAACCCATTTAACTGGTGTCTCACAAGCTGCCTTTCCCTGCCTGCCACTAGATCTAAATCAGATTCTAGTAACCCCGGGTGACAGGAGGTTACATATGTATTTAACAATTACAATCTCTATAAATTGATAGTTTTATATAAATTGTGAAACTTAAGAAAACATATAATTTAATTCGCTATTTACTTCTACTGATTTGTCTCACTGAAGCCTTAGTACCTATGTACAAACCGTTTAGTGGCTGCTGTTAGCGCTCAACTAAATCAGCATTTGTATTTATTATACATGTGGAAATACCACATTTAGCTTTATTGAATTTCAAGAAACTGCATTTGACTAAGGCAAGAGGTGAAAAAAACGGATCCTGTACAAGATATGGATTTTAATCAGATGATTAGCATTCTTTACAGAGTAGTGATCTGTATGTCCATGGTTCTCAGTGAATCAGAACTTCTGGTGAAAGGAAGAGGAAAGAGATAAAAAAGACAAAATAACAAGACATATTAATCTGTGTAATGATTCCATAAACATCTCACACAAAATTGTTTTTTGTTATTAGCGAAAACAACGTATTTCTTAGCTTAATCTTTTCAAAGCTTATTTTTTCATTTTATTTTAAGGAACGGTTTCAAGTCCCATCTGTCATTTAAACCAGATGGTTTCACACTGTTCAGTTTAGAAATCCACATGCTCTCTTTCTCCAAGAGCAAGTTTGGCCTATCACCTCCTTCTGTCAGGGATGGTTCCCATTCTAGGCACATGAGTTGTAACCCATCTGGTTTTGAGAAATGATGTGTCTGAAAGTGGATGCCCACTGGTGTATCCTGCTTTTGGTTAATAATGGCTCTAACATGTTTTAAGAGGACGCATTGCTCTGCCAACATACATTAGATTGCAATCACACCATAAAACGTACACAACATAGCTGGTGTAACATGTTATTAGTGTTCTGATTTCCACTTTTTTGTTGTTTTCTCTAGGATGTTGGAAATCTTTTCCCCGTTTGCCATATTTACAAATGTTACACCTCAAACGTTTGTGAAACCCACTTGTTCTCTGTGGTAACCATGTGTTTGTCTTGTTCCTAGGGAGTGACTTGAACCTGCTATGTACTAGCATTCCTTTGAGATTTTTGGCTCTACTAAAAGACACTCTAGGGATTGTTCCTACTGCCCTGGCAACTTCCTCATCTGATAACAAAATATTCCAATTTTGGTAGATTTTTGTCACCTTTCTTGGAAGAAATTTAACTGTTCCCACTCATATCCTTCGTGTGTATCTCTGCTTGTTGCTCCCTGTGTTTGGTACATATTACAAGTCATATCTTGCAGATGAATTTGGACTAGGTAATCCCTTATGTTGCCAGAAAATTGGATATGAACACATAGGAAGTTCTGTGTATGCTGATGTTTTTAAAAACACTGCTGTCTGCAGCTATAGTGGCAAGTTCAAACAACAAAGCAAAGTACAGCTGCGAGAGGCAATAGTCCCTTTGAGATTTTTGGCTCTACTAAAAGGCACTCTAGGGTTTGCTCCTACTGCCCTAGCAATTTCCTCATCTGATAACAAAACGTTCCAATTTTGGTAGATTACATTCCCTATTTTTTCTGCTTTGTGATTGTACTCTGTAATAAAGGTACACGGCTGTGTGTCGGACGTTGATATGTGTGTTTGTTTAATTAGCTGTTCTCTATCCAGATTCTTTACTTTTTCCTTTAATGTTTTGAGGAGGTCCAATTTGTAACCTCTTGGAACAAACCTCTCAATTAATTCCTCTGTTTGCTCCTTAAAGTTAGATTCTGAACTGCAGTTCCTTCTTGTCCTTAGTAACTAACTGTAGGGGATGGTATCCTTTAAATTTTGAGGGTGAGCACTGTTGGTGTACAGTATTGAGTCTGTTGCTGTAGGTTTGTGGTAGCACTTTGTGTCAATGATTTGATTCTCACATACATTTAAAGTTAAATCTAGAAAATTTAATGTTTGTGTATTTGTTTCATATGTGAAATTCAGATTAAAATCATTAACATTTAGCCACTGTATACATCTGGGTATTTTGTCAACATTCTCCAGCCAAACACATAGTATATCATGAATAAATCTGTACCAATGCTTAATGTGAGTATGGTAGGGGTTCCTGGTGGGATTCTGTATTATTGTAAGCTCCCAAAATCCCAGAAACAAATTGGCATAATTAGGTGCCATTGCTGCCCCCATTGCTTGCCACATTTTTGCAGGTAATGTTGATAATCAAATTTGAAATAACTGTGTCACAGTATGAATTCTAAGGCTTGCATGATGAATTCTTTGGGTATTCCTGTGTCCCTGGTGCTCTGATGTTGATGGTCTTCAATAAATCTACTTTTTGCAACTTGCATTTAAATTTTTGTGGATTATTTCATTATTGAAGGGACTTGAGTGATACCAACCTTGTGGAGACTGGATTATTCTGTTAAAGCTGGCAGCTTGTTTCTGGTGAGCACCAAACACTATTGCCTGTTGCAGCTGTACTTTGCTTTGTCCTTCAAGCACTTGAAAGGGATAAATATGGTTGATAAGGAGAGTCTGTTTAAGCTGAGTGGCAACCATAACACGAGGGGGCACAGCCTTGAGCTGGAGGGTTGGAGGTTTAGGAGGGAGGTCAGGAAGCACTTCTTCGCAGACAGGGAGGTGGACACTTGGAATGCACTGCCAGTAGAGGTCATCTCATTGAAGACAGTGGGCAGCTTTAAGAGAGGCTGGGATAGGCATAGGGGGAAGGTAAGGATCATGGGTAAGGAGGATGGGAGGAGTGGGGATGGAGGGTAAGGACATTAGCTCAAGCTGTGGACCCTGCAATACGAGCAGACTTGATGGACCAAATGGCCTTCCTCTGCTGGCTTCTTTGTACGTAATCGTACAAACTGCAATGATGAGTGCCATTATACCAGCTTGTCTTTCAAGTTGGGGCCCCTTGAGAAAGCTATTCTTGGACTATCTCCAAGTTCATTTGCTCGCTTGGTTATCGTTAAAGGGGACAGTAAATCTGTGATAATTGGCAGCAGTTAATACTGTCCCTATTTACAGAAATTACGTACATACTTCAAAATGATCCATATTTAAGTGTAACTGAAAAAGCACTGATGTAAAAATTGTTTTCAATCATTTTGTTTTCATGGGCAGCATTCTGTTACAGTTCTCTTCATGAAATCAATAGTTTGAAGTTTTCACTATGTCACGGTTTGTGTACAGAATGCTAAGCATAAGCTATTGACCTATCAGAACCATGCTCAGAGTTCTGTACACAAACGGTGACACAGTTTGAACTCCCGATCTCAGGTTCCATGGAGAGAACTGTAACAGCAGCATGCTACCCATAACAACAAAACAATGCAAAATACAGTTCTCACATTGCTTTTTATTCCAGTACAGCTACAGATGGATCATTTAGGGGTATGAATATCATTTCTGAAAATAGCAGCATTATAAACAGCTGCTAATTAGGAGCCAATCAGAGGAAGGAAGCTGGTGCACCAATCGAGGAGCAGGAGGAGAAGTCGGTAAAGTCGTGCAAGTTTTAAAAGGATGGCCTAGGGTGCAGAGTGAAGAAGAGGCTGTTTAGAAGGGGCTGGAGCAATGAGTCATTTCCAGCTGCTAGGAAGCAGGCTGGGGATGGTGGAGAGTGGCACTGAGGGGCCAGAAGGTGCAGAGAGCAGCAGATGCTTCCCGGTCGCTAGGCAGCGGGCCAGGGTTTCAGAGGGAGCAGTGATTGAGGTTCCAGGGATGGCTATAAACAAGGGCAGAAAAGGAGCTGCAGTCTCTAGTGGAGGTTTTTGTCCCATGTGACACCACCCACCCCAGCCCCATTGTACCACACCACCCACTCTGGCCCCAACCTCTACTAAATGGGCATGGGGTGGAGCCAACTGAGGCACGTGGGTCTGGACTCTGGGGGAGGCTTAAACTTAGGGTTGGTGTTGCTCTTTGTGGCACAACCATGCTTCTAGAGAAATATGGTCTTTTAACAAGGGAGTGTATATGAACTCTGGTATGGTCTTTTAACTGAGATTCCAGAACTATAAAAGGAGGCATAAGGCAGGGTGCTGGGCAGTACCCTCCACCCTTTTGTGAGAGGAGTGGTGGATCAGAGAACTTTCCTGCGCAGAGTCAGGAGACCAGCCAGGCAAGGAGGTGATTGGGCACTACAATTCCACAAGTCTGGACGAGAGTCGGACTGGGAAGGGATGAGAGCCCTGAAGGTAGGGATGCAGGCTTTGCCGAAGCAGTGTCAGGGGTTGACTTTTACAGGGAACCTGTATCTGTGCTTTGCTGTGTATTGCTGTGCATGGGTAGTTATAAGCCATGTCTGTAAGGGCAGTCTTTATAAGTAGCCGGCCCAACAGGCATAGGTGGGGGGCCACGTTCTCAGGCACTGTTGGGTCTACTGGGGATGGAAAAGCCAAAGGGGAGAGGGATGGGGATGTCCACAGAGCACAAAGGCTGTTATCTTTGGAAGGGTAGTGGGGTGCGTAGGGTGCAGGTTGGTATTGTTTAAGCCCTGGCATGGAGGATGGGGGATGTATGGTGTGCCAGCATTTGGCAGAACTCAGGGAGGAGGTCTGGAGCTAAGGTGGGAGTTGGGGGAAGGGGGGTGGACCGCGGGGGTTGGGATATGGGCAGTAGAGTGAAAAATGGTGAAAAGGTAGTGGACTCAAGTAAGGCACCCCATTTGGGAGGAAACAGGCAGGAGAAGGAGGGCATGAGTGCAGGGGATTTTGCCACCAGAACCTTGGGGTGGGAGAGGACCCTAGAGGAAGGAGGGGAGAACCAGGGGTTGGGGGAACCTAAGTAAAGCAAGAGCCTAAGGGACTGGCATGAGGTTAGGAGGAATGAGTGCTGAGGTATGGGCAAAAGAGAATGGATAGGCAGGATGTGTCAGCAGAAGGAGGCCGGCCAGTTGACACAGAGCATAGAAACGGATTCACACCCCTGACTCTGACAAAGAAGGAAGGGGATTATGAGGAGGAGGAAGCACCTCTGGAGGCAGGTAAGTAGGGGAGGGGGGTGAACTCAGCAGGAAAGGGTGAAGGAGGAGTTACTCCAAGGCATAGAGCCATGGGGGAAGGATATGGAGGAGGCATGGGCACTGGAAGGGGAAATGGGAGTCGGGGCAAAGGGGAAGGAAGTAGATGGCAAGGTAGAGGAAACTCAAAGCGGAGAGGCTGGGGGGCAGGTGGGTGAGAAAAGGAAGCAGGTATAATAAGGAGGCATGAGGTTTATGCAGGGAAGGGAAAGGCAGGTATGGAGGAGGAGGAGGGGAAGGGGGGGCAGTGCAATACCCAGAAGGGTGGGGGGTCCCATGTTCCTAGGGGAAATAAGGAGCTGGGTCCTGGAGCAGTAGGGGGAAGGGGAGAGGTGGATGGAGACAGGACTGAGCGGAAAAGAGCAGGCGGAGGGGAGGGCCCTTTCTCCTGGGGGAGATACTGGGTTGGTCCCGGACATAACCAGAGAAAGGAAAGAGGTTGAGGTGGACAGGTCAGTGAGGAGGAAGACCTGGGGGCAGGGGGAGTCCTTGCTTCTAGGAGACAAACTGTAATACTCCACAGTGCTGAAGCAGAAAGAAATAAGACCAAGGAGGACAGGCCTAAGAGAGATATGGGCTGGAGTGGGAGGGACAGGCCGATTTTTGGCATGGAGGGGGAGAGGAGGAGACAAGCATGGTAATGTGGAGGGAGGGGGAACTGGGATAGCAAGCAGGTTGAGGGATAAGGAGGCAGTAAGAGTGCTGCTCTTGGGGGACTCTATGATTAGGGGGATCAGGTGGAGAAGGGGAGGTGAGGGGGGACATCCTGTGGTGTTAAGGCCAGGAGTTTACTTGGCTTGATGGTGCATCAGGCAAAACATTGCATCTATTCTCTAGCGCAGGAGTGTGGTGGGACCCCAGACATATTAGTGCACCTGTGAACTAACGATATGCAGGGAAACAGTGAGCTGGAGATATAAGCTAGGTTTAGGAAGCTGGCCAGCGTCTGTCAGGACGTGGGGTGCTCGGTCTCCTTCTCGGAGATCCTACCAGTGTCTAGGGCCAGTGTAGAAAATAAGCAAAAAATAAGGGACATAAATGTAAGGCTCTGTAAATAGTGTGAAGCCAGTGGGTATGGGTGGGTGGGGGACTGAGGATCAACCTGGAAGGACTAGGATCTGTTTGCAAGGGACAGGCTCCACCTTAGCTCAGAGGGACAGAGGTCCTGCAGCTTAGACTAGCAGAGTTCATCCATTTCAGGTGGGGTTTAAACTTGTGGGGGGGAGGGAAAAGGCTCCCTTGCAGGTCAGGCCAGGGAGACCCTGGCCTTCTCCCACAGGCTGGAGGGAGGGGGCACAGGGCATGAGCACCAGATAGTGCACAAGGTGGTCCCTTGTAGGTAGAGGGCAAGGTGGCCTCAGGGCAGGGAGGGGGCAAGGGGCAAGTTTAAGGGTGGTCCTGATAAAGACCAGGAGCATGGGAAACAAGATGCCAGAGCTTCAGGCGCTGTTGGTGGTGGGGGGGGGGATAGATGTGGCAGCAGTCACAGAGACTTGGGCCACATCCAGACATGAATGGAACCTAAACATACCAGGGTACACCATATGCAGAAAGGATATGGGGGAAGGAAGAGGAGGGGGAGTAGTTTTTATCATTAGGGATAGCATAGGGATAAGCAAGGTAGAGGAAGCAGAAGATCAGGTAGAGGCTCTTTGGGTCTTCCTGCAGGCTCCAGGGGTTAAATGGGTGAAGATGGGGGTGGTATGTTGACCTGGGCAGGAGGAGAAACAGGAGTAGGTCCTGGTGGCTAACCTTAAGGCCCACTGTGGTGAAGAAAAGGACATCAGGGTGATGATGAGAGACCTGAATATGCCAGGAGCAGGCTAAGGAACCATGACGTTCTCATCGAGCAGGGAGCAGCGCCTGTTGGATGTCTTCCAGGATGTGTTCCTTGCCCAGCTGGTGACTGAGCCAATGTGGGAGGGGCATGTCCTGGATGTGGTCCTGTCAGATGGGGAACTCCTCAGGGATCTAGTTGTTGGGGTCCCACTGGCAGGTAGCGACCATGCCATGGTTTAGTTCTCCCTATAACTAGGGGACTGGGTAGAACATCCAAGAATGACAGTGGTTGATTTTAGAGGGGCAGACTTTGGGGGGATGGAACAGATCCTTACGGGCTAACCAGATGAGATCAGGCCAAGCATGGGCACGGAGGCCCCATGGGAAATAATAAAAAAGGGAATCCTGGCGGTTACCAAGGCCTGCACGAGGGAAAGACGTAACAGGTACAAAGCTAGGAGGCTGAGCTGGTGGATAAAGCAGGTCCAGGATGCAGTGAGGGAAACAAAAAGGCTGCTTATATTCAATGTAAATGTTCTTGGGGGGGGGCTATATCCATAAAGGAGTAGAATAAGGCAGCCAGGAGGGTCACCAGGATGGTGAGATCAGCTAAGGTGGGGTGGAGGTGAGACTGGCATAAGGGATTAGAAGGGAGAGAAAGGGCTCTTCAGGTATATCAGGGAAAGAAGGAAAGGGAATGGGCAGATCAGTTGGCTCAGGATAGGGAGTGGGTGGGTGGAGGAAATGGGAGCGAAGATGGAGGTACACAATGACTTTTTTGCCTCGATCTTTACCAAACAGGATCGGAGTGGTGGTCACTCTCTGACAGCGGTTCTTCCACCGTAAGTTCTCTCACAAGCTCCCCATTTGCCAGCACAAGGGTATTCCCTAACCTGGTTGGTTCACTGACCATTTGCAGCAGGAAGCTGTCCTGGGAGGCATCCAGCAGTACCTGCTCCCTTCTATTCCTGGTTGTTGGGGTTCTCCAGTCCACTCCTGGCATGCTTGAAGTCCCCCACAATCACCACACTACCCTTCACACAGGTCCTCCTGATCTTTATTTATTATTATTTATTTTATTTAGTATTTGTTGACCAGGTAAGTGCACTAGACAAATCCTGTCTATTTTCAGGCACGACCCGGGGGAGGGGGAAACAGATGATATGCCAATTGACCTTGAACCAGATTAAGCTGTTGGTGGTGTTTTTAGTGAATGAGGGAAATTTGGCCAGGACATGGGGGAAATTCCCCTGTTCTTTTCGAGAAGTGCCATGGGATCTTTAACATCCACCTGAACTACCACCAATCCAGGCAGATGGGACCTCGGTTTAAGTCTCATCCGTAAGACGGCTCCTCAGAAGTGCAGCACCCCTCTCATGCTGCACTACAGTGTCAGTACTGGGATATTAACCCAAGTGCCAGATGTGGAAACTGAACCCACAGCCCTCTGATCTCCCGGCCTCAGAGGCGAGTGTGCTACCTACTGAGCCACTGACACTGCTGTTCCGCTAGTTCCCTTTCTAACTCCTCCATCTGAGAGGGCAGCCTGTACACCACTCCCATTCTGAGAACCCTATTCTTGAAATCCTGGATTTGCATCCAAAGTGACTCCGTACTACCCTCCTTCCCTTCCTCCCTTACACACTTCAGTCCTTCCTTCACATACAGTGCCACTCCCCTCCTTTCTCAATCACCCTGTCCCTATGAAATAACCAGTACCCTGGTACAGACTGGTCCCAGTCATTGTATTGGGTGGCCCATGTTTCTGTGATGGCTGCAATGTCCACCTCTCCCTTTGCCATGAGCACCTATAATTCTGCAGTTTTCCTCTCAAGGCTCCTAGCATTAAGCGTAACCACCTTCCACCCTTTCCCCCTCCCATCTGTAGAAGCGATGCTGATTACGAAGTCTGAATAGAACAGAAGGATTTAAGTTCTTTCCATAGAAACATAGAAACATAGAATTTGTCAGCAGATAAGGACCGCTTGGCCCACCCAGTCTGCCCATTTCCCTACCTAATGGATAAGCTGCAGATCCTAGTTAACCAGCAGCCTACTTCTTCCTACCCCCACCCCCTAGAATTGCCGTATGACTGTTCCATGCATGCTTGAATTCCACCACTGTTTTTGACTCCACAACCTCCTCCGGAAGGCCATTCCATGCATCCACAACCCTCTCTGTGAAAAAATACTTCCTTAAATTATCCATGTAGGAAGATGTCTAATAAGATGAGACATCCGAGGAATCAAGGTGACTGGATGGACAGGAATCGGAGGGTATATCCAATAGAGATGGAGGAGATCTTCCTATTGTCTAGACAAATGGGAGTCCATGAATGATTGCAAAGAATTGAATGGGCAGTGTGAGACTTCAATGATAGTGTAAGAGTCTGTGGGCATGTGAGACAAGGAATGTTTTTCTGGCAGTAGTATTATTTCAGAATAATGAATAAATGATTGAATGAGTAGTGGAAGGGTACTGTGAGATGAGCAGGAGTAGAAGTAGTGGATGGATCATACGAAAAAGCAGATAACTTGGTAGGAGTACTGGTAAGAAATAAGGTACGAGGCCCAAAAGAGCCACAGCAAACAGTACAAAGCTCCAAGCCAACAAGGTGAAGGCAACCATTCACAGGAGAAGGAAGGATGGAGGGGATCCTGAGCAACTACAAAAGAAGCAGTGAAAATGATGGGCCAGGTGAAGCCGGCTGACATCCAGAGCAGGAAGGAGCAGGATGACGTCAGTTCCATGGTGGACAGCAGTGAAGTATAAGAATGCTGAAGGAGGATATCAGATGATGATCCATGGAAGGTACCATAAGCAACAGGAGTCCCAGACCAGACAAATGCTGAAAACAACTAGAAAATGATGGAAGGTGCTGGAGCGATGAAGGGCAAAGACCCCCATCTGCAAGAATACAAGGCTATTCAGCAGCTGGATGGGGAACTGCAGCAAGGAAGTCCATGAGAGTCATTCAAGGCTAAAGAGTCCCATGCAGGAGTGGAGTAGCAAACTGGCAGGATGGAGGCAATTGAATAAGTCCAGGTTCCACTGTCAAAGACACAAGCTGAAGCAGGAGGTCCAGGTCCAGAATGGTAGTGGCACCAGGTAGTAGATGGAGAAAAACATATGTGAAGCAGCAGAATGGAAGAACATGGGTCCAGACAGGACGGTTGAGGCAAGACGATCCAGACTGGAGTCAGCTAAGGAATGTAGAATAATGAAAGCACATGATTGTGGAAGTTCTGGTCCAGAATGCAGCTGGCACTTTGCAGCGGTGTAGATGCAGACAGTGGAGGCAATCCATGAGCGAGTTTGGCTCTTGGCAATGGAAGTCAGCAGATGGGACGATAAGGCTAGGCTGCAGACAATGTAAGATGGAGAAGCATGTCAGGCAACGTCTTGTTCCTGGAGGGAAATGGCCACCAGGTATTAGGCTGAGAAGGGAAGATGAAGCTGTAAACTGTAGACTCAGGCAACCATCAGGGATGGCAGGGGTAAATAAAAGGAACATGGGGCAGCCAGACCAGTTAGAATGAGGAGGGTACAGGGGCATAGGAGTTCCATTCCCGTAGGGAAACAGGAACTGGTAAGAGGTAGAGAAGGTATGGTAACAGTCTGTAGATTATAGACGAGGTAAATTGAAGACATGGCTCCCATCACTGGTAGCCGGGGCAAGTCAACCGGCACTCGATGCTGCTAAGCAGAGGTAGGGACAGAGGATGTCAAGTGGTAGTGGGAGGTACTTCTGGTCCCAAAGGGAAGCAGCAACTGGTATGAGGTAGAAGGTATGATAGCAGTCTGTAGATGGTAGACATAAGCATCCCCATTCATCGAGGCAAACAAATCTTCACTCGAAGCTGTCCAGCAGAGGTTGTTTTTTTTTCGAATTCTATTTTTCTCCCACCACCACTGAACTCTCTCCAGCGACCTCCTGTCCACCATCTCTACTGCCCTGCATTGCTCGGTTAGCCCCTACACTCCTCCCCAGCACCAGGCATCCCCCAAGTCTGCTCTCCGGGGAAGGGTCACCCCCGCCCAGGGTGCTCTATCTTAAGTGTTGAGCCACCAGGCTGGAGAGGGAGGGAAGAGTGAAGGGGGCCGAGCCCGACTTCAGGAGTGTGGACTGTGTAGAGAGGCACTAGCGCCTATCAGTGGGGGGGCTCTTGTTTTATGCCCCTGTGGAGCCCGGCTGCCAAGGCAATGCACTGCCGCGTCTCCACCACCTGCCATACACCACGACGCTGCTTTCAGCTGCCCCCCAGCCTCCGTCAGAGGTCACTCGTTGAGCAGTCATTGCCCTAACCCTCCCAGGGGAAGAGAGAGCAGTCCTCCAGAAGCTCAATCTGCCCCCCCAGCAATGACCCCTAGCCACCCAGGTCTGTTCCCAAACCTGGGTGGCTGGCGTGGCACAAGACGTGGCATCCAGTGCCTCAATCCTCCATGCCACCAGGCTGGCCATGTCCAGCAGAGTTGGGGACAGAGGATGTCAGGGTGCTGAGTGGAGGTAATAAATGGAACGGAGTCCCATCCCCAGTAGACAGGGGAAGCCTACCTTCGATCAGCACCTCAGACGATGCGAGTTAGGGACGGAATCTGGAGAACTGCTGGTATGTACTGGCTGAAGCTCAGAGCACTGCTGGAGAAGGGAGAGTACAATAGAGAACTGGGATGAGATGAGTAAGATACAGGAAACACTGAATGGGAAGAAGACAGAACATGATGGGAATGGCAAGTACGGAAACAAGCAGTACTGTAGAGGGGTTAAACTATGGAAGTGTAGATAATGCAGGGGAAGGAAGGCTTCATGGTATTGAAGCAGAACCTGGGAAGAGAAAGAAGCAGGTGCAGGACTGGGGATGCAGAAATATCACGCCAACATAAGAGATATGCATAAGTTACAGCAGTGTATACTGTGTGGGTTGCAGGAAGACTGGAGCCATGACATAAGTAATAATCTCCCAAGGCTGAGATACCGTGTCAATGAGCAGATATGCATGGGTTGCTAACACTGATGCAATAGGGTGGTTTATGGATGTAGAACTGGGAAGATCTTTGGGCAATGATACCCAGTTACAGTGGTGACTGGAGGGTCAGTGAAATCCGAACTATAGACAATCGCAGCAATAGAAATGACAATGGATCGCACAAGAATACAATGCACGAGGCTTAAGAAGAAATAAGAGAAAACAGGCACCCGGAAACAATTTTTTTTTCTGTGTACCTGAACAGGGCAATCAAATGAAGCCCAATCAAATGTTTAAGTTTAGTAAAGAGCTGCTTTCCATAGGGTTCCTAAGAAACGGTAGTCTAGAACATAGCAGCTGCTAAAGAAAAGCTTTACTGGCATGGACTGTTTTCCGACAGCAGTGCAAAGCCATGTGTACTGTAGCTTAAGTACTGCAGGAGACAATGAATGGGGAAGGCAGCTAGGAGGCAGGGGAGTATAGAGTACCAGTAAATTAGAGAGAAAGCTGAAAAACACAGACAAGGTGGTTGACAATAAATATATACATGGGAGGATTGTAACAGGGAGCTCCTGCCACTCTTGAGGACCAACCTTTTCTTAAATCTGTTGCAACAGTTCTTCTATTTCTTAGCCTAATCTATCTGTTACAATTTCTAGTCCATATGGTTGGCCATCTATAGGCACCCCCTTCCCTTACTTGACTATGCTATAGTGTCCTCTTTAATGTTCCTTTTCCCCCTCGAGTCCTTGTACAGGGAGGTTATTGCAGTGAGCTGCAAAAGTAAGTAAAACAGGTTGTGTTTGTCATTGTTGGATTTAGTATGTAATGGCACTACGTCATAAAATACTTGATGTATATGCCATGTCTATGAAACATTGAAAATGTTGAAAATACCATGGCACTGGGTGTTTTTGATAATGTAAAAAGTACTAGGTGACTATTATAGAAATTAAGTTAGTTGTGCTAATTAAAATGCATGTGAATTGCTGTAAACTGAACAAGTCTGAAATGTCATGGTGATTTGCATATATCCCATGGTGCTTTGCATTATGGAAATATGTATGATGTTGTATTTCTTTGACACTTGATTTGATGCCAATGCCCTTTGGCGTAACCCATTTGTCAGTGATTCAGAACTGAGGTTCTTTGTTTTTAGCTTGTCTTTTTTTTTTTTTGAGCCCCCACTATCCAAGCAAACAGGGCCCACACAGGGATGAGGGTTTTTCACTGAAAAGTGGTTAGATCAGAGACTGTTGTCAACAGATTCTGGCTAAGTGCAAAGAAAGGACATACATATTCTGTTGCTGCAAACCGATGTACTGAAAAAAGAATGTCACTGCAGAAGCTTATTTCTTGTATTTTAGATAAACATCCCACAGAGACTGTGTGTAACCTGAAGTTCAGTGTCTTTGGTCCATCTGTTATACTACGACCCCTCCACAAGGATAAAGCAGAAAACACAGTCGGTGGTGGTACAAGCTAGAAATCATGACACAGAAGGCAGGGCTCAGTTACGAGTGGAGGAAAGGAAAGTCAGGTTGGTGCCATGGGTGAAAGCAATGGGGATCTGTGGAATGGCAGGTAGTAGGCAGATAAATGGACAGCCAGAGTTGGGCCAAGTAGAGAAGCAAGTGGAGAGCAGGTGTTGACAGGAATGGGTACTTACTGGAATAGAGAGCTCCACAGAAACGTCGTGGGGAATCCGGAGGAACATCAGTGAAGAGCGATGTGCGGCAGTCATGGAGGCAAGCAGGAGAAAGGGAGACCCTCCAGGGGTTGTCAGGCACCAAGCACTGTGAGTGAGAATGGAGGTCCCGATGATTCTTCAGTGCATGCGAACAGGAAGCCAAGCAGATCGATCCTCCTGTCGGAACAGTGAAAAAGAGGTATGATGTGCTAATGCTCGGTTTATTGTTTGAGGCATCTGTTTGGCGGGAGAATGAGGAAGCAGAAAAGAAGATGGAGCCTGGGATGCTCTCAGGCGTCAGCGTTAGGGAATGCAGGCGAGAAGCAAAAAAGAAATAGAGCAAGAGGACGGCCCCAATCACAAGAAAGAGGGGAGGAGACAGGGAGCCAGTAGCCAAATGGGCCGAGAAAGGAACCAGGACAAAGACAGCTAGGAGAGCAAGGAAGAAAGCAATGGGAGAGCAGGAGGGGGAAACAGAAGGCAGGGAAAGAACAAAGGAAAGCAGCAAGGGAGCAGAACAGCACAGCACACGAGCCACACAAGGAGCTCAGTGCAAGAAAAACACTCCCTAAGCAAGAGAGGTGTGTTAGCGGAGGACTTATGTAGAAGTTGTGGGGGGAACTATTCCCCACATTGAACCTTGGGCAAGCCCTTTAATAGTGGTAGGATCCACATAAGCATTATCTGGGCAACACTACCCGATATTACCTTTCAGGGTGGAGCCAGTGACATATAACAGGGAGGAGACTGTGGAAAGACTTTATAGAAACCAGACTGAGAGGGAGAGAGGAAAAAGGAGTCAAAAAAGTTAGAAAGCTTAGTGAAGATCATTTTTTTCCATCAGTTTAGCCAGACAGGGGAGGAGGAGGGAGATAGGTTGATAGTTTCCAGGGGCGCAGGTGTCTCTCTCCCCCCCCTTGTGGAAAGGAGAATGTTAGCAAGTATCCAGAATGAGAAAACTTAAGAGAGGTTGAGGAGTATGGAGAGTTCAGCAGCAATTGTTGTTTGCATGCACGCATCTGCAAGAAACATAGTGCCGCCATAGGAAATTTTGTAGGTGTGCCACTCAGCTTCCAATGTCCTGCTCCCTTTTGCAGGCACTGTCTCACCGCACCAATACATGTCAGAGCTGTCTATGACAGCAGCTCAGATGCAGTGGCATACAGCTGAAAGTGAAAAACTGCTGCAATCAGCGGTGGTAACGTGCAGCCAATTTGCATACTGCCGTCGGCAGTATGCAAACCGCCTGCACGTCACACTGCATCTGAACCGTCATAGACAGTTTTCTCCCCCCCCAACACTTACGTAGCACGCTGAGAGTCCACCCCAGTGTGCTCATGCACTCCCCCTCACCCGCACACCATATGTCTGGCGGGGGTGCTCAATCTCCCATCAGCTCTGCTCTCCCCCCCCCAAAAACAGATTT
Organism: Neoceratodus forsteri; assembly: GCA_016271365.2. Lineage (NCBI taxonomy): Eukaryota > Metazoa > Chordata > Ceratodontiformes > Ceratodontidae > Neoceratodus > Neoceratodus forsteri. Next base: position 1,083,248,727 of record CM028135.1, read on the forward strand.
CCAGGTTCCATGCTGGGAGCCCACCATAGCGTGGCAAAAGTCCGTATGGTGACGGGGTTGCCTAATCCCCCATCAGCCACACTAAATCCCCCCAGCAAAAAAACTTCCTGTAGCCACGCTGGGAGCCCACCCAAGCATGGCAAACGTCCATATGGCTGACGGGGGTGCCCAATCCCCCATCAGCTCCACTGCCCCCCACCCCAATAAACTTCCAGCTCCCATGCTGGGAGCCCACCCCAGCGTGGCAAAAGTCCCCTGTCATATTCTAAATAAAAGAAAGACACCTGTAAAAAAAAAAAAAAAAAGTGGTCCCTCATTGACTGTCTTGACCTCCTCCCCCACCCCATGGCCACCCTCTGCGCACCCACCTGCCCACACCTCCCCACCCCATACTTACCTCCGGAGTGCAATGAGGTGATCTTTGGTGGACCAGGAACACGTCTGCACTCTTTAAAATCGACCGCGAACTGAAGAAATGCCGGTAAGCTGTATAACAGCATAAATGTTTTTTTTTTTAAACTTTGGCACATATCTCAGCCATTTTGTGGAATATTTTCACCAAATTTTCAACATGGGGTTCTTGGGGCCCCACCTCATGAACTCGGTCACTGTCATTTTGTTATTCAGTCCTGAAAGGTGATTTTGCAGTCACTGCACGGAACCACCTTTTGGGACTGATTTACGAAACAACAGTGTCACAGTCCATGAGGTAGGCCCCCAAAAACTCTATGTTGAAAATTTGGTGAAACAATTCCCCAAAATGACTGTTTTATGAGCGTTATGCTATGCAGTTCCTTCAGAGATGTTCAGAATTTAGTAAATTTTTAATATTTTCACTCCAGATTTTCAACATTGCCATTTTGCCACACCTCCTTATGAGCAGATATGTTGTCATTTTCTCATCTCACCCAAAATGTGTTTCGGTACGTAGCTTACGCGATGCATGTCAAGTTGTGCAAAATCAATGTTCGGCACACATTAAGAAAATCAAAGGGATACTGTTCATGAGCAGAGGTCTTAAAATGGCTATGTTGAAAATCTGGTGAAAAAAGTCCATAAAATGGCTGTGTTACGAGCATGCATTGCGCAGTTTCCACACACCCTCGTAAGTTCATGAATTTGTAATATTTTCAGTCCAGATTACTAGTGGCATTTTTCCACACCTCCTTATGAACAGTACAGCTATCATTTTTCACACCCTGGCCGAAATGTGTTTTCGCACTTCTGGCGCAGAAATGAGTGGTCGCTGTGGGAAATCAGTGTTCGGGACAGATCACGAAAATCACAGTGACACTGTTCATGAGTGGAGGTCCCAAAATGCCTGTGTTGACAATCTGCTGTAAACAATCCCCAAACTAATTACAGTTTCTACATACACTCATGACTTCGCCATTTTTTTTTAAATTTTCACTCCAGATTTTCAACATTGCCATTCATACACCTCCTCTTGAACAGTACAGCTGTCATTTTTCACATCCTGTTCAAAATGTCTTTTCACACCTGTGGTGTGTGGAGGGGTTGGGGGATAGCAGATGGACCAGACTTCAGGTTCAACACACAATCTCTGTGTCACATTCATTCAAAATACAGGACACAAGCTTCTGTAATGTCATAGTCCTTCTTCAGTACTTCAGTTTGCCATAATAAACTACAAATGACCTTTCTCCACACTTAACCAACATCTACTGATCTCTGATCCAATCCATTACCATGTACCCATAACCCTTATGCAAGCCCTCATTTGCTTATGTAGTGGGGGCCCAAAAAAGAAGCAAAACAAACTATAAACAAAGAACCTCAATGCAGAATCACTGAAAGAAAAGTTACCCCAAAAGGCATTGGCAAGAAATCAAGTTTCAAAGAAATACAACATCATACATACTTCCATAATGCAATGCGTCATGGAATATATGCAAATCACCATGATATTTAGACTTTTTCAGTTTCACAAGGCGAGGGGGGCAGCAAGGTCAGCTCCCAGGGTGGGGGCTGAACAAACGAGCAGACACTGAAGACTGTTAGGGCTATTCTGCTGGCATTTCAGTATGTTAGTCTGTATCAATTTACATGCATTTTAAATAGCACAACTAGCTTAATTTCTATAATAGACACCTAGTACTTTTTACCATTATCAAAAACACCTAGTGCCATGGAATTTTAAACATTTACAGGTTTCATAAACATAAGGTATATACATTGAGATGTTTTATAACATAGTGCTATTACATACTAAATCCAACAACAATAAACACAATTTGTTTTATGTACACTTGGAGGTCACCACAATAACCTCCCTATACAAGCATTTGTCAATGTCGAATGTTTGCTTGCTGGCACTGGCAGTGGTAGTATAGAAGTTACAGAGCTGCGTAACAGGAATGGCAGTGAAGTACTGAACTGAAGCCAACCCTACCACCACCCTGCAGAGAGTGACAGGCATTGGGGTGTGCCTTTGGGTCGTCAGGCATAACGGCCACACCATTTCACCACACCCCACCCTGTAGACACTGACAAGTGTCACGGTGCTGCTTGGGGTCTTTGGCCCTTATGCGCACCCCATTCCATTAGGAAATACAGTGAGATGGGTACAATATAGGAGAATGGGGTGAACTTTGGGGCCGAAGACTCAAGGCATACCGATGCCTCTCACTGGCTGCAGGGTGTGGAATGATATAAGCATTACAGGCAAGAATCCCAAGTCACACCCCTGATGCCTGTCATTTTCTACAGGGGTGGGCGTTATGGTTGGAAACCCTAATACCTCAGGCATTCATTGGTATTTTCACTCCAAATGTTCAACATGTTTTTTTTGTGACCCCACCTCATGAAAAGGGGAAATAGTTTGTTAGCCGAAAGCTGCTTATGCACAGCGACTACAGCATTTAGCACCACCGGTGCAAAAACATTCTGAACAGGATGTAAAAAATGACAGCTGTGCTGTTCATGGGGAGGTGTAAAAAATGGCAATGTTGCAAATCTGCAGTAAAAATATTTAAAAAATGGTGAAGACACGAGCGTACATAGAAACTGTGCAACGCACACCTGTAATATAATTAGGTTGGGGATTTTTACAGCATATTGTCAACTCAGGCATTTTGGTGCCTCTGATCATGAACAGTGTCACTGTGATTTTCTTTATCTGTGCGAACAATGATTTCCCACAGCGACCACGCATCTTGCAGTAATGTGTGAAACACACTCGGCCATGTTGTGAAAAAATGACAGCTGTACTGTAAATAAGGAAGTGTGGAAAAATGCCACTGGTGAAAATCTGGACTTAAAATATTACAAAGTCATGAACTTACGAGGGTGCGTGGAAACTGCGCAATGCTCACTCATAACACAGTCATTTTATGGACTTTTGTCACCAAATTTTCAACATAACCGTTTTAAGACCTCTGCTCATGAACAGTGTAACTGTGATTTTCTTAATGTGTCCCATACATTGATTTTGCACATCGACTGTGCCATTGTGCGCTACATGTGCGAAAACACATTTTGGGTGGCATATGAAAAATGGCAGCTGTACTGTTCATAAGGAAGTGTAATAAAATGGCAATGTTGAAAAACTGGAGTGAAAATATTAAAATCGCAAACTTATGAGCATGTATAGGAACTGTGTAACACACGCTCGTAACACAGTCATTTTCAGGAATTTTTTCACCAAATTTTCAAAATAGCCATTTTAAGACCTCTGCTCATGAACAGTGTCACTGTGATTTTCTTAATGTGTCCCATACATTGATTTCGCACATCGACTGCGCCACTGTGCGCTACATGGACGGAAACACTTTTTGGGCATGATGTGAAAAATGACAGCTGTACTGCTCATAAGGAGGTGTAGTAAAATGGCAATGTTGAAAATCTGGAGTGAAAATAATGAAAATTTGTGAACTTACGAGCATGCATAGGAACTGCGCAATGCACGCTCGTAAAACAGTCATTTTTTGGATTTTTTTCACCAAATTTTCAACATAGCCATTTTAAGACCTCTGCTAATGAATGGTGTCACTGTGATTTTCTTAATTTGTCCCATACATTGATTTCACACACCGACTGCACTATTGTGCGCTACATGGGCAGAAACATGTTTGGGTGAGATGTGAAAAATGACAGCTGTACTACTCATAAGAAGGTGTGGTAAAATAGCAATGTTGAAAATCTGGAGTGAAAATATTGAAAATTCGTGAACTTATGAGCGTGCGTAGGAACTGCGCAACGCACGCTCATAAAACAGTCATTTTTGAATTTTTTTCACCAAATTTTCAACATAGCCATTCTAAGACCTCTACTCATGAACAGTGTCACTGTGATTTTCTTAATTTGTCCCGTACATTGATTTCACACACCGACTGCGCCATTGTGTGCTATATGAGCGGAAACACATTTTGTGTGAGATGTGAAGAACCACCCGCCAATTCCCTGGCATCCAACAGAAAAACCTTGACCGCAGAGGGTAGTTGGTCCACACATTCAGTCACTTCACTACCAGTCTAGCATTGCTTGTAAAGCACTTTGGTTGTAAGAAAAGCGCTATATAAATGCAGATTCTTCTTCTTCTTCTTCCATGAGGTTGGCAGGTGGTTAGGAGGGGCAAATCGGATGCCCCATCACTCTCTGCTCTCCAACACATTACCTCCAAAAACCATATAAACACTACAAACAGGTATCTGCCTCTATCTCTGAAATCAAACAAAGAGGCAGAAGACACTGCGGAGCAGGACACTGCAGCACAGCAGCTAGCACAACAAAACTCACCCAAATCAGGAATCAAAACAAAAAAAGCAAAAAGGAAGTCCAAAAAACTTATGATCATAGGAGACTCCATGATTCGGGGAGTTGATACCCATCTTCAACCATGGGTAATGATCAGATGTCTCCCAGGTACATCAGCATAGAGAGACACTGACCGCATTGCTAAAATTGTTCACAAAGCAGGAGAAAACATTGATGTACTAGTACATATAGGGACTAATGATCTCGCCAGCTGGTCAGTTGTGGAGACCAAGGAACACCTGACCAGGCTGGGTGACAAACTATCATCTATTTCATCTGGCATCTCCTTCTTTGAGATCCTGCCAGTCTGGGAGCGGGGAGCAGATGGATGGAAGGTCAGAGAAGGGGAGATAGGGGAGCTAAACATGTGGCTCAAGGGCTGGTGCCAGGAAAAAGCACACAGATTTGTAGGGAACTGGCAACAGTTCTGGGAGCGAAAGTTCTTTAAATTTGATGGACTGCATCTGACTAAGGAGGAAGTCAGTGCATTGGGGCAGAAGTTTGATGTCTTTGCAGAATATTTAAACTAGCAAATGGGGAGAGGGTGCAGCACCTCCACGTCGAATGGAAGAACACCCTCCCCTCAGCTAGTGGTCAAACAGGGATTCAGCATGTTTGCAATTCATTTGCATCACCAGGTAAGAAAAAGGTTTGTCTCCCCATACGACACAGGGGTAATGCCAAACCTCACCCAACAACTAACACACCAAAATCTGGCCAATGGAAAATCATGTACACAAATGCTCACAGCCTGGGAAATAAGATCCCAGCCTGCAGGCAATAATGTCAGAGGCTAAACTGGATATAGTAGCAATTAGTGAGACGTGGTTTACCAGTAACCACACTTGGGAGACTTCAGTACCTGGCTATGTATTATTCAGAAGAGACTGAGGTGCAAAGGGGGGGAGGAGTGGCCCTGTATGTCAATGAAAATGTCAAAGCTACAGAAATTCAGAATACACATAAGGAGCCAGAAGAACTGTGGGTCACCCTGGAAACAGAAAATGGGACAGCCATAAGAACTGGGGGTGTCTACAGGCCCCCAGACCAGGGGGAAGACATAGACACATTACTGTTAGAAGATATACAAAACATGACAGCTAAAGGGGAGGTTCTGATAATGGGAGGCTTCAGCATGCCAGATACAGATTGGTCAATACCAGCAGGAACATCTGCCAGAACTATCCACATAGTGGATTCCCTGCAGGGGGAAGGCCTCAAACAACTGGTACAGCAACCCACAAGAAACAGGGCTATCCTAGATCTAGTACTGACTAACAAGGAAGGGATCACATATCTCCAGGTAGAAGGTCACCTGGGGGCCAGTGACCATCACATGGTATGGTTCAATTTGGCTACTACATCTAAATCATCCCATTCCAAGGCAAAAATATGGGACTTCAGAGGAGCTGACTTTGATAAGATGACCAACAGAGTTAAGCTAGCCCTGGTAAAAAGAAACACAGGTGAGGGGATACAGGCAAAGTGGGCAAGCATTAAGGATGCAATACTTGAAGCAACATCCCATTGTGTTAGACAGAAAAGGAAGTGCAAAAGAAGAAGGAAACCACTTTCTTTCTCAAATACAGTAGCAGAAAAGGTCAGAGCCAAAAGATTGACCTTCAGGAAATATAAGGGAACACAGTGGGATGAAGATAGGGAGGCATACCAAACTGCCCTAAGGGAAGCAGGGAAGGCAGTAAGGCAGGCAAAGTCCCAAACTGAGGAAACACTAGCGCAAACAGTAAAAGAAGGTGACAAGACTTTCTATAGATACATTAGTGAAAGGAGAAAGTCTGGAGGAGGTATTGCTAAGCTTAATGGAGAAAAAGGAGCATGTGAGGAGGAGGACCCTGTAAAGGTATCTATCCTAAATAGATACTTTTGCTCAGTATTTACTGAAGAGAAGGTAGGGCAGGGCCCACAGCTCAGCATCATGGACACAGGGGGGGAAGGAGGTGAGCACTACTCCCTTCACAAAAGAAAGGGTTCTACAAGAGCTTGCTAAGCTCAGGGTGGATAAGGCAATGGGACCTGATGGCATACAGCCAGGGTACTTAAGGAGCTAAAGGTGGAACTAGCAGAGCCATTAGCAGAACTGTTTAGTGAGTCTCTGAGCACAGGAGAGATCCCAGAAGACTGGAGAAGGGCTCATGTGATCCCGCTCCACAAGAGTGGTAGCAGGGAGGAGGCGGGGAACTACAGACCAGTCAGTCTTACCTCAGTAGTGGGCAAGATTATGGAGATTATGGAGCCACTTCTTAAGGAAAGGATAGTGCAACACCTGGAATCCATAGGGGCACAGGATCCAAGACAGCATGGGTTTACAAAAGGAAGGTCCTGTCAAACTAATCTCATAGATTTCTTTGACTGGGTAACCAGAGTGGTGGACCAAGGGGGAGCAGTTGATGTTGCTTACCTTGACTTCAGCAAAGCTTTTGACACTGTTCCACATAGAAGATTGATAAATAAGCTGGGTAGGCTTGGGGTGGTCAGAAGTTGATCAACTGGGTGGCAAGCTGGTTGATGGGCAGAAAACAGAGAGTGGTGGTAAATGGTATACAGTCAGAAGAAATGCAAGTCACAAGTGGGGTACCTCAGGGATCAGTCCTGGGGCCAGTCCTCTTCAGCATCTTCATTAGTGACATTGCAGATGGACTAGAGGGTAAGTCTTGTCTGTTTGCAGATGACACCAAGATCTGCAACAGAGTAGATGATCCAGATGGGGTGGGCAGAATAAGAAGAGATCTGGATAAACTAGCAAAATGGTCAGAAGAGTGGCAACTGGGATTTAATGCAAAGAAGTGCAAAATCATGCACATAGGGAAGAGAAACCCTGAAGCCACCTATAGGCTGGGAGGGGAGTTGCTAGCAGTCACAAAGGAAAAAAGAGACTTGGGCATCATCATCACTGATGACCTGAAATCATCCAAGCAGACCTCTATAGCAGTAGGTAAGGCTAGGGGGGTGTTAGGGTGTATTAGTAGGGGTATCACAAGTCGTAAGAGGGAGGTAATAATCCCTCTTTACAAGACACTGGTTAGGCCCCATCTGGAGTACTGCATGCAGTATTGGAGGCCACACCTTCACAAGGACATTAACCAAATTGAGGCAGTCCAGAGAAGGGCAACCAAAATGGTGCAGGGACTGCATCAGAAGACATATGAGGACAGATTAACAGAGCTCAATATGCATACTCTTGAGCAAAGAAGGGAGAGAGGTGATATGATTGAGGCATTCAAACACCTTAAGGGCATTAACAAGGTGAAAGAGTCTAACATGTTTAAATATAAGAAAAATAGCAGGACAAGAGGACACACGCATGAGATTAGAGGGCGATTAAGGGGAATGAGGAAATTCTTTTCACAGAAAGGGTGGTGGATGCATGGAATGGCTTACCACAAGTGGTGGCTATGAATACAGTGCAGGGCTTCAAACAGGCATGGGATAGGCATAAGGGAGCAATAAAATGACTATGAATAGATAGGCCACTGACAGAGCAAAGGCCAATGGCACATTTATAAGGTAGAAAAAGAAATGGGCAGACTGGATGGACCTTGTGGTCCTTATTTGCCGTCAACTTCTATGTTTCTATGTTTCTATGAAAATTACAGCTATACTACTCATAAGAAGGTGTGGTAAAAGTAGCAATGTTGAAAATCTGGGTAGAAAATATTGAAGGTCAAAACTTACAGGCGTGCGTGGGAACTGTACAAGCTAGCGCTCATAAAACAGTTATTTTTTGATTTTAACCAAATTTTCAACATAGCCATTTTAAGACCTCTGTTCATGAACAGTGTTACTGTGATTTTCTTAATTTGTCCTTAAGATATTGATTTCGCAGACACCGACTGTGCCATATGGTGCTGCACATGGCGGAAATACGTTTTGGGTGTGATGTGAAAAATGACAGCTGTACTACTCATAGAAGGTGCGGTAAAATGGCAATGTTGAAATCTGGTGAAAATATTGAAGATTCGGCGAATTCTGACGTCGTGGGAACTATGCAATGCCGCTTTCGTAAAACGATGATTTTTGAATTTTCCACCAAATTTTCAAAATAGGCTTCTTGAGAGCCCACCTTATGAACACTGGCAGTTTTGTTTTCGTTAATCAGTCCAAAGGTGATTTCCTTGCAGGCGACAGCGAAATCACCCTTCGTGCCCAAATAACGCCATGACAGTGACAGCATTCATGAGAAGGGGTTCCAAGAACCCCATGCTGAAAATTGGTGTAAAAATTCCAAAAAATGCCTGAGATATGCAACAAAGTTGAAAAACCCTTATCTATCCCATTATACAGCTTACCAGCATTTCCTCAGTTCGCGGTCGGCTTTGATGAGTGCAGACGTGTTCCCGGTCCACCGAAGATCGCCGCGCCGAGTCCGGAGGTAAGTATGGGTGAGGGGTGGGGAGGCAGGGTGGTGGGTGGTGCGGCTGTGGAGGGGGCCGGGAGACTCGGGACCGCTTTTAATTTACAGGTTGTTTTTTTTTTTGAATTGATGACGCAGGATGTTTGCCATGCTGGGGTGTGGCCCCAGTGTGGCACAAGGATGGTTGGGAGCCGCGGAGCCGACGGGATTGGGCAAATTCCCGCCAGCCAAACATCTATTGCCACGCTTGGGGTGGGCGCCCAGCTTGGCACCCAGTACTGGGGGTGGAGGACAGTGGAGCCGATGGATTGGGCACCCCTGCCGGCTATTCTATGAGTTGCCATGCTGGGGTGGCACCCAGTGTGGCATGTGGAAGGCTTTGGGGAGAGGCACAGCCGACGGATTGGGCACCCTACCGCTATAATGTGTGCCTGGGGAGAGGGCAGCACGCAGTATGCGGCGTGCAATTTGTGTGTGTGTGTGTGTGTGTGTGTATGGGAGCCGCGCATGAGCAGGTGATATCGATCGCTGCTCACTGAAAGCGTAGCTCCCCACTTTCAACTATACGCCACTGCATTTTGGGCTATCGCCAGACAGCTCCAGCATCGATAGCGGACTGAGCCGCCTGCCAACACACACTGACTGAATTGGAAGAGGGGTGACACACCTCCTAAAAACTCGGATGATGGCACTATGTTTCTTGCACATGCGCAAGCAAACATAAAACTGGTGAAGTCTATCAGGGCATAGAAACTCGTGTAACGCACACCCGTAATGTAATTAGTTTGGGATTTTTACAGCAGATTGTCAACACAGGCATTTTGGGACCTCTGATCATGAACAGTGTCACTGTGATTTTCTTTATCTGTCCTGAACAATGATTTCCACAGCAACCACGCATCTCTTGCGCTGAAAGTGGAAAACACATTTCGGCCATGTTGTGAAAAATGACAGCTGTACTTTTCATAAGGAAGTGTGGAAAATGCCACTGGTGAAAATCTGGACTAAAAATATTACAAAGTCATGAACGTACGAGGGTACGTAGAAACTACCCAATGCTCACTCGTAACACAGTCATTTTATGGACTTTTGTCACCTAATTTTCAACATAGCCATTTCAAGACCTCTGCTCATGAACAGTGTAACTGTGATTTTCTTAATCTGTCCCAAACATTGCTTTCACACACCGACTGCACCATTGTGTGCTACATGTGCGAAAACAGATTTGGGGCAACATGTGAAAAATGGCAGCTGTACTGTTCATAAGAAAGTGTAATAAAATGGCAATCTTGAAAATCTGGAGTGAAAATATTGAAAATTTGCAAACTTACAAGCGTATGTAGGAACTGTGCAACACACGCTCGTAAAACAGTCATTTTTAGGAATTTTTTCACCAAATTTTCAACATACCCATTTTAAGACCTCTGTTCATGAACAGTGTTACTGTGATTTTCTTAACGTGTTCCATACATTGATTTCGCACACCGATTGCGCCATTGTGCGCTACATGGGCAGAAACACATTTTGGGCAAGATGTGAAAAATGACAGTTGTACTGCTCATAAGGAGGTGTGGCAAAATGGTAATGTTTGAAATCTGGAGTAAAAATATTGAAAACTCACAAACTTACGAGCGTGCGTAGGAACTGCACAATGCACGCTCATAAAACAGTCATTTTTTGGAATTTTTCCACCAAATTTTCAAAATAGGCTTCTTGAGAGCCCACCTTATGAACACTGGCAGTGTCATTTCATTAATCTGTCCCAAAAGGTGATTTCGCACAGTGACTGCGAAATCACCCTTCCGGCTCGAATAACGTCATGACAGTGACAGCAGTCATGAGAAGGGGTCCCAAAAACCCCATGTTGAAAATTTGGTGCAAAAATTCCAAAAAATTCCTGAGGTATGCAGCAAAGGCAGTATAGCACAGTGATCTAAGGCTCTGAACTGCAAATCTGGTGACATCCAGCAGACCAGCCCTGGGTTTGAATCCCACAGCTTCCACTTGCATACTGTGTGACCCTGAGCAAGTCACTTAACCTCCTTGTGCTCCCAGGTCACTCCTGTAAAAAAGCTTTTAGCTTAGTGTGCTATACCTGGTTAAACAATTAAAATTAAAAAAAAAAAAAAAACTTGAAAAAACCCTATCTATCCCATTATACAGCTTACCGGCATTTCCTCAGTTCGTGGTCGGCTTTGAAGAGTTCAGATGTGTTCCGGTCCACGAAGATCACAGCCGAGGTCTGGAAGGTAAGTATGGGGTAAGGGGTGTGGGGAGGCTGGGGGTAAGGGGAAGGGGTGTTGGGAGGCAGGGGCGCAGTGGGTGGGTGCAGGTTGTGGGAGGGGGCAGGGAGGCGCGAGGACAGTTTTTATTTGCAGGTTTTAAATAATGACGGGATGCTTGCCACTGTGCAGTGGGCTCCCAGCATGGCACAAGGACAACTGGTTGGGGGCGTGGAGTCACGGGGATTGGCACCCCATCGGCCATAGCATCTGTTGCCATGCTGGGGTGGGCTCCTTAGCATGGTACCCTGTACTCTGGGGGGGCAGAGCCGACGGGGGATTGGGCACCCCCATCGGTTATATGATGAGTTGCCATGCTGGGGTGGGCCCAACGTGGCATGTGGAAGGCTTTTGGGGGAGCGCAGCACAGCTGATGGGGATTGGGCACCCTGGCTATACAGTGTGTGCATGGGGGGCAGTATGCATGCGTGTGTGTGTGTGTGTGTGTGTGTGTGTGTGTAGGGGAGCACACATGAGCAGCCAATATCTTATCGCTGCTCACTGAAGTGTAGCTCCCCCTTTCAACTGTACTCCATTGCATTTTAGAGCTGTCATAGACAGCTCGAGCAGGCATTGGAGAACTGCGGCCATGCCTGCAAACACACTGCATGAATTGGAAGAGGGCTGCCACACCTCCAAAAACTCGGATGATGGTACAGTGTTTCTTGCACATGCCTGCAAGCAAACATAATAAGGACCTGAGAGAGAAAAGGAAAATTAAAGAGGACACTATAGCATAGTCAAGAGAGGGAGAAGGGGTGCCCAAATGTGGCCACCCTTATGGACTAGAAATAGTAAAGGATAGTTTAGGCTTAGAAATAGCAGAACTGTTGCAACAGATTTAAGAAAAGGTCGGTCCTCAAGAGTGGCAGGAGCTCCTTGTCACATGTGCCAAATGGCGTAGTCGCTTTACAAAATCAGCTTTCAGCTAACAAACTGATATTGCTACTGTTCATAAGGTGGAGGTTACAAAAAACCCATGTTGAAAAACTGGAGTGAAAATACCAATGAATGCCTGGGGCGTTAGGGTTTCCTGCCATAACGCCCCACCCTGTAGAGACTGACAGGCACTAGACCAGGCCTTAATTGGGGATCTCCTGTTTGTCTAGATTTATGGTAGCTAACCAGATGCTAGGCTAGAATCATAAACGCTTACGTTGTTCAGAGGAAACACAGTGATATTCACATGGTGATAGAAAAGCATGTTTCACCTCCGTGAGATCTGGCAGAGAGACATAAGTTCCTTTGATGTCCTGGAAAGGGGAAGCTGATCATAAGATCAAAGAGAGTCATTTGAAGAAAATGAGTTATGCTGAGGTTACAGAATTTAATACTTGGATAAGACATCCTATTTTTGTATAAATATATTTGTTTTATATCTATTCTAACAGGGAGGAGCCAAGTGACCTCATGCAAAGGGGTTGGCCAAGACAGTTTTTTAAACAGTATTCTGTTTTCATTCAGAGTCTTCTATCTAGACTCTGACAAAGAAACATCTTTCAGCACTTTAAGCAAGTATACAGGTAGAGAGAGACAACATCTAAGTACTGTAGCAGGAATTGCACTGTTAAAACCTTGTTCTTTTAAAAGATTGTACGGTTCTTGTGATAAATGGTTCTGTATTTTATGTTTTACATATTTTTTATCTATTTTTAGAGCTTACTTGGTCTGTCTTTGATTAATTTCCTTTAACAAGTGGAGTATATATGGTTAAAGCAGACACTGTGCATAAGCTTGAATGGCGATATCAAACTGGAAAAGGGTAAGGGTTTAATCTGAGGTCTTTTATTACAGTTTTTAAGGGTTCATTTTTGTGCATCAGGTTAGGTGCCCGTAGGCAAAAGATATCTGGCCCCCCCCCGAAGACAGAATCATCTGAGCCTGTGCATTGGGTACGCTAACAAGAGGTTCACAGTTTGAATCCCTCCAAGACTTGAGACCAAAGGTTGATTTGAACCCATAAAAACAGACCGGAGGGTTACCCTGTTTCTGTTAATTGTTCATAAGACTGCACACGGAGGGTGGCACTTTGAGAGTAGAGGGCTGACCTGCTGAGTGGGTTTGTGACAGGGGTTACAAAAAACCCATGTTGAAAAATTGGAATAAAAATATCAATGAACGCCTGGGGCATTAGGGTTTCTGGCCATAACGCCCCACCCTGTAGAGACTGGCAGGCATGCGGAGTGTGACTTGGAATTGTCACCTGTAATGCTCATACCATTCTACCCCCACCCACACCCTGCAGCCAGTGACAGGCATCAAGGTGTGCCTTGGACTCTTCGTCCCCAAAGTTCACCCCATTCTCCTATACTGCACCCATCTCACTGTATTTCCTTATGTAATGGGATGAGCATAAGGCCCCAAGACCCCAAGGCACACCATGACACTTGTCTGTGTCTGCAGGGTAGGGTGTGGTGAAATGGCATGGCCGTTATGCCTGACGCCCCAAAGGCACATCCCAATGCCTGTCAGTCTCTGCAGGATGGTGGTGAGGATGGCTGGCTTCAGTTCAGTACTTCACTGCCATTCCTGTTATGCAGTTATCTAATTCCTACACTACCAATGCCAATAAACAAACATTCGGCATTGACAAATACTTGTTAATTTTAATCTTTGGTAACTGAATGTCCTGGGAGCAATGGGCAGTTAAGTGACTTAGAGTCACACAGTATGCATATGGAGGCTGTGAGAATCAAACCCAGGTCTCATCTATTGGATGTATCAAGCTCATTCACAGCTCGTTACTCTAACCTCTAGGTTATTTTGCCAACTCTAGCAATGCCAGGAGCAGAAAGGTACAAGTGTTGGCGATACTGAAGGATTACGTCCAGTTGTGCAAGTAAACAAGAAAGTATTACGGTAAGAGGCTGGCTTCTAAATCGAAGCCACTCTATCACGCCTCTTCCCGTCTATGCCCGAGTCAACGAACAGTTTATAGAACAGTCATATAATAGTTATAGTAATGTACAGTGTGTGTAAAATACCATGTTGGATGGGGGTTGTGGGGGTGGGAGCGCCCCACAGAAAATAAAACAGTTCACTAAACTAGCTAAACAAAAGAAAGGTGATATTTGGGGAGTACACAGCAACAATAATTTAACTCATAGGACGGGGTGGTGGGGGCGGAGCGCCCACAGAAGAAAAGAACAAATAAATATTGTCTTGACTATTTAAAAAAAAGTCTAAATACATGATACATAGACAGTGTCGGCAGATAAGGGCCTTGATTGCTTCTTCTTCTGTGGGGTTGCTCCGCCCCCTCAACTCAATGATTGTTAAGCAATCTACCCCTCCGGGGAATGTCCAGGAGTACTCAGGACTGGTGTGATTCGGTCAGAGGCGCACGAAAGTGACCAACCACACCAGTCGGGTTAAGTCCTCCAGTGGACCCACACCCTGGAGGGATAAATTTATATTATACAATGGTCAATGTTGTTTCTTTAATGTTTTTCAACTATTTTCTAACTCACTGAGGTCCCTACACTTCCAAAGAGGAGGTCATTTAGTAAACAATTTACTCGGTGTTTTAGCAAAGTGACGACAGGACAAATCGTAGCAGTTTCCTTTCAAATGAAAGCGACCAGATTAGCAGGACATAAGGTTGGCTTGCACTTTTTCCAGTGGGTACACTGGAGGATTTATCACGTGGTAATTGTGCCAGCCAACCAGGATGCAGGATTTGGGACATTAGATTTACCACATTGTATAATCTGTATTCAGTAATATTGTATCCGAGATACAAATAATTTCTCTGCATTTACTGTCAACGTGCTGGGTTAGTGGTGATTGTGTAGAAAGCGCATGCAGTTTCACTAGCTCTCCAGCTGTTTTCACTGGGTCACGCAGCTTCAAGATACACATTACCGTGAAGTCTCTGAAAGCTGCGCAGCAACGCGATCGGTCTTTTAGAGGGAGTTAGAGAGGACAGGGAGTGGCAACTCGAAGACTGATGCATTTTTAGGAGCTGCTGCCCTCAGTTCCAGTTTCGTTTCTCTGCATGCAGCTAGCTCAGAGTTTTCGTGCCTGGGCACAGTCAAGTTTCGTTCTGTATGCTGCAGAGCTTTCAAGTAGGTGGTTTCTACTGACAGTCTGAAACAAGAACTGAACTGTTCGATCTGCCTGAATGTCTACAGTGACCCTGTCCTGGTAGACTGTGGGCACAACTTCTGTCGCGAGTGCATTGAACAGGCTTGGCAAGCCCTGGCTACCGACGGTACCTACAGCTGCCCTGACTGCCGGATTCGGTTCTGCCAGAAGCTGGAACTGAAGAAGAACTTCAAATTGCACAGCATAGTGGAGAGACTCCTAGCCCAGGGCAAGCCAGCCATGGAGATCGTCTGTGATTCCTGCCTGGAAATGGAAAACCATCTCCCGTCCGTGAAGACCTGCACAGTGTGTGAGACGTCCCTGTGTGCCCTGCACCTGAGAAAACACAATGAAAAACTGTCCCATATGAATCACGTCCTGGTGGAGCCCACCGGTTCCCTGGAAGAGAGAAAGTGCCCTGCACACAACCTGCCGCTTGACTATCACTGCTATGGTGACAATACCTGTGTCTGTGGGACCTGCTATATGTTGTCCAGCCCCCATAAAGGCCACCGCATGAAACCCCTGACAGAGGCGTGCGGTGAGAAGCGGCAGTCCTTATCCAGAGTTATACAGGCACTGTGCACCACCGATACTGCTTTGGGGAAAGCACAAGGAGATGTGAAGGTAGCTGAAGATAAACTACAGAAAAACCGCAGCAGCTTGGTAAAGCAGGTGTCTGACCTGTTTGCAGAGATCGTATCACAGGTGAACCGAGAGAAAACGAGAATCCTGGCACTCCTCGGTTCAGAT
Organism: Neoceratodus forsteri; assembly: GCA_016271365.2. Lineage (NCBI taxonomy): Eukaryota > Metazoa > Chordata > Ceratodontiformes > Ceratodontidae > Neoceratodus > Neoceratodus forsteri. The sequence continues at coordinate 1,083,264,996 of CM028135.1, forward strand.
GCGGGGGCTGCGCTGTCACAATTACAGACCCTGGCCATGGACACCACAGAAAAGAGAGAAGTCACTCAACAGCTTATAAAGGACACCCAGCAGCTGCGAGACTGAAAGAACCCCCTCCTCTTCATCAAGGGATTTAAAGTGACCCAGGACTGGTTCTCCAAACACGATCTCACGATCACGTGTGTACAGTTCCGTGAGAAGGACTTGGGTGGATCAGTGGTTTCCGACATCCAACAAGAGGCTGACAGATGCATCAAGTGAATAGCCTCTCGGATTCAGAAGGGGCTCAGAGATGAAACCCACTGCGATTTAGAAAAATCTATAGAAGATCGATATCTTTTAAAAGGCGAAGATCGCAGCAGTTCGGAAAAGATCTTTCACGCCATGTCACAGCAGTTTGCGGCTGTGCTTCAGACTCGGGATGGGGACGGACAGTTAATACAGGACTTTGGTGAGCCTTTAAGTCTGACCATAGATTCTGCGAATTCTGTCGAAATGGGCATTTCAGATGGTCAGAAAACGATTTCGGGTGTAAGCAACATTCATCCGATGCCCAAGTTCCCTCAGACATTGTGCCACCAGAGCTTTTCCTCAGGTCACCACTACTGGGACATTGACACTCGAAACGGACACAGCTGGGATATCGGGGTCATGGTAGAGTCCAGTGTCACTGGGCGATCGGCCGACTACTACATACGCCAGACAGGGCAACCTCAATGGCTAGCAAAGCGCCAGATATATGTTTACAGTAACGGACAGCAGAGCAACTTAAAAATGGTTACCAAAGGTTTAGCTGGGATTCGAGTGCAGCTGGACTATGAGTGCGGGGCTTTATTATTTTATGAGCTGAATGACCCAGGGACCAGTTACACAAAGACTCGGTACACTCAGAAAGATCAAGGTGCTTGGGGGTTACAACTGGAAGTGATACCTGACCAAAAGTCCTGGTTCGCTGATGCGTTTAACACTGTGACCCTTCTACGCAGAGTTGCCACTAAATTTGATGGATCAGTCATGCCTGCGTTGACCATCCGTGGTGGCGCCCTGACTTTATTATAATCATGAATTTGAAATTACCCCCTTACTATGCTCATATAGGGCCTTGTGCATTTCATGAAACATGGCAAGTTGGGCTAATTTACATTTGGTCTGGGTGTCTTGTGAGCATCTGTGGATGCACTAACACCCCTCCCCAACACATCTCCCTCCCAGACTCTGACCACACTTGTACTTGCATATCTGTGTGACTTTTCTGGGCAGGGGTATATCGGGGCTGGGGAGGCAGAGTGCATTCAGGATGCCATTTTTCTTCTGCCAACTGCTATCTTGCTCTGCCACTTTAAATAGTAATTCACGTTAAAACTGCCAATTTCCTAACAGACACACACTTTTCAGATTTCAGGTGCCAGGATTTTAGTAACCTATCTAAAAGACCTCCTGGTCTGGTATACTTCCAGCCGCTCTCTCCACTCCACCAAGGAATTACTGTTGGTTGTCCTGAGGTCTCGCCTTAAACAATCTGATGATAGAACATTTTTGGTGCTGGCCCTGATTATCTGGAACTCCATGCCTTCCACCCAAGGAGTTCCCCCTCATTGGAGATGTTTAAAAGGGGAATACAAATTATTTATTTGACCAAGCTTTTGGAAATGGTATTTTATTTTATTTTATAGTAACACCATGTTTAGATTTATTGCTGAGTGTGTTTAATTTACCATGTGTTATTTATTTGTGGGGATTATATTATTATTTGATTTTGATATATATATATATATATATATATATATATATATGGGATATGATATGGCCTGAGTGAAGATATATTTATCTTCACTGAGCCAAGTGATATCTCAGTGGTGGCGAAGCCATGAGTGAGATATCTTGATGTCATTGGCCTCGAGTGAAGATAAATATGATATCTTCACTCAGGCCATGTCATGTTCTATTTTTACAATGTATGTTTTGGGCCCCACTCAAGACAACCCGAAATGCCCCCTTGATACAATTCCTCACATAGAGGTAATGGCTATTCCAACTCAACTTTGCATATGCCTCTTAACACAAGAGATGCTATATATTATTTAAAAAAATATATATATGTGCTTGATTCTGTAACTCTAAAATGACAAAAAAAAGTGGATTGTGATTGACTTGACTCTGGCTACCCCAATACAACTCTGCCCCTCCCCCCCAACGGAACTGAATACATATATTACTTGTTAAAAAAAAGTCTGATTTTGCCACTGTAAATTTACTTACTAAACAAAATCTGGTTGATCCTGCTTGTATCTTTAAATAAATAAATAGTAAAAAAACATATTTGGTTGATCTTTATCCTCTTTCAGCTGAAATGCAGAATGACCGAGCAGCTTTCCTCGGAGATGCAGTATGGTGGAACGCTATAAATATCTAAACATGAGGCTTTGTCTGATATTTAGCGTGAAGCAGGTGGTACTGCAACACTTAAAAAAGTGTTTTTTTTGTAATATTAGTGTGATTTTTCTGAAAAGAAGCTGCTCACAGGAGTGAGAGGAGAGGAAGTGAGTCAGCAGCGTCAGAACACTAGACAAGTGCGAGCGTATGTTGCCATAGCAACACATGCCGACGCTTTCATCTGGTGCTCTGAAGCTGCCGACTCACTCGCTTTCCTCTCAGTAGTGTCGGCAGTTTTTTTTAGAGAAAACATTTTTCTAAGTGTGGCAGTAGTGGCCCCCTCATTGTAAATATGAGATAGCGTTTCATGACTTGATATTCATAGTGCTCAGCTGAGCTACATTTCTGGGGAGAGCTGCTCGATCACGCTACATTACAGGAAGAAGTGGAGAAAAGAAAGTGGCAGGATCACCCAGATATGTTTTCTGCAAATGTATGTGTGTAAAGATAAAAGCAGATCTGAGAGATGAATGGAGGGAGAGGGTCTTGTTCCTAAAGGGAAAGCTGACATTTATCCCAAAATATACATTGTATATTTATACAATGTATATTTTGGGATACATGTCAGGACAAAATGTAATATCTCAGCCAGGTCATGGAGATATCAATGATATCTTCACATGTGACAATATCATTGATATCTCCACGTTCCTATATGTCATCGCAAGTGAAAGTTTTTCATTTTGTAGTCTGTGGCTTTTTCTTTACAAATAGGACCCCCGGTGCAGCTTTGTCTTTAGAAACAAGCAGCAACAGACACTCACGCTTCCCTCTACTGTTCCAAAGCCGTAAATTCACTCGCTTCAGTCTGTGTGCAGTCAGCAGCTTTTGTTCAGGGAAGAAAACCCTAAACTGTGCACAAAGCACAGCATTTTCTGACTTTTCCAACTACTAGAAAACCTCGCAGAATATAACGCTCATCAGTGCGAATAGCGCTCGACCACGCTACATTTACACAGAAAGTGAAAGTGCTCAGAGTGGCAGGATCAACCAGATAAACATTTAAATTATGAATTTCTTCTAAAATAATGGCAGTATCAACCAGATAATTTTTTTAAAATAAGTTTAAACTGACAGGATCGACCAGATATTTGAATACCTTATCTCATTTGTTGTCTTGGGGGGTGGGGAGGGGGTATGGGGGCTGTGTTGGGGGTGGGGCAAGGCAGGATAAACCAGATAAGTCTTTTAAAAAATAACCATAAATAGCAAGCTCCGCCAGAAATGTTTTTAAACAACAAATGACATCTGTTGTTTTGCCAGCATTCCTGTAACAGGAGTTGTATTGCTAGGGCATCACCTTTATGTGGCCATTGCATTGAGAGGAGTATGTGGTGGGTTGTGTTGGGGGGTGCAAAATATACATTGTATAAACAGGATATGACGTGGCCTGACTGAACATATAGTTATCTTCACTCGAGGCCAGTGACTTCAATATATCTCACTCCTGGCTTTGCCACTCATGAGATATCATGATATCACTGGCCTCTGGTGAAGATAAATATGGTATCTTCAGTCAGGCCATGTCATATCCCCTATATATGCAATAGGCATGGACATAGATCCTGTGTGATAAATCTGAGCTACCATGTGATAAATTCAAAAACATTTATACACATAGATGCATTATCACAGATTTATACACATAGATATGTCACAATCACTCCAGAACTTATTTAGAATGTTCAGCCTCAGTACCAGTACTAACTATATTCAAATGCAAATAGCTTTAAAACGATAAAAGATAGCATAGTGCTGTGAGCATGAATGTTGTTCAGCACAAAATTATCTACAAAATGAGTGGTATTTCATTTGTAGAGACCTTATAGATTTTTTTATAATTAGCAAAAAAGAGTAGAAAATGCAGTTTTTGTACACTTTTTTGATAAACATAAGCCAAAACAGACAAACAATTAAAAGTAAATGTCCCTGCTCTGACAGAAAGCATCCCTATTGCATAAATGAAATATACTATGGTGAGCTGTTGGATAAATGATTTATCTACACTTGTGCTGTTTGACCTTGGACATCTCACTCATGGCTTACACCACTCGTGAGGTTACCGAGGTCAAACAGCACTTGTGTAGATAAATAATTTATCTGACAGCTCACCATTGTATATCCCTTATATAATGTATGTTAGAACTCTGTTAACCTTAGGAAATCTTCATTTCCTAAGGTTGTTAACCTATCGATGTGACGTAGAAATGTTGTTAACCTATCGATGCTACGTCACATCGATAGGTTAACAGCGATCGGTCTGCGCATGTGCGTGCCTTTTTTAGACGGGAACCGACGGATGAATGCGGCGGTTAAGGAAGGACTGAAGAGCCACGGTGGTGACTTTTTAAAAAATGTAAGCTGTTTTACTTTTTAAGTGGGACCATACACTATAAAAAATAATGTATGGTCCCTCTATCGGCAACCGGTCACTGTTAACCGTCTCGAGGTTGCCATGGTGACGTAAACCTCTCGAGCTTCACTCTCAAGGTTTACATGGTCGCCCTGGTAACCTCTCGACAGTTAACAGACCGGTTGCCGATAGAGGACCATACATTATCTTCTTTATATGTAGCACCCTGACACCCTGCTGTAGGGCAATGTATAAATAAAATTGCCTTTCCATAACTGATCCGCATGTGTGTTTTAGATTGCCTCCCATCTCTTGTCTTGTATGATACCCTTCTTCCCCCATTTTTAGCTTCAATTGCCACTTTTGTTTCATAGTTGAAACAGTAAAAGGAGGACTCCTTCCAGTATGGCTCAACATCAGTATTCTTTGTTGTTTTTGAACACCCATTGTTTAAAGATCACTTTTCCTGACACCACAGTGAATTAGCATGCAACAGATACTGCTCCGTGGCCTTATGGAACAACAGGTGTACAAACTCAGCTGAGAATACTGAGGAAAACCTGGCCAGAGCCACATTAAAAGGAGTGCTCTGTTTGTTATTTCAACTGTAATAAAAAAAAAGTGGTAAAGGAGACTCAGAATGGGGGGAAAGGGATGTCATACAAGACAAGAGACAGGGGGCACTCTAAAATAAAATAAAAACGTACAGCTTAAAACTGTCACCACTATCTTGCACTGCTGCTTTAAAGAGCAAGTAGAACCCAAAACAGCAGGCAGGGAAATGGTACAAATTTTAAAGAAGCATTAAGCTGTAACTTTTTATTTCTGAAGTAATTTTCTGTTTTTGTTTGCTCATTAGAAAGTTTTCTGTGTGACAGTATTATGCTGGATGTGTGTGGACTAGCACTCTGCCTGGCAGCAGACATGTCTAGTTCTATTCCTGCCACGACATCATCAGTGCTATGACCTCAGTGACTGTGACATCACAGGTGACTGACCTGGCAGCAGACATATCTAGTTCTATTCCTGTCATTACATCATCAGCGCTATGACCTCAGTGACTGTGACATCACAGGTGACTGACCTGGCAGTGGACATGTCTAGTTCTATTTCTGCCACTACATCATCAGCGCTATGACCTCAGTGACTGTGACATCACAGGTAACTGACCTGGCAGCAGACATCTCTAGTTCTATTCCTGCCACTACATCATCTGCGCTGTGACCTCAGTGACTGTGACATCACAGGTGACTGACCTGGCAGCGGACATGTCTAGTTCTATTCCTGCCACTACAGCAACAGCGCTGTGACCTCAGTGACTGTGACATCACAGGTGACTGACCTGGCAGCAGACATATCTAGTTCTATTCCTGCCACTACATCATCAGCGCTGTGACCTCAGTGACTGACCTGGCAGCGGACATGTCTAGTTCTATTACTGCCACTACATCATCAGTGCTATGACCTCAGTGACTGTGACATCACAGGTGACTAACCTGGTAGCTACTGAGTGGCTCTTCCTGCATAGCTGTGATGTCACAGTCAGTGAGGTCACAGTGCTTACAATGTACTGGGGGGAACAGAACAAGATATGTCAGCTGCCAGGCTGAGTGCTGCTCTACAGCTCACATTTACTAACACCGGGTTAAAAATCTTCTAATTACCCAAAGGAATAGAAAAAGCACCTCAGATTTAAAAGATAATAGTTGACTGCTTTTAAAGAGCTACTGAAACCTCAAAGAAAATTTTGAAAAACATAATACTTTGACACAACTCTGTTTGCAACCCATACGTATTCTATATATTTCTTCCCCCCTTTATTTATTACTGGCTAAATGTACATTAATATATGATCTTTGTCCCACTGACTCCCCTTAGAGCTCATCTGCCTTTACAGCTGTCACCCTACTTCAAGTCATAATCCTCTGTTGTGACATCACAGTCTGCTGCCATGAGAGAAACTGTGATGTCACAAGCAGTGTATTATGACATTAGGTGGGGAATAACAATGAGTAGATGAACTCTTCAGGAGCAAAGATTTTGTTTTCATGATTAGCACTTTTTTTCTTGGGACCATACTAACTGTACAGAAAGCATTCATACATGTTTTCTAGAAGTGTTATGTTTGTTAAACATAGTGAGGCAAGTGCTATGCATTTTCACAAGGTTTTAGAACTTTTATGAGCAAAATGCTAATCAATTTTTAGAGTTAAATAAAACCCTGAAATGACCTCAGTAATACATAATTGGGAGGAAAAATACAGAATTAATATGAAACACAACCTGAAATGTGGCTAAATATTGTGTTGTTTTATTAAGGTCTCCTGAAGGTGTCAGCTGTTTTTTAAAAACTAAGTAAGCATTAAGCTACGATGAAGGTGGCATCTAATAGGAAATTAATGCATAGTTGGGAGGGTTGTGGCACGAGGCTGAAGGACCGAGTCTCTACAATTCCCCAGCCATGCATTAATTCCCCATTAGATGACACCTACAGAGTGGCTTTATATGCTTGTAATATGGCCATATTTGGTTTACTGTTTGAAGCATCTTTTGTATATTGGTGACTACATCAGGAATAGACTGAGGTTCTTATCAGGAAATATGCTGCATGCACTTTTCAAACTCCTCGGATTTACCTGTATACATTTATTCAACCACTGATGGTCACAACAAGAACTCAGTCATGTGCTACGATGCCACATCAATTGACATTTATTTTTCATTGTTTCCCAATTTTACCCAAAACTTATTTCATTATCGTACTTAGGAGATTTCCATTTCTTCATACTGCTCGTGCCACAATCTGACGTACAGAAAAGCTATTAAGTAATTTGCATATTTCCTGACCTGGTTATGCTGCTATGCTCATTTGTCTGATGTCATGCAAGGAGCTCTAACTAACACTCTGTCACTCCTGCAGTAGTTCTTTCCATGACAATTGCCATCCTAATCCTTCTATGCTCAGCTGTGCCTGCCACTTGCATCGTGGATAACTATACACTCAACGGTGCAGAACTTTGCCATCTCTGCCATGAGTTCACTTCTCTATCACCCAGAGTCATTTTGCTGCTTCACGGACTGCCATGTTCTGTGCGCCACTCTCAGGCAATTGGGAGGGTGGCAGGGATAGACAGGCACTTCTGTTGGGATGCTTCTGTTTTACTGCTTCATTACTGCTGATTCTGGATGCCCTGGAACAAATCAGTACTTCAGTTTGGGGACGACATTATTGTAAAATGAATGTTGTCTTCAAACTATGCCATGTGATGCCTTTGCTCCAATCATTATTGATCTTTTCTGTCAGTCTAATTTAGCCATGTTACAATATTAATTGTAGGCAGGACACTAACTCTTTAAGCACTGTTGCATGTTATGGTAAACATTTTGATCTATACCTTTTTTATTCTGTTTGTAGCTGGAGTAAGCAATGGAGCCTTACTTTTAATATGGCTTGGCCTGGCTGGCCCAGTGGCACTGAGGGTTGAGGTGCTGGACACCACACCTCACGCCATGCTGGTGACTCGTGTTCAGGAATGAACATGGGTCGTCGGGGGACAGGGAAGGATTAAGCATCACAGGGACTGCTTTCCTTCCTCAGGGAGGGGAGACTTGCCCAAGCCAGTGCAGTAGCAGCCCCTGGCAGTAGCTGGGGGATTGCACTACCCAGCCGGCAGAAGCAAGGGGATTGGGCTGCGGCAGACATCTTTTGGGTGCACGCGGGAGCGTGCACATGCCAAGCAGGATGTCATTGCACATCCGAGCCTGGGGGCAACTTACCCCAGAAAAAAAACACTGAAGGGGATAGGCAATGGCACCCTGCCCCTATGTGACACACTCCAGATCCGGGTCTCTCCTCCATCCTAGACTGGGCACACTGGATTACTAGACATAGTGCCCTGCTAGGATAGGTTGGCCCCACCTCTGGGCTGCAGAGCTGGGAGGTCTGCCTGGCCACAGCAGGATGGAAGGAGGACTTCAGGAAGGAGGTAGAGCACTCGACCTACAGGGATGCCTGAGAGAGTTCCTCGGTGGCAGAGGTAAATAAAATCTACAAAAAAATATATATATGGCTTGGCCCAAGTTTTAATCCATATTTTTGGTTGTTTTTGAACCCCCATGGTTTACTGAACTAGCATTCAGCAGACACTGCTCCGTGATCTCATGGGATGACAGGAATACAAAAACATCTCAACATACTAATGAAAACCAGATCCATGCTACATTAGAAGGACATCTCCCTTTATAGCTTCTAATGTAAACAAGCATTTGTCAATGCTGAATGTTTGCTTGTTGGTATTGGCATTGGTAGTGCAGGAGTTAGAGAGATGCATAATAGGAATGGCAGTGAAGTACTGAAGCTAAGCCAACTCCCAACCCCACCCTGCAGAGACTGATAGGTATTGGGAGTGTGCCTTTGAGTCTTCAGCCATAAAGCTCACACCATTTCACCTCATCCTACTCTGCAGACCCCGACAGGTGTCATGGTGTGCCTTGGGGTCTTCAACCCTTAGGCTCACCCCATTCCATAAGGAAATATGCTGAGATGGGTGCAGTGTAGGAGAATGGGGTGAACGTTGCAGCTGAAGACCCCAAGGTACACCTTGATGCCTGTCGCTGGCTACAGGGTGGGGTGGGAGTGGAATGGCATGAACATTACGGCTGACAGTCCCAAGTCACACCCCGATGCCTGTCAATCTCTACAGGTGTTACACCTGGGTTATGCCCCTATCATCCCACATACACCTGACATATGCCTCACACTCTATTCCTGGTCTATTGTACTGTGATACTGCTATTTTGCACTAACCTATAGTTATGAGCACCAATCATATAAGCCTGGGTGCTAGGAATGTGCTTTGCTGCTAAGATATGTTAATATTGTCATGCATGATATATTATATCTCACTATAATACATTTATCTAGATTAGTTTATCTTTTATAGATATTCCATATATTATCTACCTAATCGCTGATAAGATGACTCAGTGGGATCATCAGTGATTATTGTATACTCATATTCTCATATAATTATATGTAATGTGTATTTTACGCTCAGGCAGATATGCCTGTCAACAGTTCTCTTTGTCTAAGCAAGCTGACACAGAGAGAGAGAGCTGTAGTTTGAACTGTCAGTATTTCTTTTGTCTAAGCTATACTGCTAATGGAAGCATATTTTGTCTCATATAATACTCATTAGTAATTCTGTCTCCTAAGTCAATATCCAGTGAAGAATGACTTAGGACCAATACATATTGTTTCTCATGTCTGTAACTATGTTGTAATCTCTGTTACTATGCTGTTATCTGTAGTATTCAGCTGTCCACAACCCATTATAGCTCGCTCGAGACACTACTGTAACTTCTCTAGAAAGGCAGAGAGTTGGAGCACGGGGAGAGATCGAACAAGATCTTAGAGAACCTAAGATCTACAATTCTGGAGATTATGTACATTCTTCAGGAGTGGTGAGAAACCCATCTCCCTTGTGATTTTCTTTGTCACATGCTTGGTATAAGCAGCATAATAAACTTTATTAGTACTCCTTGCTTGTTTACGAATGTTTCTTGGCAGACTCCGAGACACAAGACTCTGTATTATTATTATTTTTATTGTTTACCCTACACACCAAGAGTGTTTAGACAACACAGGATAGGGCGTTACACTTGGAAACCCTAAAGCTCTGGGCGTTTGTTGTTTTTTTCACTCTAAATTTTCAGCATGGGCATTTTGTGACCCCACCTCATGAACAGTGGCATTATCATTTCATTACTCAATCCCAAAAGGTGATTTTTGCACAGCGACTGCACCATTTGGCACAACAGGGGCCAAAACACATTTTGGGCAGGATGTAAAAAATTAAGCTGTACCATTCATGAGGTGGTGAGAAAATATGGCAATGTTGAAAGCCTGGAATGAAAATAAGAAAAATTGGCGAAGTTATGAACATGCGTATAAACTGTGCAATGCATGCCTCTAATGCAATCACTTTTTGAAATGTTTTCACCAAATTTTCAAAATGGGCATTTTTGGACCTCTCCTCATGAACAGTGCACTGTTGTTTCACTACTCAGTCCCAGAAGAGAGTCTGTGCAGCGACTGCAAAATTGCCTTTCAGGACCTAGTAACAAAATGGCAGTGACAGTGTTCATGAGGTGGAGTCCCAAGAACCCCATGTTGAAACTTCTGGGCCAAATGTCTTAAAAATGGCTGAGATATCAACCTAAGTTGACCCCCCATTGACTCCCATTATACGGATTACCTTGAAATCTTCAGTTTGACGGTTGCCTTTGAAGAGTGCAGACGTGTCCCGCTCCACAGAAGATCACTGCTCCCGACCTCCGGAGGGAAGTATAGGATGAAGGGGTGTGTGGGGAGGTGGGGACTCAGTGGGATGGTGAGGATGGGGGAGGGGCACTGAGGAGACAACGGGGGACCATCTTCTTTTTTACAATTCAATAAAAAGAAATAAAAAGACTTCGGGGGACCATTTTCAGGTAACAAAAAATACATTTAGGCACACTAGGGTGGCATCCAGGCCTGTAAGACCATCCACTCCTTCAACTCCTCCTTCAAGGCCTACCTTCTTAACACATCCAACTGCAGCTGTTCCACCCGGTCTCATCGTTGAACCCAGTCTGGCACCTGAATCCACTTAAGACTCCAGTACATATGAACATACAAAGAAGCCAGCAGAAGAAGCCCATTTGGCCTATCAAAAAAGTAAAGACTCCACACTCATGGTGGTTAAAGTTCTAAGAAAATGCACATTTATTGGCAAAAGAGCCTGGAAATGGACCAACAAGTCCCTAGCACCCCGGCCTTATAGCAGGCCTTTGTGACCAGGAGCTCCTGCCACTCTTGAGGACCAACCTTTTCTTTAATCTGTTGAAACAGTTCTTCTATTTCTTAGCCTAATCTATCCGTTACAATTTCTAGTCCATAAGGTAGGCCACCTATGGGCACCCCTTACCTTTCTTGACTATGATATGGTGTCCTCTTTAATTTTCATTTTTCCCTCTCGGGTCCTCATACAGGGAAGTTATTGTGGTGACCTCCAAGTGTGCATAAAACAGATTGTGTTTATTGTTGTTGGATTTAGTATGTAATAGCATTATGTTCTAAAATACCTTAATGTATATACCTTGTGGAACAGCCTTCCTGAGGAAATTGTGGAGTCTAAAACTGTGGGAGAATTCAAGAATGCATGGGACAGACATAAAGCAATTCTTGTGGGAGGCAGGAAGATATAGGCTGTTGGTTAAATAGGATCTGCGGCCTATCCTGTAGGTAGGGAAATGGGCAGACTAGATGGGCCTAGCGGTCCTTATCTGCCATCAAAGTCTATGTTTCTATGTTTGTGTTTATGATGTCACAAACTCACTCAGCTGGTCAGCCCTCTACTCCCAAAGTGCCATCCTCTGACAGTATTATTTTCATACAGTGAACAGAACAAGGTAACCCTCTTGTCTGTTTTGTGGGTTCAAGTCATCTTAGTCTCAAGCTCTGGAGGGATTCAAACTGATAACCTCTTGTTAGCATACCCAATTATCAGGCTCAGATAATTCTGTCTTCAGGGGGCCAGATATCTATGCCTATGGGCACCCAACCAGGTCTATCAAATGAACCCTTCAAACTCTATGCAAGACTTTAGAGAACTCTATCCATTTCCCAGTTTGGTATACAATAAGCCCATACACAGTGTTACATATAACCTTTAAAAGCTCCTCTTAAAATAAAAAGAAATGTCAAGGCACTCCATGCAGTTTCTATTGCAAAATATATCTTTACTTCAAAAATATCCAGACAGAACAATAATTACAGAACAAATATATATCCCAACACATACAGCCTTAAAACAAACAGGAAAAAGTACAGTTCCTACAATACATACATTTAGACTGGTCTAATCTAATGCTTACTTTCTTTCAGTGCTTTGAGGGTCTCTCTTCTCTCAGTCAGAAATATTGTCTTGTGTGTCTCTAAGACTGGCTCAGTTGGATAAAAAAGTTCTGAGCCAGCTTCGTCTCTGAGATCATTAAACTCTGCCTTGGTGTGTTAAAAGTTATATGTTACCACACAGGATGTCCCAACAAGATTTAAAAAAAATGATAAGTGACATACTCAATTTCCTCTCCTCAGGGTAACTGGTCAGAACTGGTTTTTGTTCTGCCACACACACACTCATAAACAGGTTCTGTGATGCCCTCCCAAGGCTTCCTGGGAATGTGTATTTGACCTTCCAAATTCATCTGGGTCATCCCTGGCTTAGACATCAAACCTCTTCAATGTCCATTCTGGTCTCTCTCCGACACCCCTCCCCACAAGTCCTTCCTGGCACATATGCAAGTCAAAGGATCTCCCTGAGGGCATTATAAAGTGGATACTTTGGTTCCTGCCTTCAAAGAAAATTGAACAAAGGAATTGCCTTTTAAATAGCTGCAGACTCAGACCACCTCCTGTCCTCTGAACTATCCCTGGGGGGTCTTGATGTGTCAGTTCCAGTAAGACAGACTTTTCCTCTGCCACAGTCATTATACGTTAATTTCTTATATTTACAACAAAATATATACAGAGATCAGAATCAGTGGTCCAAGTGTGACAATTCCTCCACACCTAGACTGAATTTGGGGGATCTATCCCCTACATGGGATGAGCTTCCCAAATCACTTCATCCCTCATACACATGGGACAACCCATCTGAGTTCTTATTTTTGGCTCCGGCCCTATGTACGATTTTTAAATCGTACCCTTGTAAAGCAAGACTCCATCTGAGCAGTCTGCCATTGTTTTTCCCCATCTGCATCAACCAAACCAGGGGGTTGTGGTCAGTCTGCACCACAAAAGGCTGCCCATACAAGTATGTCTCCAATTTCTTTAGGGCTCACACTATGGCAAGACACTCCTTTTCCACCGTGGAGTATGCTTGTTTCCTTGGGAGCAGCTTTTTGCTCAGGTAGGCTATGGGGTGGTCCCTCCCTTCGCTGGATATCTGGCTCAGTACTGCCCCAATACTCACATCTGAGGCATCCATCTGAATTATAAAGGGTTTACTATAGTTGGGACTTGTCAAAACAGGAGCACTGCACAGTGCCTCCTTTAGTTTGGTAAAGGCTTCCTCATAGGCTGGACCCCAGGTAATTTTCTGGGGCATCGGTTTCTTTGTCAGATCAGATAGGGGAGCAGCCAAGGCACTGAAATTAGGTACAAACTTTCTGTAGTACCCTGCTGTCCCAAGAAAACTCCTGACCTACTTCTGAGTTTCTGGTCCAGGCCATGCCTGTATTACCTCTATTTTTATCTGGTTAGGACAGAGCTGTCCACGGCCTACCACATGCCCAATGTATGCCACTTCTTCCATGGCCACCTGGCACTTCTTGGCTTTGACAGTGAGCCCAGCCCTCTGTATTCTGCCCAGCACTTCCCTAAGGTGTGACAGGTGTTTCTCCCAGCTGGTACTGAAGATGGCAGTATCATCCAGGTATGCCACAGTGTATTCCTCAGTACCATTTAACACCTGGTTCACCAACCTTTGGAAATTGGCCAGGATGTTCTTCATTCCAAAAGGCATTACTTTGAACTCAAATAAGCCTATCAGAGTGATGAAGGTCAACCTCTTCCTAGCGCTGTCCATCAACTCTACCTGCCAATACCCCTTTGTCAGGTCAGTGGTCATAAGGTAGGTCACCCCCCAACTTGTCCAGGAGTTCGTCCGTCCGGGGCATCAGGTGGGCGTCTGACTTCGTGACTGCATTCAGTCCATGATAGTCTACACAGAAATGAGTCAAGCCATCTGTCTTGGGTACAAAGACTACCAGTGAGGCTCAGGGACTGTAGGATCTCTGGATTACCCCTAAATCCAGCATCTTCTCCACTTCCCTTATAATATCCTTTTGGACAGCCTCTGACACCCAATATGCTGTCCGCCATATGGGTGTCTGTGTCCCTGTCTCCACATCATGTGTTACTAAGGGGGTTAGTCCAGGCTTGGTGCTAAACAAGGGGACAAAGTCTGCTAAAACCTCCCTCACTTTCTGGATCTGGCCTGGGGTCAGCTGGGGAGACAATTTTACTGCCTCCACAGAGGACTCCTGCTTACTCTCTTCCAGCAAGTCCAGAAGGGGGTCTCCTTCATCCGTCCCCTCCCCGTGTCTACACACTGCAAACACCATGTCAGCCCTATTTGCATATGGCTTCATCTTGTTGACATGGTACATCCTTTCTGTCTGTCTACAGTCAGATAACTCCACAATGTAGTTAATGTCATTTACCTTCCTAACCACTCTGTAAGGTCCTGCCCACTCAGCTTGCAGCTTGTCTTTCCAGTCCGGAATAAGGACCATGACTTCTTGACCCACTATGTACAAGCAAACTCCAGCTCTGCGGTCATACCATACTCTTTGTTTCTGTTGGGCAGTTGCCAGGTTGCTCTGGGCTGTCCCTATAAGCTCCTTCAGCCTTTCCCTAAACCTTAAGATGTAATCCACAATGGGAGTTAGCTGGGTGGCATGCTTGCCTTCCCAGTTCTCCCGGTTCAAGTCTAGGGGCCCACGTACCCGGCGTCCATACAAGAGTTCGAAGGGGGAAAATCCTGTTGACTCTTGGGGCACCTCCCTGTATGCAAACAACAGGTGGGGAAGGTATTTCTCCCAGTCCCTCCCATGCTGTTCAGCAAACACCCAGAGCATTGACTTTAGGGTACCATTGAAGCATTCCACAAGCCCATTGACTTGGGGGTAATTCGGTGTTGTGCATCGTTGCACCACCCCACACTTCTTCCATAGACATTTCATTAGGTCCGACATGAAGGAACCCCCTTGATCAGTGATTACCTCCTGTGGAATCCCAACACGGGAGAAAATCCCAAGCAAGGCATCTGCCACTTTGTCTGTCCTCAGCGGATAGGGCGACTGCCTCTGGATACCGGGTGGCATAATCCACCACAGTCAGGATGAACCTTTTCCCTGAGGAGCTGGGGGTATTTAAAGGCCCCACAATATCCATTACCACCCTCTGGAATGGCTCCTCCACTATGGGCAGGGGGATCAGGGTGGCTTGGTTTTTTTTGCCCACCTTCCCTATTTCTTGGCACCGGTGACAAGACCTGCAATACCCCTTCACCTGCTGGGTGAAGTTAGGCCAGTAGAATTTCTGGGCCAACTGCTGCATTGTGGGCACAATTCCCAGATGACCAGACAAGGAAATATCATGGGCAACCTTGAGCAACTGCTCACGATATCCCTGGAGAATGACAAGCTGCCTGCCTAGCATCCCTCCCTCTGTCTGTACTGCCTGTGTATACATAAGTCCATTTTTCCAATAAACCCTATGTCTGCCGTCACCTCCCTGTGCACCGTCCGAGTCTGCCCAAGCCCTCAGCTTCTCTAAACTAGGGTCAAGTCTCTGAGCAGCTGTGAACCCCTCACACCTTCCCAAGGCATGGGAGAGATCCCCTTCAGTCGCTATACTAGGGTCCCTAGCACTAGCGTCAGGGCCCTCAGGATCACTGTCAGTCCCAACCCTCTTACAAGAGGTCACCCCTCCCTCTTCAGAGTAACCCTCTGTAGCTATGTGGTTACTTGCTACTGGGGAAATTTCTACCCTCTTTTTATCAGTCCCCCCCCCCCGGAGACACAGGCTCGGGAACTGGCCTCTCAGTATCTTCCCCAATGGCTTCTGGGGAGCTCAGGGAACTACAATTTTCCCTGGCCACTTGGCTACGGGTAACTGCACATACTATCCTCTGTTAGAGATTGTTACCCAGGACCACATCCACTGCTGATGTGTTGGCTACAGCCACCTGTTGCACAGTTCCCCCTGTTTCACCCCAGTCCAGGAGACCACTGGCCAGTGGCAATGTTTTCTCTTCACCAGTAAACCCTTGTACAGTTATGTATTTATTGGGTATAAGCTGACAAGATCCCCCTTTACCAATGTCAGGGATGCCCCTGTGTCCCTTAACCCCTGCGTCTGTATGCCATTTACTATGACTGGGTGCACGTGTTCCCTCATGTTCACTGGCATGCTTCCAGGGACACACAAACAACCCGCTTCCTTTCTGGTACTACTTTGTGTATTATTGCTTGCCCTTCTTGGACACTGTCTGGCAATGTGCCCAGTTTCTTTACATAACCAGCAAACATTTCTTACTTCAGAGAAATCTTTTGTTTGAAACGTGGGGCTAACTGGTTTTGGTGGATGCAGTGAGGGTTTTAGCTGCCCTGAAGGTGTGCTTTTCCCTTTCTGTACTGCCACAATCACACCATTCACTCTCAGAGCAGGTCTGCTCTTGGCATAGTGGTCCAAGAGTTCAGCAGCCTCTTGCACTGTTTTTGGATCTCGGTCCCCTAGCCAGGTTTTTAACTCTGTTGGGCATGCTCAATAAAACTGTTCTAATAAAATCACATTTTCAATTTTATCAACAGAGTTTGCCTCAATTCCTTCCCACCAACATTTTAAAAACTGACGTTGTTTCCTGGCTAGCTCCTCGTAGCTCATATCAGGGCTTCTCCTGAGCTTACAGAATTTAGCTCTGTATGATTCAGCAGTTAATTCAAACTTTTTTAACAGTGCAGTTTTTAACTTGCTGTAATCATCACTGTCCTCATTATTCATTTGACCCAATGCATCCCGAGTTTTCCTGGTGAGTAGCAGGGATAGCTGAAAGCTCCAAGACTCTTTAGGAATTTTAGCCTGAATACAAACTTTTTCAAAAGAATTTAAAATGGTGTCCATGTCCTCCCCATCCTTAAACTCTGCTATTAATTTGGAGTTCAATTTGTAACCCAGTCCTGCAGTCCCAGTTAAACCCAAGCCACTTACCTGCCCTGGTGTCACTGGTTGGAGTCATAGCTTCTCCAGTTTGTGTTGCTACTGGCACTCCTCTCTCCTCTCCATTGCAGCTCACTGTTCTCACTCTGCCTCTCTGCTTTCTCGCTGTCTCTTCTCTTTTGCCTCTCGCTGGTGCTCACGCTCCAAACAGTCTGCCTCTCACTGTTCCCTTTCTCTCCTCTCCTGGGACTCTAGCTCCATCCTGCGCAACTCAAATTGCAACCTGAGAACTTCTGGATTCAGGATACTGGTGACTTGTCCCTGCTGCTGTGGCCCTTCACTGACAGTGGCCCTGCTGTCCGCCACATTGGCTCGGGACCCCTCACTGGCCACTAGCCCTTCCAGAGTTGAGGTTTGGTCCCTTTCAGTCATGGTCTGTGACTCCTGCTCTGGGTATCTGCTACCATCAGGGCTTCTATGAGGTTCTGCAAATCTACAGTGTGCTTGCTGTAGTCGGGAAGTCATTTTCTTCTTCCCTCACTATTAATACTATTCTGACTGGCACTTCAGAAAAAAAAATGGGTGGGAACTTAACTGTAAGTCAATGGATATAGTTCTGTTTCCTTTTGAAATAAAATACTGCCTTTCTTTTTTCCAAGTGAGCTAAATGGCCTCAAGTTGACACACTGAACAATGAAGCTTATACCACCAAACTTTTTATGCCACCGCTGCCAACCAATCTGTTACAAACTCACTCAGCCGGTCAGCCCTCTACTCCCAAAGTGCCAACCTCTGAGCGTATGATTTGTGTACAGTGAACAGAACAAGGTAACCCTCTTGTCTGTTTTGTGGGTTCAAGTCACCTTAGTCTCAAGCTGTGGAGGGATTCAAACTGATAACCTCTTGTTATTATACCCAATTATCAGGCTCAGATAATTCTGTCTTCGCGGGGGGCCAGATATCTTTGCCTACAGGCACCCAACCAGGTCTTTCAAATGAACCCTTCAAACTCTATGCAAGACTTTAGAGAACTCAAACCATTTCCCAGTTTGGTATACAATAAGCCCATACACAGTGTTACATATAACCTTTAAAAGCTCCACTTAAAATAAAAAGAAATGTCAAGGCACTCCATGCAGTTTCTATTGCAAAATATATCTTTACTTTAAAAATATCCAAACAGAACAATAATTACAGAACAAATATATGTCCCAACACATACAGCCTTAAAACAAACAGGGAAAAGTACAGTTCCTACAATACATACATTTAGACTGATATAATCTAATGCTTACTTTCTTTCAGTGCTTTGAGGGTCTCCCTGCTCTCAGAAATATTGTCTTGTGTGTCTCTAAGGCTGGCTCAGTTGGATAAAAGAGTTCTGAGCCGGACTCCTCTCAGAGATCATTAAACTCTGCCTTGGTGTATTAAAAGTTATATGTTACCACACAGGATGTCCCAACAAGATTTAAAAAAAATTATAAGTGACATACTCAATTTCTTCTCCTCAGGATAACTGGTCAGAACTGGTTTTTGTTCTGCCACACACACATAAGCAGGTTCTGAGATGTCCTCCCAAGGCTTCCTGGGAATGTGTATTTGACCTTCCAAATTCATCTGGGTCCTCCCTGGCTTAGACATCAAACCTCTTCAATGTCCATTCTGGCCTCTCTCTGACACCCCTCCCCCCAAGTCCTTCCTGGCACATATGCAAGTCAAAGGATCTCCCTGAGGGCATTATAAAGTGGATGCTTTGGTTCCTGCCTTCAAAGAAAATTGAATAAAGGAATTGTCTTTTAAATAGCTGCAGACTCAAACCACCTCATGTCCTTTGAACTATCCCTGGGGGGGTCTTGATGTATCAGTTCCAGTAAGACAGCCTTTTCCTCTGCCACAGTAATCATACATTAATTTCTTATTTTTACAACAAAATTTATACAGGGATCAGAATCAGTGGTCCAAGTGTGGCAATTGAGACCTGTAAATGTTGAAAATACCATGGCACTAGGTGTTTTGATAATGGTAAAAAGTACTAGGTGACTATTACAGAAATTAAGTTAGTTGTGCTATTTAAAATGCATGTAAATTGTGGCAAACTTAACAAACCTGAAATGTTGTGGTGATTTGCATATATCCCATGATGCATTGCATTATGGAAGTATGTAGGATGTTGTATTTCTCTGAATCTTGATTTGTTGCCAGTGCCCTTTGGGATAACCCTGCCTTCAGTGATTCTGCATTGATGTTCTTTGTTATAACTTGTTTTGTTGTTTTTTCTTTTTGAGCCCCCACTATGCAAGCAAATGGGGCTTGTATAGGGATTAAGGGTTTTTCATTGAAAAGTGAGTGAATCAGAGATTGGTGTTGGCTAACTGCAGAGAAAGGTCATTCATAGTCTGTTGCTACAAACTGATGTACTGAAAAAGAAATAAACTATTGTAGAAGGTTATTTCTTATATTTGAAATATACATCACACAGAGATTGCATATTGAACCTGAAGTTCAGTGTCTGCTCCATCTGTTATCCCACAACTCCTCCATAGACTTGATATCAGAAGTCGGATAACTTGCTGGAAGCATCTGGACTGGTCAGAGAGGGATGTTTTCTGGTGGATATCACCCAGATATCCCAGGTGGACCAATGCACCAGGAGCTGTCAGAGAAGAAAGCCAATTGAGTTCAGCCCAGAACCATGGCTGACAGATGGAGGGAAGCTGCTGCCTGGACTTGACCTGGGACCTCAGAGGAAGGCCAAGCCTGAAGACAATGAAGAGATGCCAGTCGAGACAGATTTGCTGTGTGAGAGATAACACCCCAGTGGTGGAGACCTTGATGAGGATGGTCCACTGGATGAGTGGGCAATGGCTGAAGGCAGACTGACTATGCAGAGAGGCAGAACACTGGTGGCAGGTGCTCATGAGGTTCCTGCTGGAGAGCTTGGACAAAGAGTCAGAGGAGGATTTTTCATGGGCTCAGTTTGAGGAGGACCCCCTGACTGAGCAGGATATTCCTTTGTTTCCTGTGTTCCCAGGATGTTACCTGTTGGAGGTCAGAGATGCAAGTATGGAACTTGAATGTGAGACCACAGGTAAAACTGTGCCGAGTGACATTGTGCTGGGGTTGAAGACTCCAAGCAAGCAAGAAGAAGCCTATGAGGCTGAAGGGGCTTTCTGCTGGCAAATTTTGTATGTTCATAGGGAATCAGCTAACCCCTTCTGAGTGGGGCTCACCATCTCAGAAGGTCACTGGCGCATGCGGGGGGTGCAAGGGCACCTGTAATCCAACTGGGGGTCCGGGCTGTGGACCCACTGTCAGGTCTGGGCCTTTTGGGGCTGGGGTGTCCTGCCACAGAGTTCTGCAATAGGTCATAAGTGGCTGAAGGTGACAAGCAGCCAGACCTCAAATCAAGGGGACAAGCTGCAAGATCCTTGAGCAAGTTTCCATCTGCCCATTGCTGCACGGAGCTCCGCAATCCAGGACAGCTGAAGGCATTCATCTCAGTAGTGACTGAGTTCTGCAAAACCATGAGTACCAGGGACCTGGTTCCCAGAAACTGAGCAAGGGAGTGTAATAGGGATTTAATTGCTTCCTCAAATCATTTTCTTCTTTACCAGGGCCGCAACAGCCAGCCACCTGCAGCGACGAACAGGCCTGCACCTTGTGGGTACCCCTAAAGACTATCAAGTTAGACACTAGTACCAGTGAAGGTGGGCCTCTGGGGGTGGACTTGGCCTACGGGCCCAAATGGTTATTGTTATTTGTTCTTACTAATCATTATGTTTGCTTGCACGCATGTGCAAGAAACATAGTGCCATCATCTGAGTTTTTCAGAGGTGTGTCAGCATCTTCCAATTCAGTCAGTGTGTTTGCAGGCGTGGTCACAGTTCTCCAATCACTGCTGAAGCTGTCTATGACAGCAGTTGAAAATGCAGTGGCATACAGTTGAAAGAGGGAGCTACGCTTCAGTGAGCAGCTCCTCCCCCCACACACACACACAGATCAACTGTGTCGGTTGCCTGATAGGATGGTGTAGTCTTGTCTAGCTTAGAGAGATAAGCCACACATCATTACTTTAATAAACTGTTCCCTGCCAAAGCAGGACCACCAAAATGTGTGGGTGTCTAACAGTCCTTACACACGCCAGCTCTCCAAAGCAAACCTTCATGGACTCCATGGGTTCTAATCCTCCAGAAAAAAAATACCTCAGCATTTGATGTGAAAACTCAGACTTTGTTGTATGTGTAATTTCAAGAGTTTTCTCTTACTAGACTCTGTCAATGTGAACTCCCTGCTGCTAAAACCTATGCAAATGAACTTGAGCGAACTGTACTACCTGCAGCTGAAGCAAAGAACATCCAGAATGCACAAAGGAGAACATACTGCTATGCATTTCAGCAGCAGCCAGTGGGGCAGGTTTTCATGACTAAAGCACTTTAATGCGCCTTTTAGTGCTGTCATATAACATAGAAACATAGAAACATAGAATGTGACGGCAGATAAGGACCGCTTGGCCCACCCAGTCTGCCCATTTCCCTACCTACTGGATAAGCTGCAGATCCTAGTTAACCAGCAGCCTACTTCTTCCTACCCCCACCCCAGAATTGCCTTATGACTATCCCATGCATGCTTGAATTCCACCACTGATTTTGACTCCACAACCTCCTCCGGAAGGCCATTCCATGCATCCACTACCCTCTCTGTGAAAAAAATACTTCCTTAAATTACCTCTGAGCCCCCCTCTATCTTCAAATTGTGCCCTCTTGTTCTTGCACACCTCTTTTTGAAAGATGCTACCCTCTTGGACTTTGTTGATTCCCTTGAGGTACTTGAAAGTTTCTATCATGTCCCCTCTCCTCCTTTCCTCGAGGCTATACATATTAAGCTCCTTAAGTCTCTCTTCATATGTCTTCCGGTGCAGACCCTGCACCATTTTAGTTGCCCTCCTCTGGACAGCTTCCATCCTGTCTATGTCTTTGTGGAGATTGGGTCTCCAGAACTGCACACAGTACTCCAGATGGGGTCTCACCAGCTGTCTGTACAGAGGGATAATAACTTCCTGTTTTCTACTGGTGATGCCTCTCCCTATGCATCCCAGTATCCCCCCAGCCCTCCTTGCTGCCTTCTCACATTGCTTGCCCACCTTTAGGTCATCTAATATGACTACCTCCAGGTCCCTTTCCATTTTTGTTGTTGTTAGTATCTCACCTCCCATTGTGTACTCTTCCCCTGGGTTTTTGTTTCCCAGGTGCATTACCTTGCACTTCTTAGCATTGAATCTAAGCTGCCATACATTTGACCATTCCTCTAACCTTGCCAAGTCCCTTCTCATCCTTTCCACCCCACCTGTGCATCAACTCTGTTGCAGATCTTAGTGTCATCTGCAAAGAGACATACTTTTCCTTCCAGTCCTTCTGCAATGTCACTTATAAAGACATTGAAGAGGACTGGTCCTATACTGAACCCTGTGGTACCCGCTAGTAACCTCCTTTCTTCTGAGTGGACTCCATTTACTATTACTCTCGTGTCCTATTCTCCAGCCAATTCTTTACCCAGGCTGTCATCTTGGGACCCACTCCCAGGCTGGCTAACTTATATATTAATCTTTGTGTGGGACTGTGTCAAATGCCTTGCTAAAGTCTAGGTAGGCCATGTCCACAGCCCTCCCAGATCTACTACTTTGGTCACCCAGTCAAAGAAATCTATCAGATTCATCTGGCATGACCTTCCGCTGTGAATCCATGCTGCCTAGGGTCCTGTGCCCTTCTGGCCTCCAGATACGCGACAATTCTTTCCTTAGAAGTGATTCCATCATTTTCCCTATCACTGAGGTTAAACTAACAGGTCTATAGTTTCCTGCTTCTGCCTTGCTCCCACTTTTGTGAAGGGGAATCACATCTGCCCTCCTCCAGTCCTCGGGTACCACCCCATCCTCCCATGATTTGTTAAAGAGGGTAGTCAATGGTGTCACTAGTTCTACCCTTAGTTCTTTTAGAATTCTGGGATGAATCCCATCAGGCCCCATTGCTTTGTCCACCTTCAGTTTTAAGAGTTCTTCAGAACCCTTTCTTCTGTAAATGGGCTGGTATCAACTCTGTATCCAGAGTGTTACTACTGTTTGTTTTATGTACCTCCCCTCTTCCTTTGTAAATACTGAGCAAAAATATTTGTTTAATATCTCTGCCTTTTCACATTCTCCTCTGCCCACCCTCCCTCCCTTTATTAAGCCTCACTATCCCTCCCTTGGTCTTCCTTTGCTCCTGATGTACCTATAAAAGGTTTTATTCCCTTCTTAACTGAGTTGGCTATCTTTCCTCAGTTTGGGCCTTTGCTGTTCTGACTGCCTTCCCAACCTCCTTTGCTTTAACTGATACAGTTCTCTGTCCTGCTCCTGCTTGATTCCTTGTACTTCCTGAATGCTTTCTTTTTCTCTTGAACCTTCACTGCCACTTCCTTTGAGAACCATAGTGGTTTCTTACATCGTCTTGTTTTGTTTATTTGCTTCACACAAGGCTCGTTACCTCTGTGATGGCAGTTTTATTATTCCCCATTGTTCTTCCACCCTCCTTCCCGCCCATTTGCTAAGTGCATTCCTTGGCACTCACCCATTTTGGCAAAGTCAGCCCTCCTAAAGTCCAGTACTTTTGTCTTTGTATGGCTTGACTCTATTGCTGTGTTTATTGTGAACCATACTGTTCGATGGTCGCTAGTTCCCAGATGGCTACCCACTTCTACATCTGTGATCCTCTCCATCTCCATTTGAGAGTATCAAGTCTAATATTGCTCCTCTCTAGGTGGGCTCCAGTACTAGTTGTCTAAGGCATGCTCCCCTGTAGGGCATCTAGAATAACTCCACTCTTCAAGTGGCAGCTGCAACTGCGCCTCAGTTAACATCTGGCATATTCAGATCACCCATCAGCAATATCTCCCCTTTTTCTGCCATTCTAAGTATACTTTCTATCATTTCCTTGTCCACTTCCTCCCCCTGAGAAGGGGGTCTGTATGCAACCCCTGTGCAGATTGTGGTGCCATTGCCTGTCTCCAAATTTACCCACAGTGCTTCTACTCCTCCCAATCGAATCCACCCTTTTCTCCGGCGAATCTGAAGCGGCCTAACAGCCCACCCCTGGGTGCTCATGCACTCCTTCCACCTGCACAACATATGGCCGACAGGGGTGCTGTTGCATTTTATTTCATAATTTCCTGATCCCGCTGCTGCCACCATACTGATACAGTAATACTTTTTATGGCTCGAAAACTGCTTGACATTAGCTGAATTATAAATGGCATCCCTGTTTAACGCTGTGGTGTGGAATATGGTAGTGCTCAAATTTTAAGCCAAGTATTACATTCAGATATGTTGTTATTGACTCATGTCGCTTACCATTTTAAACATCTATTGATTTTTTTCAATTCACTTTTGCTGACAAATGTTGATCGCAGGGATTCTGGTGTCACAATTCAGTTCAGCGACGTGTAACATCTTAGTGCAGATGATAAGTAACTGTTTTAGAATGCTGAAAAAGTTAACAGTCATGAAAATGCATGAACTTTTTTCTTCCATGTCTGGAGCTGTAGTGGTGTTATTGGCAAGTGCCCAATCCCCCGTCGGCTCCACTGTCCTCACCCCCCCCAAGTACTGGGTGCCACGCTGCAATCGATGCTTTGGGCGACGGGGGTGCCCAATCCCCCATCGGCTGAATGCCCCCCCAACCGTCCTTGTGCCACACTGGGAGCCCACCCCAGTGTGGCAAACATCCCGCGTCGTCATTGGAAACAAAAAGAACACCTGTAAAGAAAAACAGTCCCACGTAGTCTCCTGGCTCCTCTCCACAACCTGCACCCACCACTGCGCACCCTGCCTCCCACACCCCCTCACCCCATACTTACCTCCGGACCTCGGCGCGACAATCTTCGTGGACCGGAACACATCTGCACTCTTCAAAGCCAACGCGACCTGAGGAAATGCCGATAAGCTGTATAATGGGCTAGATAGGGGGTTTTCAACTTTGTTGCATATCTCAGGCATTTTTGGGAATTTTTGCACCAAATTTTCCACATGGGGTATTTGGGACCCCTTCTCATGAATGATGTTACTGTCACAGCGTTATTCGAGACCGAAGGGTGATTTCGCAGTCACTGCACAAAATCACCTTTTGGGACTGATTAACAAAATGACACTGCCAGTGTTCATAAGGTGGGCTCTCAAGAAGCCTATTTTGAAAATTTGGTGGAAAAATGTCAAAAAACGACTGTTTTAAGAGTGTCCATTGTGCAGTTCCTACGCACGCTCGTAAGTTTGCAAATTTTCAATATTTTCACTCCAGATTTTCAACATTGTCATTTTACCACACCTTCTTATAAGTAGTACAGTTGTCATTTTTCACATCTCACCCAAAACCTGTTTCCGCCCATGTAGAGCACAATGGTGCAGTCGGTGTGCTAAATCAATGTATGGGACAAATTAAGAAAATCACAGTGACACTGTTCATGAGCAGAGGTCTTAAAATGGCTATGTTGAAAATTTGGTGAATAAATTCCAAAAAATGACTGTTTTACGAGCGTGCGTTGTGCAGTTCCTACATACGCTCGTAAGTTCACGAATTTTCAATATTTACACTCCATATTTTCAACATTGCCATTTTACCACACCTCCTTATGAGCAGTACAGCTGTCATTTTTCATATTTTGCCCAAAATGTGTTTCCGCCCATGTAGCGCACAAAGGCGCAGTTGATGTGCGAAATCAATGTATGGGACACATTTAGAAAATCACAGTGACACTGTTCATGAGCAGAGGTCTTAAAATGGCTATGTTGAAAATTTGGTGAAAAAATTCCTAAAAATGACTGTTTTATGAGCGTGTGTTGCGCAGTTCCTATGCATGCTCGTAAGTTTGCGAATTTAATATTTTCACTCCAGATTTTCAACATTGCCATTTTATTACACTTCCTTATGAACAGTACAGCTGCCATTTTTCATATACCGCCCAAAATGTGTTTTCGCACATGTAGCGCACAATGGTGCTGTTGGTGTGCTAAAGCAATGTTTGGGACAGATTAAGAAAATCACAGTTACACTGTTCATGAGCAGAGGTCTTAAAATGGCTATGTTGAAAATTTGGTGACAAAAGTCCATAAATGACTGTGTTACAAGTGAGCATTGCGCAGTTTCCATGCACCCTTGTAAGTTCATGACTTTGTAATATTTTAAGTCCAGATTTTCACCAGTGGCATTTTTCCACACTGCCTTATTTACAGTACAGCTGTCATTTTTCATAACATGGCCGAAGTGTGTTTTCACACTTTCAGCGCAGAGATGCGTGGTCGCTGTGTGAAATTATTGTTCGGGACAGATAAAGAAAATCACAGTGACACTGTTCATGATCGGAGGCACCAAAATGCCTGAGTTGACAATCTACTGTAAAAAAATCCCCAACCTAATTATATTACCGGTGTGCATTGTACAGTTTCTATGTATTCTCATGACTTCACCTTTTTTTTTAATATTTTTACTGCAGATTTGCAACATTGCCATTTTTTACACCTCCCCATGAACAGTACAGTTGTCATTTTTTACATCCTGTTCAGAATGTTTTTGCACCTGTGGTGCTAAATGCCATAGTTGCTGTGCATAAGCAGCTTTTGGCAAAGAAACTGATATTCCCCCTGTTCATGAGGTTGGGTCACACAAAAAATCATGTTGAACATTTGGAGTGAAAATACTAACGAATGCCTGAGGTATTAGGGTTTCCAACCATAACGCCCGACCCTGTAGAGAATGACAGGCATCGGGTGTGACTTAGGATTCTTGCCTGTAATGCTCATACCATTCCACACCCTGTAGCCGGTGAGAAGCATTGAGGTATGCCTTGGACTCTTCGGCCTCAAAGTTCACCCCATTCTCCTATATCGCACCCATCCCACTGTATTTCCTAACGGAATGGGGTGCGCATAAGGAACAAAGACCCCAAGGAACACCGTGACACTTGCCAGTGTCTGCAGGGTGGGGTGTACTGAAATGGCATGGCCGTTATGCCTGACGACCCAAAGGCACACCCCAATGCCTGTCACTCTCTGCAGGGTGGTGGTGGGGTTGGCTTCAGTTCAATACTTCACTGCCATTACTATGACGCAGCTCTGTAACTTCTACACTACCACTGCCAATGCCAGCAAGCAAACATTCGGCATTGACAAATGCTTGTTTTTTCCACCCACAGCCATACTTTATCCTGGTATCCCTTCCCTGGTCCTTACCCCCAATAAAGCTGTGGTTTACCATTTTAAATTGTATGTGCAGGAATTCTCTGACTCTGTCAAATCATTACCATTCATGGTTTACGGTGTTACTGAACTGTTGGTTATCCAGTGTGTGAGGTGGTTGGTAGGGGAGGTGGGTAGGTGCAGCATCCTAGGGGGCTGTGCCAGTCACCTGGCCCACTTCTAACTTTCTCTGGGTGGAGGCACCATACTATTTGTATTATCTTTGGGGCAGAGCCCCCAATCACCACTGTAACAGGACCCAGGCCCCTTAACCTGTTAGAGGGCCAACAGGCAGGGGTGGTAGCCCACTGGCACATGGCGCTCGGGCTACATCGGCAATCCTCCCAGCATCAAGTGGATCAGTGAAAATGTACAACATGCCATTTAGCAGGGAAGATCATTCCATGACTGACTTCTGCATCCCGCAATGTTTGGCGCACTCCGTCGGATCTCTTTTTTCTTTGCCTGGTGGCAAAGCTAATGTGTAATGTTCAGAAACAAATACTTTTGTTAGCCATCAAACAATAGTGGACTTTTCCAATGGGCATTGGACAAAAGCCAACTGTGGGTGCCACTTCCATCCAGAACAAGCATTACAGTCTGAGGACCATCAGCAGCCTTAGGCCAATCACATGGCACCACTCTGTAACCTTTTGCAGTACAAACTGTGGCTCCTCACTCCCATCACATAATTGCTACCATACCCAGTCCTGCATAAAGAGTTGTAAGTGGTCCCTTCAGCCTCTTCAGGCAGCCCAGTCATTCTAATGTTAGCCACATACTCCTGATTGTTGAGAGTTTCTAGATGTGATTTAAGGTGCTGCCTCTCCGTGATCTGCATGGCAGCTGCCCCTGCTACCAAATCAGCCTGATGCTTCACATCTGCCAGTTCCAGTTTTACTCCATCCCTAGTTGTCTTGACTACTTGCATCCATGTGTTCATTCCATCAAATGTATCATTCAGGGATGCCACCACAAGGCAGTGAAGCTTTATTCCTAGAGATTGCGGAATCTATTCTGAGGAAGTCCCTCTCGTTGGATCTGCCACGCCTCCTGCTCCTCTTGTTGTCACAGCTACTCCAGTGTTTGTACCTTCAGCTCTCTCGACAGCAGGTTGATCTTTTTGAGGATTTTCCATGGTTTTCTGATATATTTCTAGAAAGGTGAGCAAAGAGTACCAGAAAAGAGTATACAAATAGTTATTAGCCCTCGAAGATGATAAAGCCTATGTAGGTGAAATGTCAGAGCTCATTTGTGTTCCTGTCTGTGACCCAGGAGGGTCAGTATTATTGTTGGTGACTGTTGGCAATTCATTAAATGGAGAGCTGCTAAAGCGAGAAACTTTTGTAAGTCTCTGTTTGCATTTTCTGTACCTGCTGGTGAGTGCCGTAACTTCTGCCTTTTATTTTCTAACTTACGGCATTTAGCACTTGGGATTGAAAATCCTGATCGACAGCCGGGAGAGTGCTGCAAGTTCCGTGCGCTACACGATTGGCACACCAGGGGCTTGTAGCATTATCAGGGCTTTGGAAAGCGAGCCCATAGTGTTGTAACTTGGATGGAGGCCATGTAAGGAATAGCACCCACCAAGGTGTCTGGGTGTGCTCTGATATTCTGATACCTTGGGTACGTTGTAAGAGGTAAGGCCGTAGATCGAGTAGGGTCTGCAGCAGCACAGTAAGTAGAGAATATAGGGCTGACTGTGTGGGCCAAGAGGTAATTTTCTGCCAACAACTTCTATGTTGTGAGGCATGATACGCCTCGGGACTTCAACCAACTGAGCAGTTGCTATATCAGCACACCCAGACTCAACTCCTCCAAGGTTGTTATTCTACTGATAAAACAGGCTCTACATTGATTTGTGATAAGTGGATTAAATCATTTCCTTTTTTATAGATATTAGGGCCCACATCTGGAAAAACCAAGACCCGGTGCTTGTTTAAACAAATCCCTTGACTTCTTGCAAACATCTGTACTTTTTCTCTATCTTGAAAATGCAAGAATCGCACATAACTCATTTGTGAATTTCTCTGTACTGCATTAGGAATTTGTGAAGGTGTTCTATACGCTCTGTCAATTTCAATTCTGTCTTCTCCCATTAATCCAGTCAACCATTCTTCCAGAAAAGGGTTTATATCCTGACCTTCATTTTTTTCTGGAATATTTAGCATTTTTAGATTATTCCTGCGAGATCTCCATTCCAAATCTTCCACTTTATCTTTCATCTCTTAAATTTCTTTAGTTCGTTCTGAGACTTTCCCTTCTAATTGACGTACAAAATCTTCTACACCAGAAACTCTGGTTTCTAGTTCTGCAATTTTATTACATATTAGTTTTATTTCACGTCTTGTATCTTTTATTTCCAGATTAATTTGTTCCATTTTTTCTTCCATTCATGAACAGCCTTTTTTAGGTTCTGTATATAATTGCTTCAGATATTCTTGTATTTCATTTTTCTCCTCCACATCCTGTTTATCTAGATTCTCTGCTTCTTTTACATGCTCTATCATTTTGTGGACAAAAGAAAAAGCAAAGCCCTCTGGTATCTGCAAATTTCTATGTTCTTCTAAAATACTGGAAGCACTTGATTGTTCTCCAGAAGCATTTTGGGAAGCATTGCTAGCTTCTTGCTGCTTTAAATTTCTCATTTTCCCTTTATTTAGGACCCATTTTGGTTTTTATTGAAGTACCGAGGTCTTCTAAATGTCTTTTGCTTTGAATTATATTATAATGTATGGTGAGCCCTTATTATTAACTGAAATCAAACATATTACAACCTTCTAATGTGTGGTACAATGCTGTTAACCTTAGGATATCATCATTTCCTAAGGTTGTTAACCCATCGTTTATCCGTTCCAATGTTGTTACCTATCGATGCGAGGTTGTTAACCTATCGATGCTACATCACATCGATGGGTTAACAACTGGGAAAGGTCTGCGCATGTGTGTGCCTTTTTTTTTCACCCAGGAACCAACGGATGCATGCAGCGGTGAGGGATTGACTGAACGGCCGCGGTGGTGACTATATTTTGAAAAGTAAGGAGCCATTTTCATTTTTTCTTGGAACCATACACTATAAAAAATAATGTACGGTCCTTCTGTCGGCAACCGGTTACTGTTAACTGTCTCGAGGTTGCCATGGTGACATAAACCTCTCTAACTTTACTCTTGAGATTTACATGGTCGCCCTGGCGACCTCTCTATAGTTAACAGACTGATTACCGATAGAGGACCATACATTATCCTCTATGTTATGCCATCGATGTGACGTCACTCTGTTGTTAACCCTTCTTGAGTATGTCATATCAATGGTACAAAACGGAATGCTCAGAACAATCAATGTTCTATGAAGTAATTCAATCCACGATTACACAATCTTGGTAGCCCGTACACTATAAAATATAATCTATAGTCTTTGATTAACAACCACACTGAAAACACTTCTCGAGGTTGCCATGACATCTGAAAACCTCTCGAGCTGCACTCTTGAGGTTTACAATGATGTCATGGCAACCTCTTGAAGTATTTACAGCGTGGGATATTCACCAAAGACCATACATTATCCTGCATATCTTCTTCCTCCTCCTCCAAACTTCATTTTTATGTTTGCTTGCACGCATGTGCAAGAAACATAGTGCCATCATCCGAGTTTTCAGAGGTGTGTCAGCCCCTTCCAATTCAGTCAATGTGTTTGCAGGCGAGGCCGCAGTTCTCCAATGCCTGCTCGAGCTGTCTATGACAGCTCCAAAATGCAGTGGAGTGCAGTTGAAAGGGGGAGCTATGCTTCAGTGAGCAGCGATAAGATATCACCTGCTCATGCATGCTCCCCCTATACACACACACATATGCTGCGTGCTGCCGCGTCCCCCACACACACACTGCATAGCCAACAGAGGTGCCCCACCAGCTGTGCTGTGACCCCCCCACGAATCACAGTTCCATGTGCCACGCTGGGTGCCCACCCCAGCGTGGCTTCACCACACTCATATAACCCGGCCAGGGGTGCCCAATCCACTGTCTCCCCTCCAAGTACAGGGTGCCACGCTGGAGCCCACCCCAGCGTGGCAACAGATGCTAGGCTCGACGGGTGTCCAACTCTGTCGGCTCCATAACCCCCACCCCCAACCAGCCATCCTTCTGCCACGCTGGAAGCCCACCCAACGTGGCAAATGTCCCACATTGTCTCATTAAAAAACAACCTGAAAAGCAAAACGGTCCTCGCTGTGTCTACCCCCACCCGCGCCCACTCACTGCGCACCCTGCCTCCCCACACCCCCCTCACCCCATACTTATTTCCGGACTCTGGCGCGATGATCTTCGGTGGTACGGGAACATGTCTGCACTCTTCAAAGCCAACCGCAAACTGAGGAAATGCCGGTAAGCTGTATAATGGCATAGATAGGGTTTTTTCAACTTTTTTGCATATCTCAGGCATTTTTGGAAATTTTGGGCCCAAAGTTTCAACATGGGGTTTTTGGGACCCCTCCTCATGAATTATTGCACTGTCATGGCGTTATTCAGGCCCGAAGGGTGATTTCACGGTCACTGTGCGAAATCACCTTTCAGGACTGAGTAATGAAACAACACAGCCACTGTTCATAAGGTGGGCTCTCAAAAAGCCTATGTTGAAATTTTGGTGGAAAAATTGCTAAAAATTACTGTTTTACGAGCGCGCGTTGCGCAGTTCCTACGCACGTTCGTAAGTTTGTGAATTTTCAATATTTTCACTCCAGATTTTCAACATTGCCATTTTATTACACTTCCTTATGAGCAGTACAGCTGCCATTTTTCACATGTCACCCAAAATGTGTTTCCGCACATGTAGCGCACAATGGTGCAGTCGGTGTGCGAAAGCAATGTTTGGGACAGATTAAGAAAATCACAGTTACACTGTTCATGAGCAGAGGTCTTAAAATGGCTATGTTGAAAATTTTGTGAAAGAATTCCTAAAAATTACTGTTTTACGAGCGTGCGTTGCGCAGTTCCTACGCACACTTATAAGTTTGCGAATTTTCTATATAAAGCAATGTTTGGGACACATTAAGAAAATCACAGTTACACTGTTCATGAGAAGAGGTCTTAAAATGGCTATGTTGAAAATTTGGCGACAAAAGTCCATAAAATGACTGTGTTACGAGACAGCATTGCGCAGTTTCCACGCACCCTCGTAAGTTCATGACTCTGTAATATTTTCAGTCCAGATTTTCACCAGTTGCATTTTTCCACACTTCCTTATGAACAGTACAGCTGTCATTTTCCACAACATGACCGAAATGTGTTTTCACACTTTCAGCGCAGAGATGCGTGGTCGCTGTGGGAAATCATTGTTCGGGACAGATAAAGAAAATCACAGTGACACTGTTCATGATCGGAGGCAATCTGCTGTAAAAAATCCCCACACTAATTACATTATGGGTGTGCATTGCACAGTTTCTATGCATGCTCATGACTTCACCAGTTTTTTTAATATTTTTACTGCAGATCTGCAACAATGCCATTTTTTCCACCTCCCCATGAACAGTACAGCTGTCATCTTTCACATCTTGTTCGGAATGTGTTTTTGCACCTGTGGTGCTAAATGCCATAGTCGCTGTGCATAAACAGCTTTCGGCTAACATACTGATATTGCCACTGTTCATGAGGTGGGGGTCTCAAAAAAAACATGTTGAAAATTTGGAGTGAAAATACCAACAAATGCCTGAGCTGTTAGGGTTTCCGACCATAATGCCCCACCCTGTAGAGAATGACAGGCATCAGGGGTGTGACTTGGGATTCTTGCCTGTAATGTTCATACCATTCCACACCCTGCAGTCAGTGAGAGGCATCGAGGTATGCCTTGGACTCTTCGGCCCCAAAGTTCACCCCATTCTCCTATACTGCACCCATCTCACCATATTTCCTGATGGAATGGGGTGCGCATAAGGGCCAAAGACCCCAAGGCACACCGTGACACTTGTCGGTGTCTGCAGGGTAGGGTGTGGTGAAATGGCGTGGCCGTTATGCCTGACGACCCAAAGGCACACCCCTTTGCCTGTCACTCTCTGCAGGGTGGTGGTGGGGTTGGCTTCAGTTCAATACTTCACTGCCATTCCTATTATGCAGCTCTGTAACTTCTACACTACCACTGCCAATGCCAGTAAGCAAACATTCGGCATTGACAAATGCTTGTTAATTTTGTATCGTGTCCTCTTGATCTGAAATTGTCTCACTTAGTTCTGGGTCAATCTTTCAGTTTTTAATTACAGTTCTAGTAGTAATTTTATGAATTGTTTACTGATTTGCTTCAGATACAGGGCCAGATATTCAAAACTTTGCCCCGCGGCTAAATTAGCACCGCTCGGCGGGCAAATTTGGCTCAGAGAACAAAGCAAGCTACATTCAAAAGGAAATAGCCTGGTGCTAATCCTGCTGAATATAGCAGTCTAAGGAAGCCGGGCAAACTGGTCTGGGAGTGCAGGGCAAAAATAGCCCAGGAATAAGACAGCACTGAATATAGCAGCAGGGAAGTGCAAACTGCAACTGCAGCTACAACTCATTAGACTCTGCAGCAAGCCAGTGTTGCAGGTGTAGAACATTGTGTGTGATTGCAGAGATGTCTCACATCTACTGCAAACACACCTCCCAACTCCCTGCCTCATAAATCAGGGACAAGGCTTAAAAAATCAGGGACACATCTGAAAAATTGGTGATATCCACTCAGAAAGCTGGTAGAATATAGCAATATACCACGACAGGGTGTGGGTATACTGGTGGATTTACCCGGCTGGTGTGGTTGGTCGGCGCGGCCCAGAACACACCAGTAGTGGTAAATCCACCAATCACTCCTGGAAGAGTATATTAATATATAAGGTCCTGCTTGTTTTTTTTTAACAAAAATAAAAAAAATATTTAAGCCGTCCCTTTGTTTTAAAAGTTGCTGCTCGTTTGTTTTTCACCGCAGCGGTAGTGGTCGGATTTTTTTGTGAGTTCTGCGCATGTGCAGGAGGCTCGCAGATTTCCACCGCTACTTTCTTGCAGGAGTCTGCAATTGCTGATGTGCTGGGATCACCGGAGACAGATTGCTGAATTCCCCCAGGTATGTGTGCAGTTTCTGGGGCATTTGCTGTTTCAGTTACTGTTGTCTGTGTAGGATTGGGGGGGGAGTACCGGACTGTTACGTGGTTCTATAATATTTGCTGTGGGGTTTGAGGAAGTGGCTTCTGTGCCGGAGAAGTCATTTTCGTTGCTAAAAATATTTTCTTAGTCGTTTCCGTCGTAGAGTGTGAATTGCAAACTCATATTTGTTTTGAATTTACCCCGGTAGCGCATTTGTAGTGGCGTTCAATATGGCGGCGATTTGGGGTGCTGTGGGGACTCAAAGGGATATTTTTATTGGTGGCATGGGATGAGGTTGGCTGGCACCTTTTCCAGTGGGTACACTAGTGGATTTACAACGGTGGGAAGGTGCCAGCCAACCAATCAGGATGCTGCATTTTGCGATTTATTTAGTGCCCATTGTATGATAAGTGGTTTAGTGCAAAATGCATTTTCTAAGGAAGAACACGTCTGTAACATTAATGTTTGACATTAGTTTATGCTTACAACCCCCACTGTTTGGTCATGGAAACACAATTTTTAGCAGGGACAGAGTAAAATTGTAAGGTAAAATCAGGGATGTCCCTGAAAATCAGGGACAGTTGAGAGGTATGACTGCAAACAACAATGTGAGCCACACACTGCAGAATGAGCGCATTTGTACCTCAGTCGGCGGCCGGCTGTGGAGGTGAGAGGAGGGCTGAGCCGGTCGCTGGCTGGGTTCATGGGGGGTCAGATTCGGATGGGTGGTGGAGTCACTGCTGGGTGGGGGGACCACTAGACTACCAGGGACAAGTCATCGATTTTATTTGCAACGGAGATCGGGAATCGAGCTGGGGGACCACTAGACTACCAGGGAAAATATTTATGTTACATCATATGGAGGTCGGGAGTCATGCTGGGGGTGGGGGGACCACTAGACTACCAGGGACAAGTCATCGATTTTATTTGCAACGGAGATCAGGAGTCGAGCTGGGGGGACCACTAGACTACCAGGGAAAATATTTATGTTACATCATACGGAGTGAGTCAGGCTGGGGATGGGGGGGCACTAGACTACCAGGAAAATATTTATTTTACATTATACAGCAGTCGGAAGTAGAGCAGGGGGGCACTAGACTACCAGGAAAGTATTTGTATACATTACAGTGCAGGGAGTAGACCGGGGGCACTAGACTACCAGGGAAAATATTTATTTTACATTACACAGAGGTCGGGAGTCGGGGGCACATGCATTACCGCCAACTTTGTTGAAGGTGGTATTTAGCGCCGTGCTACAGGTGTAATGCTTCATTAGCCTTGGCTATACTTTTTAATATGCCTTTGCGCCAGCATTCAGGGCTCCTCCCCTCATTCCCTCCCCTGCATACATTATAATTTAGCGTCGGTGCTAACACCTAGCACCAGCACTAAATGCCCCTTTGAATATTGCAGTCGGGTGCAAATTTGGTGCTAGTCCAGCGCAACGGATTTGCGCCCGGCGCTACCCTTTGAATATCTGGTCCACAGAGTCTGCTTTATTTTTAACTTTTTCAGGAACCTTTCTGAAAAAATCTTTGAAATCTTTTGTCTCTTTTCTACTCATATTTTAAAATCCATGGTTTATCGTTCTCACTCTCCTTTCAGTTTCACTTTGTCACCTTACAGAGCTGCCTTGC
This sequence comes from Neoceratodus forsteri, assembly GCA_016271365.2. Classification (NCBI taxonomy): domain Eukaryota; kingdom Metazoa; phylum Chordata; order Ceratodontiformes; family Ceratodontidae; genus Neoceratodus; species Neoceratodus forsteri. The sequence goes on from CM028135.1 coordinate 1,083,301,538, forward strand.
TTTTCTGGCACGTTGCTCACGTGACAGTAATTTCAGCACTGTCAAGTTTCTTAGTCCAGCTAGATTTTAAGCCTTTAATTAGTTTGTTTAAAATGTCTCAGGCATCAAGCTTCAGGTAATGACTTACAGAGTTGCTGTTTTAACATTTATTGGCACTTAGCTCATGCATCTCAGCACAAACCTTTTCCCCTGCATTTTTATTCAGTTCTTTTTAGTTAATTTAACCAGTCATTCAGTTTTACCAGGGTCTTGTATTTGTGTTGTCTCTGGTTTTTCAATTTGTCAGCATATGAATTACCAAGATTCTTAAACCAGTTACTTTTTTCAAGCATTTGGTTGTTTTGTTAAAGTATATCAAGCTGCAGACTTCAAATAACGACTTACAGAGCTGCCATTTAACATAGGTTGGCATTTTGCTCATGCGTTCTAACACAAGCCATTACCATTGTTTTTTTATACATTTTTTATCAGTTCCTTTGAGCCATATAGTTTTTTCCTTGAGTTTCGTGTTTGTATTATCTCAGGTCTCCCAAATATCAGCACATCAACAGGTCTCTACTTGAAGGTTACATTCCGCACCAGGGGAAGGGGTCAGTGTAGTCCCATTCACAAGGGTGGCTCGCACTAACAAACTGGCAATTATAGGCCCATCTCCCTCCTATGTACACTTGCTAAACTGCAAGAAAAGCTAGTGTACGGGCAACTGAGAGACTACCTTGAGCTCCACCAACTCCTAGCCCCCTCACAGCATGGCTTTCGGGCAAACCATAGGACAGATACGGCACTCATCAATCTCAAAGTGGGCGTATTCAGGGCATAGGATGTAGATATGTCGACGGGTGCAATCTTTATAGATCTGTCCAAGGTTTTTGACCTTGGTGACCACAACCTTCTTCTAACTAAGCTTCATGGCATAGGTCTTGATGCCCAGGCCCTAAACTGGTTCAAGAGCCACCTATCAGGCTGGTCCCAGCAGGTCATTTGGAAGGGAGAGCTATCTGACCCTCTTCCCATCAAGGAGGGGGTGCCGCAGGGCTCAATTCTTGGCCCCTTCCTGTTCTCTCTGTCTTCGCAAACAACCTCAACTGACACTGCAGGGATAGCTCAGTTGTTCAATACGCTGATGATGCAGTCATCTACTGGTCCATGTCTACCCTCCAGGACCTGGGCCCTCTCCTCCAAGGATACCTAAATACACTTGAGGCCTGGCTCACATCTGACAGAATGGTCCTCAATGCAGCAAAAACAAAATCCTTGCTGTTTGGCCCTAGATCCCTCGGCCAGGACAGGACCAATTCCTTACAACTAACTTCCCTTGCTGGAAAGAGTATAGACATTGTAGACAACATAAAATACCTTGGGCTAACTATCGACCAAGATCTCACCTTTAAGTCCCACGCAGACCAGGTAACTAGGTCTATCCACGGCAAACTTGGCACCTTGTACCGGCTAAAAAAAAAACTTATCCCATAGGCAAGGTGAGCAATTGCCTCCAGTGTCCTCCTTTCTACATTAACATATGCTGCCCCTGTAATTCAGGGTATGTCAAAGCATGAGATCGACAGGCTTCAGGTCCTGTACAACAAGGTGACAAGATTTGCGACACTGAGTCACCCAAGAAGCCACCCCTTCATCTCACTGGCCCAGCTTCAATGGCATTCCTTTGAGGCTCGTCTTCAGTAGCTCCTGCTCTGTCTTGCTTACAAACTGCAGCACCCGGCTGCCCCACCTAGCCTTACAAGAATAATCATTCCTATGTGTAACCCTCATATACTGAGGACCACCAGTCGATCTCTACTAGCAATCCCCAGAGTCAAGACTAACATAGGAGGCAAATCCTTCACTCATACTGCCCCTAAGCTGTGGAACACTCTCCCAGCTTTAGTACAGGAAGCCCCATCACTGTTAAACTTTCGCATAAGGCTCAAGTCCCACCTGCTTGGGGCAAGCTCGTGCCATTGTCAGGGTATTGGTTAGTCACCCCCTGTCCCACATCCTACACCAATCCCTCTCCTTTTCTCATCCAAAATGACTCCAAAAGCATGCCTCAACTCCCTCAATTGTTGCACTTATGTTCAATATATTGAAATATTGCCTTTATTGTAACCTTGAATTTGATGTCTACTTTCTCTGCACCCTGAACTACCTGACTGTATTGTACTGTTTCTGTCTCCCGGGTCGCCCCTGAAAAAGGGACCTTCGGGGCTCAGTGGGCCTACCTGGTCATCAAAATTCAATAAATAAATATAAATGGTAAACATCAGCTCGACGTTTTTTTGTTCGTTTTCATCTATTTCTTAAGTTTAAAGATGGAACGGTGCTTTCTATGCTCTTCTAGGCTTTCATGTACTTGATCCCTTAAATTTGTGTCTCCCACCTTCTCTCAAGACAAAACCAGCTTTTTAACCAAAAACAAAAGCCGGAGCCCAGGAACACAGAAACACCGAATGGCTCTGGCAATATTCATTTCACTTATTTTGCTTATATCAAACAAAGGCTGAGAAAAATGCATGCCCAACAATGCCTGAGGAGCAGCTAGGGGCTATGCCCCTGTGTCAGTGCACAGGAACAAATACTTAAACACTGGCCCAGGGGCAGCCAGTAGGAACCAACTACACAGCTGCTGCCCCAGGGGCAACCCACGGGAACCAATTACACAGGCACTTCCCCAAGGGCAGCGAGGATACTGCCCCAGGGGCAGCCCATGGGATCCAATTACACAGGCACTGCCCCAGGGGCAGCCCACAAGAACCAACCCCCCCCAATTGCTAGGATTTCATTAATAAATATTCGTGATGTAAGTCCATACTTGCCTATTTAAAGGTGTCCTGCTCAAAATAAATAAGTGCTGATGAACACGTGCAATCACTACTACATTAATAGTGAAATACAAAGCACCAGTGCATGTGTAAAACAAAAACAAAGCCGTTAAAACAATGAATACGAAATCCCTATGTATTCACACTGGAGACAAAGAGATTATAATGCAAGTATAAACAGATGAACAAAGTAGGTGATTTGATACCTTACATAGGACCAACAAGAATTTTTATTTTATTTGATCAACAAGAATTTTTCAGAACTCTGAGTACTCAGCTGGACAAGCTGTCATTTGCTGTCGGGGCTGCGGCCCTAACTGATTAATCCTCAGGCTGCCAACAGAATTAGAACATGTAAGAATTTTGGACTGATATATCAGTCTGCGGCACTGCAAAGGTTAAATGAACTGCCTGACTCACCGCTGAATCTCCCCAAGATTAATCAGTTTAAGAGATGTTTGCGGTCTGTCCTTGCAGTCTAATGCAACTGTAACTGTTACACTGTTTTATTCAGCCTCTATCTGTACATATCCTGTGACTTTTTATACAACAAGCTGAATGTTTTTTTTTTTTTCCAAAATTGTTTGTAATTGTTCTGTCTTAAGTGGTTTGAGCCCAACTCAACTTTATTTCCTCTGGAACTGCTTATTGTACTTGTAATGTTGTTTGTGATTTTGTATTTGATGTGAACCTTTGTAAATGAGTGCTTGTGCACAAAGGTAATCTCCAAAGTTTTCAATAAAATGAATAAGTACGCACGACCTTTCAGACAACACAGGGTCCTTCTTCAGGTAATGTAGTCTGTGAATGCACTCAGGACTGTGTTGTCTGAAAGCTTGTGTTCTGAAAAATTCTTGTTGCTCCAATTAAAGGTATCAAATCACTTACTTTGCTCCTCTGTTTCAGCTACAAAGCTTTTGCTCCTCAGTTTGTACAAGGACCGATATGGCTGCAAAGCTTCTGCGCTGTAAATACCTTGCAACAAACAGTATGAGCGGCTAGACTCTAGATGGCACATCACGTCCATGCTTCATTTCTTTGTTTTTCCTGTTTTCTTTCTCATGGCCCACAAGTATTTGAGTGCCATGTAAACATTTTCTTTTCCTGTATTTGTAATGCCATTTAGATGCTTTTTTTAATTTTTACATACTTATGTACTGTGTATATGTGTGTGTGCACGTGTATGTATTTACTATATATATATATGTAATAGATAACCCACTCTTATGTGTGTGGTCACGCTCTGATATACGCACACCTTGGTATGCATTGTACGCAGAAGGCCATAGACAAAATTGTTTTGGAGGGGGGTAAAAGTGCAGGTGTGTGGTCACACTCTGATGTACACAGGGTCATCTGATGTGTTTCAACCAACCAGAGGATTCCTTTTTTATTACCCATTTTATATACAGTATATATATATATATATATATATATATATATATATATATATACACATACACAGAGAGAGAGAGAGAATACTGGTTAGGTAACCATGCACAACCAGCCTGTGCTGCCACAGAGGGGTGGTGATTACATCAGACCTCAACAGCGAAGCTTGAGAGGTCTGATGTAATTAGAAACCCAAGGTGGCAGCACAGAATGATTGGGCACGTGGTCCCCCAACCAGTAATTTTTATAGTGGACAGTGATTTTGTTTATGATCGACTGGAACCTTGTTGTACCATAGAAGGAAACAACCACTTTCCATGACCTTTGACCTGTGGTGCAACATGGTTTCAGCTGGACTGGAAATCTATGCAGAACAAACCCTCACTATACACAACAGACAGACAGACAGACAGACAGACAGACAATTATATACACACTGAACAGTGTATAAAATTATGTTTCTCTAAAGCTTCCACTGTGATGTCAGGGATTTTTAACATTACAGTATTCTAAATATTATAATTATGTGATTCTTTTATTATGGCCTGTTTATTTTAGTCTCCTACGAGCGCAGAACTGAATGGATGACTGACATTTCCTTATGTGCTGGGACAACTGAGTGATTATTGCTAGCTCTTTTACATAGATTAGAGGGACCAGCCCAGAGTTAAATGTGCGTAGGCATTGCACAGGCAACCTATTCAGCTGCTTTTATTGCCCACCATTCAGAGAACGGTAGGGCCAATAGAGTACCGACTAGGCAATCATTAAACAAACAAGCAAGCAGCAGCCGTGTAAAGCTGAGATGCGGTGACTCACCTGCGGTGCCTCAGAACTTGCCAGAATCACCCAGCATAGAATATCTTGGCACCAACGTGCCTTTGTTTTTGAGGATCACGTCTGCGCTCCAAATCGGTATAAACAAGAAGAAAAACAGGAAACACAAAACCAAGTGCAACTAGAAGAACACGACGAAAAAACTGACTACACAAGTCATGCGGTCAGACCAGAAGGCAGCAGGACAGTTTAAAAACCTTTCAGGTAGAGTATGATCACATCCGTGCCATAAGTCTCAGCTTGGAGTAGTGGTGACTGCATTCATTTTTCTGATGAGAGGAACCACTTGCAACATTTGAACCAAACTGGTTGTGTTCATTGGTTTAGTGAAAATATGATTTTATGCTTTTGGGGGTCAGAGATGGGATTAACACAGATGCACATTAGGTTGCTTGTGCAATTTTTTTTTTAGCTTCCTGTTTACCCCCCCCCCCCGCTCTTGGAGCCCTGCACCATCGAGAGTCACCTATGGTGTCTGCCCCTCTCTCCACCTACCTGAGCCTGCAGGTGAACCCCCATGGAGCCATGGCTATACCCCAAGCAGGTATGAGGTGGGGCCTGTGCACTATGAACTCCTCCTTGTTCTTATCAGGCACCCAGACAGGACAGGCAGGTGAGAGTTATGGATCTGCACCTGGGCGCTCCATCTCCCTGGTGGTCTGAGAGCTGATTTTTCCCTGTTCTTGGAGAGCATGATGTGTGCCCAGACATCAAGGAGCTACCACCAATGTCCGTCATGCCCCAACCCCTCAACGTGGCACTGATGCTTGCTGTGTCTCCAGCCTCTGCCAGAGATCAACCAAGCCCCAAGCCATAACCCCTCTCCCTCCCAGAGAAGCTGAGTGGTCTTCTGGATGCTCGAGCCTCCTCCCCCTGGCTGGCCCTCTGTCTCCCAGACTCATTCCCGAACCTGGGTTGATGGCATCACAAATGGTGGCACTACTGCTGTGCCAGCGGGACGGCACTTGTGCAATTTTTCAAACACCTTCTGGGCAGAAAAATTACCTTCCAGAATTTCTAGGGATACCAGTGTCAATGGCTTGGTTGGCAGAGTGCTCACCTCTGGGCCAGAAAGATTGGATGGTCATAGGTTCGAGGCCAAACTCAGGCAGTTGGGCTACTATCCAACAAAGACACTGCAGTGCTGTACTTGGGGTGGGAGGAATTGCTACGCTGTTGATGTACTGTCCTTCAAGTGAGATATTAAACTGAGGTCCCTTCTCTACATCTCTGTTGACTGTCCAAATAGAAGTTAAAGATCTCTAGATACTTTATGAAAGAGCCAGGGACTTTTCCCTGGTATCCTAGCCAACATTCTCACCCTCAGTAATATTGATTTGATTTGAAGCTGTGTGTGTGTGTGTGTGTGTGTGTGTGTGTGTGTGTGTGTGTGTGTGTATGTGTGCATGTGTATGTGTGTGTGTGTGTGTGTGTGTGTATTTTGTTTGACTGGACCCTGAAACACGGTTGCCTGAGAGGGGAAGTTTTCCTGCTTTGGAATTGGTTATATAAAGAAAGGGAGGTGCTGGGGGCAAAGTCCCATAAAACATAAAAAAAACTTCACCACAGGGAAAATCTCACCTGTCAGGTAACTGCATTTCGGGCTACTGGTGTCAGGATACTGAAACTCGGGTAACTGAGTTTCAGTATTTTGTAGTATATCCGTGTGTGTATTTTGTTTGACTGGACTCCGAAACACGGTTGCCTGAGAGGGGAAGTTTTCCTGCAGTGGAATTGGTTATATAAAGAAAGGGAGGTGCGGGGGGCCAAGTCCCCTAAAACATAAAAAAAAATGTCACTGCAGGGAAAATTTCACCATTGGGCAACCGAGATTCAGGCTGCTGGCGTCAGGATACTGAAACTCGGGGAACTGAGTTTCAGTATTTCACAGTATATCCGTGTGTGTGTGTGTGTGTGTGTGTGTGTGTGTCTGTATGTGGTGTCAACACACTTAAAGGTTGCTACATGTACACTGTATATAGATCCCTGCACAACCGATATCTAATTCTGTGCTTTGGGATGCAGTGTGTATGAAAGGCACTATATACATTCACATTCTATTCTACAGTCTCCGCACTAGCAGTATCTAACTCATTGCTTTGTAAAGCTCTTTTGGATATATTACACATGACAGCTACTGTAGAACAATTCTATTCTGTTCTATTCATTTTATACAGTCCCTGCACTGCCAGTATCTAACTCATTGCTTTGTAAAGCTCTTTGGGACACAGTGGACATGAGAAGTGCTATACAAAATGAAATTCTATTCATTGTCTACAGTCCCTGCACTGCCAGTATCTAACTTATTGCTTTGTGAGGTGCTTTGGGATACAGCATGTGTGAGAGGTGCAGTATAAAAACCAAATCCTAATCTAGTCTATAGGTTCTGTACTGCTAGTACCTAACTCATGACTTTAGGACATTCTTTGGGATACAGTATGTATGACAGGCACTGTATAATGTCCTCTCCTCTGTTCTTTTCTAGTCTATAAATTGGGGAGTGAAAATCCAGCTTCCTGATTGGTTAGTGCCTATGCATGAAATGTGTTCCATGCACAGGCAATAAAAAGTTCAGAGAAGCAGGACCACATTCCATAGAGAAATCAGGAGCTGTTAAATTGTTAGCATTTTAAATGCTGCCATCTTCTTTTCCCTCGCTAACACTCCAATTTCTCTCTCTCATCGTGCTGCCGGGCCCCACACTTTAACCCCCTCTCCTACTGCAAGAGCTGATACTGTTACACAAAAAAGTAATAAAATGTTTCTGTGTCTCTGGTTAAATTGAGCTGCTGTTTCTCCCAGTCCCCACCTGCAACAACCTACTCACTTTTCTTTTGGGTCGCATTCCTGAATGTGCAACTTAAAAAGTCAAGTATTTGTAATAGCCTCCTGCTGTGTCTCTTACCGGATCCATGTCTGTCGGCCATGACCTGTCAGCAGCTCTTGCTCTCCCCAATACCATTCCTCACATGGGGGTCCTGCGGCGTAACTTAAAATAAATGTTGGCATGTGAGGAAACTTACTCCCTGCTGCTTCTCCATGGTCCCTGCCCACTCCTAATGTCCTGCCATGCTGCCATCGGTCATGTTAAAAAAAAAAAAAAAAAGTTGGACATTCTGTCTCAATGGCAGCCAGAGACCCATCTTAGTCATTTTGCTTTCTAAATAGCTCGGGGAGAAGTGCTGGAAAACCAGAACTACTGATAGCAGAAAAGGACAGAATTTGTCCAGAATGCACAGAATGACGTCATTGTGCAACAGGCGGAAGGACAATTTTAGTATAAATTCTAATTAAACAAGCATTTGTCAATGCCGAATGTTGCTTGCTTGTATGTGTTGTTTAGGTATTTGGAAGTCATTGGAGTGAAAATATTGAAAATTCGCGAACATACGAGCGTGCGTAGGAACTGCGCAACGCACGCTCGTAAAAGTCATTTTTAGGAATTTTTTCACCAAATTTTCAACATAGCCATTTTAAGACCTCTGCTCATGAACAGTGTCACTGTGATTTTCTTAATGTGTCCCATACATGGATTTCGCACACCGACTGCGCCATTGTGTGCTTCATGGGCAGAAACACATTTTGGGCAGGATGTGAAAAATGACAGCTGTACTGCTCATAAGGAGGTGTGGTAAAATGGCAATGTTGAAAATCTGGAGTGAAAATATTGAAAATTCATGAACTTACTAGCGTGCGTAGGAACTGCGCAAAGCACGCTCGTAAAACCGTCATTTTTAGGAATTTGTTCACCAAATTTTCAACATAGGCTTTTTGAGAGCCCACCTTATGAACACTGGCAGTGTCGTTTCATTAATCAGCCCTGAAAGGTGATTTTGTGCAGTGATGGCGAAATCACCCTTCGGGCCTGATTAACGCCATGACAGTGCAAGAATTCATGAGGAGGGGTCCCAAAAACCCAATGTTGAAAATTTGGGCCCAAAATTCCCAAAAATGCCTGAGATATGCCACAAAGTTGAAAAAACCCTATTTATTCTATTATACAGCTTACTGGCATTTCCTCAGTTCGCGGTTGGCTTTGAAGAGTGCAGACGTGTTCCCAGTCCACGATGATCGTCGGCGCTGAGTTCGGAGGTAAGTATGGGGTGGGGGGTGTGGGGGGCAGGGTGCGCGGTGGGTTGGTGCAGGTGGGGCAGCGAGACTGCGAGGGACCGTGTTTTTATTCACAGGTTTTTTGTTTTTTTTTAAGTTAAGACGACGTGGGATGTTTGCACACTGGGGTAGTCTCCCAGCCTAGCAGCTGGAAAGGCTGTTTGGGGGGCTGAAGCTGACAGGGGATTGTTCACCCCCGTTGGCCATAACAAGATTTGCCATGCTGGGGTGGGCTCCCAGCGTGGTACCTGGAAAGGTTGTGGGTGGGGCGTGCAGCCATGGAGCCAATGGGGGATTGGGCACCCCCATTGGCTATAACATTTTTTGCCACACTGGGGTGGGCTCCCAGCGTAGCACCTGGGTAACTTTGTTGGGGGGAGTGGGCGATGGAGGTTGGGCACCCCGTCGGCCATAAAGTGTGTGGAGGGGGAGGGAGTGCATCAGCACATAATATCGTGCATGTGTGTGTGTGGGGGGAGAGCTCTGCTCACTGAAGCGGAGCTCTCCCTTTCAACTGTGTGCCACTGCATTTTTGACTGCTGTCATAGACAACTGCAGCAATCATTGGAGGAACTGCAGCCGTGCCTGCAAACTCAGTGACTGAATTGGAAGACGGGATACCACACCTCCGAAAACTCGGATGATGGCACTATGTTTAGTGCACATGCGTGCAAGCAACATAAAAATGTGTTTTAGCTATATGAAAAAAATAACTTGCTTACTGGAAAAATTTCTTAAACAATGTAGCCTATTTTATAAGCACAATAAGACACCCCAGAATGTGCTTGGAACATATTTTACCACACGTCCAGTAACTAAAGTCACTCGGCCTGCGGCCTCATGCCTTATTACACCCCAGGCCATGCGGTAAAATATGTTCCATGTACACCGTGTCATGTCTAATTGCTTGCCCATTCTATTCTATTCTAGTCTATTCTATTAGGCACTGAACTACTGTACCAGTATCTAACTTGTTGCTTTAATGCTTTGTAAAGCACTTTGAGATACAGTGTATACGAATATTGCTGTATAAATTCTATTCTATTGTATAGTAACTGCACTAGCAGTATCCAACTTGTTGCTTTGTAAAACCCTTTGGGATACAGTGTGCATGAAAAGGCACCATATAAATCAAAGAATTAAATTCTATTCTATTGTACAGTCCAAAAACCATCAGTTTCTAACTCATTGCTTTGTCGAGCACTTTGGACAAAAGTAGGTAAGAAAGGCACTACGTAAATCCAAATTAAGACTTTTCACTAATGGAAAAAATCTCATGACTGACTACCTTGTTCTAAACACCAGGAAAATGAAGGTAACGCTCCTTGGATCCAGAAAACTGGGTTCAGATAGAGCCGAGTCCCTTAACATCATCCCTACAAGGAATACTAGGCTTGAGGTAATTAACAACATAAAAGTCCCAAGGCATCCTAATAGACTAGGAGCTTTCCCTCGGGCCCCCTGTAGAATGTGTTACCAGGTTCGTCTCACAAAGGTTAGGCCTACTCTACACTGACTCAGTGCTTACCTTACAAATGAGGCCAGCCAATCAGTTACTTGCTTCCACCGCTTCTCTACGGAGCTCCTATTCTCTCTACACTTAGGGAAACTGAGCTAAGTAAACTAAAACAACTCTATCGTGGGGTAGACAGGTTTCTGGCATCTCTTGATAGGAAGGAACAGCACTGTGCAGTCCTTGCTTCCCTAGGAGGCAGTATAGTACTGTGGTTTAGGGGGCGTACACCATGTTGAACACCACTGTGCAGTCCTTGCTTCTCTAGGAGGCAGTATAGCACTGTGGTTTAGGGGGCGTACACCATGTTGAATACCACTGTGCAGTCCTTGCTTCTCTAGGAGGCAGTATAGCACTGTGGTTTAGGGGGCGTACACCATGTTGAACACCACTGTGCAGTCCATGCTTCCCTAGGAGGCAGTATAGCACTGTGGTTTAGGGGGCGTACACCATGTTGAACACCACTGTGCAGTCCTTGCTTCCCTAGCGGGCAGTATAGCACTGTGGTTTAGGGGGTGTACACCATGCGGAACACCACTGTGCAGTCCTTGTCTCCCTAGGGGGCAGTATAGCACTGTGATTTAGGGGGCGTACACCATGTTGAATACCACTGTGCAGTCCTTGCTTCCCTAGGAGGCAGTATAGCACTGTGATTTAGGGGGCGTACACCATGTTGAACACCACTGTGCAGTCCATGCTTCCCTAGGAGGCAGTATAGCACTGTGGTTTAGGCGGCGTACACCATGTTGAACACCACTGTGCAGTCCTTGCTTCCCTAGGAGGCAGTATAGCACTGTGGTTTAGGCGGCGTACACCATGTTGAACACCACTGTGCAGTCCTTGCTTTCCTAGGAGGCAGTATAGCATTGTGGTTTAGGGGGCGTACACCATGTTGAACACCACTGTGCAGTCCTTGCTTCCCTAGCGGGCAGTATAGCACTGTGGTTTAGGGGGTGTACACCATGCTGGACACCACTGTGCAGTCCTTGCTTCCCTAGCGGGCAGTATAGCACTGTGGTTTAGGGGGTGTACACCATGCTGAACACCCCTGTGCAGTCCTTACTTCCCTAGGGGGCAGTATAGCACTGTGGCTTAGGGGGTGTACACCATGCTGAACACCACTGTGCAGTCCTTGCTTCCCTAGGAGGCAGTATAGCACTGTGGTTTAGGGGGCGTACACCATGTTGAACACCACTGTGCAGTCCTTGCTTTCCTAGGAGGCAGTATAGCACTGTGGTTTAGGGGGCGTACACCATGTTGAACACCACTGTGCAGTCCTTGCTTCCCTAGGGGGCAGTATAGCACTGTGGTTTATAGGGCGTACACCATGCGGAACACTACTGTTTCAGTGACTCCAAAAGGGCGAATGGTAAAGAGTGGCCACAACTGGAGCAACCAACACAAAGGGGCGCCCACAATACAAGGGTGAAAACAGCCACTGGCCCACAATGGGCGAGACAACTGCAGCTACATAGAGCAGGCGAGGGCCAGGCAGGTGCAACCCACAGCCAGCGAGGCACTGGCATTCTGGGTCGATGTTGCAACAACAGGATCACAGAAGGTGCACTGTGGGGAGGGAGGAACAGCAGGGCAGGGGTTACAGATGGATGCCAGCAGGGGACTGCAAACAGCGGGGTAGCACGGAAGTGAGGGGGTGCATACACACAGTAGGACTGGGGTCCCACCCACAAGAACCACAGAGCAACGGGCAGCAGCAGCAGCACCATGAAGTGGGCTGTGACAGCCTGGAAACAGGTGCACTCAACATGGTGTACTGTACACCTCTGGAACACCTACCTGAGGAACACAACAGGCATCAGGCAGCCACCCGCATCAGGTGCATAACTTTCAGTTCCATGTCTGAGCTGCTGTGGTGTAGTAGTTGGCAGGGCAGTTGCCCCTGACCTTGTGTGCCTGCATGCATGGCCTCTCATGTGTCTCTCCCTCCTCTTCCCCCCCCAAACACCAGGACAGCATGCCCTTCTGTCTTACGGTGTTACTCTGATAAAAGAGTGCCCCTCCCCAAAGCAGTGTGAATCTGTATCCACTGAGCGATTGGTGTGCTGGCTAGCTCCACCCTTGTTCCCCCCACAAATTGAGGAGCCAGTTGTGTGTAATACTTCTAGGGCCTGATATTCAGAATTGCTCGTGGCAAAGGTACAAGTGGTTGTGCAGCACAACTGAGTTGCACTGGAGCAACAACCGGATAGATTCAAAAGAGATGTGCCATGGTGCAACTCTTCTGAATATATCACATAATGAGCATGGCACAAATGCAATGCACCAGCGCATCCCTCAGACAGGCCTGTATACCTGGAATGGGAATGCGTCAGCACAACTAGAGATGCACTGGGCACAATTTCCAGATATTCAGACCTGGATATGCAAATGGGGCCATAATGCATGCAAGGCACAAATGGGACCATTTGCATGAGTAGTTGCAGGGCTGGTCAGCGAAATGCACCTGGTGCCCTGCACAGCATGCAATGCTGTCAGTGGAGGACCAGTGGAGGACCGCTGGTGCACCCTTCCCCTCCCATACCTCTGATCGCCCGTGAAGGTACAATTTTATTTCCCTGGTAGTCTAGTTGTACCCCCCCCTTCTGATCACCCATAAAGTTAGACAAATAGGAAGCAGTATAACGCAGTGGTCTAAGACTCTGATCTGCAATCCTGGAGACCTGGGTTTGAATCCCACAGCCCCCACTTGCATACTGTATGACAATGAGCAAGTCACTTAACTTCCTTGTGATTCCAGGTCGCACCTGTAAACAAGCTTTCAGCTTAGTGTGTCATTCATTCACAAAGTTGTGAATGACTATTACGGTATGCACTGCAAGCCCATTGATCCACAATGTGGACCAATGGGCTTGCAGTTGATACTGTAAGCTGCCATTCAGCAGGCAGCCAGGAGGTATGCGGGTTGGTTTGCTGCCCACCGATGACGGGGTGGGAGCTGGGTGGGCTGGGGGGTGCCACTGGACCACCAGGTACTGGACATTTATGGTTCAACCATGATCAAGGTCACTGGTGGGGAAGGTGGTGCCACTGGACCACCAGGGAAATATTTTTCTAACATTATTGGTGATTGGTGGTACGGGAGGGGAGGGGGTACCACTAGACTACCAGGGATATATTTATCTAACTTTACGGGTGATCGGAGGTACAGGAGGGGAAGGGGGTACCACTAGACTACCAAGGATATATTTATCTAACTTTACGGGTGATTGGTGGTACGGGAGGGGAGGGGATACCACTAGACTACCAAGGATATATTTATCTAACTTTACGGGTGATTGGTGGTATGGGAGGGGAGGGGGTACCACTAGACTACCAGGGATATATTTATCTAACTTTACTGGTGATCGGAGGTACGGGAGGGGAAGGGGTACTGCTGGACTATCAGGGATATATTTATCTAACTTTATGGGTGATCAGAGGTATGGGATGGGAGAGGTACCACTAGACTACCAGGGATATATTTATCTAACTTTACGGGTGATCGGAGGTACGGGAGGGGAAGGGGTACTGCTGGACTACCAGGGATATATTTATGTAACTTTATAGGTGATCAGAGGTATGGGAGGAGAGAGGTACCACTAGACTATCAGGCAGGGCCGCAGTAATGGGGGGGAAAGTGGGGAAGTTGTCCGGGGCCCGAGCTCAGGAGGTGCCCACCTGAGGAGTTGGCATTACCCTTGGCATTAGCTGGTTTGGAAAACAGGGGCCCATTTCAAGTGACTTGTCCGGGGCCCCAAAATTCACAGCTGCAGCCCTGCTACCAGGGACATATTTATCTAACTTTATGGGTGATCGGAGGTATGGGAGGGGAGAGGGTACCACTAGACTACCAGGGAAATATGTGGGTGCCTGTGATCGGTGTTCGGGGTGGGGGTCGCCACCCACCGCTGGTGGCTGCTGCGTTGCACATTGCTGTACAGCAGCATGCCTGTGGGTGGCTGACAGCTGAGCCATTGTTTCACAGGCTCAAGTTTGTGCTCAGGCACGCGGCACATCTCTGGGATGTGTCTGCAGATGCACCGCACATCCCGGGCTGAATATCGGGATGTGCGGCATATGTATTGGCATGCTCCCAGGAGATGTGCTGCATACATTATCTTTGTACACCTGCTCATCCGGAATTGCGCCGTGCAATTCCCCCTTTTGAACATTGCTCCGGGGCATGTTTCTGGGGTTATGCTGGCACAACTCAGTTGCACCAGGCACAACCCCTTTGAATGTCTTGGCCCTAGAGTCGTGTCATTACAGCAGGGCACACTGGACTGTGCATGGTGTGTTGTACAACTTTATGTATTTCAATGAACTGCAGTATTGTTGTCATGTCACTTGTCTTCTTGTTAATGTCGGCTGAACTAAGGATTGTATTCTCTGTAAAAGTGAATGGTATTCCCTGTTGAATGTAACAAACGCCTGAAAAAGGGACACCTGTCTCAGTGAGCCAACCCAGTTAACCAAATTCAATAAATTAATTAATTAATTAATACATACTATTTTACATTCCCGGAATCATCCATTTCTAACTCATTGCTTTGTAAAGCACTTTGGGGAAAAGTGTGTAAGAAAGGCACTATATACTGTAAATCTAAATTCCTATTTTATTTAAGCAATGAAGCACTCCAGGGTGTACGTCATCACTGAATGACATCACACCTAGGGTGGATTGAAGCACGAGGCCGCAGGCCGAGCCTTCCGCCACCCTAGGTGTGACATTATTCATGGAAGACACGCACCCTGGAGTGCCTTATTGCTATTTTAATATGGATATAAAAAAAATCCAACAAGACTCTAATGATTAAGCTAAAAACATAAGAAACAAATCGTAAGTTATAACTTTATTATAATTAATTTAGACATAAAATAAAGATAAAATAGTCCCTTCAAGAGCTTTACTGCATCCCTCCATGTTGCTTACACTGTCTTTTTATAGCCGATTTTATTACTTTGAGCTTAGCAATATTTTTTATATTCCTGCTTTTACCTCACTTTTCACTTGACAGAATTGAACACAGTAATACTAACAGTCCCATTTAATGTCCCTATAGAGATCAATCGTGCTGCGGCAGAGGCATCCAAATGGTTAATTTCTGTGATTCCATCTTTTGTTTTTGTTTTTTAACAGGAGTGATGACTGCCCTAACAAACAGAAAAATACAATTAAACAAAAAGACATAACAAGGTGTGCATTGTGGCTGGATAGTGGCACACCTTGGGTATATCATGAAGCATCGCTGAGTGCCTTCACTTTAACCCCCCCCCGAGAAGTACCGCTACCCCACAACAATGTACACCCTGGAGTGTCTTACTGTGATTATAAAATGGGTCCAAGATGTTGTTTTTTTTGGGGGGGGGGGTGAAGAAATGCACCAAATCCAAAAATAAATATTTTATGACTTTTAAAAAACAGTCCCAGCACATCCCAGCACTGACACACCATCTTAGGTTTAAATATTATGTACGGCAAAATTCATGTATTTTTAATTAACTCTTAAGTCCTCTAGTTTCCCCCAACCCATCCCTTTTTACCCATTCCCCAGGACCAATTCCCTCACCATTGTTTTTTTCTTCTTGATAATTTTCCTTCTCTTTTCTCTGTCTTGTTTATTTTCTGTCTTGCCAACATTCAAGAGATGAAATGTTTACCACAGATAGAATACAAGAATTCAAATCTCTGCTCAGTTCTGCTGGCAGAGTGTTTACTCCAACTAGCACACAAAAGAAGGCCTCAGATGGAACCAGGGATTTTGTTTTATCTGTAACAGCTTAAGCAACAGAGATTTCCCTAGTAAACAGGAGAAGATAGGAGGGGGAATTTTCATGGTCAGCAAAGAAACACCATAAATTACAATTCTAAGTACTGTAGTACTTCATTTTTAAATTATGTACATTTGTGTAACAAAAGTATTATGAGAGCAAATAGCTTTTAAATATTATGTTTATAAATTTAATAAAGTTTTATCTTTAAGGCCTAGTTGAAGGTTTTTAGTGAGTAAAGGTGACAACCACATTTGTGATGGCAGTCAGGAATGGCTGGTACTATTGATATTATTGTGAAGAGGCTACTGGACCTTCTTCCAATGCAGTCATCATGGGATATCAGCACTGGGCTCCGACTCCAAGCTCCTCAGCCAATCAGATTACTGGATGTTTTATAACCATATTCTATTCTATTCTATTCTATGCAATTCTATTCTGTTCTGTTCTATTCTATTCTGTTCTGTTCTGTTCTGTTCTATTCTATAACTCATTGCTTTGTAATGCACTTTGGGGCACAGTACACATGACAGGCACTATACAAGTTTAAATTCTATTATATTCTACAAGCACTGCACTACCAGTTGCTGTCTCATTGGTTTGGAAATGTGCTTGGGTAACATAAAAACATAGAATTTGATGGCAGATAAGAACGCTTGGCTCACCTAGTCTGCCCATTTCCCTACCTGATGGATAAGCTGCAGATTCTCATTAATCAACAGCTTACTTCCTCCTACCCCAACTAGAATTCCCCTTATGTCTGTCCCATGCATTCTTGAATTCTCCCACTGATCCCAGCTCCACAACCTCCTCAGGAAGGCTGTTCCATGCATCCACAACCCTCTCTGTGAAAAATACTTTCTAACATTACCTCTGAGCCCTCCCCCTTCTATCTTCAGATTGTGCCCCCTTGTTGTTGAACATCTCTTTTTCTGAAAGATGCTACCCTCTTGTACTTTAATTCCCTTGAGATACTTGAAAGTTTCTATCATGTTCCCCATCTCCCTCCTTTCCTCAAGGGTATACATATTAAGCTGCTTTAGTCTCTCCTTGTATATCTTCTGGTGCAGACCCTGCACCATTTTGGTTGCCCTCCTCTGAACAGCCTCCACTCTGTCTATGTCTTTGTGGAGATGGGGTCTCTAGAATTGCACGCAGTACTCCAGATGAGGTCTCACTGTCTGTACAGAGGGATAACAACTTCCTGTTTTCTACTGTTGATGCCTCTCCCTATGCATCCCAGTATCCCCCCAGCCTTCCTTACTGCCTTCTCACATTGCTTGCTCACCTTTAGGTCATCTGATATAATTATTCCTAGGTCTCTTTCGATTTTTGTTGTTGTTATCTCACCCCCCCACCATTGTGTACTCTTCCCCTGGGTTTTTGTTTCCCAGGTGCATTACCTTGCACTTCTTTGCATTGAATCTAAGCTGCCATATATTTGACCATTCCTCCAACCTTGCCAAGTCCTTTTCATCCTTTCCACCCCACCTTGTGTATCAATCCTGTTGCAGATCTTTGTGTTGTCTGCAAAGAGACATACTTTTCATTCCAGGTGCTCCGATGTCACTTATAAAGACATTAAAGAGGACCGGCCGGTCCCAGCACCGAACCCTGCGGTACCCCACTAGTTATCCTCCTTTCTTCACTGTGGACTCTGTTTACTATTACCCTCTGCGTCCTGTTGTCCAACCAGGTTTATATCCAGGCTACCACCTTGGGGCCCACTCCAAGGCTGGCTAACTTGTATATTAATCTTTTGTGTGTCAAATGCCTTGCTAAAGTCTAGGTAGGCCATATCCACAGCCCCTCCCTGGTCTATTACATTGTTCACCCAGTCAAAGAAATGTATTAGGTTCATCTGACATGACCTTCCTGCTGTGAAACCATGCTGCCTTGGGTCCTGTACCCTACTGGCCTCTAGGTACTCAACAATTCTTTCCTTCAGAAGTGATTCCATCATTTTCCCTACTACCGAGGTCAAACTAATTGGTCTGTAGTTTCCTGCCTCTGCCCTGTTCCCACTTTTGTGAAGTGGAATCACATCTGCTCTCTTCCAGTCCTCAGGTACCACCCCATCCTCCCATGAATTGTTAAAGAGGGTAGCCTGTGGTGTTACCAGTTCTACCCTTAGTTCTTTTAGAATTCTGGAGTGAATCCCATCAGGCCCCATTGCTTTGTCCACCTTCAGTTTCAAGAGTTCCTTCAAAACCCTTTCTTCTGTGAATGGACTGGTATCAATCCCTCTATCCAGAGTATTTCTCTTGTCTGGTTTAGGTACCTTCACCTCCTCCTCTTCTGTTGTGAATACTGAGCAGAAATATTCATTCAGTAGCCCTGCTTTTTCACTGTTACCCTCTACCCACATTCCCTCCCCTTTATTAAGTCTCTCTATCCCTCCTTTGGTCTTTCTTTGCTCCCTAATGTACCTGTAAAAGGTTGTATCCTCCTTCTTAACAGAGTTAGCTATCTTTTCCTCAATTTGTACTATTCTGACTGCCTTCCCTGCCTCCTTCTGCTTTAACTGACAAAGTTCTCTGTTCTGCTCCTTCTGTGTTTCCTTAATTTCCTGAATGATATTCTTTTCTCCTTAACCTTTCCTTTCACCTCTTTTGAGAACTATAGTGTTTTTTCCTTCATTTTGTTTTGTTGATTTGCTTCATACAGAGGCATGTTGCCTCTGTGATCGCTGTTTTGATTATTCCCCACTGTTCATCTACCCCTCCTTCCTGCCCGTTTGCTAGTGCTTTTCTGAGGCACTCTCTCATTTTCCCAAAGTCAGCCCTCCTAAAGTCCAATGCTCTTGTTTTTGTATGGCTTGACTCTATGGCTGTGTTTATTGTGAACCACTCTGTTTGGTGGTCACTTGTTCCCAGATGGCTACCCACTTCTAAATCTGAGATCCTTTCTCCGTCCCCATTAGAGAGTACCAGGTCTAAGATTGCTCCCTCCCGAGTGGGTTCCAACACTAGCTGCCTGAGGCATGCCCCCTGTAGGGCATCAAGAATGACCCCACTCTTGGATGTCCCAGCAGCTAAGGTGCTTCAGTTAACATCTGGCATATTCAGGTCCTCCACCAACAGTATCTCCCCTTTTTCTGCCATTTTAAGGATGCCGTCTATCAATTCATGAAAGGTGCTCTATAAACGTAAATTATTTTCTATTATACAATGGCAAGAAAATTTCCTGGACTCTGATTGGTCAATGTGTGCCTGAGACAGTGATGATATTAAGCTATAACATCACTGTATTAAGTTCAGGCACACAACTGACCTGACAACACTGAAAAACTCTCCGTGCCCACACAAGCCACCGGGTAAGCTTAACAGTCCCTCGCTGCCACATGCATACCAGCTCGCCTCCCCAAAACAATAACAAACACATTTTCTTTTTATCACCACAGACTCCTTCAATAAATTAAACCAAACCAACAACATAAAAAACATGGATCCCTATCTTCGACTGCATCCTAGCTGCCTGTGAATATGAAAGCTGCTACCGACGTTTCAAAACACAGAATCAGTCCCAATGCCATTTGAAACTCACGAGCTTTTTAAACCCAAAAACTTTTGCCGCTTGACAAAAAGCACTTATTTCAACATAAAACGACCTCGTAACTTATAGGTTCTGTTGATGTCCAGTTACGTAATGAAGCTGCAAACCGAAGTAAACACTTGCCTCGATGTTTTTTGCCACTGTTCATTCCTTTCTCTCAAGCCTAACAAAATAAAAATACCTCTTCTAACTGCTTCCAAAACAAGAAGGAGCACAGTAATTTAATTCAAAAGATGCCACACGATGACTGTGTTCGGGGGTCCATCTACTACAAAGACATATATTACCAGCAGCACCACCTACTGGACTACTTTTTCTCTTATTGCTGAAATAGACCTGTCATACAAAAAGCAATAAAAATATTATAATTTTTTTTTTTAAACTTTTAATATTATTTGAAAATGAGCCATTGAATATAATAGCAATAAGGCACTCCAGGGATGTGTGTTATCGTGTAATAACGTCCTCCTGGGGTGGTGGAAGCACTCAGCTCCGCCTCGTGCTTCAACCCACCCCAGGAGTGACGTTCTTACACGATAACACACACCCTGTCGTGCCTTATTGCTTAATTCTAGTCTACGGTCCCTGAACTTCCAACAGGATAGAAAGAGTGCTACAGTCCCCAGTAGTGCCTTGCTTTAAACATGAATGCACAAAGAAGGAAGCTCTGCTCCCAGCCAAAATTGCTGTAAATTCATTAAAGAGACACTGCCAATCCCCTTCAGGCCTGAAATTGTCCCTAGTTTAAAAAATACATTTTATGATTATTGACATTCTGAGAAGATTGCTGATGTAGTTGATTGTTTGATTCCGATTCCTTTTTTTTTTTTAAAAGTAAAAAACAGACTGCTCACCCTACTAGTGTTACCACACAAATACCTGTTCACACTCCTTGATCAGCTGCTACTGCATCCTTCCTAGACTTGGAACCACCGCCCCCACACACACACATGCACACACACGCACACTCTAGCCACTGATCATGCAGTGGGAAGAGAGAAAACTATTGCATCATGAGTGGGTGCTGTATTTGGAGATGCTCCCAAAGTTAAGGATGTATGCATTAAGAGTAGATCAAGGATTTAAAACGAAGACAAGGTTGTGCATGATTACCCCATTAGCATGCAGTTCAGTTTTTCTAAGAAAGGCGGCAGGTAAAACAAACAGTAAAATCAATGAATTTTAGAGAAGGTAAGCAATCATAAAATGTGGGGTTTCAACTAGAAATAATATGATGCAAAAAGGGATGACAGTGTCCCTTTACCCTGATGAGGGGTATATTGTATACTGCATATGTTACCCAGGCCCCTAATCTGATTGCTGGCTCCCCTGCCCCACTTGTATAATCCTGTAACCCTTTGTCCCCTTGCACATCTCCTGCCCCCTTCCTCCATTATCTGTCGCTCCCCTATTGCCACCTCCCCTGTCCCCACCTTTTCTATTCAGCTTCCTGTCCCACCATATAATGGCTTGCTTTCTACCAACACACCAGGCCACTCCCTCATTTACTGCCCCTTGCTGGGTATCAACTCCCATGCTCACTATTTTCTGACAGCTTCCCTGTCCCAACTCTGCCCATAGCATGCCCCTCTCCCCACCCACACTGAGTGCATATGTATGTGTTGTGGCTAGTTAAGACACTTCATCACAACAAAAAAGAGGTGGTCACTGAGGGATATATATAAATATAAATATATATCTATCTATCTATTTATATATATATATATACATATATGGTGTCAAAAAATGTGTACATTGCCATTTTTTGTCAAATTCTTTGTCACCGTGTTGTGCAAAAACTGTGTGGAATTTTGGTCTGAAATGTTTAGGGTATATATGTCTTGGGCCACAGTGGTGCCTTTTGAAGGTTTGGTGAAAAAATATTAATCCATTCCAAATTTAATAAATTTGAAATGTTCTGATTATTTCCGATGGGAAAAGTTAGATCTGAGCCTCAAAACAAGATTCTTGATCGCAAATGAGGAATACTCGTTCGCAAACACAGAAACCTGTTCCGCAAATGCAGAATCCTAGTTCATGCTGCTGCCATCTTGTTTTCCATTAGTGAGGAATACAAAGTTAAATTACTAAAACAATACAGGACTTTGGTAAACACCAACAGTTGTGTTTACCTCATTAGGGCCCTTAGAATTGGATTCTGGGGTTAGTTGTTTGATTACTGTCGCAGCGTGTGGAAAATAATATCAGACGAGACAAGTTGTCAGGATTTAAAACACACTTTGTGACATTTATTTCAATATAAAATAAGAAATCAAAAAGAAAATGCAATAAGAACGGCCACTTTACATCAGTGGTGTCTTGCAAATAACCAATTTACAGCTAAGATCCTATACCTTCTGCATTTCTGAGTCTACCAGTACTGTAGACCTTCCTTGGCCACATCCATGTCGGATCTGCCTTAACGTGCTCAGTGGAGAGCTTATAAACTCTCTAGGTGAGGTCACCTGACTAGACCTTTAACATTATGTACAGAATATAAAAGCTCTACGTTAGGCTAGCTCAGATTCGTGACCCACCAGAGATATATCATAAATAGTCTATGCATTCCTGTCCTTAATTTATAATAAAAGGTTAATACCAAATTGTTATAACCCAAAATAGTGTTAATTACTTACTAACACTAACGGATCCTCCCTTGGTACACCTTGAGTGATAGGTAGCTTAGTATAAGAAAGGGCAGCAGAGGGCGCTGCTCCCCTAAGTAATCAACTGTTTCATTCACAGTGGGCCAGGTAAGCAAGAAGGTCCTGTTTTAATCTTTCACCTGGCTATTGTGGTCTTTTCTTAACCAAACCAACTTTTATCCATGAATTCCTAGGACTGTATGACATTTCTTGTAATATGCAGAAGAAGACAAGGGTTTTTCTTTAAGTTAAATACCTTAAACACATGTTACTAGCCGGCCCAGTGGCACTGAGGGCTGAAGCGCCGGACACTTACCGCATGCTATGCTGGCGACCCATGTTCAAGAACGAGCACAAGCCTCTGGGGGTTGAAAGGGGAGGAGAAGAACTGAGTGCCTGTTGGACTGATCTTCTCTGAGGAAGGGGGTCCACTACAGTCAGAGTCAGCTCACCCCCTGGCAGAGGCTGGGGGACAAGGCACTTTGCTGCACATTGGGGAGGAGTCTGGGGTAGATGCCTGGATGGAGTGAGTGCGGATGTGTGCACGAACTGCATGCCCCCAGCTCCGGGGAGAAAACTAGAAAAAGAGGAGTGTGCATCCTGGAAGCGCTTGATGGCCGTCCACGAACACCAGCTCTGGATCCATTAGGGTGGGTGAGTTGGGGGCTCCCTGCCACCCCACTGTGGGGGGGGTAAGCCACAGGGGACTAAGGTGTGACCTCAATGGAGTGCAGATGTTTAGAAGGCAGCTGGAATCCCGAGGAGGCTGCCCGAATATGGGAGCAATCCAAGTATGCCAGGAAGTAAAAAGGTATAACAAAAAAAAAAATTAACACGATACTAATAAAGTTTAGCCCTAACAGTAAGGAAAAAAATGCAATGCTGAGCATTCTCTTTTATCTGGCATCTCTGGACAAAACCTAAGTCTTTGTGCCTTCTTAAATGTGAGGGGATCGCTATGCTAGACAGGAGCGCTATGAGTGCTTGGAGTGGTGGCTGAAATCTACCAAATTACTGTTCAGCAACCTGCTTCCTTCTGCTCTGGGGTAGAATAGCCCTGGCCAATATCTCAGAAAGTTAAATAGGATCTGTTAATAAATGAAGCAGACTTGCTCCTGTAGACAAAAACACAAAACACCTTCCTCTCTTAACCAAGCAAAGGTCTAGTCACTTTCGCTTTTCGTCTAGGGCAGGCGGCTGTAATTGGCAAATGCCACCTCTTCCTGAGACACTCCTATAACCCAAAACTTTTTCTCCCTTGGTGTCTGGCTACATGAAATAATAAACACAAAAGTCCTCCTATTTCTCTCGGTTCATGCGAAGTATGAACCGAGCGAGTCCTTTAAAATTATTCACTCTCCCCTTTTCTTTAGTCTCTTATGGGCAGCTGAAATCTCCCGGCGCCGCCTCACCCCGGGACATTTCTGTACTGCTCATTATGGGATTGTAATATATGGATAAGCCTCAATATACTATACTAAGTTATACAAAAATTTCCCATTAATACATCACTACTCTCAATAATACTATCCTGAAAAGTGATAGTACTGTCGTTTTTGCTGATAATACTACAGTTCAAGGGTCATCTCCAACTGTAGTATTATCAATGGATCCATATATTACAAAAAATAACAGAAAGATAAGTGTTTTACAAGGCAGTAATACCATCTCAAGGTTTTGGGGACTTTAGGACCTCTCAAGCTTCACTCTTGAGTTTCCATGTCCCCAAAACCTCTCGATGGTATTACTCCCTTGTAATATACACTTATCTTTCTATTATTCTGTTTGTCTACCAAGCCTGTAACAGGGTTCTATTGTGTAGACAGGTGTTCAAATAAACTTTATCTTTGATTTTGCTTATGTTATACTGTATTCTGTCCTGGAGTGAATTTAAAACAGGCGTATTTCTTCATAAAGAACCAGCCATTCATTGGCCAGAACAGGGGATACAGTTATACTGCTCAAAAGATGTATTACTAAACAAACCCCTATTATACCTTAATATGTACATACACAGAGCTCAATACTGACTGAATGAATGATGACCAGATACCAATTTCTAACCCCATGTTTCTTAGGGGTCTTTCATAACATTTTTTTATGCCTGACGACATGAGTTACTTTATACTCAGTGGCAACTGCTCCCAATACACCTTCCAAGGTGCTGTTAATTCTTTGAAAAGAAGAACTAAATGGATGAAATATGAATACGTAACAGCAAAAGATACAGTAAGGAAGTAAAGAAGATAGCACAGTACTGTCCTAGGAGGCCCACTTAGGATTTATTTATTTATTTAGTTTGTTTTTGTTAACTGGGTAGGTACACTAGACAGCACAGCTGCCTATTTTCAGGTATGATCTGGTCTAACAAATTCCTTAAGCCCCCTCCCAAAATTATCGCTAGCAGAGTCCTTCCTCGTGGAAAACTTCCACATCTCAAACAACACCTGCTTCTACAAGACTGGCTACCCATCTATGAAGCAACAGATGTTAACTTGGCTCTTGATCACTTCATCTCAATTTTCAACAAAGCATGCGATCTTTGCCCCTGCTAAAAGGCGCAAAACAAAATCTCTCTCTAACCCATGGGTCACTGCGGCTCTTCTCTCACAGCTGAAACT
Organism: Neoceratodus forsteri; assembly: GCA_016271365.2. NCBI lineage: Eukaryota > Metazoa > Chordata > Ceratodontiformes > Ceratodontidae > Neoceratodus > Neoceratodus forsteri. The sequence goes on from CM028135.1 coordinate 1,083,326,802, forward strand.
AAGGGATCACCTCTGGGCAGTTGCCAGGGCTACTGGCAAACAACTGGACATCCAAAATTACAAACAAGCATGAAATGCCTGCACAAAAGCCATACAGCTAATGAAATCCACCTATTACAAAGACGCTCTCACCAATACATGGGGAAATGGTCGTGCTTTCTGGGACAATATCAAGGATGCCACAGGGAAGCAGCCAAAAACCTCTCCGGCCATGTTAATGGTTGATGGATCCTCAACCCTTGACCCCACGGTGATCACAAATATCTTTAACACAGCTTTTTCAGACCTTAGTGCTGTTCTACCCCATGACGTTTTCGAAAACAGGGCCTACTCCCCAAATACCTCAGCCCCTCAGTCTAACCATCCCCTCTTCTACTTCAGGGAGGTAAGGCTGAATGAATCTCGCCGCTATATTACTGCAGCTATCTCTAAATCTAGATCTAGTAGCAACACCCTGGACCTTAAGCTTCTGTTGCTCACCCTCGATGAGGTAATTCATCCATTAACAAAAATCCTAAACCTCTCAGCTGTGGAAAATTCCCAGACCTATGGAAAACAGCCACCATGACACCTGTCCATAAAAGTGGGAATAAGACGATTCACTCAAATTATCGCCCTATCTCCATACTGCCCCCACTCTCTAAGGCACTCGAGCGCATCGTGGCTGATCAACTTACCGACCACTTGGATAAATACAATATACCTTGTCCACGACAACATGGCTTCTGGAAAGGTCACAGCACCACCACAGGCCTTCTTGAGTTCACTGGAACTTTGCACAAATCCCTTGACAACGGCCTTCTCACAGGCCATTTTATCGACCTCTCCAAGGCCTTCCATACAGTATGCCATGGACTACTAATACACCAACTACTGAACTGGCTATCACCTAACTCTTCTCTCTGGTTTAAAAGCTACTTAGAAAACCGGTCACAGAGAGTAAAAATTGCGGAAGCTCTTTCTAACACCTCTGCCTGTTCGGGCTCGGTGTCCCACAGGGATCCATACTGGGACCCCTCCTTTTTAGCCTTTTCTTAAACTCCCTCCCTTACCACTGCTCTGAGCAGATCATACTATATGCTGATGATGCTGTTGTATTCTCCACTCACAAAGATCCTGCAACTCTTCGACACAACCTTCAACTTGGTTTCAGTTCTGTAGAGACATGGTTTCTTAATCATAAACTGGTCCTCAATGACAAGAAAACCAAATCTATGCTCTTCTGCAGCTCTCATAACCCACACAAGCTACACCACTTGGCTATCTCCACCACCCAGGGCAACACTCTAGATCAGGTGGTGTCCTTCAAATACTTAGGGATTTAGCTTGACCCTAATCTCTCCTATGGACTTTATGTAGATAATGTAGCTAGAGCTGCTAATACATGGCTTGGTCTCCTCTACAAACACAGACCACACCTTACGCCAGAAGCTTTGAAGGTTGCAGTCCTGAGCTTTGTGATCTCTGTAATAGACTATGGTCTCATCATTTATGGCTCAGCCACAACCACAACTCTTAGACACCTCTCAAATGCCTTAAATAAAGCATGTCGGCTCATCACTGGTGCTCACCGTCTCACCCACACATGTGGCCTGTACACTCAGACCGGCTGGCTCCAACTATCAAACCGCATAAAGTTTCTCACCTGCTCTATGGTCAAAAAAATCTACCTTGGCCTTGCACTTTCTGGGGTCTCAACTCTGTTACAACACCGAATTAACAAATGGTGCCTTAGGAGATCCACACTACAGCTACTGAAAGTCCCCACTGTCACACTTCACAGGACAACGCCTTTGCTTATCGAGCACCACTCTGGTTCAATGGCCTCAGCCCAACCATCTCCTCTGCCCCAACTATTGGTATGTTTAAAACTAGGCTCTGGGGCTATCTCACTACCAACAGCTCCTGTGACTGCCCAACTTAACCTTGTTTCTCCACTTCCTTTCTGCTCTAGTTGCCCCCCACTGGATTCTACCTCACATCTTGGTATACCCAATGCTGCACTTTTCACCCTCTTGCCACCTTCCTACATTCCTTCCCCCCCACCCTCTTCCCTCTCCCTATGACTCTGGCACTTCTTATCTGTTGTCTATTTCTCTGACAAATGCCGCTGGCTGGCTTGTTACAATGCTACCCTTGAACTGTATTAATCTGTACTCTGTTTGCAATGTCCACATTGTTGTAATGCCTGTCTTGATGTTCCCCATAATTTGTATTTCTCTGATGTGGAACCTTTGTAAAAGAGCCATGGCTCAAAGGTATTTGTAATCCTAGACTTGATAAATAAAATAAAATAAAAAATTCAGGATAGTAGAACAGAGTAACAGTATGGGGTTTAGAGGTACTGTTGCACAACATACGTTTTTATGTAAGTTGCAAGAAGATAGAAGGTGATAGAAAAAGTATCCAAAAGTCCAATACATAGGGGTGTAGCCTATCTACACCACAATTACTTTGTGAGAAATGTGGGGATTTTTTTAGCTGCGGAAATCCTGTTTTGTGAATTGCGGAAAACTTTTACCTTAAAAAGGAACCCTTTTCGCAAATTGTTTTACCTGCAAATTGCTAAAACAGATTTGTGAAACGGGATTCTTTTTCATAATTTGTGTAAAAGAATGTTCTTTTTCTGAAAATTGTGAAAAAGGAAGTGCTGAAAAGGATTCTTTTTCGCAATTTGCAAAAAAAAAAATATATATATATATATATAGCTGTTTATTTGCCACTTCATGGCAAAGAAACAGTTTAGAATTTTGGGCTGAAATTTTCAGGGTACAAAGAGCTTGCCCCACAGATGTGCCTTTTGTTGGTTTGGTAAAGATATATTACTTTGTATGCCAGGTGAGGATTGAGGTGCTGGATGCCCCACCTTGTGCCATGCTGGCCACCCGGGTTCGGGCACAAGCTCGGGGTACTGGGGGTCAGCTGAGGGGAGGGCAAGGAGCCAATTGAGTTGCCGGCTGGCAGCTCTCCTTCTCATGAGGGTTCTGAAGGTTTCCTTGGTGCTTGGCTGCCTCCTGGTGGAGGCTGAGTGACAGTGTCACACATGAGGAGTCCTGGTGTTAGGCCAGGGAGGGCAGAAGCAGCCATCAATGGAGCCGTGATGCACATGCGCGCCTCCACATGCATGCACTACTGCGTTCTGAGGCCTTGGGCTAATGGGGAAAAAATGTGGGAATGCAGGGTCCGCAGCAGGATGAAGCCTCAGTGACAGCTCTCGGGGGTCCGCTGGGACAAGCACAGCATTATAAGATCCCAAATGACCCACAGAGTCTGGAAGGTTGGCAGATTCAAGGCAACGGCCCACTGAGGAGGATAAAAATCAAGATGAAAAATATCTATATATACATTACTTTGGCTTAGAGTTCTGCAAATTTAAATTTTGCTTGATTTCCCATAGGATAACATTGTAATGGGAGGTTTACAGAGTCATTTCTTTGTCGCTACCCTGTTAACAAATGGTTTGCAATTTTGCTCTGAAATTTCCAGGGTACAAGAGGCTTGTGCCACCGATGTGCCTTTTGGTGGTTTTGAGAAAATATATAGATTTGGTGTCAGGTTACACAGCTTTGAAATTTTGCTGTGTTTTCTATAGGATAAGATTGTGAAGTGTTTTTTGATGATGTACACTACAGTATGAGATCGCAGGGCCCCAGTGGGCCCTGTTGTCCCACAGGCAAATAAGGATACCAATACCATATTGGAGGGCCCTGCACTCTCACATGTACATACGGATACCATTATGGATTGATGTGCTCCGACAGGGAAATAAGGATTCAGTTGCAATCACTCTACTATTATGGATAGATGGAAGCTCAGGGCTCAGAGGGCCCTGCACTCCCACATGCAAACATGGCTATGATTATACTTTCTCAAAAAGTAAGGAAATTCTGTGCAAAAAACTTTGTTGAAACATCAGTTAGGGTTACAGCAACAAAGGTTTGGAAATGTGGAGCTAGTGAAGCATCTAAACCAGTGAATGATTTAGATGCTTCACTAGCAAACACTTAAACTAGCTGGGGGGGTGGAGGAAGGAAGCAGAGTAAATCATATTGCCCACCCCCACAAGATTATGAAGGCAGCAGGGAAGACCATAACATTATAAAAGCACCAGGGAAGAATGGACAGGACAAAGGGTTGAGAAAGCACAAGGGGAAAAGAGATGAGGGCATGAGGGGGGTATGCAGAAAATGGTAGGCCATGTGTGCAAACACCCGCAGCTTGGGAAGTAAAATCCCGGACATGGCAGCCTTGATGGCAGAGGATAACCTGGATATTGTGGCTATTACAGAAACATAGTTCAATGGGAACCATGAATAGATACATAGATACACAGACAGTGTCGACAGATAAGGGCCTATGGCCCACCTAGTATAGGTGCAGGATGCGGCTATTCCAGACTATACTTTATTCAAGAGGGACAGGGAGGAAACAAGGTGTGAGGCTGGCTCTTTACATCAAAGAAAGGATAAAGGCAACAGAGGCACAAGGAATGCAGGGAGAAGCAGAGGCACTGTGGGTCACCCTGGAGACAGGCAATGGCACAGCCATCCACACTGGAGTGATCTACAGATCCCCAGCACAAGGGGAGGAATTGGACAGGGAGCTACCGGAGGCCATACATAAAATAGTGGCCAAGGGGCAGGTGATGCTGGTAGGTGACTTCAACCTGCCAGATGTAGATTGGAACATCTCAACAGTGGCTACAGACAGGAGCAGGGACATCCTGGACTCCCCGCAAGGAGCAGGTCTCAAACAGCTAGTGCTTGAGCCAACCCAGGAGGGAGCAATTTTGGACCTAGTACTAACAAACAGGGACAGGATTATGGATGTCAGGGTGGGAGAGCACCTGGGGACCAGCGACCATTGCACGGTGTGGTTCAAGATGAGTATGGAGACAGGGTCAAGCCACACAAAAGTGATGGTCCTGGACTTCAGGAGGGCAGACTTCGCCAGGATGGGAATCTGTCTCAGGGAAGCCCTAGCAGAGGGAAAGAAATACCGGGGAGTAGAGGACCACTGGACCCACCTAAAAGGAGCCATGGTGGAAGCAACAAACCTTTGACTTGATTGCATTTATTTGTTTATTCTGGTAAGTCCATGGGCCAAAGACCTGTTTACATGGTCGACCAGCGTACAAATAACAAAATACAATTAAATACAAACTAATAACTTAGAATTATGAAGAACAATATAAAAATGTAAAAAAGCACAGCGTACAAGTTCAGACTAGAAATACATCTGGGGCCAGATATTCAGAACTTAGCCCCGGGGTTAAATTAGCACTGCACAGCGTGCTAAATTAGCCCTGAACCAGTAGCAAGCTGTATTCGAAGGAATAGCTCTGGGGCTAAACCTGCTGAATATAGCATGCAAAGGAAGCAGTGCAAATAGGGCTGGGAGTGCAGTGCTAAAATAGCCCAGGAAATAAGACAGCTGCTCTGAATATAGCAACAGGGAAGTGCACAATGCAACAGCAGCTCAGTGGACATAGAGGTAGGCAGAGCTGAAGTTGATGGACAATGTGTGTGATAGCAAAGGAGTGTTGCACAACAACTACAAACAATAATGCAGGCCACACACTGCAGAACTATGCTATGCTTTTGAGAGGATTGCCTGGGGCTAACCCGATTGCACAGTGCTAATACATTAGCCTGGTGCAAACACATTAGCCCGGGGCAAAGGTTTGCTCTATTCAAAGCTCCTATACAAATCAGCCTACTTAGGCAATCTGTGTACAAACAGCCACATTAGCATCTCATTAAGGCCTGCTTAGCATACATTAGTGTGAATATTGCCCAGTGCTATTCCATGGTGCACACAGCTCCACTTATAAGCAAGGCCCCTGGAATTCTGTGATTCTGCGGTTACGGAATTTTCTGCAGAATTTGCATCATGCCGCAGAATTCATATAGTGCCACAGAATTCATTGTTTTTGGTGAATTTTCATTCAAATATACAATTTTCCTATAGTGCCAGGCTCACGTATCCATCCTGTTTATCCTGAAGCCCCTCCTTTATGCTTGGCAGGTGATGTCATCTATGACATTACATCATATTTTAGCCAATGGTAGGACTGCATTCTGCCATAGAAATGAATAAATCATGCCGCAGAAATCAGAAAATTTTGCCGCAGAGCACTAGGGGCCCTGCCTATAAGTCAGACTGAAGCTACAAGTCAATAACCGCAGACTGGATGGTGCTCACAGCTCCGCCTGTAGGTCAGACTGAACGTACAGGCTAAAAGCCTCAGGCCGGGGTGTGCACACAGCTCCACCTGTATGCCAGCCTTTTTTTTCCAATTGTTTAACCAGGTGAGACACACTAAGCTGAAAGCTTCTTTACAGGTGCAACCTGGGAGCACAGGGAAGTTAAGTGACTTGCTCAGGGTCACACAGTATGCAAGTGGGGGCTGTGGGATTCAAACCCGGGTCTCCAGATTTGCAGCTCAGAGCCTTAAACCACTGTGAGATACTGCTTCCCATAAACAGAAGGAGACCAGGATTAGAACCCTGGTCTTAACTACCACCCAGCCAAGCTGTTCCATGCCTCAGCCCTCCATACCACAGGACCAGCTTGAGAAACCAGTCTTGAGAAACAGTTTGTTAGCGGCAGGCCATGGGTGTTGGCAGGCATACGCAGTGCATATCTCCTATCCAGTCAGTACTGGAATGAGGGACACAGACACTCTGAATGTAGAACAAAGAGGGACACTGATCCCCATAATGAGAAGCACATCCACAAGCATGGAGACACAAACTCAGGACACAATGGAAACATTACCTTCATATGTACACAGGGTAAGAGTTATGTAGCACCATAGAATAATATAACTCCCTGCTTGAAAGTCTGTATGTACAGTACAGTCTGTGTGTGTGTACCACTGTTCCCAGGAGGGACGAATGCAGGTCAGGGCTATAGTGAGGGGAATACAGAGGGATGTCCCCTGTACTGGGGACACTGTAGAGGACTGTATAACTGTGTGTGTGTGTGTATATATATATATATATATATATATATGTATATATATATATTAGATAACCCACTCTTAGGTGTGTCAGTTCTGCAGTTGCGCCTGATATATGTACCCAGGTCATGCAGGCCAACTGCATCATCCACCCAAGGCGTGTATATATCAGAGCACAACAGCACACCTAAGAGTGGGTTATCTATCTTATAAATGGCAAAATTGATTTGGAGGGGGTAAAGTGCAGATGTGCGGTCGCGCCTGATATAGTGCGTCTCCTGATGGTCTTTTAATTGATGCTGGTCTTTTTCCTGCCTATATATATATATATATATATATATATATATATATATATATTCATTGCAAACAACTCCAGTAATGCATCAGTTAGGGTGAATACTATAGAGACAAAAGCAGTTAAATGAGGGGTTAGAGTTTCCGACCCTGATACCTCACCCCTAGGGTTCCCACCCCTACCACTCTACTCCCCACCCTTCCACCCTCCACACACCAATAGGCACCTAGGTGTGCATTGGGGTCGATGGCCTAACTCTCACCCCATTCCATGTGTAAACAAGCTGAGGTGGTGCAGTACAGGAGAATGGGGTGAAAGTTAGGCCAACAACCCCAACGGACACCCAGACGCCTGTTGGTGTGTGGAGAGTGGAGGGGTGGGGGTGTAGTGATAAGGATGGGACTGGGGTGGGGCACTAGGGTTAGAAACCTTAATGCCTCATTTTCCTGTTTTTGTTGCTGTAGTAGTCACCTTAACTGATGCATTAATGGAGTTTTTTGCAATGAATTTCCCTCCTTTTTCGGTTAGTATAATTGTATCCTCATTTTGCTGTGCGCCCATCCCTCCCTCCAGATAGTACAACAGTATCCATATGTCACAGTGGAAGCGCAGGGTCCGATCCCTCCACAGATGCACATATGTATCTACCTGTGCAGGTAGGCATAGCAAAATCACAACAAGTAGGCATAACTGTGTCATCTTAAATAATTTTCACCCCAAATGTTCAGCGTAACCTTCTTATCACCTCATCGCATGTACCCAGCACAGAAAACCTTCAAATCCCTGTGGAAATATAATTCTGCATAGCTGTAATGCCACTTTGCACCACAGGTGCAGAAAAACATTTTTGGCAGGTTTGAAAAATTACAGTTGTACTATTCATGAGGCAGTATGAAAAACGGTAATGTTGAAAATTTGCAGTGAAAACATGAAAAATTGACGAATTGACGAGCATGCGTAGAAACTGCACAATGCACACGGGTTTTGGGGGACTTCCCCTCATGAACAGTTGCACTGTGATTTTGTTAATCCATCCCAAAAGTTGATTTTGCACAGCAACTGCCCCATTCTGTGCAACAGGTGTGAAAACATGTTTCAGGCAGGGTGTGAAAAATGGCAGCTTTACTGTTCATGAGGAGATGTGAAAAAAATGGCAATGTTGAAACTCTGAGGTGAAAATACTAAAAATTGGTGAAGTTACAAGTTTGTGTAGAAACTGCACAACACACACTTATAACGCAGTCATGTTATAGAATTATTTCTCCAGATTTGCAACGTGGGCTTTTTGGGATCCCACTTCATGAACAGTGGCGCTGTTGTTTCATTAATCAGTCCCAAAAGGTGATTATGCAAAGTGTCTGCAAAATCACCTTTTGGGATGGAGTAACGAAATGACAGTGACTGTGTTCATGAGGTGGGGTCCCAACAACCCCATGTTGGAAATTTGGGGTCAAAATTCCTTAAAATGACTGAGATATCACCATACGTTGAAACCCCCATTGACAGCCTTTGTACATAGACTTTGACGGCAGATAAGGACCGCTTGGCCCATCTAGTCTGCCCATTTCTCCACCTACAGGATAGGCCGCAGATCCTAGTTAACCAACAGCCTATTTCTTCCTACCCCCCACAAGAATTGCCTTATGTCCGTCCCATGCATTCTTGAATTCTCCCACAGTTTTAGACCCCACAACCTCCTCAGGATGCTGTTCCATGCATCCACTATCCTCTTTGTGAAATAATACTTCCTCACATTGCCCCTGAACCACCCCCCTTCTATCTTTAAATTGTGTCCCCTTGTTCTTGCATGTCTCTTTTTCTGAAAGATGCTACCCTTTTGGACTTTGTTGATTCCACTGAGGTACTTAAAGTTTCTATCATGTCCCCTCCTTCTTTCCTCAAGGGTATACATATTAAGCTCCTTTAGTCTCTCCTCATACGGCTTCCCTTGCAGACCCTGCACCATTTTAGTTGCCCTCCTCTGGACTGCTCTATCCTGTCTATGTCCTTGCGGGATGGGGTCTCCAGAACTGGATGCAGTACTCCAGATGGGGTCTCACCAACTGTCTGTACAGAGAGATAACAACTTCCTGTTTTCTGCTGCTGATGCCTCTCCCTATGCATCCCAGTATACCCCCAGCCCTCCCTACTGCCTTCTCACATTGCTTGCTAACCTTAAGGCCATCTGATATGATTACCCCAGGTCTCTTTTCCTTTTTGTTCTTGTTACTACCCCCATCGTGTATTCTTCCCTGGGTTCTTGTTTCCCAGGTGCACTATTTTGCACTTCTTTGCAATGAATCCTAGCTGCCATACTTCTGACTATTCCTCCAACTTTGTCAAGTCCCTTCTCATCCTTTCCACGCCTCCTTGTGTATCAACCCTGTTGCAGATCTTTGTGTCATCTGCAAAAAGGCATACTTTTCCTTCCAGTCCCTCTGCAATGTCACTGATGAAGACATTAAAAAGGACTGCACCCAATGCCGAACCCTGTGGTACCCCACTAGTAGCCCTCTTTCTTCAGAGTGGACTCCATTTACAATTACCTTCTGTGTCCTGTTGTGCAGCCAATGTTTTACCCAGGCTACCACTCTGGGACCCACTCCCAGGCTGGTTAATTTGACTATTAATCTTTTGTGTGGTACTGTGTCAAATGCCTTGCTAAAGCCTAGGTAGGCAATGTCCACAGCCCCTCCCTGGTCTACTACTTTGGTCACCCAGTCAAAGAAATCTATTAGATCGTCTGACATGACCTTCCGGGCCAGAACCCATGCTGCCTTGGGTCCTATGCCCCACTGGCCTCTAGGTCTCAACTATTCTTCCTTCAGAAGTGACTCCATCACTTTCCCTACCACAGAGGTCAGACTGACAGGTCTGTAGTTTCCTCGTCTGTCTTGGTCCCACTTTGTGAAGGGAATCACATCCGCCTTCCTCCAGTCCTCGGTTACCACATCATCCTCCCATGATTTATTAAAAGAGTAGCCAGTGGTTTCACTAGTTTCTCCCTTAATTCTTTTAGAATTTGGGTGAATTCCATCAGGCCCCATTGCTTTGTCCACCTTCAGTTTTAGGAGTTCTTGCAGAACCCTTTCTTCTGTGAAAGGACTGTGATCGACCCCTTATCAAGAGTGCTTCTGTTAATTGGATTAGGCACTTCCCTCCTCTTGTGAATACTGAGCAGAAATATTCATTCAGTATCCCTGCTTTTTCACTGTCCCCTCTGCCCACCCACCGTTCAATTCTATTCAGCCTCACTTTCCCTCCCTTGTCTTTCCTCCGCTGATGTACCTATAAAAGGTTTTATCCCCCTTCTTAACTGAGTTGGCTATCTTTTCCTCAGTTTGGGCCTTTGCTATTCTGACTTCCCTCCCTGCCTCCTTCTGCCTTAACTGGTACAGCTCTCTGTCCTGCTTCTTCTGTGTTTCCTTATACTTCCGGAATGCTATCTTTTTCTTCCAGACTTTCACAGCCACCTCTTTTGAGAACCATATTGGTTTTTTCTTTCGTTTTGGTTTGATTATTTGCTTCACACAAAGGCTTGTTGCATCTGTGATGGCAGTTTTGATGATTCGCCATTGTTGCTCCACACCTCCTTCTAGCCTGTTTTCTAGTGCTTTTCTGAGGCACTCTCCCATCTTTCCAAAGTCATCCCTCCTAAAGTCCAGTACCCTCACTTTTGTATGGCTTGACTCTGTAGCTGAGTTTAACATGAACCACACTGTTTGATGGTCACTTGTTCCCAGATGGCAACCCACTTCTAGATCTGAGATCCTCTCACTGCCCCCCTTTGAGAGTACAAGGTCTAAGATTGCTCCCTCATGAGTGGGTTCCAAAACTAGCTGTCTGAGGCCTGCCACCTGTATGGTATCAAGAATGGCCCTGCTCTTGGATGTGGCTGCAGCAAATGTGCTCCAGTTAACATCTGGCATATTCAGGTCTCCCATCAACAATATCTCCCCTTTCTCTACCATTCTAAGAATGCCTTCTATCATATCCTTATCCATTCCCTTCCCCTGACATGGGGGTCTGTACACAACCCCTGTGCGGATTGTCGTGCCCTTTCCAGTCTCCAAGGTGACCCACAGTGCCTCCTCTCCTCCCTGTTTACTCTTTTGTTCAGTTGCTTTTATCCCTTCCTTTACATAGAGCTACTCCTCCCCTCTTCTCCCCTGCCTGTCTCTCCTGTAGGTTATGTACCCTGGTATGTTAACATCCCAGTCATGGTTCCCTATGTACCATGTTTCTGTAACTGCTATGATATCCAGGCATCCCTCTTCCATCAAGGCCACCAGCTCAGGGAGCTTGTTGCCCAGACTATGGGCATTGGTACTCATTACCCTCCATTTCCTGATGGCCTTACTCCTTTTTGTGCCATCCCTTTTCCTTCTTGCCTTTGTCATTTTCTACATTTACCCCAGCCCTTCTCCCTATCGACACCTCTATGTTGGTGTTTGCCGCACTTCCTACTGTGATTTTTTGGGGGCTAGGATTTCCCTGCTCCTTTCCAGTGCCTCCCCCCTTGCCTAGTTTAAATGCTTGCCAATGAAGCATTTAAACCTATCACCTAGGATCCTGGTTCCCCTCCTGGACAGATGCAGCCCATCATGCCAGTATAGGCCTGCATCACTCCAGGTGGACCCCCAGTCCCCAACATGAAGCTATATCCTCGAGCTCCACACCAGTTTTTCAACCACTGATTGAATCCCATGGTGCGGAACACCCTAGCCTCCTATGCCATAGATGGGCAGCACCTCGAGAAGGTTACCATGCGTGCTACTTGTCTAGGCCCCTCCCAATTCCACAAACTCTTCCTGCACTTCTCTAATCCCTTTCTTAGCCAGGTCATTTGTCCCTAGGTGGACAATGACATCCAGCTCCCTTCCCTGTGCAGCTGCTCCAGCAATCCTGAGGATTCACTCCCTGTCCCTCCAAGCCATGGCACCAGGCAGGCACCTTACCTCCCTCTCCCCTTCCTCCCCCAGTTCTACCTTCCTAACAATGGAGTCCCCCACCAGGAGTTGTTTTCTTCCCCTGCAGGGTCCTCTGCCACCCTCCTGTGGGTCTCCTTTGTGGAGGTTCCCAGCATCCTCCTTAGTCTCCACTGTGGGTGCCTCCATAGAGGAACCACACTTTGCCAGAATGGCATAGGAATTGTGGAGAGGTACAACTGGAGGGATGCACCTCTGTTCCACCACCCTCACCCTCCCTGAGCCCACTGTGGTCCAACCGGTCCCCTTTTGGCAACCTCTGAGGCAACGGCAGTGGCACTGGTGGTCCCTGGATGGAAGAGGAGGTACCACAAATCCTGGCCAACTCAGCCTGGAGATGAGCAACCTCCTCCCTCAGCCCAGAGAGGTGTCTGCAGATGGGACAACACCGCATCCTCCAGAACATCTCCCGGAAGACTGCTGCTCCATAGCCACTGCACTGCACCACTCCAATCATGTCTTATTTCTGGCCCCTTAACTGTTTGCAATCCTTACTCTTCCTCTGTTTTTTTTTCGCTTTCTCTCCTTACTTTCTGCCTGTATGTCCTTTAAGCTCCTGACTGTCCTGTTCTGAGACAAGAATATCCTATATTTCTCAGTAGACCCCTTACTTGCTCAGAGGCAGACCTCCAGCAGCTAGAGGGGGCGGGAGAGCTACTCTTGCCCTTCTAGGATGGTGGGTCTTTGGTGGCTCTGTGATCACTCACTTCCTGCTCCCAAACAGGAAGTTCCTGTTGTCAGTCAAATCCTATGCCTATAAAAGTAGAAATAGCTTTGGGTGGGAGGGTGGAGGGCCGGGAAGGAGGGCAATATAGTCTCAGTAGAGAAGTCCAGTCACACAGCAGTCCTTTCTCCTGGTGTCTTCTGCCAAGCTATTAGCAGAATCTTTCTAAGGCAGTCTTTAAATGTAGCTTCCTTCTAGCTAAGCCACTCTCCCTACTTACTAGATCTTTCTACAAGTAATTTAAACCTCACAGCTATTAAGTCCTTTCAATCACCTGAGATTTACACCTAGATAACTGTTCAGATAACCATTCAGTTCAGTCAACTCAGACAAACACTTTTTTTTTGTTTGTCTTTTTTACCCTAAATTAAAGGTCCAAGTACAAGAGTTCTTCTTCTTTAGTCCCAGTAGAGAAGTCCAGTCACACAGCAGTCCTAGTCCTTTCTCCTGGTGTCTTCTGCCAAGCTATCATGGCACTTACTTCTGAGTCTTCATTTTGCGGTTTGGCTTTGAAGGGTGCAGATGTGTCCCAGTCCTCAGAAGATGACAGTGCCAACCTCCAGAGGTAAGTATGGGGTAAGGGAGGGTAAGAGGAGGTGGGTGCTCAGTGGGAGGGTGGAGATGGGGGGGGACTGGGAAGACGACGAGGGACCGTTTTCTTTTTTCCAGGTTAAAAACAAATAACACATCGGGGAGTGGTTTTCTTTTTTTACAGGAATAAACAAATAAATAAATGTGGGCGCACTGGGGTGGGCTCCCAGTGTGCCACATGAGTTGGGGGGGTACATGCTGCTGACAGGGGAATTGGGCACCCTCATCAGCAAGGCAATAAATAAAAACTAAAATAACTTTTGATCACACTGAAGTGGTCTCCCAGTGTGCCACCTGAGTTGGGGGGCTTCAAGTTTATTGCAGGAAAACTCCATTGAGCAAGCTCATTCACAAGGAGGTCCTGTGACATAAACACTTAAAGTACAAACACAGATAGGTAATAACAGTATATACATGAAATACACGTTACATGATGCAGGCTGGATATACATACAAGGGTACCACACAGGGTGACCGCAGGTGGTAAACATTGATATGAGACAGGAAGCGACTTATAGGTCACATACTGATAAATGAAACATGATGACTGGTGTGATTTGATTTAATCAAATCAAATCAAATCAAATCAAATATACAGTATTTTGGCAGCTAGGACAAACAGTCTACAACTGGTATGGGAGGGAGGAGAGATTTGATAGAGTAGCAGTGGAGCGTAAGCAAAGATAAAGCCAAGAGTAGAAGGGGAAGAGAAAGCAGTTAATATGACAAATCAATTATACCTTACCAGTGGATAAATATGGCACACATAGGGAAGGAAGAGACTTAATGACAGTTACAGGTGTCTTTTATTTTGGCTGAACTTAGCGATTTGTAGAAGTTTATTGAAACTGTGCTAGTTAGTTTCAGTACGGTTTGTACGGGCTTGATGCTGACACGAGAATTGGGCACCCTGATATCAGTGGATTTGTTTGGCCAGACTACAGAAGTGAGATGCAGGATCCTGCATCGAAGTAAAAAGATGTTAGGGGACAGTTTTCTTTATTTACAGGTACAGAAATTAAAAAAATACATTTGGAAACACTGGGGTGGGCTCCAAGTGTGCTACATGAGTTGGGGGAGAATCATGATGCCAACAGGGGGAATTGAGCACTCCTGTCAGCAATAAAAGTGGGCTGGCGGGGGGGGGCACTAGACTACCAGGACTGGACATGGATGTAATTAGAAGTTACACTTCAAATTACTATTGCAGTAATTCGAAGTGTCACTTTGAATTACTTCAGGTTCCACTGCCACTTATGATATGCTTTTTGCAGGTGGTATTTAGTGTCGTACTACCAGTGGCACAACAACCTGTAGCGTGGAGCTACTATTTTGAATATGCCGAGGTGCCGGTATTCGGAAGCACCAAGATATTTCATTGGTGAGAATGCTGACCTCCCCCACAGCGACGGCAGAATACCAATGCAGGTATTGTGCCGCCTCTTGCATTGCTGTTTTCTGTGGGGGGCTGAGCCCCCACACCCCCTGGACTCTAGGATTCCAACTCCAGGTCAGAGTTGGTCCAGGAAGGGGGTGGAACATTAGGGAAAGGCAAAACACAGAAAAAGGACCATTACTGTGAATGTCGCTGTAATGGTCTTTTTCTGTGTTTCGCCATTGGGATGTTGACCACAAGGAGTGATACGCCAGCATTCATGGCCACTCCCCTACCTTCCTCCCCTGCAAACATTAACTTTTAGCGTCAGCATTGGCACTAAAAGGGCTTTTGAATATTGTAATCCGGCACAAATTTGTCAGTATTCCAGTGTTGCAGATTTGTGCTGGGTGCAAAGCTTTGAATTTCTGGCCCCGTTACCCAAAGCACTCACAT
Source organism: Neoceratodus forsteri (assembly GCA_016271365.2). Classification (NCBI taxonomy): domain Eukaryota; kingdom Metazoa; phylum Chordata; order Ceratodontiformes; family Ceratodontidae; genus Neoceratodus; species Neoceratodus forsteri. Next base: position 1,083,342,195 of record CM028135.1, read on the forward strand.
ACATTACTTTTAATTAGAAACTCCTTCAATATTTTTTAAACTTACAAATAGATGTGCCTAAACAGTCAATTTTTATAAAAATGGAGTTAAAGAAACTTGCCGGTTTAAAAAGTGAAGACCTTTGTCACATTTATTGATGTATTTATTTATTTATTCATGTTTCGGACAATACCTTATAGTCCCATAGTAGCATTCATCTTTGGTCTAAAATAGCAATAACCTGACATTCTAGTTAAGAGTGAGTTTGTATATTATATAAATAGATGATGAAAAACTCCAGGTACTTTATCTGATATAATCTTTTTAGTCAGCATACCCATCTTTCACTCATATCTGTGTTTCAGCGATAGCATTCCTGCTTGTTTAAGAAGAAAGCAGTGATGTGCTCTCAGTGGAAGCTGAGTGATGAATCTAGAGACTTGATTTAATAAGGTTCTAACCTTAACTAGTAACCTTTCACATGCAGTATGATAAAAAAATTAAGGCCATAATCTATAGTGGGCAAGAGAAAGCTTTGTGCTAACAATACTCTTGTAGTTGAAGAGAGTAAGGAATTCATTCTTTAGAGATTACCAGTTCTTTGATGAACCACTTTAACCAAACTTTGAATGTGGTAATCATAGCTCATCTTTGAGTCAACAATCAATCCCAAGTATTTGAAATTATCAACCTGCTCTATCTCTGCCCATGAAACTGTGAGGAGACAGTGCAGGTTTCTATGCCCTTCTTCTGTGTTGACCATGAAACACCATGATCTTTGTTTTCGTTTAACACCGGCTTATGGTCACAGAACCAATTCTGTATGGACAACAAATCCCTAGTGAGAGCAGACTGTATGTGGTTTAAATTGGATCTGCTTGCGAGGATCGCCGTATTGTCTGCATACAGAAACATTTGGGAATAACAGCAAACTAAAGGTAGTGTGTTTAGAAATAAACTAAAAAGAAGGGAGCCCAACACTGAACCTTGAGTAACACCCATAGTGTTTGGGTCAGGGGAAGAGAAGCAGCTATTAACCTTAGTAGGTTGTGTTTGCCCTGATAAGTAGTCGCCACACCAACCAACAACATCCAATGACATCCCTGACCGGGAAAGCACAGATTTTTATAAATCATGGTTAACCAGATTGAAGGCCTTGGTAAGGTCTGCAAACAACACCACAGCAATGTGCCTTCTATCCAGGGCTCCATATTCTATACAGTGCCCTTGAACGCCACCAAGACTGTACTTGCCAAATGCCAACCTTTTCATTCCGCAAATACACAAAGGCAGGAGAAAAAGAAAACCACAATGGTTCTCGAGGGAGGTGGCTGGGAAAGTAAGGATGAAAAGGGTGACTTTCAGGAAATATAGTACAAGGACACACAGAAGGAGGAGAACAGATCAGTGTATCCAGAGAAACAAAGAGGGGCAGGAAAAGCACTTATCAGTGCAAAGGCACAGGCAGAGGAAAAGATAGTAAAGGAAGTGACGAAGGAGAACAAGACCTTCTGTAGGTACATTAGCAAAAGAAAAAAGACCTAGGGTGGGGATAGTAAGGTTAAGCGGGTAGGAGGGAGACTGCATAGAAGGAAACCAAGAAAACTCATCAATCCTGAACAGATATTTCTGTTCAGTTTTCACAGAAGGTGTAGGGGAGAGACCACAGCTAAGTAAGAGAACTGGAAGGTAGGTTAACACAGGACTGTTCACAGAGGAGAGTGTCCTAAAGAAGCTGACAAAACTAAAGGTGGACAAAGCAATGGGACCAGATGGGGTACACACTAGAATACTGAAGGAGTTAAGCGGGTACTGGCAACAATGTTCAGTGAGTCTCTAGATACAGCAGTGGTACCAGAGGACTAGAAGAGGGCAGATGTAGTCTCTCTCCACAAGAGTGGGAGTAGGGTGGAGGCTGTAAACTATAGATCTGTCAGCCTGACCGCTGGTGTGGAAAGTTATGGAAACACTGCTAAAGGAAAGGATAGTGGAGCACCTTGAATCTAGCAGAGCACAGAATCTGAGGCAGCATGGATTCACATCAGGAAGGTCATGTCAGATGAATCTGATAAGATTTCTTTGACCGGATGACCAGGAAAGTAGATCGGGAGGAGCGATGGATATGGCCTACCTGGACTTCTGCAAGGCGTTTGACACCATTCCACATAGGAGGCTAATAAACAAGCTGGGCAGTCTAGGACTGGGACACAAGGTAGTGAACTGGGTTGCAAGTTGGTTGAGGGATAGAAAGCAGAGAGTGATAGTAAACAGAGCTAGATCTGAGGAGGGGAGGGTAACCAGTGGGGTGCCACAAGGATCAGTTCTAGGGCCAGTCCAGTTTAATGTCTGCATCAGTGACACTGCAGAGGGACTGGAAGGGAAAGTACTGGCTGAGGAGCTGGCAGGGCCACTGGCAGACCTATTTAATAGTTCACTAGAGTCAGGCATGGTACTGCAGGACTGGAGAACAGCACATGTAATGCGCCACCACAAAAGCAGTCCTAAGGATAATCCAGGGGATTACAGACCAGTCAGTCTGACCTCCATTGTGAGCAAGCTCATGGAGACCATACTAAAGTAAAGGTTGGTGGTATATTGAGAGGAGCATGGTTTCCTGGATGTGAGGCAGCATGGGTTCATGGGGGGGAGATCGTGTCAAACAAATCTAATTGACTTCTTGACTGTGTCACCAAGACAGTAGACAGGGGCCAAATGGTAGACTTCCTCTCTCTTGATTTCAGCAAGGCCTTTGAGTCTATGCCCCACAAAAGGTTGATCAGGAAGTTGATGGATCTTGGGGTTGGGGAAAAGATAGCCAGATAGGTGGAAAACTGGCTGAGTGACAGAACCCAGAGGGTGGTTGTGGGGGGACAGTTATCTGGTACCAGAGAAGTAACCAGTGGGGTTCCACAGGGCTCTGTACTGGGGCTGGTGTTGTTCAATGTCTTCATCAATGACATTGGGGATGGCATTAAGGGCAAAATGTGCCTATTCGCAGATGACACCAAGCTCTGTGAGATAATGGACACAGTTGAAGGGATACAGGACCTACAGAAAGATCTGGAAAAGCTGGGGAAGTGGTCCAGGATCTGGCAGCTTGGCTTCAATGCCAAAAAATGCAGTTATGCATATTACATAGAAACATAGATTTTGATGACAGATAAGGACCGCTTGGCCCACCCAGTCTGCCCATTTCCCTACCTAATGGATAAGCTGCAGATCCTAGTTAACCAGCAGCCTACTTCTTCCTACCCCCACCCCCTAGAATTGCCTTATGACTGTCCCATGCATGCTTGAATCCCACCACTGTTTTTGACTCCACAACCTCCCTCCGAAGGCTGCTCCATGCATCCACAACCCTCTCTGTGAAAAAATACTTCCTTAAATTACCTCTGAGCCGTCCCCACATATCTTCAAATTGTGCCCCCTTGTTCTTGCACACCTCTTTTTTTGAAAGATGCTACCCTCTTGGACTTTGTTGATTCCCTTGAGGTACTTGAAAGTTTCTATCATGTCCCCCCTCTCCCTCCTTTCCTCGGGCCAAGAATCCCAGGACAGAGTACTACCTGGGTGGAGTCCGAGTATCTGCATTAGAGAAGGAGAAGGACCTGGAAGTGATGATCACTAGTGACCTGAAGCACTCCACACAGTGCAAGAAAGCAACAGCAAAGGCAAACAAGATGCTGGGATGCATATATAGGGGGATCAGTAATAGGAGAGAAGAGGTTATACTGCCCTTGTACAGATCACTGGTAATGCCGCATCTAAAGTATGGAGTTCAGTACTGGTGTCCACACCTCAAAAAGGACATTAACCTGCTGGGGAAGGTCCAGAGTAGGGCTACAAAGATGATAGTGGGTCAGCAGGGTAAGGCATACGGGGAGAGGTTGAGGGCATTGAACATGCACTCCCTGGAAGACAGGAGAGAGAGAGGGGACATGATTGAGACCTTTAAGTACTTGAAAGGGATAAATACGGTTGATAAGGAGAGCCTCTTTAAGCTGAGTGGCAGCAAAAACATTAGGGGGCACAGTCTTAAGTGGGTGGTTTAGAAGGGAGGTCAGGAAGCACTTCTTCACAGAGAGGGTAGTGGGCACTTGGAATGCACCTGCTGGAAGAGGTCATCTCATTGAAGACAGTGAGCAGCTTTAAGAGAGGCTGGGATAGGCATGGGGAAAAGTAAGGATCATCGGTAAGGAGGATGGGAGAAGTGGGTAGGGAGGGCAGGGATATTAGCTCAAGCTGTGGACCCTGCAATACGAGCAGACTTGATAGACCAAATGGCCTTCCTCTGCCGGCTTCTTCATATGTTCACATGTTCAAATATTTATTTATTTAAAAGTCTTACCAGGAAGACACACTGAGCAGAGTACTGCTCGATTCCAAGTGCATCCTGGGGGAGGGGGACAGTGGAGATACAATATGAATTCATGACATGCCTCTTTGCAGATGACACAAAGATCTGCAATAGGGTGAATACACCAGAAGAGGTAGAAAAAATGAGAAAAGACCTGCATAAACTGGAACAATGGTCCAGAGTGTTGTAGCTAAAATTCAATGTGAAGAAGTGCAAAACCATGCAGTTGAGGCAGAATAATCCAGGGGAGGAGTACATGATGGGTGGAGAAGTACCACTGTCTACCAAACAGGAAAGAGACCTGGGGTTATCATATCTGACAACCTTAAGGTGGCCAAACAATGCGCCAAGGCAGTGGGAAAAGCCAGCAGGATGCTGGGGTGCATAGCAAGAGGTATCACCAGCAGAAGAAAGGAGGTGATGATGCCACTATAAAAGTCTGGTGAGACCACATTTGGAGTACTTTGACCAGTTCTGGAGACCACATCTCCATAAGGACATAGGCAGAGTAGAGGCAGTCCAAAGGAGGGCAACAAAGACAGTGCAGGGCCTGCAGCAAAAGGCATATAAAGAGAGGCTGGAGGCACTCAATATGTATACCTTGGAGGAGCGGAGAGAGAGAGAGAGAGAGAGAGAGAGGGGAGAGGGGAGATATGATAGAGACCTTCAAATTTATAAAGGGAATAAACAAGATTCCGAAGGGTAGCATCTTTTAGAAAAGGAGTTACCCCAGAACAAGAGGGCATGACATGAAATTGGTAGGGGGGTAGACTAAGGAGCAACATGAGAAAGTACTTTTCCACAGAATGGGTGGTGGAGGCATGGAACAGCCTCCCAGCAGAGGTGGTGGGGACAAAGACAGCGGGGGAATTCAAAACTGCATGGGAGATAAGGCTGGAGACAGCGCAAGGATTGGCAGCTTTGTTTAGTAGATAGGGAAAAAAAAGGCAGACTGGATGGGCCGATCGTTCCTTATCTGCCATCAAATTCTATGTAACACCCCACCCCACCTCCATGCACCAACAGCTTGGATGCCTTGAGTTGTCAGCCCCACACTGGCCACCTTTCTCAGCTTATTTACTCATGGAATGAGGTGAGTTTTAGGGCTGACAACCTCAAGGCACATCTCCGATGCCTGTTGGTGCATGGAGGGTGGGGGTGGGATGTTATGGTTGGAAACCCTAACACCACATTTCCATACTTTTGTTGCTGTAATCCTAACTGATGCATTAGCAAAGTCTTTTGCAAAGAATATATATATGTTTACATATATAGTAGAAATAATTAGAAACAAAATATAGACAGCTCTGACCCTCTTATAATTAATGTCTACATTATGAGCCATGACAAATAAAGACCCTGTAGAAGTTCTCTACTTACTATAATGGATTTAGTTTGACATATAATAATGTATTTAAGTGCTGAAGATTATGAACTGGGAAAGGCACACAGAGCACTGAGCCAAGGTTCATTTCCAGGTGTTATGGGTGGGGGCACTGTGAAACAGGCAGAAAATTGCAATGAATGCAATTATGCATGAAATGACAATGTAGCCTGTTGGGTCACTAGAATAAATAACAGGAAGGTATAAGATAAAATACAGAAAAAAACAAAATATATGAGAAATAAATGAGGTGAATCAGTGCAATAAGATATTGTTAAAACTGAAATAATAAACATTCAGGGTACCAAGGTATAAATCGGGAGCATATCTGAACAGGAGAAGTGCATCATGGGAGCACTAATCATAAGCTAGGTCAGCAGCGAAGCAACACAAGACTCCTCAGAGAGGGTAAATATGACATAAGGAGGAGAGCCAAAACAGTCTACTCAAGAAATTGTAAAAACTTGACTACTGTGTGGTGATTAAGCAATAAGATATGACCAGGGGTTAGATTAATTGTGTGTTAATCATCCCCTAGGGGTGTAACGTGGCAGGAAGTGCAAGGGGGAAAATAATTTAAATTGATAAGAAGCAGACTAAAATAACAGATCACGTACTTCCTGGTGTATCCTCTGCACCCATATCAAATGTCGAAATAGTGAATAAAAGCTCTCAGCGAACATCTACCCCTTAACCTGAGGAATCTAAAAAATCATTCATGTTTAGCAGAGATAAACAAAGATAAATAGGTTGTAAATCTCCACCTGAGAACAGGATATAGTTGATAGACAACTCGTGGAAAAAAATCACTCACTCTCGTTGCTGCCTTATTGATTCAAACTCTGCAGTAAATGTTCTGGTTGAAAAGGGATGGGTGAACAGGACATTTTGGTGGTGATGAGATTCCAGAAAATAGCTTTCAACCCTTTATCCGTGGGGGGGGGATTAAACATGAAAATTAAGAACTCATTCAGCTTACAAGAAACAAACTTCAACAGAAGTGTCAAATTAGAGAGGTGGTGTCAGGATTTGCATCATGCAGTTGAGGGTTTAAAAGAACTAGAAAGAGCCAACAGGGGAAAAATACATGGGTGCAGTGTTAAAAGGGAACAGTCAGTACAATGGATTCCATTCTCAAGTGTGGGGGTGGTCCCACAGTGCACTTTGTGGACAGAAATATTTGTTTTACCTACTGTTTACTGTAGCATAGTATACTGTATCAGACTAATTTTGCTTTCTTCTAGGCTGACATCTTCTTTTACTGCAAATCCCAGAATCCCTTGCAGCTGACATCAGAACAGTAGGCAGCAGTGGGAGATCCAATACCCTGCAATGCATGTTAGAGCTTTTATAATCTATGATCAGGTGTTGTCTGGGTCTGCTTTTCTCCAGGAGCTAGATACAGTCCGTCCCGGGTCATAATGTCTTATGCTTAATAGCGTATGACATTATAGCTATCCCGGAATAGCACTGTCTAGGACAGCGAATGTTGCAATACCGCATATACTGCTGTACACAGTATTGCACCATTCACACACTCCCAGGCAGAGGATAAGACCTCTGCTGGGAGTGGGTTCTGCTGAGCAGCTGCCGTGGCTCACTGGACAGAGCCACAGCAGCAGGAAACCAGGCACTGTGTCTGGGACTGGGTTTGATTCCCGGTTCCAGAAATTATATTTTTTTTAACACTTTGTGTGCTCCCCATGTTGGACCCTCCGGAGTTGAGAATCTATAGTGGGGGTTCAGGGCGCGCCTCCTGCAATGGGGTGTGGGACAGAGCCCCCACAAAAAGAGTTATGCCGCATGGCATAAATTCGCTTGTATTGGAAAGGATGAAGCATGCGCACAATGTCTTGCGACATTACAACCCCGTGCTGGTACAGTCTACTGTGACTATACTTAGCCCAGGGAGGACAGCAGGACCAGCAAGCAAAAGATCAGCACTCAGTTGCTCAATCTAAAATGCCTGCTGATGCACGTACACAGGTAGGTCTTCAAAAAGTTAAAGTAATGGGGAATAACCAATACAGGCCCAAGTTGAAGTGGAGTCCTGTTTCAGGTCTGTAGAAACATGGAAACATAGAAACATAGAATTTGACGGCAGGTAAGGACCGCTTGGCCTACCTAGTCTGCCCATTTTCCTACCTAACAGATAAGCTGCAGATCCTAGTTAACCAACAGCTTACTTCCTCCTACCCCCCCCCACTAGGACTGCCTTATGTCTGTCCCATGCATTCTTGTATTCCCCCACTGTTCTTGACTCCACGACCTCCTCAGGGAGGCTATTCCATGCATCCACAACCCTCTCTGTTAAAAAATACTTCCTCACATTACCTCTGAGCTGTCCCTCCTACATCTTCAAACTGTGCCCCCTTGTTCTTGCACATTTTTTTTTCTGAAAGAGTCTACCCTCTGGGACTTTGTTGATTCCCTTGAGGTACTTGAAAGTTTCTATCATGTCCCCTCTCTCCCTCATTTCCTCAAGGGTATACATATTAAGCTCCTTTAGTCTTTCTTCGTATGTCTTCTGGTGCAGACCCTGCACCATTTTGGTTGCCCTCCTCTGGACAGCCTCCACTCTGTCCATGTCTTTGCGGAGATGGGGTCTCCAGAACTGCACACAGTACTCCAGATGGGGTCTCACCAACTGTCTGTACAGAGGGATAACAACTTCTTGTTTTCTACTATTGATGTCTCTCCCTATGCATCCCAGTATTCCCCCAGCCTTCCTTACTGCCTTCTCACATTGCTTTCCCACCTTTAGGTCATCTGATATAATTACCCCCAGGTCCCTTTCCATTTTTACTGTTTTCAGTATCTCACCCCCCATTGTGTACGCTTTCCCTGGGTTTTTGTTTCCCAGGTGCATTACCTTACACTTCTTTGCATTGAATCTCAGCTGCCATACATTTGACCATTCCTCCAACCTTGCCAAGTCCCTTCTCATCCTTTCCACTCCACCTGGTGTATCAACCCTGTTGCAGATCTTTGTGTCGTCTGCAAAGAGACATACTTTTCCTTCCAATTCCTCTGCAATGTCACTTATAAAGACATTAAAAAGGACCGGTCCCAGTACTGAACCCCTGCGGTACCCCGCTAGTAACCCTCCTTTCTTCACTGTGGACTCCATTTACTACTACCCTTTGCGTCCTGTTGTCTAGCCAATTTTTTATCCAGACTACCACCTTGGGACCCACTCCAAGGCTGGCTAACTTGTGTATTAATCTTTTGTGTGGGACTGTATCAAATGTCTTGCTAAAATCTGGGTAAACCATGTCAATAGCCCCTCCCTAGTCTACTGCTTTGGTCACCCAGTCAAAGAAATCTATTAGATTCGTCTGACATGACCTTCCCATCATGAATCCATGCTGCCTTGGGTCCTGTGCCCCACTGGCCTCTAGGTACTCAACAGTTCTTTCCTTCAGAAGTGATTCCATCATTTTCCCTACCACTAAGGTCAAACTAACTGGTCTGTAGTTTCCTGCCTCTGTCCTGCTCCCACTTTTGTGAAGAGGAATCACATTTGCCCTCCTCCAGTCCTCAGGTACCACCCCATCCTCCCATGGTTTGCTAAAGAGAATAGTCAGTGGTGTCACTAGTTCTGCCCTTAGTTCTTCTAGAATTCTTGGGTGAATCCCATCAGGCCTCATTGCTTTGTCCAACTTCAATTTTATTAGTTCTTTCAGAACCTTTTCTTCTGTGAATGGACTGGTATCGAACCCCGTCTTCAGTTTCTCTTGTTTGGTTTAGGTACCTCCCCCTCCTCTTCCTTTGTGAATACTGAGCAGAAATATTCGTTCAGTATCCCTGCTTTTTCACTGTCACCCTCTACCCACATTCCCTCCCCTTTATTAAGCCTCAGTATTCCTCCTTTGGTCTTTCTTCACTCCCTAATGTACCTATAAAAGGTCTTATCCCCCTTCTTAACAGAGTTAGCTATCCTTTCCTCGGTTTGGGCCTTTGCTATTCTGACTGCCTTCCCAGCCTCTTTCTGCTTTAACTGATAAAGTTCTCTGTCCTGATCCTTCTGTGTTTCCTTATATTTCCTGAATGCTATTCTTTTCTCCTTAACCTTCCCTGCCACCTGTTTTGAGAACCATAGTGTTTTTTTCCTTCATTGTGTTTTGTTGATTTGCTTTACACAAAGGCTTGTTGCCTCTGTGATGGCTGTTTTGATTACTCCCCATTGTTCCTCCACCCCTCCTTCTTGCCTGTTTGCTAGTGCTTTTTTGAGGCACTCTCTCATTTTCCCAAAGTCAGCCCTCCTAAAGTCCAATACTCTTGCTTTTGTATGGCTTGATTGTATGGCAGTGTTTATCGTGAACCACACTGTTTGGTGGTCACTTGTTCCCAGCAGGCTACCCACTTCTAAATCTGAGATTCTTTCTCCATCCCCATTTGAGAGTACCAGGTCTAAGATTGCTCCCTCCTGAGTGGGTTCCAATACTAGCTGTCTGAGGCATGCCCCCTGTAGGGCATCAAGAATGACCCTGCTCTTGGATGTGCCTGTAGCAAAGGTGCTCAAGTTAACATCTGGCATATTCAGGTCCCCCATCAACAATATCTCCCCTTTTTCTGCCATTCTAAGGAAGCCTTCTATCATTTCCTTGTCCATTCCCTCCCCCTGAGATGGGGGTCTGTATACAACCCCCATGCAGATTATGGTGCCATTTCCTGTCTCCAGGGTGACCCAGGGTGTCTCATCTGCTCCCTGTTTACTCTTTAGTTCTGTTGCTTTGATCCCTTCCTTTACATAGAGAGCTACTCCTCCTCCTCCTCTTTTACCCTCCCTGTCCCTCCTGTAGATTGTGTATCCTGGTATGTTGACATCCCAGTCATGGTTCTCTGTGTACCATGTTTCTGTGACTGCCACAATATCCAGGCAACCCTCTTCCATCAAGGCCATTAGTTCAGGGAGCTTGTTACACAGACTACGGGCATTGGTACTCATCACCCTCCACTCTTTGATGGCCTTACCCCTTTTAGCCACATTTCTGTCCTTACTGCCTTTGCCTTTTTTTACATTTACCTCTGTCCTGCTCCTTAATGACTTATCTACCTTGGTGTTTACCTCACTAATTACCATGTTTTGTGGGGGGAGGCTGGAATTTCCCTGCTCGTTTTCAGTGCCTCCCCCCTTGGCTAGTTTAAATGCTTGCCAATGAAGCATTTAAACCTCTCACCTAGGATCCTGGTTCCCCCTCTGGACAGATGCAGACCATCGCACCAGTATAGGTCTGCATCCCTCCAGGTGGCTCCCCAGTCCCCAATGAAGCCAAAACCCTGAGCTCCACATCAGGTTTTCAACCATTCATTGAATTCCCTGGTGAGGAGTACCCCAGCATCACCCTTGCCATAGACAGGCAGCACCTCCAAGAAGGTTTCTGTATGTACTACTTGTCTCAGGCCCCTCCCCAACTCTACAAACTCCTCTTGCACTGCTCTGATCCCATACCTAGCCAGGTCATTTGTCCCTAGGTGGACAATGACATCCATCTCCCTCCCTCGTGCAGCTGCTCCCATGATCCTGAGGATTCGCTTCCTGTCCCTCCAAGCCGTGGCGCCAGGCAGGCACCTTACCTCCCTCTCCCCTTCCTCCCCCATTTCTACCCCCCCTAAAGATTGAGTCCCCCACCAGCAGTTGTTTTCTTCCCCTGTGGGGTCTCATGCCACCCTCCTGTGGTTCTCCTTTGTGAAGGTTCCCAGCATCCTCCTTGGTCTCCACTGCAGGTGCCTCCATAGAGGAACCACTATCCACCAGAAGAGCAAATGAATTATAGAAAGGTACAGCTGGAGGGATGCAACTCTATTCCACCACCTTCTCCCTCCCTGAGCCCATCTGTTCCAGCCTCTCCTCTTTCTTGTCAACCTCTGAGGTAGTGGCATTGGCCCTGGTGGTTCCTGGGTGGGGGAGGAGGTTTCACGAATCCTAGCCAAGTCAGCCTGGAGACAGGCAGCCTCCTCCCTCAGACCAGAGAGGTGCCTGCAAGTAGGGCAGCATCGCAGCCTCCAGAATGTCTCCCGGAACACTGCCGCCCCACAGCCATTGCACTGCACCACTCCTATCATGTCTTATTTTGTGTCCCCTCTCCTGTTTCTCTGTATGCTTACTCTCTCCTCTCCTTACAACTCTCACCCTTCCTGTTCTGGGACAGTAACTTCCTATATTCTTCAGTGGCCTCCTTCTTCCTTGCTCAGTGTCAGACCACCAGCAGCTGGGGCGGAAGAGTGAGATACTTTTTTCCTTTAGGATTGACAAAACCAGTGTTTCTTTATGATCCTTTCCTTCCTACTGCCAAACAGGAAGTTCCTGTTGACAGTCAAATCTAGTGGCTATAAAAGTAGAACTGGCTTAGGGTGGGTGAGATGGAGGGAAATTAGTAAGAAAAAAGGCTAGCAACAGGAAGTTGTAATTTGAGTCACCCTGCAACACCACTGTATGTAAATCTGACTCGTTCACTCTACATATTTGCTCTATCTTAACTCTCCCAGGCCGTCTGTAACCCTCCCTGGGTGGGTGTATTAATATCTGGTTGCCTTTTTTCACTATATGACATGTAATTGTCTCTGTATTCTAATACTCTTTGTGTTCAAGTCCAATCTGTCACTGTACCTGTTATCCAAGCTTGTAACCCTCCTAGGTCGCACTTGAAAATAGGCACTTGGCTGTTTAGTGTGACTTACCCGGTCAACAAATGCAAATAAATAAATAGCTGCTTTCTGCTCTACAAGCAAGGCTAGCAACAGGAAGTTGTAATTTGAGTCATCTGCTTTTATAGTGTCTAAGCCACACTCCCAATTAATCTCTCTCTCCTCCTACTGGTTTAGCAAAGTAAACTGATACAGTACCCTTCCCAGCACAGAACACACACTGACTTTCTTTCTTTTCTTTTTTTTAACCCTAAATAAGACCCCTTCTACTTCTAATAAAGTATCTGTTTGCTTAATCTCAACAGACACTGACTCCTGCTGAAATATATCCTTACTAAACCGGACGAGAAGTGTGGGTGACCTGAGTTGGTGGGTCCCCCTCCCCTCGTGCTCACATCCTTTGCCGACGGCAGAGTCAAGGTGCTGGCTTGTGATACAAGCTCCAGCAGGCATCCTTGGCAGAAAACGAGACCCCAGGACCCAAGCTGCCCCTGCCGTTCCAGGAGACCTAATTTTCAGCACAAGTGAACTTGGAATTTGACTTTATCTACGTGTGGGAGCCTTGCCATGATCTCCGTAACTGCTGGGGGAATTTGAATCTTCTTTGTTCCTTCGAACTTAGTGCCACTTTCACCCCTATCTGATTGGCCCCTGCAAAACAGTGACTCACAAGCTGTCCTGCTTAAAGGAGAGCACGACCTTGGAACAGTGCCTTACTATACCGGAGGGAAAGCGTGGGTGACCTGTGTTGGTGGGTCCCCCCCCTCGTGCTCAAATCCTTTGCTGACGGCCGAGTCGAGGTGCCGGCTTGTGATACAAGCTCCGGCAGGCATCCTCAGCAGAAAACGAGACCCCAGGACCCAAGCTGCCCCTGCCATTGCAGGAGACCTAATTTTCAGCACAAGTGAACTTGGAATTTGACTTTACCTACATGCGGGAGCCCTGCCATGATTTCCATAACTGCTGTGGGAATTTGAATCTTCTTTGTTCCTTCGAACTTAGTGCCATTTTCACCCCTATCTGATTGGCCCCTGCAAAACAGTGACTCACAAGCTGTCCTGCTTAAAGGAGAGCACGACCTTGGAACAGTGCCTTACTATACCGGAGGGGAAGGTAGACCTGTGTTGGTGGTCCCCCGCTCACATCTTTTGCTGACGGTCGAGTCGAGGTGCCGGCTTGTGATACAAGCTCCGGCAGGCATCCTCAGCAGAAAGCGAGACCCCAGGACCCAAGCTGCCCCTGCTGTTGCAGGAGACCTAATTTTCAGCACAAGTGAACTTGGAATTTGACTTTACCTACATGCGGGAGCCCTGCCATGATCTCCGTAACTGCTGGGGGAATTTGAATCTTCTTTGTTCCTTCGAACTTGGCGTCGTTTTCCTCCCTATCTGATTGGCCCCTGTAAAACAGTGACTCGCAAGCTCTCCTGCTTAAAGGGGAGCGCAACCTTGGAACAGTGCCTTATTAAACCAGAGGGGAAGTGTGGGTGACCTGAATTGGTGGGTCCCACTCACACTCACATCCTTTAACGACGGCCGAGTCGAGGTGCCGGCTTGTGATACAAGCTCCGGCGGGCCTCCTCGGCAGAAAACAAAACCCCAGGACCCAAGCTGCCCCTGCCATTGCAGGTTTTTCAGCCCACCCACCCCGTTCCCTCCTCCCATTAAATTCCCACTTGCCCCACCTCCTGAGTTGGCTGTGCCCTATCAGATTGCAGGGGATGGCACTGTAAAGAGAATGCCTTATTACTACCTGTGGAAAAAAAAAACTGTTGTGATTTTAGTCATTGGCATTGACCTGGATTGCCCTGTTCTGTTTTACCTGACTCTTGTGACCTCTCCTGAATACTGTGATATACTGTATGGTTATTACTGCTGTATGCAATAGTTCCTAGCTCTCCACAGGTTACATTTTATATACTGCCTATTATACTTTTGCACTTTCCCACTTTACTTCCCCAGGGTTCCTACTCAATACAGCCCCTTGATCACCACACTCTCCTGGTTCCCACGGGTGTAGTATTTGGAGAACTGACTGATAACCCTGTCCAACAGCAGGGTGTACAACTCCTACAAGCCAGCTTGCTCTGGTGCCCTTTCCTAGAGGGTGTCTGCCTGCACACAACCTATAGTTCCCACCCTATTGCCCTTCCCTGGGAGCCAATTGTCTCACCTACCCTCCTCACCATCTTTGGTTTGCCTTACCCTACCCCTCCTGACTATCTCCCTGTAGTTCCGTAGGCATTGCCTATGTGGGGTTCCAGTGAACAGCAAGGTTCCACCTCTAGAATGGACTCTCCCAAGGCCCCTAGGGGTATCGTCCCACCCCCTCTGGCTCCGTTGTCCTTGCTGGTCTCCTTCTGGGACTAGTTACCCTCCAAGAGGTAACTGCCCCTATCCATACCATGGGGGATGACTGAAAGGACTTCCCCCGCGAGGTGGTTGACTTCACCTTCTCTAATCTCCTGGCAGATGCTGGGAGACCCTGCTATCTCACATGCAGTCTGGTACCTAGACCCATACTGTATCATACCCGGGCAAGGCGACGCCTAGCCCGCAAGCCTATGACCAGGAGTTCCTTCTCCAGAGGGCACCTCCTGTGGCTTTTCCTGTTGATCCTAGCCCTGGCCAGAGTTGTCAAGCTTAATCCCAGCTCCACCCTCCAGGCCTCTGCAATTCCTCAGGAATGGCGGCTGAGCAAGGGGTTAAAAGTGGCTCATTTCAACATTCGTAGCCTGCTTCCCAATCTGGACGAGCTTGTCACATGGATCACACTCTACAAGCCCGATATCCTTGGTATAATGGAAACCTGGCTTAAGCCCTCGATTTCTGACTCAGTCTGTCACTACTAGGCTATGAGCTCAAACGACTGGACAGGTCTCGCAACAAGAGGGGTGGAGGCATCCTGATATACTTCAGGAGCCACCTTAAAGTATCTCTGGTGACTCACCAGACATCTCTACTGTCCCTATGTGAGCTGCTTCATGTTATGCTCCTACTTGGCAACGCTAAAAAACTACATGTTGTATGCACCTATAACCCCCCAAAGGGAGGGCTTCAGGGTCTCACCCACCTCCTGGACACTGTTGGCTGCAGTATTGGTGACAATGAACTCCTAATCCTGGGTGACGTGAACTTAAACTGGACTGGTGGAAATGTAAAGCAGTTTGAGCCCTTACTTGCCAGCCTAAACCTGACGCAACTTGTACTGGAGCCCACCTGATGGTCAGCAAATGGAGCCTCCAGCTCCTTACTGGACTGGATCCTGTCTAATCACCTCGAGAGGATCTCCTCAGCAGGGACCCTATCTGACTCTATCTCAGATTACTCCCCAGTCTTCTGTGTATGGAAAATCCCCTCCCCAAAGATTCCTCACAAAATCATCCACATCAGAAACTTCTCCAGGCTCGATATGGATGCATTTATGGAGGACCTAAGGCTTACGGACTGGTCAGGGGTGTATAGAGCTGCCGACCCCTCTACAGCAGCTACCTAGTTTCTCAATACCTTTGGGGGCCTGCAAGATAGGCATGCCCCAACTATAAGATGGAGGGTTAGGGGATCAGCCACAAAATGGCTGCACGGGAGCCTCCTTGCCCTTATGCGGGCGAGGGACAAGTGCTGGGCCCACTTCAACACTCCTTTGATCAGACCTTGCTTGAACAATATAGTAAACTCAGAAATGAGTGTAAAAAAGCCATCAGGGTCACTAAAAGTGACTTCTGCAAGTCTGCCCTACTCAGCTCTGCAAATGACCCAAGAAGGTTCTGGAGAAAGAAGTTAAGGTGCCTTCCTGGCGCCACGGCTTGGAGGGACAGGAAGCGAATCCTCAGGATCATGGGAGGAGCTGCACGAGGGAGGGAGCTGGATGTCATTGTCCACCTAGGGACAAATGATCTGGCTAGGAATGGGATCAGAGCAGTGCAAGAGGAGTTTGTAGAGTTGGGAAGGGGCCTTAGACAAGTAGCGCATACGGTAACCTTCTCGGAGGTGCTGCCTGTCTATGGCAAGGGAGATGCTAGGGCACTCCTCACCAGGGAATTCAATGAGTGGTTGAAAAACTGATGTAGAGCTCAGGATTTTGGCTTCATTGGGGACTGGGGAGCCACCTGGAGGGATGCAGACCTATACTGGTATGATGGTCTGCATCTGTCCAGGGGGGGAACCAGGATCCTAGGTGAGAGGTTTAAATGCTTCATTGGCAAGCATTTAAACTAGCCAAGGGGGGAGGCACTGAAAAGGAGCAGGGAAATCCCAGCCTCCCCCCACACAATATGGTGATTAGTGAGGTAAATACCAAGGTACTGAAGTTATTAGGGAGCAGAACAGATTTAAATGTAAAAAAAGGCAAAGGCAGTAAGGACAGAAATGGGGTTAAAAGGGGTAAGGCTATCAAAAAGTGGAGGGTGATGAGTACCAATGCCCGTAGTCTGTGTAACAAGCTCCCTGAACTAGTGGCCTTGATGGAAGAGGGTTGCCTGGATATTGTGGCAGTCACAGAAACATGGTACACAGAGAACCATGACTGGGATGTCAACATACCAGGATACACAATCTACAGGAGGGACAGGGAGGGTAAGAGGAGGAGGAGGAGTAGCTCTCTATGTAAAAGAAGGGATCAAAGCAACAGAACTAAAGAGTAAACAGGGAGCAGATGAGGCACTTTGGGTCACCCTGGAGACAGGAAATGGTACCACAATCCGCATGGGGTTGTATACAGACCCCCCTGTCAGGGGGAGGGAATGGACAAGGAAATGATAGAAGGCTTTCTTAGAATGGCAGAAAAAGGGGAGATATTGTTGATGGGGGACCTGAATATGCCAAATGTTAACTGGAGCACCTTTGCTGCAGGCACATCCATGAGCAGAGTCATTCTTGATGCCCTACAGGGGGCATGCCTCAGACAGCTAGTATTGGAACCCACTCAGGAGGGAGAAATCTTAGACCTGGTACTCTCAAATGGGGATGGAGAAAGAATCTCAGATTTAGAAGTGGGTAGCCATCTGGGAACAAGTGACCACTAAACAGTGTGGTTCACGATAAACACAGCCATACAATCAAGCCATACAAAAGCAAGAGTACTGGACTTAGGAGGGCTGACTTTGGGAAATGAGAGAGTGCCTCAGAAAAGCACTAGCAAACAGGCAAGAAGGAGGGGTAGAGAACAATGGGAGTGATCAAACAGCCATCACAGAGGCAACAAGCCTTTGTGTAAAGCAAATCAATCAAACACAACGAAGGAAAAAAACGCCATGGTTCTCAAAAAAGGTGGCAGGGAAGGTTAAGGAGAAAAGGACAGCATTCAGGAAATATAAGGAAACACAGAAGGAGCAGGACAGAGAAATTTATCAGTTAAAGCAGAAAGAGGCTGGGAAGGCAGTCAGACTAGCAAAGGCCCAAACCGAGGAAAGGATAGCCAATTCTGTTAAGAAGAGGGATAAGACCTTTTATAGGTACATTAGAGAGCGAAGAAAGACCAAAGGAGGGATACTGAAGCTTGTTAAAGGGGAGGGAATGTGGGTAGAGGCTGACAGTGAAAAAGCAGGGATACTGAATGAATATTTCTGCTCAGTATTCACAAAGGAAGGGGGGGGGAGGTACCTAAACCAAACACGAGAAACACTCTGAAGACAGGGGTCGATATCAGTCCATTTACAGAAGAAAGGGTTCTGAAAGAACTAATAAAATTGAAGGTGGACAAAGCAATGGGGCCTGATGGGATTCACCCAAGAATTCTAAAAGAACTAAGAGTAGAACTAGTGACACCACTGACTACTCTCTTTAACAAATTATGGGAGGATGGGGGGTACCGAGGACTGGAGGAGGGCAGATGTGATTCCTCTTCACAAAGTGGGAGCAAGACAGAGGCAGGAAACTACAGACCAGTTAGTTTGACCTCAGTGGTAGGGAAATGATGGAATCACTTCGAAGGAAAGAATTGTTGAGTACCTAGAGACCAGTGGAGCACAGGACCCAAGGCAGCATGGGTTCACGATGGAAGGTCGTGTCAGACGAATGTAATAGATTTTGACTGGGTGACCAAAGTAGTAGACCAGGGAGGGGCTGTGGACATGGCCTACCTAGATTTTAGCAAGGCATTTGATACAGTCCCACACAAAAGATTAATGCACAAGATAGCCAGCCTTGGAGTGGGTCCCAAGGTGGTAGCCTGGATAAAAAATTGGCTAGACAACAGGACGCAAAGGGTAGTAGTAAATGGAGTACACAGTGAAGAAAGGAGGGTTACTAGCAGGGTACCGCAGGGTTCAGTACTGGGACCTGTCCTTTTTAATGTCTTTATAAGTGACATTGCAGAGGAACTGGAAGGAAAAGTATGTCTCTTTGCAGATGACACAAAGATCTGCAACAGGGTTGATACACAAGATGGAGTGGAAAGAATGAGAAGGGATTTGGCAAGGTTGGAGGAATGGTCAAATGTATGGCAGCTCAGATTCAATGCAAAGAAGTGCAAGGTAATGCACCTGGGAAACAAAAACCCCGGGGAAGCATACACAATGGGGGGTGAGATACTGACAACAGTAAAAATAGAAAGGGACTTGGGAGTAATTATATCAGATGATCTAAAGGTGGGTAAGCAATGTGAGAAGGCAGTAAGGAAGGCTGGAGGAATACTGGGATGCATAGGAAGAGGCATCAATAGTAGAAAACAGGAAGTTGTTATCCCTCTGTACAGACAGTTGGTAAGACCCCATCTGGAGTACTGTGTGCAGTTCTGGAGACCCCATCTCCGCAAAGACATGGACAGAGTGGAGGTTGTCCAGAGGAGGGCAACCAAAATGGTGCAGGGTCTGCACCAGAAGACATACATGAAGAATGACTAAAGGAGCTTAATATGTATACCCTTGAGGAAAGAAGGAGAGAGGGACATGATAGAAACTTTCAAGTACCTCAAGGAATCAACAAAGTCCAAGAGGTAGCATCTTCCAGAAAAGAGAGTGCAAGAACAAGGGGCACAATTTGAAGCTAGAGGGGGACGGCTCAAAGGTAATGTGAGGAAGTATTTTTTCACAGAGAGGGTTGTGGATGCATGGAACAGCCTCCCTGAGGAGGTCGTGGAGTCAAGAACAGTGGGGGAATTCAAGAATGCATGGGACAGGCATAAGGCAGTCCTAGTGGGGGGTAGGAGGAAGTAAGCTGTTGGTTAACTAGGATCTGCATCTTATCTGTTAGGTAGGAAAATGGGCAGACTAGGTGGGCCAAGCGGTCCTTATCTGCCATCAAATTATATGTTTCTGACATAACAACTCTGGTCAGTGGTTCCTCTAACTCTGGAGTACCTGACATGATAATTGGAGGAGTTTCCTGCAACAACCCACATACGATTGCAAATGCTCTCAACTCCCACTTCTCCGACCTATCTGCTCTCTCCTCACACATCTCAACTGACAAGAACACCAACTGCCTCCCACCCCCGGACTGGCAGGAGTCTGACCCCTCCAGACCTCCTTTCTTCCTAAGGGCGGTGTCAGACAAGGAGATGCTGACTCTTCTCTCTGGCCTCTCCAAGTATTCCAGCCCTGGCCTAGACAACCTGGAGCCCAAGCTTCTGAAACTTGGAGCCCCTCACATCGCCTCCCCGATGGCCCACATTCTCAACCTGTCCCTTGCCACGGGGGAGATTTCTGATATCTGGAAGGTGGCCAGGGTTGTCCTCGTGTTAAAGCAGGGCAACCCTAAAGTCCCTGACAACTATCGTCTGATTGCCATTCTTTTGGCCATCAGCAAGCTACTTGAAAAAGTAGTAGCCGAACAACTCTCTGAGTATATCCAAGCCCATGAGTTGCTATCCCCCGCCCAGCATGGTTTTCGTAAAGGGCACAGCACAACCACAGCCCTGATCTCTGTCTCATCCAGTATCAGAGCAGCCATGGACCAGGGGAAACTCTCTGGAGCAATGTTCATTGACTTGTCCAAGACCTTTGACCTTGTTGACCATGACCTGCTCTGTACTCAGATGAGGTCCCTTGGCTTGTCCCCCTCAGCTCTGAAATGGTTAACTGACTACCTGCATGGCAGATTACAGTTGACCAAATTCAATAAAGTCCTCTCAGATCCCCTACCCGTGACCTCTGGCATTCCTCAGGGCTCGGTCTTGGGACCCCTTCTCTTCTTTCTCTTTATTAACCATCTCTCTGCTGTAGTAACTAAATGCAGGGTCATCCTGTATGTGGATCACCTGGTTCTCCTGGCCCACTCCCGGGACACAGCTACCCTCAATCTCCACCTGTCTGAGGACTTTAAGAACATTCAGGCTTGGCTAACCCAACAGAAGTTGGTCCTCAACCTGAAAAAATGCAGGCTATGCTATTTGGTTCATCTGCCAAGATACATGCCTCTCCATTCCCTCTATGAATCAGTTGTGCAGACAGAACTTCCCTTCACACTGTGACCTCTCTAAAATACCTCAGGGTGACACTTGACCCTCAGTTGGACCTAGGGAGCAACATCCTCAACATCTGCAGAGCTGTGAACTGTAAGCTGGGTCTGGCCTATAGGGCCAAATATAACCTAACCCCTGCCGCTCATCTGGCTCTTGCTAGGGGAGTACTACTCCCTTCCCTTAGCTATGGTCTCCACCTATTTGCATGTACCTCTAAAGCCCTTCTTACTAGGTGGCACACGATGTACAATAATATCTGCCGTTTTGCTCTGGCCGCCCCCCGCCTCACCCATCATTGTGAACTCTATGACAAGCTAGGTTGGCTTTCTCCGACTAATCACCTAAACTTTGGACTAGGGTGCCTCATGAGCAAAGTGATCAGTACTGGCTCCCCGGGCTGGCTCAGCTCCTCTCTCCAGCTGACCATTCTTCCTACCCTCTCAGGTCCCAGGGTCCAGGGATACTAAAAGTACTCCCAACCTGCACCCTTATGGGGGACAGGGACTTTGCTGCATGTGCTCCCAGGCCTGGAACACGTTTCCTGAGCAGGTTCGCACCACCCTTTCCCATCAGTGTCTCCGGAAATCCCTGTGGGGGCATCTGAAGCTGGCCTCAGAGTGTGAGTGCCCAAAGTCTCCCTAGCACTGTGTCCTAGGTACTGTAATACCATGGTATTCTTTTACTTGGAACACAAACTGAATCGAATCGGTTGATGATCTCAGTCCAGCTCTTCCTTATGCACTTGTCTATGCTACGTATGTTCAATGCTACTCAATGTTTGCTCATTATGTACTCTACCAATTTCTGTCATACATATGATCCCTATACTGCCTGGTTGTTTGTTGACTCAATGTACTAAGTTACAATATGTACTTGTTTACCTGCTATGCTGTATTGATGTATCTGTAATACCTGTTGTACTCTCCCGGGTCGTTCCCGAAAATAGGCATACAACTTGTCTAGTGTACCTACCAGGTTAACAAAAGCTAAATAAAATAAATAAATAAGTGTTAAATTAATAAGAAAATGTAACTTCTTTTAGTTACCTGCTTTCTGCTCTACAAGCAAGGCTAGCAACAGGAAGTTGTAATTTGAGTCACCTGCTTTTATAGTGTCTAAGCCACACCCCCAATTAAGCTCTTTCTCCTCCTACTGGTTTAGCAAAGTAAACTGATACAGTACCCTTCCCAGTACAGAACACACACTGACTTTCTTTCTTTTTTGTTTAACCCTAAATAAGACCCCTTCTACTTCTAATAAAGTATCTGTTTGCTTAATCTCAACAGACACTGACTCCTGCTGAAATATAAATGCTAAATTAATAAGAAAATGTAGCTTCTTTTAGTTAGCTGCTTTCTGCTCTACAAGCAAGGCTAGGAAAGGAACTGTCCCTGTTGTCCTAGGGAACTGATTTAATTAAGCAATAATGACTGAGAAGCCAGTCATTTCCGAGAGATTGATGACCAGCTGAGGGGATGGGTGGCCTGAGGCACAGCTGGGGGCCACCTCCCTCCAGCCGGTCATAAAGCCAAGGGAATAACTGGCTTTTGAGGTTGTTACTCTGATTATAAGTCTAATTGCAATAACAACTTTTGTTTTTGCCATTTTCTTTTAGTTTCATATAGGTTTTAGCTGTGCCACACAGCATCATTGGTCATTTATAAGATGCTAATGACAGATCTCAATAGCCAATCAGGAGCCTCGCTAGTTTATGAATAATTAATTAGACTTATGAGTAGTATTCTGAAAAAACAGATACAATGGATGCCTTCAGGAAGGAATTGAGCGACTTTATTATTAAAATGTATACTGATATTGGAATGGGGGTACTCATCAAGGGGTGCCCTAGTGGATGGCAAAACAAATGTAAGAAGTACCCTCAGCTTAGCGGGTACCTCACAAGATAGTATTAGAATGGAACCCCCAGGGAATAAGCCATCAAACAGAGACAAGAATACCAAGGAAGCACTCACTGCACCGAGTTTCTCAGAAAATTAGTCACCCCATAAAAGCACCTTGTTGCCAACTTTGCTGGTGCCCCCCGCTTGCCTAGCAGTAGCATGCTATGAAAATAGAACTATCCAGCATTCAGAAAATACTTTATGTTTTAGATCACCTTGTTTAGAAAAGTTTGCCCATACTTCCAGTTGTATGCTAAGTGAAAACCTGTTTAGGCCAGACGTTAGCTTAATCATCGAAGAGGTTTATTTTACCTCTGTTGAAGGATGTAAAAATGCAGTTTATGTTGTCTTTGCTTCCTCGAGAGTAGTTAATTATATCTGGATGAACACAGTCATTTTACAAAAATAAGGAATTGGTATTACATTTCTGAATATGACATGGTTTAGTACCCAATGGATTATTTCACATAATGACTTGAATGCTCTGTAACTGTTACCCTAAGTCTATTTGGAATGGCAAGACAGTTTAGGGAAAATGATCACAAACAGATCCCATTTGGTAGGAATGGTGTCATAGGGGCCACTAGGAGGGAGAATTTGTCCTTTATCCTCCTCTTCCCCCAGCTGGTTTCCCCTTTCTACCCCGCTACCCTCCTTGATGTCCCCCCACTGGACCGCATTCATTCAATAATTGCTAAATAATCTACCTATTAACTGTGATCCATTCCTGCCAGGACTTGGCTGCAAGGCTACATTAAATTTCTGTACTGTGTTCCTCAGATATGCCACTTGTAATTAAATGCATGTTCCACAGGTATGATATATTTAACTGTATGTTATGTCACAAATGCGACTGTATGATTATTTATTACATTTTTTTAACTGTATGGCTTGTTACAAATGTAATTGAATGTTTAATTTCTCAGATATGATAAATGTTAAACTGTATGTCTAATTCTTCATCCAATTGTAACCTCTCCAGGTTGCACCGGGAGACAAGCAACTTGTCGTTCATTGTGCCTTCCTGGTGAAACATTTCAATAAATAAATACATTTGTATAGAGAAGGGCAAACAGATATGACTGTAACATATAAATTGATTGTGGGTAGATTAGATTGCTGCAAAAATCTGGTGATTATTAGATAATTGATTCAGGCTGAACATGTATGCACAAGGAGTCCCTTTGTCACAGTCACACTACCCTGGGTACCCAGTTGTTACACAAGCTAGCCTGAAGCATTGCCCAGGGTAGGCCGGCATTGAAGCTGTTGTTGGGGCCCACAGGAAAGAAAACAATTAGTAGGCACATCAACCCAAAATTTGTATTCCGGAGCTGGATGGCTCAGTTTGTTGTGATAAACCCAAACAAGTAAATCAGATGACACACAATGATTGCAGCTTTGTTGCAGGGAGCTACCCTGTTTAGTACTTAATGCTACCCAGACCAGGAGGCAGGACTGATGAGATGAAGGCCTCTAGATGTGGTTCTGGTTTGCCAGGGGAAGTAGGGCCCATGTGACTCACCATAGTAATTGCTACCTGTTCAATAGTGTTGAGCAGGGAGCCGAATCCCCAAGCAGGTCTTTCGTCGGAAAGTCTCTGTGGTGGGAACAGCAGTCTAGGCCGAGGTGGCAGGGCCTAGAACAGACAGTTCTGATTTAGTCCGTATGAGTGCAGGAGCAGCTTCCAGCTAGCATAACACACTTGAAGGTGGGGAACCAAATTGCAACCCATACAACACATTCATAGAAACATAGATTTTGACGGCAGATAAGGACCGCTTGGCCCACCCAGTCTGCCCATTTCCCTACCTAATGGATAAGCTTCAGATCCTAGTTAACCAGCAGCCTACTTCTTCCTACCCCCACCCCCTAGAATTGCCTTATGACTGTCCCATGCATGCTTGAATTCCACCACTGTTTTTGACTCCACAACCTCCTCCGGAAGGCCGTTCCATGCATCCACAACCCTCTCTGTGAAAAAATACCTCCTTAAATTACCTCTGAGCCGCCTCTTCTATCTTCAAATTGTGCCCCTGTTCTTGCACACCTTTTTTGAAAGATGCTACCTCTTGATTTTGTTGATTCCTTGAGGTACTTGAAAGTTTCTATCATGTCCCCTCTCCCTCCTTTCTTTCTCGAGGCTATACATATTCAGCTCCTTAAGTCTCTCTTCATATGTCTTCCGTGCAGACCCTGCACCATTTTAGTTGCTCTCCTGGACAGCCTCCATCCTGTCTATGTCTTTGCAGAGATTGGGTCTCCAGAACTGAACACAGTACTCCAGATGGGGTCTCACCAACTGTCTGTACAGAGGGATAATAACTTCCTGTTTTCTACTGGTGATGCCTCTCCCTATGCATCCCAGTATCCCCCCAGCCCTCCTTGCTGCCCTCTCACATTGCTTGCCCACCTTTAGGTCATCTGATATGACTACCCCCAGGTCCCTTTCCATTTTTGTTGTTGTTAGTATCTCACTGCCCATTGTGTACTTTTCCCCTGGGTTTTTGTTTCCTTGGTGCATTACCTTGCACTTCTTTGCATTGAATCTAAGCTACCATACATTTGACCATTCCTCTATCCTTGCCAAGTCCCTTCTCATCCTTTCCACCCCACCATGTACATCAACTCTGTTGCAGATCTTTGTGTCATCTGCAAAGAGACATACTTTTCCTTCCAGTCCCTCTGCAATGTCGCTTATAAAGACATTGAAGAGGACCGGTCTTAATACTGAACCCTGCGGTACCCCACTAGTAACCCCTCTTTCTTCAGAGTGGACTCCATTTACTATTACTCTCTGTGTCCTATTCTCCAGCCAATTCTTTACTCAGGCTGTCATCTTGGGACCCTCCCAGGCTGGCTAACTTGTATATTAATCTTTTGTGTGGGACTGTGTCAAATGCCTTGCTAAAGTCTAGGTATGCCATGTCCACAGCCACTCCCTGATCTACTACTTTGGTCACCCAGTCAAATAAATCTATCAGATTTTTCTGGCATGACCTTCCCGCTGTGAATCCATGCTGCCTTGGGTCCTGAGCCCCTCTGGCCTCTAGATACTCAACAATTCTTTCCTTGAGAACTGATTCCATTATTTTCCCTACCACTGAGGTTAAACTAACAGGTCTGTAGTTTTCTGCTTCTGACTTGCTCCCACTTTTGTGAAGGGGAATCACATCTGCCTTTCTCCAGTTCTTGGGTACCACCCCATCCTCCCATGATTTGTTAAAGAGGATAGTGAGTGGTGTCACTAGTTCTACCCTTAGTTCTTTTAGAATTCTGGGATGAATCCCATCAGGCCCCATTGCTTTGTCCACCTTCAGTTTTAAGAGTTCTTTCAGAACCCTTTCTTCTGTAAATGGGCTGGTATCAACTTCTGTATCCAGAGTGTTTCTACTGTTTGTTTTAGGTACCTCCCCCACTTCCTTTGTAAATGCTGAGCAAAATATTTGTTTAGTATCTCTGCCTTTTCACAGTCACCTTCTGCCCATCCTCCCTCCTCTTTATTAAGCCTCACTAACCCTCCCTTGGTCTTCCTTCGCTCCTTGATGTACCTATAAAAGGTTTTAACCCCCTTCTTAACTGAGTTGGCTATCTTTTCCTTGGTTTGGACCTTTGCTGTTCTGACTGCCTTCTCAGCTTCCTTTTGCTTTAACTGATACAGTTCTCTGTCTTGCTCCTTCTGTGATTCCTTGTACTTCCTGAATGCTTTCTTTTTCTCTTGAACCTTCAATGCCACTTACTTTGAGAACCATAGTGGTTTCTTATATAGTTTTGTTTTGTTTATTTGCTTCACACAAAGGCTTGTTACCTCTGTGATGGCAGTTTTTATTCTTCCCCATTGTTCTTCCACCCCTCCTTCCTGCCCATTTGCTAGTGCATTTCTTAGGCACTCACCCATTTTGGCAAAGTCAGCCCTCTTAAAGTCCAGTACTTTTGCCTTTGTATGGCTTGACTCTATTGCTGTGTTTATTGTGAACCATACTGTTCGATGGTCGCTAGTTCCCAGATGGCTACCCACTTCTACATCTGTGATCCTTTCTTCATCTCCATTTGAGAGAACCAGGTCTAAGATTTCTCCTTCTCGAGTGGGCTCCAATACTAGTTGTCTAAGGCATGCCCCCTGTAGGGCATCTAGAATAACCCCACTCTTTGAAGTGGCTGGCTACAACTGCACTCCAGTTAACATCTGGCATATTCAGATCACCCATCAGCAATATCTCCCCTTTTTCTGCCATTCTAAGTATTCTTTCTATCATTTCCTTGTCCATTTCCTCCCCCTGAGAAGGGGGTCTGTATACAACCCCTGTGCGGATTGCGGTGCCATTGCCGGTCTCAAATTTACCCACAGTGCTTCTTCTCCCCCTGTTTTCCCTTTTGTTCTGTTGCTTTGATTCCTTCCCTTATGTAAAGAGCTACTCCTCCTCCTCCTCTTTTACCCTCCCTGTCCCTCCTGTAGATAGTGTATCCTGGTATGTTTATGTCCCAGTCATGGTTTTGTGTGTACCATGTTTCTGTGACTGCCACAATATCCAGATGTTCCTCCTCATTCAGCACACTTATAAGTAATACAGCTATCAGCCACAGACTGGATAAAGTCTGTCTGCAATTTAACAGGATTTCTGCGTAAACCTTTAGTTCTGAGGTTCTGAGGTTCTCTTCGGTACCTGACAGGTCGATCGCTTCTGGAGCAAGTCTTCGGTCCACACTCAGGTGAAATTCACCCACTTCCACTTTGGGTTTCAGGTCTCAATAAAGGTATCCGGAATTAGTCTAATTCTATTCGCACAAGCTTCTTCACACTGGAAGATGGTGGCAGGCAGGCCAATCACAGCCTTCCCACCGATTCCCTGTGCTACCACACTGGAGCAGCTGCTTGAATGGCTCGAGTTGTTCACTCTCCAAACTCTAACTTTCAACTGACACACTGCTGCAGGTAGCTTTGGGATTTCCCAGTGCCCCAAAAGGTTTGGTTGGCAGAGGAATCTGTCTGTCACAGAAAGGGCTCCCCCTTCAGATCCATTTAGATGCCAAACCTCAAAAACTACAATTCCTACAGAAATTCAATCCCACAAGATCTCTGGGGACAGTCTCCATTTTAGGTCCCCTGAGGTTCTGATTAGCCCAATTCTGGCAGTCCAGACCCAAAATGGTGGCTCTAAGCAAAAAATCCATGCTGCAATGCAAGGCAAGTTAGACAAACTCCTGTATTATTATTATTAAAGCAGATAAACAGCAAACAATCACAGATCCTAAGAGGGCTCCCTCTGTGCATATAGGGATGGTAGAATGGAGCAGAAATACCAGTCCCCAGGTGGGTCATGATCCTTAAACCACTCGGTCCCAACCTAGACTAATTATTTCATATAAAACAGATAGCTCTTAAAGAGACAGACATGGGGGCCAAATAGGGCACTCTCATGCTACAATCATAACTACTGCAGACACGGAACACCATCCTGGCAGTGGGCATTAGGCAAGCCCAGGAAGACATTATAGGAACCCCATTTCTAGTGGGTTACATTAATAAAATTTCATAACAGCCCTGGGCCTAAAAAATTCTGCAATTTTTTTATTTTAGTTTTTGGTAACCAGGTAAGGCCCACTAGGCACAAGTGCCTGTTTTCAGGGGCGACTTGGGAGCACTGGGCGGTTAAGTGGCTTACTCAGAGTCACACAGTATGTAAGTGGAGGTTGTGAGAATCAAACTCAGATCTAATCTGCAGGATGTACCAAGCTCATTCACACCTCATTCCTCAAACCTCTAGGATATACTGCCAGTATTTTTAAGGAGCAAATACAGAGGGGCTCCTGAATGAGGCCTCTAGAGCCAAATATTGTATGCAGACACTTAATGGTGGAAAAGTGTGGGACACTAAAGATAGAGGGATTCCTGCCAAATTTTGCATCAGCTATTTAAATCTGCATTAGGCATAAACAGATCAACTCCTGCTTCCTATGAAAAAACTCAATTGCTGTAGGTTTAATTTGTTTTGAGGCTAGAATGGTTGCCAAGAAAATCAATTATTGGGTTGTAATTCCTAGAATACCAAAAGATAGTTTTCCACGTATTTGAGGGAAGAAAAACTGACACAGGATAAAATCAAGTGTGCCCTTTCAAATTGGCTTACATAGGTTACATAGGTTTTTAAGCTACCTTGACTTTTATCCTTAATGCTTGCCTTACCTAGTTTATACTAAATTACTCTTGTTTTTATAGAATTTATCTAGACTTAGTTTGAATGAGTCCATGGTTTTGCTATGTACTATATCACTAGGTAAGCTATTCTATAACTAGACCCCCCTCTGACTGAACCAATTTTTCCTTTTTAAGGTGTTCCATTTTTCTAGTTCTAATTGCAAATTACGACCCCTATATTCATACAAATAAGTCTTCCTTACTGTAAGTCCCAGGTTCTTACTTAATTGTTCATCTTGAAAAGCCCTATAAATCATATACATATCTCCTCTGAGGCTATGGTATTGTAGTGTATACAATCCCAACTCCTGTAATCTTTCATGATATGTTTTTTCATCCATGCCACCAGTTCTCTTTGCTGCCCTTCCCTGTATCCCCTCCAGCCTTCTTACATCAGTCTTTATATATGAGGACCATACCTGCACACAGTATTAAAAATGTGGCCTCACCAGGGCCTGGTAAAGGGGCAACATTACCCTGCTATCTCTGCTACCAATGAATCTAAAAATGCGGTTCAAAACCTGGTTAGTCTTCTTGACAATCAGCCCACAATGTGTGCTAAATTTCAAGTCGCTCGTTACTCTCACCCCCAAATCCCTTTCTTTATTAGTCTTGTGCAGTTCAGTTACTCCTAGTTTATAGTTGAAGTTAGTATTTCTTTTACCCAGGTGCATCACTGCAAATTTGTTTAAGTTTAGTTCTAATTTAAACTGCTCTGTCCATTTAACCACCATGTCTAAGGTTTTCTGAACATTTTGTTGTTCTTCAATTGTGTTTACTAATCCCCCAATCCTACAATCATCTGCGAACTTATTCATCCAAATGTTTGGGAAATTACACCTGATTGAAGAGACATAAAGATTAAATAAACATGGCCCCAAAACTGACCCCTGTGGGACCCCACTTGTAACCTTTTCCCAGTCAGACATTGTCCCTCTCATTACAACTCTCTGTCTTCTGTTACACAACCATGCCCCCACCCAATTTACAATGTTAGCAGGCAATTTTGCACTTATCAGAACCTCAATCAATTCTTTATGGGGTATTTTGTCGAATGCCTTGGAAAAGTCCAGAAATATAATATTCACTGCATTCCCCATATCCAAGGCTTTATTTGCTTTTTCATAAAAAGTTAACATATTTGTTTGGCATGATTTAGTCTTTATAAAACCGTGTTGAGTTTCATCTGTTAGTTTATATAATGTTATATGGGTTAATATATACTCCTTTATAATTCCATCGAATATTTTACCCACTATAGAGGTTAAGCTAACCGGTCTGAAGTTCTCAGGCTTAGTATTAGGTCCTTTCTTTAATAAGGGTACTACTAGTGCATCTCTCCAACCCTGCACCACTATTACTTGATCCATAGATTTTTGAAATATATACAGTAAGTCAGTAATGGGGCTATGCTGTCTGCCAATTCCACGAGTATTCTGGGGTGTATACCATCTGGCCCTGGAGATTTACTGATATTAATCTCCTTCAGTCTTCTTAAAATCTCATTGGGATTTATCAAAATTTGACCTCTCAGTGAACTTGACTTAACCTTATTATCTGAATCAGTTATTTTATTAAATACTGAACTAAAATATGACTTTTGCATATCTGCCAATTTCTTAGTATCAGTCACAGTTTCCCCCAGTGTATTAATATAGTGATCAATATTATTTTGTATCTTCTTTTTACAATTTATATGTGTGAAGAATGATTTATAATTATCTCTCACTCTTGTAGCTAACGTAAGCTCATAGTTAGCTTTAGCCATTTTTAAATTTGCTTGCTCGCGTGCGCAAGGAACGTTTTGGGAGAGCAGCACACTTGGAGGTGTGCCTCTCTCATCCAATGCACTGCTCCCTTGAGCAGGCGTGGCGGTTCTGCACCAATGGGTGCAGGGACTCAGTATGACAGCGGTGTTCCTCTGCTTCAAAGGAAAACACTGCTGCCATACTGAGCACTGCCACCATCCCCTCCGTCATGCGCTCCCCCCCGTGCGCTTCATGCCGCCCCCCCAAAGTTTTCCTGCCATGCTGGGAGCCCACCCCAGTGTGGCAAATGTTGTTTGTTTTGCCGACGGGGTGCGCAATCCCCCGTCAGCTCCATGGCCCCCCCAAGCCATCCTGCTGCCATGCTGGGAGCCCACCCCAGCATGGCAAACAGTAGTTTGTTTTGCTGATGGGGGTGCCCAATCCCCCGTCAGCTCCTCGGCCCCCCCGCATAGTTTGCTGACGGGGGTGCCCAATCCTCCGTCGGCTCCTCGTCCCCCCCCACATCTTCTGCCATGCTGGGAGCCCACTCCAGCATGGCAAACATCCCACGTCATCTTTTTGTTTTTCTTAAACCTGTAAAACAAAAACGGTCCCACGGCACGTCTCCCAGCCCCCATCCCACAACCTGCACCCACCCACTGCGCACATAGCCTCCCCACTCCCCCCCTCACCCCATACTTACCTCCGGACTCTGGTGCGATGATCTTCGGTGGACCAGGAACATGTCTGCACTCTTCAAAGCCGACCGAGAACTGAGGAAATGCCAGTAAGCTATATAATGGGCTACATAGGGGGGTTTCAACTTTATTGCATATCTCAGTCAGTTTTTGGAATTTTTGCACTAAATTTTCAACATGGGGTTTTTGGGACCCCTTCTCATGAATGATGTCAATGTCATGGCGTTATTCGGGCCCAAAGGGTGATTTCACAGGCACTGTGCAGTCACTGCATGAAATCACCCTTCAGCCTTGAATAACAACATGACAGTGACATCATTCATGAGAAGGGGTCCCAAAACCCCCATTTTGAAAATTTGGTGCAAAAATTCCAAAAAATGACTGTTTTACGAGCGTACATTGCGCAGTTCCTACGCAGGCTCATAAGTTCGCGAATTTTCAATATTTGCACTCCAGATTTTCAACATTGCCATTTTATCACACCTTCTTATGAGGTGTACAGCTGTCATTTTTCACATCTCACCCAAAATGTGTTTCCGCCCATGTAGCACACAATGGCGCAGTCGGTGTGCTAAATCAATGTATGGAACACATTAAGAAAATCACAGTGACACTGTTCATGAGCAGAGGTCTTAAAATGGCTATGTTGAAAATTTGGTGAAAAAATTCCTAAAAATGACTGTTTTACGAGCATGCATTGTGCAGTTCCTACGCACGCTCATATGTTTGTGAATTTTCAATATTTGTACTCCAGATTTTCAACATTGCCATTTTACCACACCTCCTCATGAGCAGTACAGCTGTCATTTTTCACATCCTGCCCAAAATGTGTTTCTGCCCATGTAGTGCACAATGGCACAGTCAGTGTGTGAACTCAATGTATGGGACACATTAAGAAAATCACAGTGACACTGATCATGAGCAGAGGTCTTAAAATGGCTATGTTGAAAATTTGGTGAAAAATTCCACAAAATGAGCTTTTATGAGTCTGCGTTGTGCAGTTCCTCCTTTCGTAAGTTCTTGATTTCAATATTTTCACTCCAGATTTTCAACATTGCCATTTTACCACACCTCATATGAGCACTGCAGCTGTCATTTTTCACATCTTGCCCAAAACGTGTTTCCGCCTATGTAGCGCTACAATGGCACAGTCGGTGTCATGAACTCAGTGTATGGGACACATTAAGAAAATCACAGTGTCACTGTTCATGAGCAGAGGGTCTTAAAATGGCTATGTTGAAAATTTGGTGAAAAAATTCCTAAAAATGACTGTTTTACGAGCATGCATTGTGCAGTTCCTACGCACGCTCATATGTTTGTGAATTTTCAATATTTGTACTCCAGATTTTCAACATTGCTATTTTACCACACCTCCTTATGAGCAGTACAGCTGTCATTTTTCACATCCTGCCCAAAATGTCTTTCTCCCCATGTAGTGCACAATGGCACAGTCGGTGTGCGAAATCAATGTATGGGACACATTAAGAAAATCACAGTGACACTTCATTAGCAGAGGTTTTAAAATGGCAATGTTGAAAATTTGGTGAAAAAATCCTAAAAATGACTGTTTTATGAGCTTGCATTGCACAGTTCCCACGCACGCTCGTAGGTTTGCAAATTTTCAATATTTCCACTCCAGATTTTCAACATTGCCATTTTACCACACCTCCTTATGAGCAGTACAGCTGTCATTTTTCACATCCTGCCCAAAACATGTTTCTGCCATGTAGTGCACAATGGGGGTAACAACAAGGTCATGCTGACAATTTATTGTGCAAATACCAGCAATCGCACAGGGCATTAGGGTAAAGCACCATACATGCCAAACACCACTGCAAATACCTGCAAGCGAACGTTTGGCATTGACAAATGCTTGTTATTTCTTTTTCAAGCTGTTTAATCTTCTGCATATAAACCAGCCATCCTTCTTGATTATTTTGTTTGTTTACCCTTTTGAAGATTTTATCCTTTTCTTTAACCAATTTCTTAATTCTAATATTAAACCATCCTTTATTACCTTTCCTACTAACTTTTCTTATGCTTGGCATGTAGTTGAGTACTTCCCCTTATAGTTTACTATTTCATTTTTCCCACATATTTTCCACTGATAGGTTTACAAACTCTATTTTCCATTCCCAAGTAGCCATTTCTGCTCTTAATCCTGGAAAGTCTGCTTTGTTGAAATTTAGTTTCTCTGTTATCCCAGTGTCAATGTTAGTATTAGGTTCCGCTGCCATCTTGAAAAACACGATACAGTGGTCGTTATTTCCCAATAGGCTTCTAACCTCAATGTTATTTATTTTGTTACCCATATTGGTTACAACTAAGTCCAAGGTGTTTGAACCACTGGTTGGAAAATGACACTTTTTGCTCTACCCCATCTGGTCTATTATTTCCAAAAATGTCATTTCCATGCTGTTTTTCCCCTTAGATTCCAACCAGTCACTATTTGGCATATTAAAGTCCCCTGCAAGCAGGATCTCATCTGCTGGGCATAAATTGGCAATGTATTCAAAAAGAATGTCATTATCTTGTTTATTTATAGCCGGAAGCTTATAAACCAATCCCAATTTAGTCTTAATTTGAGATTTGTGCATTACTTTCAACCATAACATCCCCACATTTTTTATGTGAACTATTTCTTGCTCACTTTTAATGGAATCATTTGTATATACTGCTGTACCTTCACCTCTCCTTTGTTCTCTGGATCCTGAATAAAATTTATAACCTGCAATATTTTTCTCCTAGTTATCTGCTTCATCCCACCACGTTTCAGTCACTAAAGCTGTATCACTGTTATTAGATTCTAACATATATTGGAACTCATGAAATTTGGTTGTTAGGCTTCCTGCGTTTAGCAATACTATATTCCATTCCACCCCCTTGTTGTTATGCAGACTCCAGTTTTTCAGTACACTTATGTTTGTAAATTCCTGCCCCTCTCCATCCAGGTTAAATGAAATTGTATCACTCTGTTTAGCTTTGCACCCAGGATTCTAGTTCCTACTCTATTCAGATGTATCCCATCATATTTAATATTAGCCCTATTTTGGAATGTTGCGATACTGTCCAGAAAACCAATTTGTTTGTCTGCACAAAAGGATTATAAATAATATTGAAATATATGATTTGCAGATTTTACAAAAATATGTTCAAAAGGATATTACCCTAATAGCAAAAATATATCTTGCAATAGATTAGTAATTATTGGGTTATGAAGGGCCTTGAGAGCAGCCATTATTCAAAGTTTTCACAATGGTTAGCATGATTGTCACTGTGGCTATAAATATTAATATAAACAGCTATTTTTACAATGTATGTGCTCACTGCCAGCTCATACAGTGGCTAGCTGCAGGGTGAGAAGAGGGCTGTGCTGGTGGTTGTATCTAGCTAGGATGAGCACCAGCCAATGGGGTGAGGGACAGCAGGGAGGTGGATGTCAGTGGGTGGGTTGGGTGGGGTCACTGGACCACCTGGATGTGCTATCTGTATGTTTACTGGGCAAGCAGGGGTTGGATGACCACTTGATCATCAATAAATCATTTTAAAAGATTGAATGGGTGATTGATGGATGTGAGGAACTAGTGGATTGCCAGGAAAACAAGAAAATACAGAGAACCAGTACTCAGGGGGTTGGGGAACACACTGGACTGCCAAGTATTCTCATAACAGGAATGAACGGGTGATCGGTGGTGGGGAGGACACACTGGACCACCATGTATTCTTGTAATGGGAATGAAAGGGTGATTGGGGGGGTTGAGAATCCACTGGACCACCAGCAAAACATTGAAACATTGGGAACCAGTGATCGAGGATGAGGGGACACACTGGACCACCAAGTATTCCTGTAACAGGAGTGAACAGGTGATCAGGGGGTGGAGGGATCACTATGCCACCAGGACTTATTTCTACAGCTGCAGTAGGCAGAGCCTGCAGATGTTTTGCATGTACAAAAGGAGTGATGTCATGTTTTCTGTCCATGGAACTAACTGAAGGTGTAAATAGTCTCCTCCGCATTACCCTCCTCCAAGAAATGTTTTCCACCCTCAAATAAATATGCTTTCATGTTAGTCAATGGTTGCAGGGTACTATTTTCTTTCTTAAATGGGTGACACAAGAACTGGAACCTGAGTGGTGGGAGGCAGCATTGTTTTTTTGGGGGGGAGTAAGATCCACCCCACCTCCACCCGAGAAGCTCCTAAAGATCCACCCCACCTTTTTTTTATTCATGTGGGAGAGGCATGAGGTAGATCTATCATGTTGAAACAAGACTCATTAGTTTGGGATCTGGACCAAGGAACAGAACAAGTCTGTGGAGACCCTGCATTTTGTTAAGGACTAGAAGAACAGAAGATACTTAATGCCTTCAAACTAACTTGAAAACCTTTGGAAAAAATGATTATCAGAATCACCTGGTGTCTCAAAAGGAAAGACTAAGAAGTGTCTGAAACTACAGCTTCCAAAGAAAATAGACAGCTTTCAGGTATTTCTTAAACATTTGTATACTAAAAACAAAGTTCAGCTTTTGGGAGTAGCAATATTTGTTTTATATATATATATATATATATATATATATATATATATATGCACTTGCTTAATATCCCAATACTGACTCTGTAGTGCAGCATGAGGGGAATGCTGCACTCCTGAGGTGCCGTCTTTTGGATGAGACGTTAAACTGAGGTCCCATCTGCCTGGATAGGTAGTAGTTCAGGTGGATGTTAAAGATCCCATGGCACTTCTAGAAAAGAGCAAGGAAATTTCCCCTGTGCCCTGGCCAAATTTCCCCCCCCATTCACAAAAATACCACCAACCACTTAATCTGGTTCAAGGTTTGGCATTCATTTGTAACCCCCGGGTTGTGCCTGAAAATAGGCAGAATTTGTCTAGTGCACTTACCCGGTCAACAAAAACTAACTAACTAAATAAATAAATAAATTATATAAACAGACGAGGCATGCTGATGAGTCCTAGTAGGACGAAACACATGTCTATGTCTTCTGTTGGCACCCTTTGCAAACTGTGTGAGAGGCCTTTCGGCACCATGCATTTCTGCTTAAAGTTGAACCAGCATAATATTCTGTGGTGATTTGCATATGCAGCCCATGATGCTTTGCGCTGTGGGGGCATGTGTGATTTTGTGTGTATATATATATATATATATATATATATATATATATATGCAGTTTGTCTTTCTAGTAGTTTCAAAACCTTGAAAGCACTGGTGTTAGTAATGCATTTAGAAATACATTTTGTAATTGTTATTACAGATAAATCATGCAGGTTCATGTAAGGGCACATTTTTGGGGGGAGCGGGTTCAAATTATTTTAATCATGGGCACAGTACTTGGTAAACACACCCTTTGATTAAGTGTATTTTTTCTTTTTAAGTTTGAGAAATGGAGTTGCCTTGCACATGTTAAAAATACCAGACTCAACTAACAACTACTTGTAGAAACAAAGTGCTGTTTTTTTTTCATATTTACTTTTTTCCTGGCTCAGTTTATATCAGTGAAAAGAAAGACTGGAATGACTATCAGAGCTGTCATTCCCCAGGACAGGCTATTTATCACTCATTTAAAATAACACAAATGTAGTTTCACATTTTTACCATGAGGGAAGCAAGAAAATGAACCAGCATGGTTAACAAATTCATTCATTGACACCTGTGAATGAATGTGGATGGTTAGTTTTTTCTAACATTCCTGGTGAGTTTATACTCCTTGGAACCTGTTATTCAGATTTTTTTTTTATTGCATCTTGTCCTAGGCAATCTTTCCAGAGTGCAGTTTGCTCTATTGTTTAATATCTCCAGTGAAGGCCAGTGCCTTGTTACATTTTTTGTTTCAAATTAACCACAGACATCATGGCAGCCAAAGGAGACACACTTTGAGTCTTAGGGTATGTACAGCATAATTAACAGAAAAACAATGAAATGGAGCACCAGGCAATTTACTGTGGTGCTCATTTTCACAAAAAGTAACAGAGGAAGTGATAAGAGCACCCACAAAAATCAGAGAGCACAGGACTTTGATAAAAAAAAATGAAGTAATTTTTTATAAATACAAAACTGCATATTACATGTGCACCAAGTCCCCAAAATAAGCGGTAAAAGCTGTACCAACACTAACGTTTCCCCTGACCACTGTCAGGCATCATCACAGTGAATCTAAAACATCACAACAGTGCCTCCAAATAAATAGTGATTAAATTACATGTTACTAATTAATTCTAACCAATCATAAACTAAAAACAATTTAGTTCTATTACTAAAAGCAGTTTTCAATAAACAACTCTAGTAACCATTAATTCAGACTTGAAATAGCAGCAAGGTTTGTGTGGAACTTTAAACTGCACATTTAAATCACACTGTTGTCCTTTACATGGGTTACTATTCTCATGCATTGCTAGTTGCAGCACCTAATTTTATTTCATATTGCTACCTCATAATTCATTTAAATATGTCTGGCCTATGATCTATATAATGAATCAAAAACTGTGAATAGAGGAAAAAGAGCGTGCAACTACAGCAAATGTCTTGAGCTATTTGTTGTGAGGTTTGGAAAAAATACTATGGTGGGCTCCAACCCATCTGTTTAAATTGCACAATTGCCATTTAAAACTAAAACAATTACCACTCTCATGCATTGCTAATTGCGTCACCTCATTATATTGTGTTTTGCTACCTCATATTTTATTTAAATATTTCTGACCTACAATCCATATACAGAGTTAATTAAATCCATAGCTGTCCTTTTGTGACTACATATTCCAAACGAAGTGACAAAACAAAGGAAATTATAACTAATAACTGGCCCATACTGCAATTGGAGCCGAGATTAAAAGAATTAGTACAGGAGGGTCCTAAAATAGTATTCAAGAGGAGAAAAAACCCTGAAAGATTTACTGGTAACTAACTCTGTTCCAAGTCCAGAACCTTTATGCAAGCAATTTAGTCTGCCCCCCCCCCCCAAGGGCACACATAAATGTGGGAGGTGCATTTACTGTAAATGCATGCACACATGTCAGGGATTTGTTAATCAACATACAGGACTGTATGTACAGACTAAAGACTTTATTAACTGTGACACCAAATGTGTAGTCTATTTACTTCAGTGCAGTTGTAGGAGTTATTATGTGGGGTGGAAAATAAGAAGTTTTAAAATAAGGGTAGGAGAGCATGTGTGTGCCCTAGCTAACAAACATTTGTCAGTGCCGAATGTTGCTTGCTTGTATGTGCTGTTTAGGTATTTGGAAGTGACAGTTTCATGCCTTCCTCCCAAGACATCCACTGTGTCTTTCCGCTCAGTATTCACAGAAGAGTGGGAAGGGCAAGGGCCACAGCCGTACAGCAGTTGCCAAGGGGTGAAGAGAGGTGGACAAAAGAGTCCTGCAGGAGCTCACTAAATTGAAGGTAGACAAAGCGATGGAACCAGATGGCATACGCTCAAGGATATTAACAGAACTGTGAAGGGAGATAGCAGTACCTCTGGCAGCCATGTTCACTGAGTCATTCAACATGAGTGAATTGGAGGAGGGCACATGTGGTCCCTCTACACAAGTCTGGCAGCAGAGAGGAGACAGGGAACAATAGGCCATTCAGCCTCACCTCAGTAGTGGGGAAGATCATGGAGACATTGCTTAAAGAAAGGATAGTGGGGCATCTAGATGCCATCGGAACCCAGGACCATAGACAACATGGATTCACAGTGGGGACATCATGTCAGATAAATCTGGTTGATTTATTTGACTGGGTGACAAAGGAAGTGAATAAGGGTGGGGCAGTGGACAACGCTTACCTTGATTTCAGCAAAGCCTTTGACACCATCCCATATAGGAGGCTGATAAACCAGCTGGGTAGGCTGGACATGGGGAAAAGGGTGGTAAACTGGGTTAGAAACTGGCTAAAAGACAGGAGGCAGAGAGTGGTGGTAAATGGTATGCAGTCTAGGGAGAGGGGGCCGCCAGTGGGGTGTTGCAGGGATCGGTCCTGGGGCCAGTTCTGTTCAATGTCTTCATTAGTAATATTGCAGAACATCTGAAGGGAATTTTTTCACCAAATTTTCCACATAGCCATTTTAAGACCTTTGCTCATGAACAGTGTCACTGTGATTTTCTTAATTTATCCCGTACATTGATTTCGCACACCGACTGTGTCATTGTGCGCTACATGGGCGGAAACACATTTTGGGTGAGATGTGAAAAATGACAGCTGTACTACTCATAAGAAGGTGTGGTAAAATGGCAATGTTGAAAATCTGGAGTGAAAATATTGAAATTTCATCGAACTTACGAGCCTGCGTAGGAACTGCGCAACGCACGGTTGTACAACAGTTATTTTGAATTTTGGCAGCAAATTTTCAACATGGGGTTTGGGACCCTTCTTGAATGATGCCACTGTCATGGTGTTATTCAGGCCTGAAGGGTGATTTTGCGTGGTGACTGTGCGGTGACTGCAAATCACCCTTCAGGCCAGGTAATGCCAGTGACAGTGACATTATTCATGAGAAGTCCAAAAACCCATGTTGAAAATTGGTGCAAAAATTCCCAAAATGCCTGAGATATGCAACAAGGTTGAAACCCCTATCTAGCCCATTATACAGCTTACCGGCATTTCTTCAGTTCAGGGTCGGCTTTGAAGAGTGCAGACATGTTCCCGGTCCAATCGAAGATTGTCGCGCTGGAGTCTGGAGGTAAGTATGGGGTGAGGGGTGTGAGAGGCTGGGTGCAGCGGTGGGTGCGGGTTGTGGAGGGGTTGGGAGACGCGTCAAGGACCATTTTGTTTTACAGGTTTAAAAAAAAATGACTAGGACATTTGCCACGCTTGGGTGGGCCCCAGTGTGGCACAAGGATGGGGGGTCAGCCGATGGGAGATTGGGCACCCCGTCGGCCAAAGGATTGCTTGCCACGCTGGGGTGGGCTCCAGCATGGCACTTACTACAGGGGTGGGACGCAGCTCAGCCGACGGGATTGGGCACCCCTGGGCTACAGTGCATGCGGGGAGTGGGCGCGCCGCCTATGTGGGTGTCTGTGGGGGGAGAGCTGTGCATGAGCAGCCGATATCTTATCAGTGCTCACTGAAGCGTAGCTGCCCCTTTCAACTGTATGCCACTGTATTTTGGAGCATGTCATAGACAGCTCCAGAATGCATTGGCTTACAGGGGCCACGCCTGCCAGCACACTGACTAAATTGGAGGAGGAGGTGACACACCTCCAAAATCTCCGATGATGGCACTATGTTTCTTGCACATGCGTGCAAGCAACATAAAAATGACATGACTTATGCCATAGTTCAGCACATAAAAGGTAATAGTAGATTGAACCACAAGATTAACTTTGTTGGCATAGAAGTGGTTAGACTTGGTTTGGGGGGGGGACAATGAACAAATGATTGGCAGACAAGAAAGTCTTTGGATTTATGAACTGGGAAGCAGATATGGACAGGGTTTGAATGATGCCATTGATCTAGCATCAGTTTTAAAGAAATTTAGGAATAAATAATTTGTACCATGAAGTTGGGGTGAAATAGTTAACATATAAAATGAGTTCCGATAATTCCAGAATGTTTTTAGGAAAATGTTTCATATATGTCCAGTTCTTTTGTGACAGAGGGTGCAACATGACACATGATGGTGACCTTTTTAGTTTGGATTAAGGCACAGAGGTTAATAAATATAAAAAAATGTTTTGTGGATATTGCATATT
The DNA here is from genome assembly GCA_016271365.2 of Neoceratodus forsteri. Classification (NCBI taxonomy): domain Eukaryota; kingdom Metazoa; phylum Chordata; order Ceratodontiformes; family Ceratodontidae; genus Neoceratodus; species Neoceratodus forsteri. Next base: position 1,083,383,214 of record CM028135.1, read on the forward strand.
AATTTTGTAAAGCATGGTTGCATCCTCAAAACAATAAGTACAGCGGCTGTAATAGCAGCTCGTTTTTGTGTATTGTAACTGCAAAGGATTCATGATCTATAAAATGGGGTTGTATTTGAGGGAAATAAAACAAAATAATTTATTGGTAACTTTGTTGAACATTATGTATTATTCAGATGGGTTGGAGCCAAACATAGTTTTCTATTTAACTCTCATAACAAATAGGTAGCCGAAGACATTTGCTGTTGTTGCACTCTCTTTGTTCCTCCAGTTATGGATTTATTTGATTCTGTATATAGATTACAGGTCAGAAATATTTAAATAAAATATGAGGTAGTAAAACACAATATAATGAGGTGTTGCAACTAGCAATGCATGAGAGTGGTAATTATTTTAGTTTTAAGTGGCAATAGTGCAATTTAAACAGATGGGTTGGAGCCCAACATAGTTTTTTTTCCAAACCTCACAACAAATAGTCATCTCAAGACATTTGCTGTAGTTGCACCCTCTTTTTTCTCAATTCACAGTTTTTGATTCGTTATATGGATCATAGGCCAGAAATATTGAAATGAAATATGAGGTAGCAATATGAAATAAAGTTAGGTGCTGCAGCTAGCAATATATGAGCGTGATAGCCCATGTAAAGGACAACAGTGTGATTTAAATGTGCAGTTTAAAGTTCCACACAAACCTTGCTGCTATTTCAAGTCTGAATTAATGGTTACTAGAGTTGTTTATTGAAAACTTCTTTTAATAATAAAGCTAAATTGTTTTAGTTTATGATTGGTTAGAATTAATTAGTAACATGTAATTTAATCGCTATTTATATGGAGGCACTGTTGTGATGTTTAAGATTCACTGTGATGATGCCTGACGGTGGTCAGGGGAAACGTTAGTGTTGGTACAGCTTTTACAGCTTATTTTGGGGACTTGGTGTACATGTAATATGCAGTTTTGCATTTAAATAAAAGGACTTCATTTTTTCATCAAAGTCCTGTGCTCTCTGATTTTTGTGGGTGCTCTTACCACTTCCTCTGTTACAGCATAATTAATAGGTTTTCATATGCATAATCTTTCCATTCATGTTATTGCTAGACATACTGCAGCTAGCTTGGCTTGAGAAAGGGTGAACATGGTCAGGACCCCTTAGCAATTGAGATGCATACGCAGCAAATAAATCCAGATGCGCTAACTGCCTGCTGAGTAAGGAAGGCTTGCAGGAATTCAGGGAATGATTATGGGGGGGGGGTGCTGATGGTCATCAAAATAGAAAAGGATTTTGGGTAATCATATTGGATGACCTAAAGGTGGCTAAACAATGTACCAAAGCCGTGAGGAGAGCCAGGGGAATGCTGTGGTGCATTAATGAGAGGTATTACCAGCAGAAGGAAGGAGGTGGTGATGCCGCTGTGTAGATCACTGTTGACGCCTCATTTGGAATATGGTGTCCAGTTCTGGAAGCTGCATTTCTGTCATGCAACTTTAAATCACAAATGGGTTAAATGGTTCTATTTTAGATTGTTATCCCTTTCCCCTACTTCTCCCACTGGTTATGCACAATCTTTCCATTCATGTTATTGCTAGACATACTGCAGCTAGTTTGGCTTGAGGAAGGGTGAACATGGTCAGGACCCCTTAGCAGTTGAGATGCATATGCAGCAAATAAGTCCAGATGTGCTAACTGCCTGCTGAATAAGGAAGGGTTGCAGGAACCCAGGAAATGATTACCGGGGCTGATGGTCATCAAAATGGAAAGGGATTTTGGGGTAATCATATTGAATGACCTAAAGGTGGCTAAACAATGTACCAAATCTGTGAGGAGAGCCAGGGGAATGCTGTGGTGCATAGGGAGAGGTATTACCAGCAGAAGGAAGGAGGTGATGATGTTACTGTGTTGATTACTGGTGAGGCCTGATTTGGAATATGGTGTCCAGTTCTGGAAGCCACATTTCTGTCATGCAACTTTAAATCACAAATGGGTTCAATGGTTCTATTTTAGATTGTTAACCCTTTCCCCTACTTCTCCCACTGGTTAGCCTTATGGAACGCAACCAGAACATATCTTGGCTAGCATGAAGAATGCACCTACACAAGCTGCTTCTCAGTCTACAGCACTGTCTTTTTAAAATGCTAACTTCTTGTTGAAAATATGGCATAATTTTTCCATCCATGTTATTGTTAGACATACTGTAGCTAGCTTGGCTTGAGGAAGGGTGAACATGGTCAGGACCCCTTAGCAATTGAGATGCATATGCAGCAAATAAGTCCAGATGTGCTAACTTACCCTATAACTGTTAAGTGTCACAGTTTGCATTTTCTTCTTGAAATGGTTACTTTTGCATTTATGCTTGTTTTAAAATATTTTATATTCTGACCATGTGGTTATGTCATGGACCATAACTGATCTCCAGTCTACCCCTCCCTCCCCCACTATGCTCCAACTTGCATAGAAAATAATGCTTGTAGACAAATGTAATCATTTTGCCAATGTGTTCTGTCGTGTGTGTGTGTGTGTGTGTGTGTGTGTGTGTGTTACTGTTACTGAAGCAAGAAATGTACAGCTGTCATTTTTTACATCCTGTTCAAAATGTGTGTTTGCACCCGTGGTGCCAAATGGCACAGTCGCTGTACAAAATCTCTGTTCGGCTAATGAACTGATAGTGTTACTGTTCATGTGGTGGGATCACAAAAAGCCCATGCTGAAAACTTGGAGTGAAAATACCAAGAAACACCCAGGGCATGGGGTTTCTGACCTTTAACACCCTGCCCTGTGGGACTTACAGGCATCAGGGTGTGACTTGGGATTGTCAAGCGGTAATGCTCACGCCATTCCACCCCATCCTACCCTGCAGCCAGTGACACAGGTATCAAGGTGTGCCTTTGACTCTTCAGCCCCAAAGTTCACTCCATTCTCTTATACTGTATCCATTTCAGCGTATTTCCTTATGGAATGGGGTGAGTGTAAAGTTTGAAAACCCCAAGGCACACCTCAACTCTTGTCTGTGTCTGCAGGGTAGTGTGAGGTGAAATTGCATGAGCGTTATGGGCTATGACCCAAAGGTACACCCCAATGCCTGTCCATGTCTGCGGGGTGGGGGTAGGGTTGGCGTCACTTCAATACTTCACTGCCATTCCTGTTCTGCCTGTCTGTCTGTCTGTCTGTGTGTCTCTCTCTCTCTCTGTCTGTACGTCTATGTAATTATCTATCTTTCTATTAATTGCATGTATCGCTATTTTTTGCTGTTTCTAAACCAAACCTGCATATCACATTTGCCTGCACTCTGAGCACATACTTATGAAACTGTGCATATTTGTACTCCACTTCTGAGCAGACCTCATACTTTCCTAATATTCCCATTATCACAAGCATAACTACCTTGCCCTTATCAAAAGTGACCCCCTCTGAAAGTTAATATCACATTTTCTCTAACAGTCCGTCATCATTACACCTGACTTCCTGACATCAACACATTGCTTAAATATAACTTACATCACCGCATGGACAAAAGCCCTGTTTCTCTTAAAAATATAATAAATAAATAAATAAATAAAACTGTGTAAATAATGCCAAGGCTAAACAAATGCCAGCCATTACTTTTTCATGTGCTGCCACCTTCTGTACCATGATGGGGATTTGCATATGTTTCCCATGATGCTTTGCATTATTGGGATATGTGCAATTATGTTTACTTTAAAATGCGGCTGTCTGGCCAATATCATCCGGGATAACACATACATCAGTGGCATTTGCTCTGGGGTTCTTTTGTAAGCTTCCTATTCCTTCCATTAAAATGTACACCTCCATATATTTTCCTAATAATGTGTATGCCTTCCTTAGAATAGAAACTAAAACAAATCTTACTACTTACAAATCATTGTGTTGTTTCTTCATACCTCCTTAACAATTCCATACAACTTCACTCACTTCATTATGCAGCCGTGGTGGCTCTGACCAGAATTTGTTCACACAGCAAGGAGTGCTAAGGGGCTGCAGTGCCCCATGCAAATGAGCCCGTAATGATGATGCAAATTGCACCTAACATCTTGCATGCCCACTGGACTCATTTGCATGCTTTGGCTGAATATATCCAGTAGGTGTCATGGCATGATCCCATTTCAGGGAGCACTATTCCCTGTGGGCTGTTTACAGTCCACATCTGAATCAGGGCAGTGCAGTTTCACTTAGCACGGAACATAAACAGTTCAACACTTGCAGAGTCAATAATCTAGCAAAAAGGAGTTTAAAATAGTTATTCTACCATCACGGAGGTCTGGACAAGCACCCAAATGCTCCAGCACTTCAACCCAAAAGGGTCTTCCTCAGGGGGGGTGGGTCTAGTTTGCAACAGACAATGAATCATATTTAAAATCACCATTTAAAGTGATATACACTTAAAGCAGTGAAACCACAACCCAAACAAGAAAAGGCTTCAAACACCCAATGAAAAAAAAACAGTAAATAAATCTGATGCAAAACAACTGGATAGAGAATAAAATACATAGGCTGGGGCAAATTAATGCAAACATTTATCATCAAAAACACAAGTGTATCAGTCTGTCCTTAATAACTGTTCCCTCCATATAAATAACCTAAATATAAGACAGCAATTAGAAGTAAGTATAGGGAAATGTTAAAGAAAAAAGGGAGTTTATTTGAGAGGAGATTAACGAATAGAGAGAGGGAATTGGGGGAAGGAAAGGACCTTGGTGCAGAGTTTGAGCTTAATGATTAACATAAACAAAAGAGTAAATGGCACCAGGAGAACAATACAATAAACCTTTTATTGTACAAAAGCAGAAAGGTAAACAATGAGGGGGAGGCTGGGGGTTTAGTAGGGAGAAGGAAGAAGGGGTAGAGGTGGGGTGGGAAGGGGTTGTTTTTCAAGGGAGGGGGATTATGGGGGGGGTTGAGAAAGTATACAGAAATGTGCAAGACAGGCAAGGAGATATAGGGAGAAACAAAGTGGCTTGGTTTAATTTAAACTGATGGGATGAGAAGTCCCTTTCCCCAGTCCAATTCCAGTATTAGCCTGTTATCTGCCACCAAATAGGAAATAAGATAGATTCCCACTTGGATGTAATGATTCAGATATATCAGGGACCAAGGGTATTCCCCACTAGCAGTTCAAATTTTCAAGAATAGATCTAGATGCAGTACCTTAAGAATAAGGGAAAAATTAAATTGAAAAAATATTTTAAAGATACAGAATAACACAAGAGCTACAAAAAGACAAACAAAAAAGCCCAGAACATTTATAAATAAGGGCTAATGTCCACTTCTTTGTTATGCTCTGGGAAAGCAGTTTTTAATATCACAATCCATCTTGTTTCTCTCTGTAACAGACTTATAAACCTGTTACCACCCCTTGGGTGCCTACCTACACATTCAAGTACCATAAACTGCATGCAATTTGATTTTGAATCATGGGCTACTAGAAAATGAGCACCTAAGGCATTGTGTATGTTGCCATTAATAATAGCTCTTACGTGTTTCTTTATAAGACCTTAGCCGGTCTGGTAGTTCTCCCCCACGTAATATTAATTACAGGCGCACCAGCAAACATACATGACAAAAGGTGTAATACATGTCAAAAAATCTTTAATGTCAAACTTGTCATTGTTCCTAATAAATGAGTCACCTGTTTTTGCATATTTGTAGATATTACATCTGCCACATTTGAAAAAGCCTTTAGGTTTATTCTGCATCCAACTGTTTGCCTCCCCCATTCTGGTTGCCATAAAGTGAATATGGACAAGTCTAATCCCTATACTTCTCCCCTTACTAAAGCTCACCCTGGGTTTAGATCCAGTATTTTCTTGACGTACAGTATCGGGTCTGTTAGAAGAATGGGCCAAAGCCTGTGTACTATTCCTCCCACCTGGCCTGCTAATGGGTTATAACCTGTAATAAAATTAACAGCTGGTGGGGAATTTTCAGGGCTGGTCACTTTCTTCCTATATCTGGACTGAGAGGACAAAAGGTAATTTCTATTTAGCCTGATACCCTTCTGATATGCTTGTTCTAAAATCTTCTCAGAATAGCCCCTACTAAAGAACCTGTTTTTTAAAACAGTAACTTGTTCCTGAAGCAAAACATCATCTCAGCAATTCCGTCTCCGACGGATCATTACTCCACATGGTATTGAGGTGATTCATTTCTTCAGTTGTGAACTAGATGCATGGAGTACATCATTAGCTGTTGTGTCCTTTCTGAAACCAGAAGATGACATTTCTTTTCCCCGAATGCCTCTAAGTTTAAGATCTAAAAATGTGATTGAATTTTTATCTGATTCAAAGATAATTGTCAAACTGTATTCGCTGTTACTCAGGTACTCAATAAACATTGGTACCTTTTTTTCATCACTGTCCTGACCAGATCATTATAATATCATCAATAAACCTGAATCATAAAAAATATGGTTCTGGTAATGATTTTTTGTTCCATCAAAAACTACTCTATTCTCAGCTGGTCCCATAAATAAATTGACATATGAAGGGGAGTAGGCCGACCCCATAGCAGTGCCACAGATCTGGAGGTAGAATTCTTTGTTAAAAGAAAAAATAGTTGTGTGTGAGACTAAATTCTAAAGCTAAAGGTTGAATGCTGAAAAAACTGAGGTGTTGGTTGTGAACCCGGGTCGTCGTGAGGCGGGTATGTTGGCAGGTTCACCTTCGGGTTTGTGGCTTGGAGGTGTCCAGCTAGCTACCTCAGACCGGGTGCGGAGCCTGGACGTTACGTTTGATGACTGTCTGACCCTAAAATCACAGGTGTCAGCAGTTGTTAAAACTTCTTTTTACCATCTGAGAAATATCATCTGGGTGAAACATCTGGTTCCTCCCGATGATCTTCCAATGTTGGTTCATGCCTTCGTTACCTCCCACCTTGACTACTGCAATGCCCTTTACCTAGGGCTGCTGGGGGTTGATATCCGCCGCTTGCAGCTGGTGCAGAACGCGGCAGCCAGGTTATTGACTGATGCTTCAAGAGCCAGTCAGACAACGCCTGTGCTCCGCGGTCTGCACTGGCTGCCGATACAGTGGTGGATCACCTTTAATGTTGCTTTGTTAACCTATAAGGTCCTACACGACCAGGGACCGAGTTACCTGAAAAATCTCCTTTGTCCCTACTGTCCCCTCCATCCTCTCCGATCCACCGATGAGGGATTGCTAGAGGTTCCCAGGGTACATTTGCAAACATCTGGAGCAAGGGCATTTAGCTTTGTTGCTCTGTCCCTGTGGAACTCTCTACCTCATCGGGTATGAGATTGCCTAACCGTCCAGAGTTTTAAAACCGTTTTAAAAATGTATCTTTTTAGCCTGGCATTTGTTGATTGATGTGGCCGTCTTAGTTTGTTATGCTGATATTATACTGTCTTCTGCTGGAATTTATATGCTTGATTATAATAATTTATTTTATTTTTATGTATTTTATTGTACAGGCTCCTTGGTTTCAGAAAGGTGCCTTTTTATAAATAAAACTGATTTGATTTGATCTGATTCTTGAAATTCTTGGAAATTTGAACTGCTGGTGAGGAATACTTGGTCCCTGATACATCTGAATCATTAAATCCAAATGGGAATCTATCTTATTTCCTATTTGGTGGCAGATAACAGGCCAATACTGGAATTGGACTGGGGAAGGGACTTCTCATTCCAACTGTTGAAATTAAACCAAGCCACTTTGTTTTCCTCCTAAATCTCTCTTGCCTGTCTTGCACATTTCTGTATACTTTTTCAAACCCCCGATAATTCCCTCTCTCTTGAAAAACAACCCCTTCCCAACCCACCTCTCCCCTCCCTCTCTCCCTCCTCCTCCCTACTAAACCCTCCAACCCACCCTCATTGTTTACCTTTCTGCTTTTGTACAATAAAAGGGTTATTTTATTGTTCTCCTTGGCCCCCATATTTAAAGGAAATGTGCAGCGCATCCCGGCTCACAACGGAGATGAGCCATGCATCCTGAACAATGTGCCCAAGCACGATATTCAATGAGGGTAGAAGCACTGCCCAGAGAAGACTAGGCCATGGCCCGTGAGTAATGTACGTGGTGCACATAGAGGGGGCGTTCCTGTGAATGTGCCGTGCAAGGGCATATTCACTGGGAATGCACCCCGCAAGGCCCTGAAATGTGCTGCACAAAGATCAGCTGAAAAAAGCTGGCCTAACTCAGCTGGCCACCCACAGGCAGGCTGCTGTAGTGCAGACAAGTGTATGGCAGCCTGCCAGACCCAGTGGTCCGGTGGAACCACCCACCCACACCTGGTCCCTGCCCGACTTGCAGCAGTCTCCCAACCCATAACCATAGTGTAGGGACCCCCCCAACCCCGGTCCCTGATGCAGATACCATGACAATCCCCCTGCTGTTACCATAGGACACTGTGCCCCCCACCTAGCCCTGATCCCTGTTCAAAGGAGGATCCCCTCCTCCCAACCCCAATCGATATACATGCCCTACCCGGATTCCATTCCCATAATGTAGCAGTATCCCCCATCCCCGATCCCTGATCGACAGAGGGCACTCTCCCCTGCCCGGCCCCATTCCCTATCCACAGTACAACCATGCTGATGAACCAGACCCATTTCCCGATCAGAATACATGATAGTCTCTCCTGCCTTGATTCCCATACGTCTCACAGTGCTGATGGTATTTGATTCACAGACCCCCCCCCATCAGTTTCTGTTTTACAGCATTTTGCTATAATGTGATCTGTAACCACCTACCAGTCTTTATGAGTCTGAGAGGATTCCAGTAGACAGCTGGCTGTGGTGATTAGAGGAGGGTCTGTGACAGTTACCGCTCCTCCCTCCACCATATGCAGTTCTGATATACCTTTTGTCTGGTGTCGTGGGGGGCAGTGGGGTATTGAGTGGTTGGAGAGGCATGTGTCATGATCTTTTTTGGCCTGGGTTGGCGAGCGGGGATTTGGCGTTGCTGAGTGGATGAAGAAAGGGATGTTTCCCGAGATGGTGCGGGAGGGGGATTAGGTGTTGTTGAAAGGGGGAAGGGAGGAGGGTCATCATGATACTGGGTGGGGTTGGCGGAGGAGAGTGGGATAGGATACTGCAAGGGGAGGATGGGCACTTACGTTTTAAGCAATTCTGAGACTCTTTTAAAAAACCTACTTCACACTACGAGTTGTTTTGAAGTGCATCTGTAGTGCAAAGTCTGTCACGTTGCTAACAGTTTGCTGGCAAAGTAAATCTTCATGACAACACTGACAGTAATACTGCCCCCTACTTGACTGTTGGAGTTCTCTCTCAAAATCTCCAGACAAGAGGTATGCAGAATTGATTCTGATTAAAATGAGCCACCCTGAACTTGGGTGACTCGGCAGGAACTGAGTCTGAGACAAACTTTCCAGTTCTGCTCAGAAATGGCTTAGAGCATTTTTTGTGGAAAACAATGGTTTCTTTTAACCTTCTTCCCCCACCCACTTGCCTGTATCTTTTGGGCAAAAGCCACTGAAACATCACTGCCCCCTATCCCTTAACTGGCAACAGTTGATTGATCTGGGGGGGGGGATGGGCAGCAAGCTTAATAGTCTTTTACTTTCTTCGGGGCTAACTCAGTCACTCATCATTTCTGTACAGCATGCCACTATAGCATAGAGCAGAAAGTCTTCTCCCTACTGGACTGCTGGAGTTCTTTTTCAGACTCACTAGACTAGAGGTGTGGAGAACCAGTTCTGATTAATACAAGAAATCCCAAAGTTGGGTGGCTTTTTCAGGAATCTGGTTCAAACCAAACGTTTCTGTTCCAGCTCAGAAACATCTCAGAGCTTTTTCGTGTGTGTGTGTGTGGGGGGGGCAGGGTTTCTTTTAACCTTCTTTTCACCCACCTGCTTGTACCTTTTGGGGGAAAAGCCCCTAAAGCAACATTGTTCCCCCCCCCCCGATCGCCAATAGTTAACTGAAGGACTGGAGCCAATGAGCAGTGAGCTCCGTAGTCCTTCACAGGATGTTTTTATGGGCTAGCTGATTTGCTGTCCTTTCCCTTGCAGCGTACCGTTATGGTAACAGCTGAGCAGAGTGATGAGGCATTTCGCACCGTACACGCGTGTTTTGTAGACAGTTATAGACAATATGAGCGCATTCTATCTCTTAATCAATTTATTTATTTTATTTGAATACATTGGAAAACAACCTTTAAGTCACAGATTCTTTTGCAAAGTCTCCTCGTCACAAAAACAATACAATGACGGATAAGTAGCATGCAGTACACAATTATACAAAGTAATTGAATCAGGCTTGGTGGGCCCTAGTTGTACAAGCAAGACAATAAGACACATTATCACAGGGTAGTGTAACCCAGGGTCAAATAACTAAAGTAGATTCCGGTGAGTCATTAACAAAAGGGAGTCAAAGATTGGATACCCTGGCACGGGAAACAGCCAATGGCTAAAGTCAGATACAATCGCAGGCTGAGTGTTCAATGAGATGGCTCTTGAGGGCTGTTTTGAAAAGGCCAAGGCTAGGTAGTGGGGAGATGGAGGGTGGGAGGTCATTCAGCCACTGAGGTGCCCGATATAAAAGGCCCTTTGGCACAATGAGGTCCAGCAGCATGGCACAGAGAGGGATGAGCTAGAGACACTTCTGGAGAGTCGGCGGGGGGCAGTTGTGACAAGGGAGTCAAGGCCAGGGGGTAATTAGCAAGGATGCATGTATATTGTCAACCGGCATGCTACCCTTAGAAAATGTGGGTTCACGGGCATCAAGGCTCCTTGGTTCAACAAGGAGATCAGATCCCTCATGATACTCTATGACAAAGCATGGCAGACCTACAGAAAGAGTGGACTTCCCTCAGACTGGCCAAAATAGAAACAATTCAGAAATAAGTGCAAAAATACACTAAATAAAGCCAAACACCACCATTTGAAATCTCTACAAACAGAGCACCTCGGCAACCCCAAGGAATTCTGGAGGCAAGTCAACTCCCTGGTAAAGGGGAAGGTCGTAGAAGCCCCAAGCTCCATCACTGCTAATGGTACTACCCTTACTGATTCCCCATCCATCACCTCAGGATTTAATAACTTCTTCACCGATCTTCATAAGTGCACCTTGCTATTCCAAAACTCCCCCTCTACCCTCACTGCCCAAGCCACCCCGCTCACCTCTGAGTCTCGTCCAGAGTTCCACCTGAAGATGACCACCCTTAAAGAGGTGTGGAAGCTTCATTCAAATCTAAAATCCAACTGCTCACCTGGTCATGACTCACTTGAGCCAAAGTTTCTTAAACTTGGTGCTCTTGCCCTTGCTCGCCCGGTCCACAACTTGTTCAATCGTTCCCTCATCTCTAATACTGTGCCAGACAAATGGAAGGTGGCAGTAGTCATTCCGGTGCATAAGGGTGGTTCCAATTCTACTGTTGACAATTTCAGGCCAGTTTCTATCCTCTGTCCCTTGGCAAAGATCCAAGAGCGCATAGTGTATACTCAACTGCAGAAAGATCTCGAATCTCACAAACTGCTTTCACCATTTCAGCATGGCTTCAGAAGGAATCATAGTACCCGAACTGCCCCAATGAAAGTGACAACTGACATATTTCAGGCAATGGACCAAGGCTCAGCCGCAGGTGCCATCTTTGTGGACCTCACAAAAGCGTTTGATCTGGTGAACCATAGCCTCCTTATTCATCAGCTTCACCTGATTGGTCTGGATTTCAGTGTGCTGAACTGGGTAAAAAGCTATCTATCCTGCCGCTCCCAAAAAGTTAAGTAGAATGGTTCCCTTTCTGATCTGATGCCTGTAACTCATGGAGTCCCGCAGGGATCCATCTTGGGTCCATTGCTATTCTCCCTATTCATTAATGACCTCCCCAGCTCTTGCAGAGGTGCTTCCGTTCACCTATATGCAGATGATGCAATTCTTTATAATTATAATAATAATAATAATTTTATTTATATAGCGCCTTTCGATATAACAAAGTGCTGAACAAGTTAATATTATGAATTCAAATTTCCATACAGACATAAAAGCATATAAAGATACATCATAAAATACATCATAAAAATTTAATAAGTTACAGTAAAATTCCAATCATATTGCAACTAACTTAACTCTCCAAAAAGGCCATTTTCCATAAGTACGTTTTTAATTCTTTCTTAAATATCTCCACGGAGGTGCACTCCCATAACTGGCCTGGTAGAGAATTCCAAAGAGTGGGTGCAGCATCGCTCCTCACTGCACATCAATCTAATTAATAGAGAGCTTGCCTCTGACTTTGCTTCCCTTAAGGCCTAGTTCAACCAAAATCATCTTGTCCTCAACACAAAGAAAACCAGATGTATGCTATTCATCCTCCGTCCCCACTCAAAGATGGCGTCCCCCCCCCCATCAGCATTACCTCTCTCAGTGGTGACAAATTAGAGATGGTCTACTCCTTTAAATACCTGGGTGAAACATTGTACTCTGCGCTCTCCTTTAACGACCATGTTTCCAATGTTGCTAAATCTCTAAATCAGAAACTTGGTCTCCTCTATCGTATCCGCCCCTTTCTCACCTCTGCATCTTGTCTGAAGATTACCACATCGACCCTTCTTCCTTTATTAACATACAGTGTTCCACTACTACTCTCTTCAAACTCCTCCCTCTCTCTCCTTTCCAAGGCCTACCATAGGATTAGTAGATTTGCCTTAGGAGCCAATTCCCGAGCACGTCACTGTGACATATTTTTCCAGTACTGTCGGAAGGGTGGGGCGGGTGGTGCACCCGCCCGGGGTACATGCCTCTGAGGGGCGCATTGGCAGCAGACAGTTTTCAAATCTGCTGTTGTTACTTTAAAAACTATTTTCTTTTTGTTAATGCAATAATTAATGCCTCCCAGTAGGGGCGCATCATCATCATCACCGCGGAAGGACCAGCAAGTCGGGGGGCGGGTCACATGGCCTGCTGTCTCTGGTAAGGAAAAAATCATGTGATGGGGTCCAGAGACAGTATAAAAGCCACGTACCAGCGCAGGAGACTCACAGTTGTAGTGAGGCGGATGTACATGGACGAACCACAGTGTATCACACTCCGTAGTCAGTCAGGAGGAGGGAGGGAGGGAGATAATAATTTAATAAAAATAAAATAAAATAAAAAAGGAAGGAGTAGGAGCGAGTTATTGAGAGCGGGGAGAGTGCAGAGCAGTGGAGCGGTCAGCGTGCCCGTGTGCGGTCTGAGTCTAAGTCTGAGAAGACTAAGAGAGTTCTGACTTCTGAGTAAGATTGAACATTGCACTGATTGAGGCTTCAGGCTTGAGCAGCGGTGACTTGACCCACTGACTTTGACTTGTAGTTGTAAGCACTGACTAAAGCAGCAATCACCACGCCAGCACAGTCACTCAGTCAGCTAGTCTGGTCATGATCTTATTCGGGGGGGGCATTGGACTGTAGACGAGTCAAGTGGTAGTAGTGACTATCAACTGTCTGCTCTGCTGGTACTGTTTTTTTTTTTTTTTTAAATTCAAGTGATGATCATGATCCCTCCGTTATGGTTCCGCTTGCGCTTGCTCCTCTGACCGCCAGTCCACACAAGTCATTCATTCCCTAGTAGTTTTTGGAGTAACCCCACGACACCCGGCAGGAGTAGTGACAGACTGGGTCTGGCTGAGCCCGCGCCGCGCCCATAGTCTCTCTGAGTACTCTCTTCTACCTTGCTCTTTGTTTATGTAGGGGGGGGGCAACCGCGGTGCAGGTGGTAGGCTGAGAGTGCAGGAGACTCTGAGATGTCTATGAGGCGCGCGATGAGGCAAGTGCAGACAGAAGTGCCACTGCCAGTTATGACTCTATACTGTCTAAGTGCCTCCTCCTGATTTTGACTCAACGGTGATCTTGAGTCTTCTCTCTTAGATGTTGTTTTAATCATTTCCTTAAAAAATAACAAGGAATTTCCTTGTTACTTTTTATAACTGTAGACTTTCACTGTATTAGTGCATATAGTGCTTGCTTTTTAAAAGTGTCAGGTCTGTTACAATAATACTGTATTCTCTTGACACTTTAAAAAGCAAGCACTATATAAATTGCATTTGTTATAAATTAAAGACGAAGTCTAGTGTTAGTGTACAATGATGCACAATGAAAAATGACATGTTAATGAATGTTCTCCTAAGGTACAGCTGCTGCACATACAGTAGCTAGCAAATTGTTCCAGTTAATGCAAACATAGAAACATAGAATTTGACGGCAGATAAGGACTGCATGGCCCACCTAGTGTGCCCATTTCCCTACTTAATGGATAAGCTGCAGATCCTAGTCAACCAACAGCCTACTTCCTCCTACCCCCCACTAAAATTACCTTATGTCTGTCCCATGCATTCTTAAGAATTCCCCCACTGTTTTTGACTCTACGACCTCCTCAGGAAGGCTGTTCCCTGCATCTACAACCCTCTCTGTGAGAAATACTTCTCATATTACCTCTGAGTCCGTCTCTATGTTCAAATTGTGCCCTTGTTCTTGCACATCTCTTTTTCTGAAAGATGCTACCCTCTTGGACTTTGTTGCTTCCCTTGAGGTATTTGAAAGTTTCTATCATGTCCCTCCTTTCCTCGAGGCTATACATATTAAGCTCTTTTAGTCTTTCTTCATACTGTATGTCTTCTGGTGCAGACCCTGCACCATTTTGGTTGCCCTCCTCTGGACAGCCTCCACCCTGTCTATGTCTTTGTGGAGATGGGGTCTCCAGAACTGCACACAGTACTCCAGATGTGGTCTTACCAACTGTCTGTACAGAGGGCCAACAACTTCCAGTTTTCTACTAGTGATGCCTCTCCCTATGCATCCCAGTATCACCCCCCCAGCCCTCCTTACTGCCTTCTCACATTGCTGGCCCAACTTTAGGTCATCTGATATGACTGCCCCAGGTCCCTTTCCATTTTTGTTGTTGTCAGTATCTTACCCCCTTGTGTACTCTTCCCCTGGGTTTTGAATCTAAGCTGCCATACATTTGACCATTCCTCCAACCTTGCCAAGTCCCTTTTCATCCTTTCCACCCCACCTTGCATTTCAACCCTGTTGCAGATCTTAGTGTCATCTGCAAAGAGACATAGTTTCCCTTCTAGTCCTTCTGTAAGGGCACTTATAAAGACACTAAAAAGGACCGGCCCCAGGACTGAACCCTGTGGTACCCCACTGGTAACCCTCCTTTCTTCACTGTGGACTCCATTTACTATTACCCACTGTGTCCTGTTGTCCAGCCAGTGTTTTACCCAGGCTACCACCCTGGGACCCACTCACAGGCTGGCTAATTTGTTTATTAATCTTTTGTGCGGGACTGTGTCAAATGCCTTGCTAAAGTCTAGGTAGGCCATGTCCACAGCCCCTTCCTGGTCTACTGCTTTGGCCACCCAGTCAAAGAAATCAATTAGATTTGTCTGACATGACATTCCTGCTGTGAATCCATGCTGCCTTGGGTCCTGTGCCCCACTGGCCTCTAGGTACTCAACAGTTCTTTCCTTCAGCAGTGATTTCATCATTTTCCCCACCACTGAGGTCAAACTGACAGGTCTGTAGTTTCCTGCCTCTGTCTTGCTCCCACTTTTGTGAAGGGGAATCACATCTGCCCTCCTCCAGTCCTCAGGTGCCATACCATCCTCCCATGATTTATTAAAAAGGGTAGTCAGTGGAAAGCCAGGCCTGCATCCCACCTCCCCGAGTCCCCTCCTGCAGACCTGCACAAATTAATCCAGGCGGCAGTGGTACAGCAGCCCCACACCAGGCAGGATCAGTGACTGACTGGGAGCCCGTCCCGGCCATGCCCTGTCTCTCAACTAGCTAGCTCTTTTTGGAATATGTGAGAGCGGGGCCAACTTCCAAGCCACAGCTGATAGGCTGCGACTGGACTGGAGGGAGTTCCAAGTCATCTGTGAAGCTGGGCGAGGCAAGTGCAGTGCTAGTGCCCCCTCATTTTAAGAGGAGGAAATATCACTATTAGCTACAGGCAGTCAAGTCAGGAAAGGCTTACGCTTAATAATAAAGCAATATAATTAATTGGCTTTGGCATGCAAGGCATTAGGGCTAGCCAGGCAGGAGGGCACTAGTCTAAAAATGATCAGCACAAGCACAGAAGCACTGTATGTAAGCACTGCACAAGCACAAAACTGACACACACACACACACACACACACTACTGTGCACTCTGTAATTTCCTTGCTGATGTAATACAATTGCCCTTCCCTTTGAGAGTGAGTCAACACAATTTCAGATTCAACTACTTTAGTCTCAACTAGTCTTGAGTCCAAGTTGTTTAAATGTAAATACATTAAATGTATTAAAGGGAAACTGTATTTTTATTACCTCAACAACAAATTACAGTGGTCAACATGGGGATATTTAAACTGCGAATAACTTCCTTATGACAGGACTAGAAGGCTAAGTAGTAAGTTTAACTTAGCCTTCTTCTACACTAGTCCTTTCATAAGGAAGGAAGTTATTCCCCCTTCCCCATAATTACCAAGGCACCACTATGACTGGGGGTGGAGCCCCCAATTACAAGAATTATATTTGCAATGAGGGACTGCCTGTTTAAGTTCCCCATACAACCCACTGCAATAACTACAACTGGTGCTACATCCTCCACAAATGCCACAGTTGCCCCTGTTACATACTGTACATTCATAGTAATGCGCCAATGCCTTTAGTTTTTTATGGTTTCTGGTCTTATGTTTTGTGATGTTGCGTGATATTATTCTTTCTGTGGGGGCGCTCCGCCCCACACACAACATGGGTGCACTAATGAAGTTGTATTTTTTACCTGGGGGTGGGGGGGGGCTGAGCGCACCCACAGAAAAAATATCACAGAATATTACAAAACATAAAGTAACCTCACAACTAACTAGGCAGTTCGATTACTGTGGATCCTCATTCTCCGATGCCTGTTTGACAGCCTGGCACATTGTTGTGCTCCAGCCAATTGTCAGTCAGTTGTAATTATTGCATTGCGATGTACGGGGAGGTTAAACAAGCAGCCGTAGTGAAAAATGTAAAATTCTTCTATTTTGGTGGGGGGCTCCTTCCCCCCACACCCCTGTCAATAATTATGAGTCCCCTTGTTACTAGGTTTCAGCAATGGTTGAGGCCATTGTACTTTGCAACAGGAGCATGCCCACAGCGTGATCACGCCTCCACTGTAGTGTGGAGTTTCCTAAAAAGTGCACCATGGGTCCAACGTCCTCCACAAATGCCCTGCAATTATACTGCATCCCAGCTGACTGGGGTCACGGGGAAAAATAGTATCATGTAAATTGTAATTCTATTGTAAGTGGTGGGGGCTGATGTATCATGTCAGGCAGACACTGCTGCTCACTCTTGCCCACTTTTTTAAACTTTAAGAAACAGGTACAGCAGGCTTTGTACTCTGGGAGTTGAGCAGACAGGACAGCAGAATAATACTGTATGTAGTTATATCTAGCTCAGCTGTCACCAGAGGCGGCGGGCTATCTGCCCCAGTCACAGAGAACCAGCCAGTCCAGTAGTTACTTCAGTGTAGAGTGGTGTCACCTGACTCCAGTAATTGAAATGGGCAGACTAGATAGATGGGCCCTTGTGGTCCTTATCTGCCATCAACTCTATGTTTCTATGTCAGTTATCTGACTGTTATCATCAGCCTGGAGGGTAGCAGCACCAGCGGTAGTACTAGTGGTGGGTGGCTGATGTCATTCTTGTTCAGCCACTCATCCACAACAATTGTGGCTGAACACTCTATACCACCCACTCAGAGTCTCCTACATCTCATATTCCATGGGAGCAAAATATTCCCTTCCTGAAATTAGGGATAGGGAACTGTAACAAAAGTATGTTTTTTCTTTGAAAAAGGCCCCAAAACTCACCACAGAGCGTGTAAACCCCTCAGAGCTTCTGGGGGCCTTGCGGCCACCAGACCCCCGGCTCTTTTCTTTGGGGGGTGCAAACTTACACTCTTCCCCAGGGCACCAAAATGCCTTCCTACAGCACTGTCCCCTTCTGTCTGGTCTGGCTGCCACTAGAATCTAAACTAAGATATTCCTCCGAGTACCTTATTCAAACTTGTCCACAAATTCACACCTCCTTGCCTTAGTGGTCTGATATGTCTAAGACAAGCACCACATGCCCTCCACTCTGCCTCGCTACCTCTGTTAGTCTTACCTAATCTGCATCTGGCCACCACTCGAAGGTCTTTCTCCTTCATAGCTGTATCTGCCTGGAACTCCCTTCCTCCCACAGTCCTGTCTTGTTCCTCTCTCCCCTTATTCCAAACTAATCTGCTTGACTCTCTCTCAGTCTCTGCACCTGTGCCTGTTTCCACTGACATCTACCCCCAGCCTTCTTTTTCCATCAGCCCCCATTCCTTCCCCCTTCCCTGTCTATGAGCCGAGTACCTGACTCTGCCTCTCCCCACTCTCTCAGAAAACCTCCCTATGCTACATAGTCTATTATGAAATGGGTAGAAAGAATGATGTATTCTGATTGGCCGAGAGCTGCTTTCAGCTGGGCCGTTATCCCAGCACAATGGCCCAGCTGAATGTATTATGTTTAAAAATGCATAAAATTTACTAAAAATGACCCATTTCATAATTGCAATAAGGCACTCCAGGGGGTGTGTTATGGTGGGCTAATGGCCCTTTCGAGTGGTGTAAGCCCTCTGCATGCTCGTGCTTCAACCTGACTTCGAGGTGGGCCAAGTATCCCACCATAACACACCCCCTGTCATGCCTTATTGCTCAAATAGGCTTTCTCAGAAAACTTCCCTGTGCTACCTAGTCTAATAGACTTAAAATTGCAGTTGTGCTGACTAGCAATAATGCCATTTTCAAACGTTTCATCACCCATCAATGCTTTTGTATTCTCAATCCTATGTGCCTAGCAAGTATGCCTTCTTCAGAGGTTACGTTGCTCTGCAGTGTGCTTGTATATACTGTGATGCTTTGACAACTTCTCACACGTTTGTGCATATTTTTATATTTACGTGCTGTTTGTCTGATGCTCTTACTTCTTGTATACGTTGTTGTGCTGCTTGTCAATTTCTACCGTATTGTATTGCTGTTCTATTCGTACTGCTTTGCCGATGGTCGGCTTGTTTGTTGACCCCGGGCTGACCCTGAAAAAGGGACTGTAATTGTCTCAGTGGACTTACCCAGTCACCAAAACTCAAAGAAATAAATAAATGTAGTTTAAGTTTGACTTCCAGATTTAACCATTTTTAGATTTATATAGGTCACAGGTGTGTGTGAGCCTGTCAAGGCCTGTGACCAGCCTACAGGCTTTGTTCAGGGTAGTCTTTACCCGTGAGAGGGAGGTTGGGTCAGCTGTACCATAAATCACTAGGCCATAATCAACGAGGGAGAGAACAAATGATGAACTCGGATTGCTTATTGCTTATTACCGACTACAGGAACGCATGTGTACGGTGTGGAACTCTTCAGGGCTCTGCTCAACTACTGACATAGTGTCACTTTGCAAGGGAAAGAAACAACTGAACTAGCCTGGAAAAAATGTAAAAGACTACTGAGCTTGCTGTCCATCAGACCCCTCCCCCAATCAACTTCTGGCGATTGACCAGATGGGTGGGATGCTTTGGGGGCATGTGCCTCAAAAGGTACAGGCGGACAGGATAGCAGAAGGTAGAGGGGGTCAAAAAGTGTGTCAGGAGGGAGGGAGGGGAGACTGGCTGGAAGCCAGCTGTGCATCTTAGTTTGCAGGTGGGTTGGCCAGTAAAGGCAGATTGGGGAGGGAGGTTGCTCTGTAAAGGCAATTTGAACTTGTGGTTAGACTAGAGTTGTGAACCTAGAGATCCAGATTTAAATCCCACTACCACCACTTACTGTGGGACCCCCGAGAAACGTAACCTATCCATTATCGATCTGCTGTTTAACTCTTGTACACCGAACAGCAGCAGATTCTTTTCCCTTCCACTCCAAGATTGTAAAGTATTTTGGGACAGCATTTGTATGAAATGCACTGTATAAAACTAAACTGCATTCTACAGTCTCTGCACTACCAGTATCCTGCTCATTGCTTTGAGAAGCATGTTGGGATATAGTGTGGATGGAAGGGGCTATAATTCCAGCCCTTTTCTTTTCCTTTGGGGTGTGATTAGGGAAGGAATTGTTATTGAACATGTTAGGTGGGAGATGAGGGGAGACTGGCATGAAGCCAGATATTTTGTGGGAGAGTTGGGGGTGACCTTTGACATGAGACTTTTGCCACATAAAGGAAAGGTTTGGCTACAGTCAGTTGAGGGGAGTATTCTTAAAAATGGTGTTGGGGAGTGGGGACTGTCTTTAATCCAAAACCAGGATCAAAACCAGGGGTGACTTGAAAAAACTATAACCTACCTGGAGTCACCCAGCTCTACTCCAGACTAATAAGAAAAAGCTTGGCAGTTTTAAAGAGAATTCATCTAGCCACATGAATAGAAGCATCGGAGCAGTATGACTTAACCAGGTTTGAAATGGACTTCAAGTATATAAAAACACTATCATTCAGTAGGTGTGACTTTAAAAAACAAATGTTAACCCCTGAAGTCCACTGAAGGTTTCTGTTGACATAATAAATTATAGGGCAAAGCCCAGCAGAACTGTTCTTCGTATAATAAAAGGCTGATTACTGTTTGTCACAGATGAATAAATGTGTGTTCCATTTCCTGTTAGTAGAATTGTATGCGGTCACTCACTACTGCTCACCACAGAATGCTGAGGATGAGTAATTCAACTCATTATCAACTTTGAGAGGTGACAGTCACAGGCTGTTATTTATGCAGTTCAGTTGCCAAGATAATCATGTATGTGCACAGTAATACAAGATCAGCTTAGTCACAGTGTAGAAAACAAAGCAACATTCTTGGCAAAGTGCAGCAGTTATCAGACCACAGAGACATAGAAGTGCACGGAGGGACGGCGGTGCTCACGGCCAAACTGAAAACTGCACATTTTTAAACTGGGCACACACCAACCAAGTAGACTGGACACCACAGCTCTTAATAGCAAATCAAAAGTTTATTAAAATCCCATAATGGGACACAGAACAAAGTCTGCACATGCCTAACACATTTCAAACATCCTTAGTCCTTTACCAAAGGCTAGTGCATTAAAATCACACAATACATTTAGTCAAACAAATAACTAGCTAAAAATGACATCACAGACAAAGGTTGAAACGGCTGCTCTCAACCAAAATGGTACAATAAATTCAATTATAAGGCAATCAGTAAGGAAAACATGCACAAAGTACACTAGGGTAAGTAAACGTAGAATAGAAAGCTTTAAGAGAGAGTGGACGAAACACGGATATGAAAACAGGGCAGTTAAAGGGATAAGAATAAAACCCAAAGTGCAGATATACATGAGAACCTGCATAGTAAGGGCGATTGTAGATGTCACAGTACATGCTTTGGTGTGATACATGAATAAAGATACCTATCTAAAAAGAAAAATAATAAGTCCACTAGTGCATAATGAATGCTACATTAGTGGGTGTATACAACATAATAAATACAATGTATGCCATTTATCTTTTTTCCAGATAGGGGCTCAAGTCAAATCTCGTATTTACACCTGGTTTTCTGGTGGCATGCAATTTTAAAATCCAGGTCTCCCTCCTTTAATAATAAATTATTAAAATGGCCACCTCTCGGGTTGGGGCTGACCGTGTCAATCACTGTAAAAGCAAAGCTATGATCTTCCCTATTAGTCGCACTCGCTATATGAGCAGCCATAGCATAAGTGATGTCCCCACGATTAATTGCTCTAATGTGCACTCCCAATCTAAGCTTTAAGTTCCTGGAAGTTTTGTCCACATAAAATGCAGTGCAAGAACACCGTGCCAGATAAATCACACCAGATGTATTACAAGTGGTAAACCGTCTGATTTCAAAGTTATCAGTAACATTGACGTAAGAAAAATGTCTGCAAGTTGTAACATATTTACAGTGTAACCCCCCTACAAATGGGGGTTTCCAAAAAGTCCTCCTTGAGCTTGTCTAAATGCTCACTGCCAGGTTGGTGTCCTGCGTTTTTGCAATTTAAATGGGATTGCCAGAGAGTGCCTATATAACCTCTGTGTACTGTCTCTTTAAGAGCTGCCTGGATTATAGTTACAATTAATCTAAAAGGGAGCACTGTTAGAAGATGTGCTTGTTTGCTGATCGTTTGTTAGAGGAGTAATAATATTGCGGTTTGTTCTAACCTGCCTTCTTTGCAGCAAGGACTGTTCTGTTTATCTCCACCAACTTGGCCCGAGACTGTCAAAATGGACCGATCAGTACTGGTGAGACTCTAAAAGGGAGCCTGCCTACAGGGGCTTGGTGGGGTCAAAACTTGTAGGAATTGTAGTTTTTGCATTGTGGCGCCTAAAATAACCTGGAGGGGAGCCCTTGTTGTGACTGACAGACAGATCAGCCAACCGAACCTTTTGGATCTTGGAGAAATTCCCAAGCTCTTGCAGCTAGTTTCAGTTCTGAGTTAGGAAGTGAAGAGATAACAGCTTGAATGATTCAAGCAGCAGCCCTGGCACAGATTCACATGGGAGAACAGTGGAAAGGTCTGGGTTTTGGCCTGCATGCCTGCTGGCTGTCCCTGAGAGGGACCTTGTGCCTTTTTCGTACCGAATCCGAACTTGGAGAGCAAAGTAAGCCACTGAATTGTGACTAGGCTCCTACCCGAAGGGAACCGAAGATTTACTGAATGCGATTGGCCTGTCTGGACCTCCAACCACCTCTGAACTCCCATATGTACAGAGACTCTGTAACTGCAACTGGAGAGTCTTTTGCTGGTACAGTGGAATTTCCTTAAATGTGAATGTGTTGTGTGCTAGTAGTGGGTCGTGATTTGGTTCCCCACTGTGGTTTGAATTGTGTTCTGCTTGCTGGAAGCTGCATTACAATTTCCTTACATGTAAATGTGCTGTGTGCTGCTAGTGGGTCGCAATTTGGTTCCCCACTGTGGTTTGAACTGTATTCTGCTTGTTGGAGGCTGCATCCAGCCCCACGGACTGAATCCAAAATCATCTCCATTGGGCCTGGGCCTTGCCACTGGCCCAACCGACTACCGCTACAGAGAACGCCATCGATGAGAGACCTGCCTGGGGATCAGCCCCCTGCTCAACACTTGAACAGGAACGACGCCTCGGTGATTCGTGTGGGCCCCGCTTCTCCGGGCACTCCAGCTTAACAACCTGCAGTCTCAATTTCGTCCTGCCTGTGTCCAGTTTTGGGTATCATGAGTAAACATCAGGGTAGCTCCCTGCAACAACAGCTAAATCTAAAGTGTTGTCATCTGATTGTCTGGTTGCTTTTTCTTTCACGAACTGAGCCCTCCAACTCCAGATTACAAATAGTGTGAGTTGTGCATGTTGCTTTCTTCCGTCACAGGGCCCCAACCAGCTGCAATATTCCTGGCTAGCCCATCGTTTCCCTAACTGGGTACCCAGAGGTGTGACTGTGTGGGAACTTAACGCGCATGCATAACTGTTTGATTAATATAGCCTTTAAACCAATAAACCCGATTACGCGCCTTCCTTGTTCAAGTCCCCTGAATAAATAAGATCTGACTTTGTCTGCATTTAACCTGACTGTGGTTCCAGTTTGTGCCAAGAGTACTGTGCTGTTGCTATTTGCTGTGCATAACCTTGTTTTTGAGGGGGTCCCCAGGGTAGAGCCAGAGGAACCAGCCCTGGTGGTAAGGTCAAACAGTGTGGGTACTTGTATGGTGTACAAGAGGTACTGTGAAAGTGATTATCATATATTGCTCACGCCACTAGAAGGGAAAGAAGGGGGTTACAGTGTCCCGGAGGGCTGTGCCCAGGTTAGTTTGACCACTACCAACACTGACCTCCGGGTGGAGGCACCTGTTGCAGAATCTAGGCCCCTTAACCTACTACTAGCCAAGCAGGCAGGGATAGTAGCCTGTGGGATAGTGCCACCTAGGGGTTACAACAGTCAATGCAATTTTTGCACTGAAAGCGGCCCTTACTCTGACTGTGCCACATAGGAGGTTGTTTGTCAATGTAGTGGCTATGTACCAAAAGGTTTTTTTAAAATGAGGCATGTCTATATGGGGACGTGGAAGGGGGAGAGTAATGGGGTGGAGGTGGATGACTCTAAGAGGAGTGGGGGGGGGCAGCTCCAGGGAAATAAACTGAGCTACACACTGGAGCAGACTTGCTAGATCATTATGGCCTGTTTCTGCTGGCAATTTTGTATGTTCGTATATGACATACGTGGGGTTATAGCAGCAATGCTTTTTAAGTTGTTGGTCACTAGTCAAAACATTCCAATGTTTTTTAACAACTCTTTCTAACTCCGAAGTATGTGATGAATAGGTAGTAACAAAATTAAAGGTATTCTCATTCACAATAGTCTTATTTTCCTCCCGTAGGAGTTCAGACCTGTCACACAGAGCTGCTGCAGTTCTAGCTTCTTCAATGTTTTTACTACAGGTATATATATTCATGTATGAAATCAAAGCATGCACTGTGATATCTACAATTGCCCTTACTATGCAGGTTCTCATGCATGGTTGCACTTTGGGTTTTATCCTTATCCTTTAACTGCCCTGTTTTTATATCCGTGTTTCACCCACTCTCTCTTTCTCTCGCACACCTTTCTGTTGCACCTTTATTTACCCCAGTGTATTTCCTTCATGTTTTCCTTACTGACTGATTGCCTTTATAATTGAATTTACTGTACCATTTTGGTTTAGACCAACCGTTTCAAACTTTGTCTGTGATGTCATTTTTTGTTAGTTACTCATTTGACTATATGCGAGATCTTAATGCACTAGCCTTTAATAAAGGACTGAGCATGTCCAAAATGCATTAGGCGTATGCAGACTTTATTCTATGTCCCAGTATGGGATTTTAAAAAACTATTTATTCACTATTAAGAGCTGTGGTGTCCAGTCTACTTGGTTGGTGTGTGCCTGGTTTTAAAAGTTGTAGTTCTCTGACCAGTCATTCCCCCAAATGTGCTCAGCTCCTTTGCTGGTACCAGCAGAAACACATCGTTATGTAGCATTGCTTAATTAACAAGCATTTGTCAATGCCGAATATTTGCTTGCTGGCATTGGCAGTGGTAGTGTAGAAGTTACAGAGCTGCGTAATAGGAATGGCAGTGAAGTATTGAACTGAAGCCAACCCCACCACCACCCTGCAGAGAGTGACAGGCATTGGGGTGTGCGTTTGGGTCGTCAGGCATAACGTGCGCACATTTCACCACCACTCTGCAGAGACTGACAAGTGTCACGTGTTCCTTGGGGTCTTTGGCCTATGCGCACCCCATTTCATTAGAAATACGGTGAGATGGGTGTGATATAGGAGAATGGGGTGAAGTTTGGGGTCGAAGAGTCAAGGCATACCTCGATGCCTCTCAGTGACTGCAGGGTGTGGAATGGTATGAGCATCACAGGCAAGAATCCCAAGTCACACCCCTGATTCCTGTCATTCTCTATAGGGTTGGGCGATTTGGTTGAAAAGCCTAATACCTCAGGCATTCGTTGGTATTTTAACTCAAATTTTCGACATGTTTGTTTTGTGACCCCACCTCATGAACAGGGGAATATCAGTTTGGAGCTGAAGCTGCTTATGCACAGTGACTACGGCATTTAGCACCACAGGTGCAAAAATATTCGAACAGGATGTAAAAAATGACAGCTGTACTCTTTCATGGGAGGTTAAAAATGGCTATGTTGCAAATGTGTAGTAAAAATATTTAAAAATGGTGAAGTCCGCGCGTACATAGAAACTGTACAACGCACACCGTTATATAATTAGGTTGAGGATTTTTATAGCAGATTGTCAACTCAGGCATTTGGTGCCTCCGATCATGAACAGTGTCACTGTGATTTTCTTTATCTGTGCCGAACAATGATTTCCCACAGCGACCACGCATCTCTGCACTGAAAGCGTGAAAACACACTTCGGCCATGTTGTGAAAAATGGCAGCTGTACTGTTCATAAGGAAGTGTTGAAAAATGTCACTAGTGAAAATCTGGACTGAAAATATTACAAAGTCATGAACTAATGAGGATGCGTGGAAACTGCACAATGCTCACTCGTAACACAGTCATTTTATGGACTTTTGTCACCAGATTTTCAATATAGTCATTTTAAGACCTCTGCTCATGAACAGTGTAACTGTGATTTTCTTAATCTGTCCTAAACATTGCTTTTGCACATCAACAGCACCATTGTGCGCTACATGTGCGATAACACATTTTGGGCGACATATGAAAAATTGCAGCTGTACTGTTCATAAGGAAGTTTAATAAAATGGACATGTTGAAAATCTAGAGTGAAAATATTAAATTTGCAAACTTACGAGCATGCATAGGAACTGCGCAACGTACGCTCGTAAAAGTCATTTTTAGGAATTTTTTCACCAAATTTTCAACATAGCCATTTTAAGACCTCTGCTCATGAACAGTGTCACTGTGATTTTGTTAATGTGTCCCATACATTGGGTTTGCACACCGACTGCGCCATTGTAGGCTACCTGAAGCGAAACTACGTTTTGGGCAGGATGTGAAAAATGACAGCTGTACTGCTCATAAGGAGGTTATGGAAAAATGGCAATGTTGGAAATCTGGAGTGGAAATATTGAAAATTCGCAAACCTCAGCGTCGCGTGGGAACTCTGCAACGCACACTTGTAAAACAGTCACTTTTAGGAATTCTGTCACCAAATTTTATACATTGCCATTTTAAGATCTCTGCTCATGAACAGTGACACTGTGATTTTCTTAATGTGTCCCATACACTGAGTTCGCACAACAGCTGCGCCATTGTGCACTACATGGGTGGAAACACGTTTTGGGTGAGATGTGAAAAATGACAGCTGTACTACTCATAAGAAGGTGTGGAAAAATGGCAATGTTGAAAATCTGGAGTGGAAATATTGAAAATTCGCAAACCTATGGCGTGCGTAGGAACTGCATAGCTGCAGCTAAATAAAACAGTCATTTTAGGAATTTTTCACCAAATTTTCAACATAGCCATTTCAAGACCTCTGCTCATGAACAGTGTCACTGTGATTTTCTTAATTGTCCCGTACATTGATTTCGCTTTTTATTTCGCCATTTCTACGCTACATGGTAAAACACATTTTGGGTGAGATGTGAAAAATGACAGCTGTACTACTCATAAGGAGGTGTGGTGAAATGGCAATGTTGAAAATATGGAGTGAAAATATTGAAATTTCGCGAACTTACGAGCCTGCGTAGGAACTGCGCAATGCACACTCGTTAAACAGTCATTTTTTTGAATTTTGGCACCAAATTTTCAACATGGGGGTTTTGGTCCCCCTTCTCATGAATGAGGTCACTGTCATGGCGGTATTCAGGCCCGAAGGGTGATTTCGCAGTCACTGTGCAGTCACTGCGCGAAATCACCGTTCGGGCCCGGCACGCCATGACAGTGACATCATTCATGAGAAGGATCCCAAAACCCCATGTTGAAAATTTGGCAAAGTTCCAAAATGGCTGAGATATGCATAAAGTTGAAACCCTCTATCTAGCCCATTATACAGCTTCCGCATTTCCTCAGTTCACGGTCGGCTTTGAAGAGTGCAGGCGTGTTCCCGGTCCACCAAAGATCGTCGCGCGGAGTCAGAGGTAAGTATGGGGTGAGGGGGTGGGGAGGCTGGATGCGCAGTGGGTGGGTGTGGGTTGTGGGGAAGGGTCGGAGAGCGCACCGCTGGACCGTTTTTTCTTACAGGTAAAAAATAAAAAAGGCGTCATGGGACCGTTTGCCACGCTGGGGTGGGCTCCAAGCGTGGCTCAAGAACTTTTAGAGTGTTCACCCGGCGAAGTTGGGCACCCATTCGGCAAAAAAATAAAAAACACCTGGCGGGACCGTTTGCCATGCTGGGGTGGGCTCCCAGCGTGGCACAAGGACTTTGGGAGGCGGGCATTCAGCCGACGGGGATTGGGCACCCCCATCGGCAAATGACTGATTTCCCATGGGAGTGGGCTCCCAGCGTGGCACCAGCTACTGGGAGGGAGGCGATGCAGCTCACCCGGCGAGATTGGGCACCCGTCGGCTATACACTGTGTGCGGGGCGCGCGCGCCTGCGGCTGGGGGGCTGCGCGTGAGCAACTTCTTGCTCGGTGCTCACTCAAGCGTAGCTCCCCCTTTCAACTGTATGCCACTGCATTTTGGAGCGTGTCATAGACAGCTCCAAAATGCATTGGCTTACAGGGGCAGCGCCAGCCAGCACACTGCCTGAATTGGAGGAGGAGGAGGTGACACACCTCCGAAATCTCCGATGATGGCACTATGTTTCTTGCACATGCGTGCAAGCAAACATAATGATGTTGTGACAAGGTGGAACTCCATCTTTTATATGGTGGAGAAACTGGTGGAACAGAAAGCTGTGCTCCAGGCCGTGGAATTAGATAATGTGGCCTGTGGGGATATGTGTACTGTGTACAGTGGGGTATGCTACCAAAGCTTGTTCTGCTTCTGAGAATTTATGAATAGGCCACCAGAGGTATGAGTGCTGAATCACCAACCCTTAACATGGTCCTTCCCCTGGGAAATCTACTTGAACAACACACACACACACCATTATTTGATAGCTTCAATAGCAACCCAACACAGCAATGCCAGTGATATGTTCCCCAGGGTGGCGTCACTGGTGGCTGTGAAGAGAATGACAGTGATGATGATGATAATAATAATAAACTTTATTTAGTTAAGCGCCTTTCAGGTATGTCAAGGTGTTGCACATAAAAGTGAATTAAATCAGTGCTCTAAAACAGCAGAATAAAACAACCAATACAATCCATTTTTTCAGTGTAGTTAACTGGAATAGGCCTGGTGCTATAAAAACATTTTAACTGCCTGTTTAACCCCCCCCCCCCATGGTCACACAGTCTCGGAGCTGACAGGGTAGAGAATTCCAGAAGGCTGGGGCCACATACATAAATGCACGGGGCCCCTGAAGATTTTAAGGATACCCTCAGAACATCTAGCAATCCCTAGTCAGCCAAGCAGAGCCGTCACTTGGGGCAATAAAGTAATAGAAGCTCTTTCAGGTAGTCAGAGCCGAGTCCATGTAGGGCTTTGTACGTCAGTAATCTGACTTTGAAGGTGATCTGCCACTGGATCGGCAGCTGGTGCAGTTCCCGCAGCACCAGTGTGATGTGACACGACCGGGGAGTCCCCATCAGCAGCCAATCTGCAGCGTTCTGCACTAGCTGCAAGTGGCCCGATATCAACCCTCGGTAGCCCTAAGTAAAGCGAGTTGCACTAGTCAAGGCACGAGGTCACACAATCATGGATCAGCCTGGGGAGGTCACCAGACGGAACAAGGTGCTTGATCCTAGCAATGTTCCTGAGGTGGTAAAAAGATGACTTGATGACTGCCGACACCTGGGATCGCAGTGTCAGCCCATCATCAAGCACCACCCCTAGGTCCCGCACCCATTCAGAGGTAAGGAGCTGGGAGCCCCCCAGAAAAAGTTCTGAAGGCTGACCAGCCCCTGACCCCCCAATCCGACAACCTGGATCCACAGCCATCACCTCAGTCTTTCCTGAGTTCAACTTCAGTCATCTGGAATTCATCCAATCCTGGATTTCAGCAAGGCAGTTATTAAATATCAAAGGAGTACTATTCTGGTCAGGTGCGAAACACAGGTAGAGCTGGGTATCATCAGCATAGTAGTGAGACCTCAGCCCATGCCATCTTGCAATGTCTCCAAGGGGCAGCATGTACACTGCAAACAATGTGGGGGACAGCACTGAGCCCTGAGGGATCCCACATGACACAGAGAGAGGGTCAGAGGACTAGATCCCTGACACCACTCTCTGGGTTCTGCCAGTGAGGAAGGACTTAAACCACCTGAGGACTGTGCTAGTCAGGCCACAGATGAACCTCAGGTGCTCAAGCAGCACCCCATGGTCCATGGTGTCAAAAGCTGAAGAGAGAGATCAAGGAGCACCAAGCTGTAGCAGCTTCTCTGATCTCTCGCCATCAGGAGATCACTGAGCACCTGAACCAGCACAGTCTCTGTACTGTGCCTCTTTCGAAAACAGGATTGGAGAGGTTTGTAGATGTTATGGATGGTCAAGTGGTTCTCCAGCTGTTCTGCCACTACCTTCTCCTTTACCTTCCCCACAAAGTGGAGGTTAGAGATTGGTCTGTAGTTAGCAAGAGAGTCTGGGTCCAATGAAGCTTTCTTCAAGAGGAGTGTCACCACCACTTCCTTCAGGGAGCTGGAAAACTCACCTGAATCAAGGGAGCACCAGACTATCTGTGTCAGGACTGGGCCAATGGTGTCACAATAACCCATAATCAGGGAAGTTAGGCCCGGATCTAAACGACAGCACTTAGGGCGCATACCCTGGACAATCCTCATGACATCTGCCAACTCCGGCCGGTCAAATGTGCTCCAGGAAAAGTGAAGGACAGTGACCGGGCATCTACCAGTAGCATCCCCCATTGAGGGAGTCAAATGGATCTCCAACCTGGTGTCAGCTACCTTATCCACAAAGAACTGAGCAAGCTCATTGCACTCCAACTGCCAAAAGGCTCTTTGAGACTGCAGGCAGGCTGGGTTGCACAGCCTGTCTACAACTCAAAAGAGCTGAGCCAGTCGGTTCTGAGCAGCAGCAATCTCCCCAGATAGGAGCTCTGCCTTCTTATGGGAGATTGTTGATTGGTAGATTTGATAATGTTCTAACAATCTAAGGTGGTCGGCCTCCAGGGCGGATTTCCTCCAACGACGCTCTAACCTTTGTCATAGTCTCCGCAACTCCCTCAAGGTCCCATAAAACCAAGGGGGCCAAGGGCGAAGGGAGAGAGTATGAACACAGACAGGAGCAATAGAATCCAGGGCTGTGGCAATGACCTTATTATAGGCCAGAACCAAAGTCTCTGGGTTCCCGCTTACCACAGGAAACTCCAAGAGGTCAAGTACCGCCGCTAGGCCTTCAGGGCTCACATCCTGTAAAGGGCGGTATCTGACCATCTCCACAGGGGTAGGCCTATGAAGGGGGGTGCAAAAATTGAACCCCACAGTATAGTGATCGGACCATCCGATAAGTTCCACCCCCAAATTGGAGGCTTCGATCCCCAGGAGAAAAACCAGATCAAGGAAGTGACCATGTTTGTGAGTAGCAGAGGTAACAATCTGTGTAAGACCCAGTGATGTCATCAACTTGAGGAGGTGTTTTCCAAATTGCAAGAGTTCATTATAGACCCAGGCGTTGAAGTTGTCCAGGGCCATCAGTCTGGACGACTCAAATGCCATGTCGATCATGAAGTTCGCTACTTCCTGAAGGAATCGCTTCTCATCCCCAGGTGGACGATAGATGAGGGCTATCCTACAGCCTACACCTGCTACTACAGTACACTCAAATGACCCAGCCTCCTCAACTGGTACAATCCTGAGGCCCAATTTGATCTTGAAACAGACCGCAACCCCCCCCCCCGTGGTCCAATCTCGAGCGGTGTATCACTGAGTACCCATCCAGAATTGCAGCCTTCAGCGTGGGGTCAGTATTTTCATCCAGCCAGGTCTCGGTGATGCAAACTAGATCTGCTGTCCTGACTAGATCTGCAATAATTGCAATCTTGTTCTTAATAGATCTGGCATTGCATAACACTGCTCGAGTTGGACGGGTCTCCAGGGTCACCCCGACTACATGCTCACCAAGAGTGGTGTTGCTTTTGAGTAAGGGAACCAGACATGGAAGGCCACATTCCAGACTCCAATTCACCCCAGGGCATCTTCTGAATCTGACTACCCTGATGCGAGGGCCCTGCTCATTCATCCTCCACTGTTCACACACCCCCAACCCTCCTACGGGCAATGCTGGTGGAAGAGGTGGTGATGACACTTCTAGTTCATCTGAGTCATCTCTGTAGTAGTACACACAGGATGTAATGCTCATTAAAGAAGTGGCTGAGATGATTCTAATACAAATTGCAGACAGATTTGAAAGCATTAGATGGTACACAATTTGGTTTGGCAGCCATCACGGAAACATGGGCCACCCAATACAATGACTGGGACCTGTCTGTACCAGGGTACAGGTTATTTCATAGGGACAGGGTGATTGGGAAAGGAGGGGGGGTGGCACTATATGTGAAGGAAGGACTGAAGTGTGTAAGGGAGGAAGGGGAGGAGGGTAGTACGGAGTCACTTTGGATGCAAATCCAGGATTCCAAGAATAGGATTCTTAGAATGGGAGTGGTGTACAGGCCACCATCTCAGATGGAGGAGTTAGACAGAGAACTAGCAGGACAGATCAGGAGGACCTGTGAGAAGGGTAGTGTGGTGATTGTGGGGGACTTCAACACGTCAGGAGTGGACTGGAGCACCCCAACAACCAGGAACAGAAGGAAGCAGGTACTGCTGGATGCTTTCCAGGACAGCTTTCTGCTGCAAATGGTCAGTGAACCAACCAGGTTAGGGAATACCCTTGACCTTGTGCTGGTAAATGGGGACTTTGTGAGAGAACTTACAGTGGAGGAACCGCTGTCAGGGAGCGACCACCGCTCAGTATGGCTCACATTGGATATGGGCAAGGAAGGAGTGGAATTTGGCACAATAGTGCTGGACTTCAGGAGGGCCGACTTTGGGAGGATGGGGAAAGTGGTAAAAGGGTACCTTGCCAGAATTCAACTCAGTATGGACACTAACCAGAGGTGGGAACTCACAAAGCTGGGGATAGTGGAGGCAACCAAAACCTGCTGCAAAGCCCAGAGCAAGAAGGCTAGGGTTAAGAAACCAATCTGGTTGAGCAAGGAGGTCATGGAAAAGGTAAGGAGGAAAAGAGCTGCTTTTAGGAAGTACAAGAAAACAGGGAGGGGGGAGGACAGAGAGGAGTACTTGACAGAATCGAAGGAGGTGACAAGGGCAGTAGACTGGAGAAGGGCTCATGTGATCCCTCTCCACAAGAGTGGTAGCAGGGAGGAGGCGGGGAACTACAGACCAGTCAGTCTTACCTCAGTAGTGGGCAAGATTAGGGAGGCACTCCTTAAGGAAAGGATAGTGCAACACCTGGAATCCATAGGGGCACAGGATCCAAGACAGCATGGGTTTACAAAGGAAGGTCTGTCAAACTAATCTCATAGATTTCTTTGACTGGGTAACCAGAGTGGTGGACCAAGGGGAGCAGTTGATGTCGCCTACCTTGACTTCAGCAAAGCTTTTGACACTGTTCCACATAGAAGATTGATAAATAAGCTAGGCAGGCTCGGGTGGGTCAGAAGTTGGTCGACTGGGTGGCAAACTGGTTGACTGGCAGAAAACAGAGAGTGGTGGTAAATGGTATACAGTCAGAAGAGATGCAAGTCACAAGTGGGTACCTCAGGGATCAGTCCTGGGGCCAGTCCTATTCAACATCTTCATTAGTGACCTCAGCAGATGGACTAGAGGGTAAGGCTTGTCTGTTTGCAGATGACACCAAGATCTGCAACAGAGTAGATGATCCAGATGGGGTGGGCAGAATGAGAAGAGATCTGGATAAACTAGCAAAATGGTCAGAAGAGTGGCAACTGGGATTTAATGCAAAGAAGTGCAGAATCATGCACATAGGGAAGAGAAACCTGAAGCCACTTATAGGCTGGGAGGAGTTGCTAGCAGTCACAAAGGAAGAAAGAGACTTGGCATCATCATCACTGATGACCTAAAATCATCCAAGCAGACCTCTAAAGCAGTAAGTAAGGCTGGGGGTGTTAGGGTATTAGTAGGGGTATCACAAGTCGTAAGAGGAGGTAATAATCCCTCTGTACAAGACATTGGTTAGGCCCCATCTGGAGTACTGCATGCAGTATTGGAGGCCACACCTTCACAAGGACATTAACCAAATTGAGGCAGTCCAGAGAAGGGCAACCAAAATGGTGCAGGGACTGCATCAGAAGACATATGAGGACAGATTAACGGGGCTCAATATGCTATGCCTTGAGCAAAGGAGGAGAGAGGTGATATGATCGAGACATTTAAACACCTTAAGGGCATAAACAAGGTGAAAGAGTCTAACATGTTTAAATATAAGAAAATAGCAGGACAAGAGGACACAGCATGAGATTAGAGGAGGCCGATTAAGGGGAATGAGGAATTCTTTTCACAGAAAGGGTGGTAGATGCATGGAATAGCTTACCACAAGAAGTGGTGGCTATGAATACAGTGCAGGGCTTCAAACAGGCATGGGATAGGCATAAGGGAGCAATACAAATGACTATGAATAGATAGGTCACTGACAGAGCAAAGGCCGATGGCACATTTATAAGGTAGAAAAAGAAATGGGCAGACTGGATGGGCCTTGCGGTCCTTATCTGCCGTCAACTTCTATGTTTCTATGTTTCTATGTTTCAGTAAGGGGAGCCAAAGCATCTATGGAACTCAGGCTGGCACAAGGCATTAAGAACAGGGAGAAGGACTTCTTTAAGTACATCAGGGAGAAAAGGAGCTGTAAGGACCACATAGTAAGGATTAGGAAGGAGGAGGGTTGGGTGGAAGCAGGGTGCGATAAGGCTGAAGCACTAAATGGAGTACTTCTGCTCAGTATTTACTAAAGAGAATAGAGGGTGACACCCAAGGTGGGAGAATGGCAGAAGCGGGGGAGTGGTGACAGATGGGAACTCATGGAGAGCAGAGTTCGAGAGGGTTTGAAGGCACTGAGGTGGACAAAGCACAAGCCCAGATGACATCCACTCCAGGGTACTGAAAGAGCTGGCAGAGGTCCTTGCAGGACCTTTGGCGAACCAATTTAATGCCTCACTACATTCGGTGTGTGCCTCAGGACTGGAGGATGGCTCATGTGCCCCTCCATAAGATAGCCCCAAGGGATGACTTGGAAAACTACAGACCAGTGAGCCTCCACATCCATTGTGGGTAAGCTAATGGAGACTATCCTGAAGAGAGGCTGGTGGCCCTCCCTAGAGGCCAAAGGACTACAGGACAGCAGATAGCATGGCTTCTACACGCGGCAGATCCTGCCAAACCAACCTGGTCGAGTTCTCATGACTGGGTAACTAGGCAACTGGACAGGGCCATGCAGTGGATGTCCTGTATCTGACTTCAGTAAGGCATTCGACTCAGTGCCACATGGAAGGCTGGGATGGAAGTTAGTAGGCACAGGGGTGGGTGCAAAGCTGGTGAGATGGGTAGGAAACTGGCTGCAGGGAAGGCAACAGATGGTGGTGGTGGGTGGGGAGCTCTCACACCCAAGGGCAGTGACGAGTGGTGTTCCACAGGGCTCGGTGTTGGGACCAGTGTTGTTTGGGATATTCATTGCAGATATATCATGGGATGTGTTGTTTGGGATATTCATTGCAGACATATCATGGGATATCAAGAGCAAGATCAGTCTATTTGCTGATGATACCAAGGTTGGCGTGGTGGTGGATGACCTAGGGGGATGGCAGGGGTTGCAGGATGATCTGGCAAAGCTTGAAACCTGGTCAGACACCTTCCAACTGGGCTTTAATGGCAAAAAGTGCAAGGTTCTGCATTTTGGGATGAAGAACCCAAGGAGGAGTTACCAGCTAGGGGGAGTGCAGCTAGCCCAGACAGAGGAGGAGAAGGATCTGGGTGTGCTCATTACAGGGTCAATGAACAACTTGGCACAATGTAGGAAGACAGCTGCAAAGGCCAACAGAATGCTGGGTTGTATTGCAAGGGGTATATCCTCGAGGAGAGAGGTGGTGATTCTGCCACTGTATAGGTCATTAGCTAGACCACACCTGGAGTACTGTGTGCAGTACTGGCATCCGTATCTGAAGAGGGACATTACGTTACTGGAGCGGGTGCAGCACAGAGCGACAAAAATGATCAAGGGACTGGGGGACTTATCATATGAGAGGAGGTTGAAGGAGTTGAACATGTACTCACTGGAGGAGAGGAGAGACAGGGGTGACATGTTTGAAACCTTTAAATACATGAAAGGAATAAACAAGACAAGTACAGAGGGGCTGTTCAAAGTAAGGGAGGGGAGGGACACCAGGGGCCATGATGTGAGACTGGAGTGAGGAAGGTTCAGGAGGGAGATGAGGAGACACTTTTTTACAGAGAGGGTGGTGGCTGGGTGGAATGCGTTACCTGCTGAAGTGGTATGTAGTAGAACAATGGACTGCTTCAAACGAGGATGGGACAGGACAAGGGGGAGGGTTAATGAAGGGGAAGGGTGGAAGGGAGGGGCAGCTGCAGAATAAGGGGTGCTAGCTGCACATTCGAGCAGACTTGGTAGACCTCTAGGTCTTTATCTGCTGGCAAATTTCATATGTTCATAACACTACTGGATCCCAAATATAAAGTTAAGTGCATGTGCATTCCCCTTCGATGCATCAGCTATATCAAGAATAAACTACTGCATAAACTTTAAATGGAGCAGCACAGTCAATGTGAAGACGCAACCAACAAGCATTTGTCAATGCCGAATGTTTGCTTGCTGGCATTGGCACTGGTAGTATAGGAGTTACAGAGCTGCATAATAGGAATGGCAGTGAAGTATTGAACTGAAGCCAACCCCACCACCACCCTGTAGATACTGACAAGCATTGGGGTGTGCCTTTGGGTCATCAGGTATAACGGCCACGCCATTTCACCACACCCTACCCTGCAGACACCAACAGGTGTCACGGTTTGCCTTGGGGTCTTTGGCCCTTATGTTGACCCCATTCTATTAGGAAATATGGTGAGATGGGTGCAGTATAGGAGAATGGGGTGAACTTTGAGGCCGAAGAGTTTAAGGCACAACTCGATGCCTCTCACTGGCTGCAGGGTGTGGGTTGGGGTGGAATGGTATGAGCATTACAGGCGACAATCCCAAGTCACACCCCTGAGGCCTGTCAGTCTCTACAGGGAACGCCTCAGACGTTCATTGGTATTTTCTCTCAAAATTTTCAACATTGTTTTTTTGTAACCTCCACCTTATGAACAGTGGCAATATCAGTTTGTTAGCTGAAAGCTGATTTTGCACAGTGACTACGCCATTTGGCGCCACAGTTGTGAAAACACATTTCGAACAGGATGTGAAAAATGACAGCTGTACAGTTCATGGGGAGGTGTAAAAAAATGGCATTATTGAAAATCTGGAGTGAAAATATCAGAAAACAGTGAAGTCATGAGTGAGCATAAAACTGCACAACACACACCTGTAATGTAATTAGTTTGGGGATTTTTACAGCAGATTGTTAACACAGGCATTTTGGGCCTCCACTCATGAACAATGTCATGGTGATTTTCTTAATCACGTCCCTAAACAGCGATTTCACAGTGACCATGCATTTCTTCGCTGGAAGTGCGAAAACACATTTTGGCCATGGTGTGAAAAATGACAGCTGTACTGTTCATAAGGAATGTGGAAAAATGCCAGTGGTGGAAATCTGGACTGAAAATATTACAAATTCATGAACTTTATGAGGGTGCATGGAAACTGCACAATGCTTGCTAATATACGGTCCCTTTTATGAACTTTTGTCACCAAATTTTCAACATACCCATTTTAAGACCTCTGCTCATGAACAGTGTCACTGTGATTTTCTTAATCTGTCCCAAACATTGATTTCAGACACCAACTCGCGCCTTGTGTGCTACATGCGCGGAAACACATTTTGGGCGAGATATGAAAATGACAACTAAAATAGTCTCTGTTCATTTGTGTGCTGTGGAGGAGCTACCAACCATTGAATTATGTAGAGCAGACACTTGGTAAAAAGGTATGAGGGCATTATTGTGAAACTATTTACAGGATATTTAAAAAATCCTCTTTAAAACAGCAATTAAAAGCAGGTGAATTTAGGTAGCTGCTGTACTGTTGCTGTCTTTTGACATGACAACAATGCCTTCTCATGTGCGCGCTGATTTCGTTTATATATCCTGCATTATCCTAAGTTATTTAATTGCTGTTTTTTTCAAGTTCAGTGGCATAGTTGACACCATTGTCACACAGGCTAGAACATCCCTTGTAAGTTTACTCATGTAAGCTTCAGAAGACCTTGTTGGGCCAAACACTTAGACACTTTGTTCTTTTTGTAACATCCATGTATGTTGGTTCAGTAAAAGGCAACAAACCATTTGCTTCAGTGTAATTTTTATGTTTGCTTAAACGCATGTGCAAGAAACATAGTGCCATCATCGGAGATTTCGGAGGTGTGTCACCTCCTCCTCAATTCAGGCAGCAATTAGCAGGCGCATTCAGAAGTCAATGCATTTTGGAGCTGTCCATGACACGCCTAAAATGCAGTGGCATACAGTTGAAAGGGGAGCTACGCTTGAGTGAGCAGCGATAAGAAGCTGCTCACGTGCAGCCCACGCGCAACGTATAGCTGACGGTGCCCAATCGTCGGCTGTGCTGCATCGTCTCCCCCTCCTAGTATTTGGTGCCACGCTGAGGCCCACCCCAGCGTGGCAATCAATAATTTGCCTGACGGGGTGCCCCAATCCCCCATCTGAAGCTAAACGCCTCCCCAAAGTCCTTGTGCGCCGCAGCAGCCACCCCAGGCGTGGCAAGCGTCTAATATTTATTTTTTTGCCGGCAGGGGTGCCCAATCCCCCGTCGACTGACGCCCCAAAGTCGTTGTGCCACTGAGCCCACCCAAGCGTGTAGCCGAATCATGGCGATCTTTTTTTTTTAACCTGTAAAAAACTGTCCCGATAGCGTCTTGTGGGCCCCCATCCGCACCACCCTATCGCACAGCCTCCCACACCCCCTCACCCCATGCCACCTCGGACTCTGGCGCGGCGGTTTTGGAGGACCGGGAACACGTCTGCACTCTTCAAAGCGACCTTACTGTGAAATATCGTAAGCTAGTATAATGGGCTAGAATAGGAGGGGTTCAACTTTATTCATATCTCAGGCATTTTGGGAATTTTGCTACCAAATTTTCAACAGCAAGGTTTTGGGACCTTCTCATGAATGATGTCACTGTCATGGCGTTATTAGAGCTCGAAGGGTGATTTCGGCGCAGTGACTGCGCGAGTGACTGCGAAATCACCCTTACAGGACTGAATACTGCCATGACAGTGACCTCATTCATGAGAGGGGCCCAAAACCCTCATGTTGAAAATTTGGTCAAAATCATATTTGTTTAATCAGCGTCGTTGCGCAGTTCTCATGAGCTTCGTAAGTTCATGAGAAATTTCAATATTTTTCAATCCAGATTTTCAACATTGCCATTTCACCACACTGTCTTATGGTAGGCACAGCTGTCATTTTCACATCTCACCCAAGATGTGTTTCCTTGTATGCTGCGCAGAATGGGCAGTCGAAGATCACGACGAAATCAATGTATGGGACAAATTAAGAAAAATCACCAGTGACACTGTTCATGAGCAGAGGTCTTGAAATATTATGTTGAAAATTTGGTGAAAAAATTCTAAAATGACATTGTTTCTGTGCGTCGTTAAGTTCCCTTCATACGCTCATAGGTTCGCAATTTTCAATATTTCCACTCCAGATTTTTCAACATTGCCCATTTTTCCACCTTCTTACTTATTAGTACAGCTGTCATTTTCACATCTCTCACCCAAAATGTGTTTCAAGCCCATGTAGCACATTAATGGCGCAGTCGTATGTAACTCAGTGTATGGGACAACATTATGAAATCACAGTGTCATTGCGTGTTCATGAGCAGAGATCTTAAAATAGCAATGTTTAAAAATTTAGTGACAGAATTCCTAAAAATGACTATTTTACAAGTGCTCGTTGCACAGTTCCATATGCCTTTCATGGGTTTCAATTTTCAATGTTTCACTCCAGATTTTCCAACATTGCCATTTCACCTCCTTATGAGCAGTACAGCTGTCATTTTCACATCCTGCCAAAACGTGTTTCGCCCATATGGCGCTGGTCGCGGTGATTAATGTAAACTCAGTATAGGGACACATTAACAAAACCACAATGACACTGTTCGCGAACAGAGGTCTTAAAATAGCTATGTTGAAAACTTGGTGGAAAAATGCCTAGAAATGACTTTTCACGAGCATACGTTGCACAGTTCCTATGCATGCTACGTAAGTTTACAAATTTAATATTTTCACTCTAGATTTTCCAACATGTGGATTTATTAAACTTCCTATGAACAGTACACCTGCAGTTTTTCGATAAGTGTCACCCACAATGTGTTATCGCTATCACGAAGCGCACAATGGTGCTGTTGGTGTGCAAAAGCAATATTTAGGACAGATTAAAGAAAATCACAGTTACACTGTTCATGAGCAGAGGTCTTAAAAAAGCTATGTTGAAAATTTGGTGACAAAGTCCATGGAAATGACTGTGTTGCTAGTGAGCATCGTGCAGTTTCCACGCATCCTCGTTGAGTTCATGAC
The DNA here is from genome assembly GCA_016271365.2 of Neoceratodus forsteri. NCBI lineage: Eukaryota > Metazoa > Chordata > Ceratodontiformes > Ceratodontidae > Neoceratodus > Neoceratodus forsteri. The sequence continues at coordinate 1,083,423,438 of CM028135.1, forward strand.
TTTGTAATATTTTCGGTCCAGATTTTCACCAGTGACATTTTCAACACTTCCTTATGAACAGTACAGCTGCCATTTTTACAACATAGCGAGTGTGTTTCACACTTTCAGTGCGAATGCTTGGTCGCTGTCGGAATCGTTGTTCGGCACAGATAAAGAAAATCACAATGACACTGTTTTATGATCGGAGGCACCAAAATGCCTGAGTTGACAATCTGCTATAAAATATCCCCAACCTACTTATATAGCAGGTGTCGTTGCACGGTTTCTATGTCGCTTCATTGACACCATTTTAAATATTTTTACTACACATTTTAACCTGTGTTTTACACCTCCCCATGACAGACTACGGCTGTCATTTTTACAACCTGTTAGGGTATTTTGCACCTGTGGTGCTAAATCCACCAGTCACTGTGCATAAGCAGCTTTTGGCTACTGAAACTGATATTCCCCTGTTCATAGGGTGGGGTCACAAAACAAACATGTTGAAAAGTTGGAGTTAAAATACCCAGCAGATGCCTGAAGGTATTAGGCTTTTCAACCAAATAGCCCAACCCTATAGAGAATGACAGAATCAGGGTGTGACTTGGATTGCCTGTGATGCTCATACCATTCCCACCCTGCAGTCACTGAGAGACATGAGGTATACCTTGAACTCTTCATTTAAACTTCACCCCATTCTCCTATATTGCACCCATCTCACGCTATTTCCTAATGCAATGGGGTAGCATAAGAGTCAAAGACCCCAAGGAACACGTGACACTTGTCAGTCTCTGCAGAGTGGGGTTGTGGTGAAATGGCGCAGGTTATGCCCTACAACGACTCAAAGGCACACCCCAATGCCTGTCACTCTCTGCAGGGTGGTGGTGGGGTTGGCTTCAGTTCAATACTTCACTGCCATTCCTATTACGCAGCTCTGTAACTTCTACACTACCACTGCCAATGCCAGTAAGCAAACATTCGGCATTGACAAATGCTTGTTTTGAATGCACTGCATTAAAATAAGAATTATATTGTAAGACCCTGGCAGACTACATACAGCGGGGCTCCCAGATCTATAGGGAGTCATTTACAGGGAAATTATTCCATTGACTTGGTATGTTAAGGGGCATCAGACATAAGCCCTTTTACTCAGGATTTCATGACAAGTTGAATTCCTTTGGGGAACAATTGCAGTGACCTGAAGTGAATATTGGTTCACTAGGAGAGAGTGTGTGTGTGGTGGTGTGTGTCTGTGGGGGAAGAGAGAGACAGAGAAGGGAAAGAGGGGGAGAGTGAGAGAGAGAGAGAGAGAGGAGAGACAGCATCTCATAAAAGCTATGTATCTCCCACCACATTATGAGTGATGTGGGTGGGTTAGGAGTGTATTGTTTGTATGAAGAGGAGAGAAATTAAATTTTATCTCTTTTCAGATTCCTTAGACACTTGTGGTACATCAAGTTGTTACATTATCAGTGTATATTGACATCAGTACATATCAGGCTATGTGGTCTTAATTCCTTGAAGGTTCCTCACTAGAGTTTTTTGTTTGACACTAATATTATCAATTTATATTTAAATCATCATTTATATAGTCCTGAGGTTTTTGAAATTTCTTGGGCCTTATATCCTAGCTAGAGAGTACAGCTGGGTGACAGGGTCCAGCTAGGTTCTACACATCACAGTGTGCACTTATATCTTTAAGACAATTTACTGGTAAATTCTTGTCTATAATGCAGACAGTGAAACTTCATGAGCCCATAACAATCTTAGTTTGTCTTTAATCTGGGTGGGGTTGCCTTTTCAGTAATCACATCCCTTATACTAACTGTGACTTTACAGTAGCTTGATTTAGGAGTTATCTGCTTCATGCAGTGTTATCTTATATCAATTAAATTTATATGCAGTGGGATTCTTTACAATATGTGTGTTCCACCAAGCACTTTCAACCCAAGGTTGCTTCTGGCTGAAGGCAGTAGTAATATTAAACTTCTCTGACATCATCTTCTGTTTTTTTTTTTAAATGAGTATTTTAAACCACTGGGGATTTTATTTTTCTGTTTTTCTCTGCATTATCTAGCTGTTATAAGTATTGTATTTCTAAACAACTGCAATGAGCTTCTGAAAAGGACTGGATTAGTCCGAAAGCTAGAGCACTTTGTTCTTGTTGTTACATCTATGTTGGTCCATTAAAGGGTAAATAATCATTTGCTTCAAGGGCATCAGAGCAATTCTGCTTCATGTGAAATAATGAAATGTAGGGGGGAGGAAAATTTGCACTAGAGTTACAGGAAAATGCAAAATCAATGTGATAGCATTGCTGCTGTGTCCTCTAAAGTCCATCATTTCATTTTTGTTTTTATGTTCGCTTGCGTGCATGTGCAAGGAACGTCTTGGGAGAATGGGACACTTTGGAGGTGTGCCTGCCCTGTGCAATCCCCTGCTCTGTTGAGCAGGTGTGGCGACCCTGCACCAATTGCTGCAGTGCTGTGTATGACAGTGGTGGTCTTCTCTTCAAAAAACCACCGCTATAATAGCATGCAGCACATCACGCCCCAAATCTTTGCTGTCATGTTGGAGCCCACCCCAGTGTGGCAAAGCGCCTCTGGCGTCGTCTGCCGACGGGGTGCCCAATCCCCATTGGCTCCACCTTCCCCAAACAGCTTTCTCTGCTGCCACGCTGAGAGCCCACCCAAGCGTGGCAAATATCCCTATCACCTGCTGACAGGGTGCCCAACCGCCGTCGGCTCCACTGCCCCCCTCAGCCATCCTTCTGCACACGCTGGGAGCCCACCCAGCATGGCAAACATCCCACGTGTCAATTATAGAAAAAGAAAACTGTAAATTAAAAACGTCCCACGCAGTATCCCCGCCTCCTCCCACAACCCGCACCCACCACCGCGCACCCTGCCTCCCCCATACTCCTCACTCCATACTACCTCCAAAGCTCAGCGCAAACAATCATCAGCTGGACCGGGAACACGTCTGCACTCTTCAAAGCCGACCGCGAACTGAGGAAATGCCGGTAAGCTGTATAATGGGCTAGATGTTTTTTTTCAACTTTGTCGCATATCTTAGGCATTTTTTGGAATTTTTGCACCAAATTTTCAACATGGGTTTTTTGGGACACCTTCTCATAAATTCTGTCACCGTCATGGCATTATTCGGGCCCGAAGGGTGATTTCGTAGTCACTGCGTGAAATCACCTTTTGGGCCCGATCAATCAAACAATATCAGCATTCATAAGATGGGCTCTCAAAAGCCTATTTGAAAATTGGAAAATGGCATCTAAAAATGATTCTTCTGATGTGCGTTGCACAGTTCCTATACGCTCAGTAATTTTGCGAATTTCAATATTTCCTCCAGATTTTCAACATTGCCATTTTACCACACCTCCTCATGAGCAGTATAGCTGTCATTTTCACATCCTGCCCAAAACATGTTTCCACCCATGTAGCGCACAACGGCGCAGTTGGTGTGTGAACTCAATGTATGGCACACATTAAGAAAATCACAGTGACACTGTTCATTAGCAGAGGTCTTAAAATGGCTATGTTGAAAATTTGGTGAAAAAAATCCTAAAAATTACTGTTTTACGAGCCTGCATTGCATGCAGTTCCTACGCACATTTGTAAGTTTGCGAATTTTCAGTATTTTCACTCCAGATTTTCAACATTGCCATTTTACCACACTTCCTTATGAGCAGTACAGCTGTCATTTTTCACATCCTGCCCAAAACGTGTTTCCGCCCATGTAGCGCGCAATGGTGCAATCGGTGTGCGAACTCAATGTATGGGACACATTAAGAAAATCACAGTGACACTGTTCATGAGCAGAGGTCTTAAAATGGCTATGTTGAAAATTTGGTGAAAAAATTTTCTAAAAATGACTGTTTTGCACAGTTCCTATGCACGCTCGTAAGTTCGCGAATTTTCAATATTTGCACTCCAATGACTTCCAAATACCTAAACAGCACATAGAAGCAAGCAACATTAGGCATTGACAAATGCTTGTACTTCTTTGTCACTGATGTTTTTAAGCCATGTCCAAGTGTCAAATACCACTGCAAATACCTGCAAGCAACATTCGGCATTGACAAATGCTTGTTTTCATAGTGTAATAGACCAACAACTTGCCTTTCCCTGATTTGAAAGGAAGTGTGAATTATTAAGTATCTGAATGTGCTAGTGTGAACTAGCCTTCATGCTTTGCCCAAGAGAAGTGGGGGTGGAGGGTTGAAACAAAGAGAGTGGATGAGGCAATATGCAGTGTATCTGGCACAATTTCTGAAATCCATGTAACTCTTCTCAATTCAGTAAGCACCAGTGGCTTTGTTTGAGAATTGTGAGAGGATGAGTGGAATGCAGACACATGGCTGACACACAGCATCTTGTTTCTGCAGTCACATAACAAGCATTTGTCAATGCCGAATGTTGCTTGCTTATATGTGCTGTTTAGGTATTTGGAAGTGACAGTTTCATGCCTTCCTCCCAAGACATCCACTGTGTCTTTCCGTTCAGTATTCACAGAAGAGTGGGAGGGGCAAGGGCCACAGCAGTACAGCAGTTGCCAAGGGGGTGAAGAGGTGGACAAAAGAGTCCTGCAGGAGCTCACTAAATTGAAGGTAGACAAAGCGATGGAACCAGATGCCATACGCCCAAGGATATTAACAGAACTGCGAAGGGAGATAGCAGTACCTCTGGCAGCCATGTTCACTGAGTCATTCAACACGAGTGAATTGGAGGAGGGCACATGTGGTCTCTCTACACAAGTCCGGCAGCAGGGAGGAGGCAGGGAACAATAGGCCATTCAGCCTCACTTCAGTAGTGGGGAAGATCATGGAACATTGTTAAAGAAAGGATAGTGGGGCATCTAGATGCCATCAGAACCCAGGACCATAGACAACATGGATTCACAGTGGGGACATCATGTCAGATAAATCTGGTTGATTTATTTGACTGGTGACAAAGAAGTGAATAAGGGTGGGGCAGCCGGACAACGCTTACCTTGATTTCAACAAAGCTTTGACACCATCCCATATAGGGAGGCTGATAAACTAGCTGGGTAGGCTGGACATGGGGAAAGGGTGGTAAACTGGGTTAGAAACTGGCTAACAGACAGGAGGCAGAGAGTGGTGGTAAATGGTATGCAGTCTAGGAGGAGGCGACCAGTGGGTGCTGCAGGATCGTCCTGGGGCCAGTTCTGTTCAATGTCTTCATTAGTAATATTGCAGAACATCTGAAGGGAATTTTTTCACCAAATTTTCAACATAGCCATTTTAAGACCTCTGCTCATGAACAGTGTCACTGTGATTTTCTTAATTTGTCCCATACATTGATTTCCCACACCGACTGCGCCATTGTACGCTACATGGGCGGAAACACGTTTTGGTTGAGATGTGAAAAATGACAGCTGTACTACTCATAAGAAGGTGTGGTAAAATGACAATATTGAATATCTGGAGTGAAAATATTGAAATTGCGAACTTACAAAGCGTAGTGAACTGTCCAACGCAAGCTTGTAAAACAGTCATTTTTAAGAATTTTTTCACCAAATTTTCAACATAGCCATTTTAAGACCTCTGCTCATGAATGGTATCACTGTGATTTTCTTAATTTGTCCCATACATTGATTTCGCACACCAACTGCGCCGTTCTGTGCTACATGGGCGGAAACACATTTTGAGTGAGATGTGAAAAATGACAGCTGTACTACTCATAAGAAGGTGTGGCAAAATGGCAATGTTGAAAATCTGGAGTGAAAATATTGAAATTTCGTGAACTTACGAGCCTGCATAGGAACTGCGCAACGCACGCTCATAAAACAGTCATTTTTTTGAATTTTGGCACCAAATTTTCAATCTGGGGTTTTTGGGACCCCTTCTCATGAATGATGTCACTGTCATGGCAGTATTCAGGCCCGAAGGGTGATTTTAAAGTCACTTCACAGTCACTGCGAAAATCATCCTTCGGTCTGAAGTAACGCCATGACAGTGACATCATTCATGAGAAGGTATCCAAAACCCTATGTTGAAAATTTGCGCAAAATTCAAAAATGCCTGAGATATGCAACAAAGTTGAAACCCCTATTCTAGCCCATTATACAGCTTACCGCATTTCCTCAGTTTGCGGTCGGCTTTGAAGAGTGCAGACGTGTTCTCCGGTCCATCAAGATCGCGCCGGAGTCAGAGGTAAGTATGGGGGTGAGGGGGTGTGGGGAGAACAAGGCGCGAGTGGGTGGGTGCGGGTTGTGGGAGGGGTTGGGAGAGCGCCGCAGGACCGTTTTCGTTTGCAGGTTTTTTAAAAAGACGTCATGGGGCGTTTGCCATGCTAGGTGGGCTCCCAGCGTGGCACAAGGGTCGAGGGCGTTCAGCCGACGGGATTAGGTACCCCGTCGGCCATAGGCATTTGTTGCCACGCTGGGTGGCTCCCAGCGTGGCAAAAGACGAGGGCGTTCAGCAGACAGGGATTGGGCACCTCCGTCGGCCAAAGAACTGCTTGCCACGCTGGGGTGGGCTCTCAGCATGGCACCTACTACTGGGGGGGAAGCAGCTCAGTCGACGGGGATTGGACACCCCGTCGGCTATACAGTGCGTGCGGGGGCGCGCACGCCTCCATGTGTCTGTGGGGGGAAGCTGCGCATGAGCAGCCGATATCTTATCAGTGCTCACTGAAGCGTAGCTCCCCCTTTCAACTGTATGCCACTGCATTTTGGAGCGTGTCATAGACAGCTCCAAAATGCATTGGCTTACAGGGGCTGCGCCTCCCAGCACACTGACTGAATTGGAGAAGGAGGTGACACACCTCCAAAATCTCCGATGATGGCACTATGTTTCTTGCACATGTGTGCAAGCAACATAAAAATGCCAGTTCATGGCAATTCAGAGAAAAAAAAAATTTTGAAGCTGTATTACCAGACTAAGTGTGCAGTTTAGTGAATTACCACACAGGGGTGTGTATATGACAGTACTAAAAGGTGCATTAAAGTGCTTCAGTCATGAAAACCTCCCCCACTGGCTGCTGCTGAAATGCATAGCAATATGTTCTTTGTGCATTCTGGCTGTTCTTTGCTTCAGCTGCAGGTAGTACAGTACGCTCAAGTTCATTTGCACAGGTTTTAGCAGCGGGGAGTTCACATTGACAGAGTCTAGTAAGAGAAAATGCTTGGAATTACACATACAACGAAGTCTGAGTTTTCACATCAAATGCTGAGGTATTTTTTTTCTGGAGGATTAGAACCCATGGAGTCCATGAAGGTGTGCTTTGGAGAGCTGGTGTGTGTAAGGACTGTTAGGCACCCACACATTTTGGTAGTCCTGCTGTGGCAGGGAACAGTTTATTAAAGTAATGATGTGTGGCTTGTCTCTCTAAGCTAGACAAGACTACAGCAATCTATCAGGAAACCAACACAGTTGATCTGTGTTCCTGTGTGTGGGGGAGGGGAGAGGAGCTGCTCACTGAAGCGTAGCTCGCTCTTTCAACTGTATGCCACTGCATTTTCAACTGCTGTCATAGACAGCTCCAGCAGTGATTGGAGAACTGTGACCACGCCTGCATACACACTGACTGAATTGGAAGACACTGACACACCTCTGAAAAACTCAGATGATGGCACTATGTTTCTTGCACATGCATGCAAGCAAACATAAAAATCAACCTCCTCCAGTCCCTAGTGCTCCTCATCCTCCACAATGGAATTCACATGCTTTCAGGACCTGGCATCAGCGTAAAGACATGGAAGATGCCTTGGATAGTGATGATCTAGAGACAACAAAAGACATCTGAGAGCTTTTTGTTACTGACTGCTGGTGCTGTGCAGACATTTTGGAGGAAGACGCAGGCATCTGGGCGGAGTACATGATAGAGGCATGTCTATGTAACACTTACCCAGCCATGAGCAGCATCTTGTAACCAGAACCCACCCTACTTGTTAGTCAGACGATGCAACAAACCACAGGTTGGCAGAAAATAAGTATCCTCCCCTGGCATTAGGGTAAAGACTCAGCTTGAGCATCTCAGAGGTCGGGGGGGGGGGGTAGTGCACAAATATAGCATTTCTATTTATCCTGAGTCTGGGGAAGGGGTGCCAGGGCTATGCTATGTCTCCTATCTGAAGGGTCCCAAAATCAGTTCCCAAGTCACTCTAAGAATGGATTGTCCGCAGTCATAAACCTTGGGATTGTATTGTATGGCTTTATTTCTGACAAGATGGAAACCAAAAAGGGTGGTCCCCCAAGTTTGCACTGTTCTGGACAGATGACAACAACTTTTTTGCAGGCAGAAATACTTTACATTCTGGTAGTACGGTAAATTCCACATGAACACTTTTCCCAATGACTTATCCATCCTTGCTCTGAGGGATCTATGGATCTGCACCCAGTGCATATACTGTGGGCACTTAAACTTGAACACACCTAATGAGATGGACCATTGTTAACATCTACAGGAAAACTGTTCCTATCTTGCAACCAGTTAGATCTACTCTGCAACCATGAATGAGGTTCTGCTCACTCTGGCCAAAGACAGACTCTGCCATTACCCTCGCAGACATAGAAACATAAACTTTGACGGCAGATAAGGACTGCTTGGCCCACCCAGTCTGCCCATTTCCCTACCTATTGGATAAACTGCAGATTCTAGTTGTCCAACAGCCTACTTCCTCTTACCCCCACTATAATTGCCTTATGTCTGTCCCATGCATTCTTGAATTCCCCCACTGTTTTTGATGCCACGACCTCCTGAGGAAGGTGGTTCCATGCGTCCACCACTCTCTCTATGAAAAAATACTTCCTCACGCTGCCCCTGAGTCGTCCCCCTTCTATCTTCAAATTGTGCCCACTTGTTCTTGCGCATCTCGTTTTCTGAAAGATGCTCCCCCTTGAACTTTGTTGATTCCTGTGAGGTACTTGACAGTTTCTGTCATGTCCCCCCCCTCTCCCTCCTATCCTCAAGGGTATAGATATTAAGCTCTTTTAGTCTCTGTTCATATGGCTTCTGTTGCAGACCCTGCACCATTTTAGTTGCCCTCCTCTGGACTGCCTCCATCCTGTCTATGTCCTTGCAGAGATGGGGTCTCCAGAACTGCATGCAGTACTCCATATGGGGTCTCACCAACTGTCTGTACAGAGGGATAACAACTTCCTGTTTCCTACTGGTAATGTCTCTCCCTATGCATCCCAGTATCCCCCCAGTCCTCCTTACTGCCTTCTCACATTGCTTACCTACCTTAAGGTCATCTGATATGACTACCCCCAGGTCCCTTTCCATTTTTGTTGTTGAGTTTTTGTTTCCCAAGTGCATTACTTTGCACTTCTTTGCATTGAATCTAAGCTTCCATACTTTTGACCATTCCTCCAACCTTGCCAAGTCCCTTCTCATCCTTTCCACTCCCCCCTTGTGTATCAGCCCTGTTGCAGATCTTTGTGTCTTCTGAAAAGAGGCATACTTTTCCTTCTGGCCCCTCCGCAATGTCTCCTCTAAAGACGTTAAAGAGGACCGGTCCCAGTACTGAACCCTGCGGTACCCGGCTAGTAACCATCCTTTCTTCAGAGTGTACTCTGTTTGCTATTACCACCTGCATCCTGTTGTCCAACCAGTTTGTTACCCAGGCTACCAAACTGGGACCCACTCCCAGGCTGGCTAACTTGTTTATTAATCTTTTGTGTGGGACTGTGTCAAATGCCATGCTAAAGTCTAAGTAGGCCATATCCACAGCCCCTCCCTGGTCTACTACATTGGTCACCCAGTCAAAGAAATCTATTAATTTGTTTGACATTATCTTCCCTCTGCGAAACCATGCTGCCTTGGATCCTGTGCCCTGCTGGTCTCTAGGTACTCAGCAATTCTTTCAGAAGTGATTCCACCATTTTTCCTACCACTGACATCAAACTAATAAGTCTGTAGTTTCTTGCCTTCCTCCCACTTTTGTGAAGGGGAATCACATCTTCCCTCCTTCAGTCCTCAGGTACCATGCCATCCTCCCATGATTTGTTAAAAAGGGTAGTCGGTGATGTCACTAGATCTCCCCATAGTTCTTTTAGAATTCTGAGGTGAATCCCATCAGGCCCCATTGCTTTGTTCACCTTGAGTTTCAGGAGTTCTTTCAGGACCCTTTCTTCTTTGAATGGACTGGTATTGACCTCCCTGTCCAGAGTGCTTCTATTGTTTGGTTTAAGTACCTCCCCCTCTTTTTCTTTTGTGAATACTGAGCAAAAGTATTTGTTCAGTATCTCTGCCTTTTCTATGTCACACTCTGCCCACCTCCCCTCTCCTTTATTAAGCCTCACTATCCCTTCTTTGGTCTTCCTTCACTCCCTATGTACCTATAAAAGGTTTTATCCCCTTCTTAACTGAGTCAGCTATCTTTTCCTCAGTTTGGGCCTTCGCTATTCTGACTGCCTTTCTCACTTTCTTCTGCTTTAACTGATACAGTTCTCTGTCATGATCCTTCTGGCTTGCATTATGGAGACCTGGTTGGGTGACAATGCTGGCCCAGTTTTTGAGGTCACTGTTCCTTCCTGGTACTCCATAGTGCACTGCCTGAGGAAGGATCGCGGGGTGGGGGAGTGGCCATCGTTTTTCGATCCAGCCTGGGCTTCTTGGTGCACCCAGATGGTAGCACCCAATCTTTTGAGTGCGTTGCTGTCCATGGGGGCACAGGTGCAGGTTGCAGGATTCTCCTCATTTATCACCCCCCTGGGGCGGGGGGAGAATTCCTGCAGGAAGTAGTGGAATTCATCATCGACCAGATGTTGAAACACCCCTAGGTGCTTAATCTTGGGGGATTTTAATGCTTGAATTGATGATGAATCATTGCATTTCAGCTACAACCTCCTCCAGCTGAAGCAGTCACTGGGCCTGGCACAAGTAGTTGCTTCTGCTACCCACCAGCATGGCCACACACTCGATCTGGTGTTCCATTTGGGTCTTGAGGTTGATAACCTTAAGATTGATCAAGTCATTTGGTCTGATCATTACACCGTGGAGTTTATGTTTGGGGCCCCCCCAAAAGTCCCTCCCCTGCGGAGATGGTCAGCTATCGCCCTTTAAGGGGCTTGCACCCAGAGGGACTGTTGACGCTAGCTGATCTACCTAGAGTTGATGTGGCATGTGTGATTGGAACCAGAGAAGTGGTGGCCACCTATAATAGAGTGGTCTCTGAAGCTCTGGATGCCATTGCACCAGTTCGCATATGACCCAGATCTTCTCACTTGAGATCCCCTTAGTTTAATGGGGATCTCAAGGTGATGAAGATCAGGGGTCAGAAGCTGGAGCATTACTGGCAGAAGACCTGGCTGGAGTCCTGCAAGCTGACCCTGCTTGCTCACTATGCTGAGTACCAGGGGGCAATTTCCCATAAGGAGGCAGAATTCCTGTTCCGGGAAATTGCAGTGAGGGGGAACAGACCATCTCAGCTGTTTCAGACTATAGACAGGCTTTTACATCCTGCCTGTCTGCAGCTGAAAAAAAGCCTGTTCATCTACTTGATGTGAATAGTTTGCTCTGTTCTTCTCCGACAGAGTGTCGGCCATCTGATCAGTGATTCTGCCAGGTAGGCCATTGCCTAGCAGAGGCTGGGCTGGGGGGGAATAGAGGCACTCCATCTGTCTGGGAAGAGTTTAGGCCAGTGGAGATGTCTATAATCTTAGAGCTGAAGTATACTTTTTGTGAACTGTCCTGGCCCCAACACATTTCTTAATGGGATGTGCTAAGGCTGTTGACCCGGTGTTCACCGGGATTGCCACATGCTCGATAGTGGAGAGGGCTTTCCCAGCAGCTCTGAAAGAAGTGCTGGTGAGGCCCCTCCTTAACTCATTGCCTCCACAGGTGCTCTCTGAAGTTGCACCACTTGTCTCCTGTTTACTGTTAACAGTGAATTCTGGGCATTTCTAAGCAAAATCAAGTCATAGTCAGCATGCCACAAACAACTCTTAATAGCTCAAGAACCATAAGTGCTAGACACAAGCTATGACTGGCAAAGTTATTCAGCACAAAATCACCTTTTCAATGGTGGTATGCAAATAATAATATGTAATTTTGTTTTTTTTCCATGCTGGTCAAAACAGCAAAAAACATTTTTTTTCACTGAAAAAGCCTGCATAAGTCATGCACACCACACCATAAACAAATGCAAATAACTCCTAAAGTATACCTGATATACACAAAATATCAGTGGCAAACTTGTTCAGCACAAAATTACCTTTCCGACAGTGCTATGCAATCAATTTTCTATTCTATTCTATTTTAAAATATATACTGTAAGTGACATCTGCAGATGTTGCAAGCGCACAAAGGAAGTCAGTAGCTGACTTCTGTAGGTGTCATCAGGACACACCAGTGTATTTTACTGATGACTACAGGCATTTGCTAAGAGATAATGTGCTGAATGCAAGGATGTCTTTAGCAGCCCAGTGGGGCTGGAGAATCCAGTTTGTTTCCTGAGGTTTCCAGCCTCCCCTAGAATTCCCAGCCTCCCCCCAACAAAACAGGGTAGTTAGCGAGGTAAACACTAAGGTAGAGAGGGCAATAGGGAGCAGGACTGGGGTAAATGGAAAAAAAGGCAAAGGAAGTAAAGGCAGAGATGGGGCTAAAAGGAGTAAGGCAATTAAAATATGGAGGGCGATGAGTACCAATGCCGTAGTCAGGGTAACAAGCTTCCTGAACCTTGTTCAAGAAAGGCAGGTTGGAGATAGGACGGTAATTCGCCAGGATGTCAGGGTCCCCCATCAACAATATCTCACCTTTTTCTGCCATTCTAAGGATGCCTTCTATCATTTCCTTGTCTATTTCCTCCCCCCGAGATGCAGATCTGCATACAAACCCTATGTGGATTGTGGTGCCATTTCCTGTATCCAAGGTGACCCACAATGCCTCCTCTCCTCCATGTTTACCTTTTAGTTCTGTTGCTTTGATCCCTTCCCTTCCCTTACGTAGAGAGCTACTCCTCCTTCTTTTTTACCCACCTTGTCCCTCCTGTAGATTGTGTACCCTGGTACGTTGACATCTCAATCATAGTTCTCCATGTACCATGTTTCTGTGACTGCCACAATATCCAGGTGTTCCTTTTCCATCAAGGCCACTACTTCAGGAAGCTAGTTACACAGACTATGGGCACTGGTACTCATCGCCCTCCATATTTTGATTGCCTTACCCCTTTTAGCCCCATCTCTTCCCTACTTCCTTTGCCTTTTTTTCCATGCACCCCTGTTCTGCTCCCTATCGACCTCCCTACCTTGGTGTTTACCTGGCAAACTACCCTGTTTTGTGGGGGGGGAGGCTGGGAATTCTAGGAGAGGCTGGGAACCTCAGGAAACAAACTGGATTCTCCAGTCCCACTCGGCTGCTAAAGACATCCTTGCATTCAGCACATTGTCAGCACATTTTTTGTGGTGAAAAGGGTCCTGAGTGCCTGTAATCTAGTCAGCACAGGGCACATATTGCACCAGACAACTCACAGTCTAGTTTCAAATTAACCTTGTACTCACAATTTAGGCTGGCTATGCCATAAGTAGGATTGTAAGGTGCCAAAATACCTCACAAATAATCTGCATAGGCTAAGAATGGCACTCCGCAGGTGCATGTTTTTTCCTTGTTAGGAGTCTTCATGGCGTTATAGCTGTTTTCTTAACCTAAAAAGCTGTGTCCACCAGCCAAATGATGACAATGGTTTGGGTCATGGCAAGCCCAAAAGAGAAAAGTAATGTCAAAGGCAAAAACATATCCTCTGTAAAGAAATGCATCATGGGTAATACATTTAGATCAGTCTTGTACTGGGCTGAAGGCAATCACCAAAGTTCAGTTTCATATGTGCTCCCTTTCTGAGGTCCACATGCACCTCTAGAGAGGTGGGGAGTCCCTCAGGGAACTCAGGGTAGAGAGTCAATAGGCAAGTGGGTCATGTGAAGAAGAGGAGGAGGTGGCGGAGGTGAGACAGACCACAGCAAGAAGAGGAGGAGGAGGGGAGCACCTGTGAAGGTAGGATGATAAGAGGACAGTGGTGGGGGGAGAAAGACAGCCAAAAAAAAAAAAAAAACCCACATAGCAAAACAGTATAGTCACATGTGTAGAGTATCAAAAAGTGTGGAACATCAGTACCAGGAGATTACATGTTTCTGACCATGGTACTGGAACTGGATATACGCCTTCTGTTAATAAAAAGCTATGGGCTGTGTTAAACCAGTATTTGTTGTAAGGGTGGTGTAATGCACAAAAGGTCATCTCTAGGATGATGTCCACGTCAGGACCAAGTTTATAGGTAGTCTCCGATAAGGAATCACATCCTGGAAAGCTCATTGTATACTGTGTGTGTATTCTGATAAGCAATCCGCCATTCCTTAGCTACTGTGTGTTTGACGGGCCATAAAACTTGCATGCCATATGCTGGGGCTGCATGCCACATTTCAAAGGTCAAAATATTTGAACATTTGGTGCTATTTTTTTTTTTATTTCATTTTTATTGTTATGCTAGAAGGCAAGTGAGCAAATAAAAAGGCCATTTTCACCTGCAGTCAGTCAGACAAATAGACATTTACAAATATAGAAAAACAAAACACATGGGAAGCATTATTACCAATAACAGGGGCAGCTTTAACATTAGTAATATAGAGAATAATGCATGGGTGCCCATCAGTAACAAGCAGGTTAGATCATTGAGAGGTTCCCATGGCGATGGCTTTAACCTTGAGAGCACAGCTACAGAGGTTCAATCACCATGGGAACCACAAGATGATCTAACCAAAGCTTGTTACCAATGGGCACCCCTTCATTGTTTTTTATAGCGTATGCCAGAAGTGTACGCTGGTTTCCTTGTTCCTGAATACATTTCTCATGGTCCGTTAAAACTTTTGAAAAGACCGCTGCTGCCATTTTTAGTAAGATTTTACTGTAGCACTGCGGGTCACCCTGAGTGCTGCCAACTGTCACTGCTGTTTGAAACATGGACGTGCGAGGTGACCAAGTGCAAGCGGAATCGTTCCATGCTGTTATGCTGCAGTGAATACGTAATTACTGTGGCATAACAGTATAAATGACATTGCTAGTGCAGCATAACAAGGTTTGTGAAGTGATTACTTTCTATCGCTAACAACACTTCATCATGCACTATAAGTGTATTAATACAAAAAAAAACATACTGTAGGTATCCATAACAAGTTCCAGCAGAACCACCTTTCATGGTTGTCTTAAGCTTGTCTTTAGAAGTACAAAGCCTTCTGCTGGCTGAAACATCTAAGGATAAGTTACTGCACAACTTTTTAGCTCTGGATAAGAGCAGGATTTGCGACAACATGATGGGAAAAATTAGAATTTTGAAAAAAAAAATGATCTGGGATCTAGTCCCTGATGTCTTTGTGAATTTTTGAAATTGTTTTGCTATACAGTCAGACATAATTCATACTTGTAAAAGCTGAGACAAACAGAGTGGGTAGAAGCAGGATTTCACTAAAAAAGAGATACTGACGCTCAACTGGGCTGCCCGGTATAAATATGATGCAAAATATAAAAAAACTACCAAAAAAAAATGTAAGCCATTTTTAAACTATGAGAGAAGTAGGGGAAAATGCAGTGAGGACCTGTGTGATACATTATTTGTCTACACAGGAGCAGTTTGGCCCCGGGTAACCTCACGAGTGAAGTAAGCCACAAGTGATGTGCCAAAGGTCAGTCTGCTCAAGTGTAGGTAAATAATGCATCACACATTGTCCCCGCTGCATGTTCTTTTTATACAATAGGCTGATGTTTTTGAGGGGGATGATTGGCAGGTATTGTTTATCCAACATATGCGTCATAAATTCCGGGTTTGAAAATTTATGACGCGTATATGGAGATAACATTTTTTTTAAATTGGATTTGTGACCACGCATATTGTATAAAAGGATGTAAGCACCTAATGTCAGGTAAGTAATCCTGTTTATGGAAAACGAAACAACATGCCAAAATAGGGAGTGTAATTTGAGTTCTGCTATGCACTAGTTTGCCTAAATGCTTTCGGGAATGCACAGGGCGAGTTGGAGGGTGGGACTGGCTGGCAGGGCAAAGAGTGACATTAAAGCAGCATTACTTGTTAGTCAACAAAATATTTCAATATATAGTTTATAGAGCGTTAAGATATGTTTGACATAGTTAGATGATTCATCATCAGTGCATTTTTGTTCCTTTCAGATTATTTTTAAAATAGCCTGTGTTACTTATTTTCATGGCTGCAGTGGGCGGAGTCTGCTGTCATCATGCAGTAGCTCGAGAAATAGGATACCGAAACACACATTTTGATTTGGAGTTGTAGTACTTCCTTCCACAACTCTAAATCTGTGCACTCATCCCCAACCCCTACTGGCGCACTACTTGTTCTGCCATCGCCTGCCAAGCTTGCTGAACTCACGGTGGAACACGACACATTCTATCATGTCCAAGATGGTTGCTGGAGCTCAGTAAGCATACACAAGTCATCGCGCATGAGCACGGAGCTCCGGCAGCCATCTTGGACATGGCAGACTATGCCATGTTCTGCCATAAGTTCAGTGAGCTTGGCTGCTGCCGTATCGGCTCTTGCCAGCGCTTGTAATAATTAGTGACTCAGGTCATTAAAGATGGCCGCCACTAGCAATTATTTTCAAAATCCCTTTCCTCAAGGTTACTTTCTGACTATATAATGGAGTCGCGCTGTGGATGTATTAGGAGGGGGCTAGCATACATTTCCAGTGGTAAACAGCACAGCACCATGCTAAAATGTGTAATTTATTCATGGTGGGCGTGGCCAGAGAGCAGTCACGTGTAAAAACTTTAAAACCCCATATCTCAGTTTAGGAATAAAAATGCACTGAAACCAAAAATGGATACATTGATGATTTTTGCTGGAATTACATTATTACTAAAGAACCACATGATGAACTCTTTTACTGCTAACAAATAATGCGTATTTAAAGGAAATAGGTAATACTGCCACATTCCTAGCTCACGTTTGCTAACCTCACCCCTTGTCTTTCTGTATAGACCCCTCATTTTTTGTCTTCTGTCTCTCTGGTTATCAGCACCATGGTTATTTATTCATGTTTTATGTTTGCTTGCACGCATGTGCAAGAAACATAGTGCCATCATCAGAGATTTCGGAGGTGTGTCACCTCCTCCTCCAATTCAGTCAGTGTGTTGGCAGGCGCGGCCCCAGTCCACAAATGCATGCTGGAGCTGTCTATGACAAGCTCCAAAATGCAGTGGCATACAGTTGAAAGGGGAGCTACCTTCAGTAGAGCAGCGATAAGATATCGCTTGCTCATCGCAGCTCCCCTACCCCACCTGAGCCCGCACACATACTGCATGCTGCCCCCACACCCAATCTCTAGACAAGGGGGTGCCTAATCCCTGCTGGCTGTGCTGCGACCTCAAAGCCTTCTCAAATGCGCCACGCTTGGTGCCACCCCAGCGTGGTAATCAATGGAATAGCCGGGCGGGTGCCCAACCCCCGTCAGCTTCTCTGTCTCTCTCTGCCCCCATGCTATGCCAATGGGGGTGCCCAATCTCCCGTCGGCTTCACCCCCCGAGTACAAGGAGCCATGCTGGGAGCCCACCCCAGCGTGGCAAGTTATTCCTTGCCCGACGGGGGTGCCCAATCCCCCGTCGGCTGATCACCCCCCCAACTGTACTTGTGCCACGCTGGGAGCCCATCCCAGCATGGCAACGTCCCGCATCGTCATTAGAAAAAAAAACCTGTAAAGAAAACGGTCCCATCGTAGTCTCCCCACCCCTCCCACAACCCGCACCCACCCACTGCGCACTCCAGCTTCCCACACCCCCCCCCCCATACTTACCTCCGGAGCTCGCGCGATGATCTTCGTGGACTGGGAGCACGTCTGCACTTCGCCAAAGCCGACCGCAAACTGAGAAATGCGGTAAGCTTTATAATGGGCTGGGCAGAGGTTTTCAACTTTATGCATATCTCAGGCATTTTTGGAATTTTGCAACAAATTTTCAACATGAGGTTTTGGGACCCCTTCTCATGAATGATATCACTGTCGCCGTTAGCCGGACCCGAAGGGCGATTTCACAGTCACTGCGCGAAATCACCCTTTGGGCCTGAATAATGCCATGACAGTGACATTGTTCATGAGAAGGGGTCACAAAAAACCCATGTTGAAAATCTGGTGCAAAAGTTCCAAAAAATGACTGTTTTACGAGCGTGCAGGTTATGCGAAAGTTCCTACGCAGGCTCGTAAGTTTAAGTAATTCTCAATATTTTCACCCAGATTTTCAACATTGCCATTTTACCACCTTCTTATGAGTAGTACAGCTGTCATTTTTCACATCTCACCCAAAATGTGTTTCCGCCCATGTAACGACAATGGTACAGTCGATGTGCAAAATCAATGTATGGGACACATTAAGAAAATCACAGTGACACTGTTCATGAGCAGAGGTCTTAAAATGGCTATGTTGAAAATTTGGTGAAAAAATTCTAAAATGACTGTTTTACTGAGGCCGTTCGCAGTACCTATGCATGCTTTCGTAAGTTTTCGAATTAATATTTTCACTCCAGATTTTCAACATTGCCATTTTATTACACTTCCTTATGAACAGTACAGCTGCAATTTTCGCATATATAGCCCAAAATGTGTTTTCGCGCATGGCGCACAATGGTGCTTTTGGTGTAAAAGCAATGTTTAGGACAGATTAAGAAAATCACAGTTACACAGTTCAGAGCAGAGGTCTTAAAATGGCGATGTTGAAAATTTGAGACAAAAGTCCATAAAATGACTGTGTTACTGAGTGAGCATGCGCAGTTTCCACGCACCCTCGTAAGTTCATGACTTTGTGATATTTTCAGTCCAGATTTTCACCAGTGGCATTTTTCCACACTTCCTTATGAACAGTACAGCTGTCATTTTTCACAACATGGCTGAAGTGTGTTTTCACACTTTCAGCACAGTGATGCATGGTCGCTGTGGGAAATCATTGTTTGGCACAGATAAAGAAAATCACAGTGACACTGTTCATGATTGGAGGCACCAAAATGCCTGAGTTGATAATCTGCTGTAAAAAATCCCCAACCTAATTATATTACGGGTGTGCGTTGCACAGTTTCTATGTGTGCTCGTGACTTCACCATTTTTTTAAATATTTTTACTGCAGATTTGCAACATTGCCATTTTTTACACCTCCCCATGAACAGTACAGCTGTCATTTTTTACATCCTGTTCAGAATGTTTTTGCACCTGTGGTGCTAAATGCCGTAGTCACTGTGCATAAGCAGCTTTCGGCTAACAAACTGATATTCCCCCTGTTCATGAGGTGGGGTCACAAAAAAAACATGTTGAAAATTTGGAGTGAAAATACCAACGAATGCCAGCGGTATTAGGGTTTCCAACCATAAGACCCAACCCTGTAGAGAATGACAGGCATCAGGGGTGTGACTTGGGATTCTTGCCTGTGATGCTCATACCATTACACACCCTGCAGCCAGTGAGAGGCATTGAGGTATGCCTTGGACTCTTCGGCCCCAAAGTTCAACCCATTCTCCTATATTGCACCCATCTCACCATATTTCCTAATGAACTGGGGTGTGCATTAGGGCCAAAGACCTCAAGGAACACCGTGACATTTGTCAGTGTCTTCAGGGTGGGGTGTGGTGAAATAGCGTGGCCGTTATGCCTGACGACCCAAATGCACACCCCAATGCCTGTCACTCTCTGCAGGGTGGTGGTGGGGTGGGCTTCAGTTCAGTACTTCACTGCCATTCCTATTACGCAGCTCTGTAACTTCTACACTACCACTGCCAATGCCAGCAAGCAAACATTCGGGCATTGACAAATGCTTGTTTGAATTCTGTTTTCCCTAAACTCTGTTTAGCTGTTTCACCACTGTCCGGAAGCCAGTCACGTGGTGGAACATCTTCTATGCCCATCCTTCCGGTGCACCTGTACCCCTTAAGCTGGTGAGGCCTGCAGCACTTCCCTTGACCCACACCCCAGCATGGGGCATCAAGCTAGTCTATCACCCATGCCCATAGGCACTGGGTGAAGTCACCTGGAGCAGCATGTGCCCAGGCACCCCCAACAAGCATGGACACGAGACTTGACGTGCCCACCTATTCCACCAATCACTACAATGTCAAACCCCTGCAATGTCAAAAAAAATCCTCCTCTTGTACCATAGAGGCTCCTATGTAAGGCTCATCTTAGCTTCTCCCTCACTGTGGACCGAGCATAGAAACATAAAAACATAGACTTTGACGGCAGATAAGGACCGCTTGGCCTACCTAGTCTGCCCATTTCCCTACCTACAGGATAAGCTGCAGATCCTAGTTAACCAACAGCCTATTTCTTCCTACCTCCCACAAGAACTGCCTTATGTCTGTCCCATGCATTCTTGAATTCTTCCACAGTTTTAGACCCCACAACCTCCTCAGGAAGGCTGTTCCATGCGTCCACTACCCTCTCTGTGAAAAAATACTTCCTCACATTGCCCCTGAGCCGTCCCCCCTCTATCTTCAAATTGTGTCCCCTTGTCCTTGCACATCTCTTTTTCTGAAAGATGCTACCCTCTTGGACTTTGTTGATTCCACTGAGGTACTTAGAAGTTTCTATCATGTCCCCCCTCTCCCTCCTTTCCTCAAGGATATACATATTAAGCTCCTTTAGTCTCTCCTCATATGACTTCTTTTGCAGACCCTGCACCATTTTAGTTGCCCTCCTCTGGACTGCCTCCATCCTGTCTATGTCCTTGTGGAGATGGGGTCTCCAGAACTGGACGCAGTACTCCAGATGGGGTCTCACCAACTGTCCGTACAGAGGGACAACAACCTCTTGTTTTCTGCTGGTGATGCCTCTCTCTATACATCCCAGTATCCCACCAGCCCTTCCTACTGCCTTCTCGCATTGCTTGCCAACCTTAAGGTCATCTGATATGATTACCCTCAGGTCCCTTTCCATTTTTGTTGTTGTTACTACCGCCCCCCATTGTGTTATCTTCCCCTGGGTTTTTGGTTCCCAGGTGCATTATTTTGCACTTCTTTGCATTGAATCCAAGCTGCCATACTTCTGACCATTCTTCTAACCTTGCCAAGTCCCTTCTCATCCTTTCCATGCCTCCTTGTGTATCAACCTTGTTGGAGATCTTTGTGTCATCTGCTAAGAAGCATACCTTTCCTTCCAGTCCCCCTGCAATGTCACTTATAAAGACATTAAAAAGGACTGGACCCAGTACTGAACCCTGCAGTACCCCACTAGTAACCCCCCTTTCTTCAGAGTGGACTCTGTTTACAATTACCTTCTGTGTCCTGTTGTCCAGCCAATATGTTACCCAGGCTACCACCCTGGGACCCACTCCAGGCTGGTTAATTTGTTTATTAATCTTTTGTGTGGGACTGTGTCAAATGCCTTGCTAAAGTCTAGGTAGACCATGTCCACAGTCCCTCCCTGGTCTACTACTTTGGTTACCCAGTCAAAGAAATCAATTAGATGCACCTGACATGACCTTCCTGCTGTGAACCCATGCTGCCTTGGGTCCTGTGCCCCACTGGCCTCTAGGTATTCAACAATTCTTTCCTTCAGAAGTGATTCCATCACTTTCCTTACCACAGAGGTCAAACTGACAGGTCTGTAGTTTCCTGCCTCTGTCTTGCTCCCACTTTTGTGAAGGGGAATCACATCCATCTTCCTCCAGTCCTCAGGTACCACACCATCCTCTCATGATTTGTTAAAAAGGGTAGTCAGTGGTGTCACTAGTTCTTCCCTTAATTGTTTTAGAATTCTGGTGTGAATCCCATCAGGCCCCATTGCTTTGTCCCCTTCAGTTTTAGGAGTTCTTTCAGAACCCTTTCTTCTGTGAAAGGACTCTGGCCAGTCATAGAAACATAGAAACATAGACTTTGATGGCAGATAAGGACCACTTGGCCCACCCAGTCTGACCATTTCCATACCTACTGGATAGGCTGCAGATTCTAGTTAACCAACAGCCTACTTCCTGCAACCCCCCACTATAATTGCCTTGTGTCTGTCCCATGCATGTTTGAATTCCCGCACTGTTTTAGACCCAACGACCTCCTCAGGAAGGCTGTTCCATGTATCCACCACTCTCTCCATGAAAAAAAATTTCCTCACGTTACCCCTGAGCCGTCCCCCCTCTATCTTTGCATTGTGCCCCCTTGTTCTTACACATTTTTTTTTCTGAAAGATGCTACCCTCCTGGACTTTGTTGATTCCCTTGAGGTACTTGAATGTTTCTATCATGTCCCCCCTTTTCCTCCTTTCATCAAGAGTATACATATTAAGCTCTCTCAGTCTCTCTTCATATGGTTCCTGATGCAGACCCTGCACCATTTTAGTTGCCCTCCTCTGGACTGCTTCCATCCTGTCTATGTCCTTGCGTATAAGAGGTCTCCAAAACTGCACACAGTACTCCAGATGGGGTCTCACCAACTGTCTGTACAGAGGGATAACCACTTCCCTTTTTCTACTTGTGATGTCCCTTCCATACATCCCAGTATCCCCTGGCTCTCCTTACCGACTTTTCACATTGCTTACCCAACTTTAGGTCATCTGATATGACTACCCCAGGTCCCTTTCCATTTTTGTTGTTGTTAGTACCTACCCTGCTATTGTGTACTCTTCTCCTGTTTTTTTTCCCCAGGTGCATTACTTTGCACTTCTTTGCATTGAATCTAAGTTGCCATATGTTTGACCATTCCTCCAACCTTGCCAAGTCCCTTCTCATCTTTTCTACCCCCCCTCCTTGTGTATCAACTCTGTTACAGATCTTTGTGTCATTTCCAAAGAGGCATACCTTTCCCTTCAGACCCTCTGCAAAGTCACCTATAAAGACGTTAAAGAGGACTGGACCCAGTATTGAGCCCTGAGGTACTCCACTAGTAACCTCCCTTTCTTTGGAATGTGTTCCATTCAGTATTACCTTCTGTGTCCTGTTGTGCAGCCAGTTTGCTACCCAGGCTTCCACCCTGGGACCCACTCCCAGGCTGGCTAACTTGATTATTAATCTTTTGTGCAGGACTGTGTCAAATGCCTTGCTAAAGTCTAGGTAGGCCATATCCTCAGCCCATCCCTGGTCTATTACTTTGGTCACCCAGTCAAAGAAATCAATTAGATTCATCTGACATGACCTTCCCACTATAAATCCATGCTGCTTTGGGTCCTGTGCCCCGCTGACCTCTAGGTACTCAACAATTCTTTCTTTCAGAAGTGATTCCATCATTTTCCCTAACACTGAGGTCAAACTTACAGGTCTGTAGTTTCCTGCTTCTGCCTTGCTCCCACTTTTGTGAAGGAGAATCACATCTGCCCTCCTCCAGTCCTCAGGTACCGGCCCATCCTGCCATGATCTGTTAAAAAGCATGGTCAGTGGTGTCACTAGGTCCTCCCTTAGTTCTTTTAGGATTCTGGGGGGAATCCCGTCAGGCCCTTGAGTTTTAGGAGTTCTTTCAGGACTCTTTCTTCTGTGACTGGACTGATGCCAACCCCCTACCCAGAGTGCTTCTATTGTCTGGTTTAGTTAACTCCTCCTCATCTTCTTTTGTGAATACTGAGCAAAAGTATTCATTCAGTATCTCTGCCTTTTCACTGTCTCCCTCTGCCCACCTCCCCTCTCCTTTATTAATCTTCACTATCCCTCCCTTAACCTTTCTATGCTCCCTAAGGTACCTATAAAAGGTTTTATCCCCCGTCTTAACTGAGTTGTCTATTTTTTCCTCGGTTTGGGCCTTTGCTAGTCTGATTGCCTTCCCCACTTCTTTCTGCTTTAATTGATACAGTTCCCTGTCCTGCTCCTTCTGTGATTCCTTATACTTTTTGAATGCAGCCTTTTTCTCCTTAACCTTCCCTGCCACTTCTTTTGAGAACCATAGTGTTTTTTAACTCCACTTTGTTTTCTTTATTTGTTTCACACAAAGGCTTGTTGCCTCTATGATGGCAGTTTTGATTTTTCTCCATTATTCTTCTACCCCTCCTTTTTGGTCATTTGCTAGTGCATTTTTCAGGTATTTACGCATTTTGCCAAAGTCAGCCCTTCTGAAGTCCAGTATCCTTGTTTTTGTATGGCTTATCTCCATGGTTGTGCTCATTGTGAAGCACACTGTGCAGTGGTCGCTTGTTCCCAGATGTCTACTGACTTCTAAATTTGTGATCCTCTCTCCATTTGAGAGTACCAGGTCTAGTATTGCTCCCTCCTGAGTGGGTTCCAACACTAGCTGTCTAAGGCCTGCCCCCTGCAGGGCATCGAGAATGACCCTGCTCTTGGATGTGGCTGCAGTACATGTTTTCCAGCTAACATCTGGCATATTCAGGTCCCCCATCAACGGTATCTCCCCTTTTTCAGCCATTTTGAGAATGTCCTCTATCATTTTGTTGTCCATTTCCTCCTCCTGAGACAGGGGTCTGTATACAACCCCTGTGCGGATTGTGATGCCATTCTCTGTCTCCAAGGTGACCCAGAGTGCCTCTTTTCCTCCCCCTTTACTTTTTAGTTCTGTAGCTTTGATCCCTTCCCTTATGTATAGAGCTATGCCACCTCCTCTTTTACCTTCCCTGTCCCTTCTGTGGATTGTGTTGACATCCCAGTCATGGTTCTTGGTGTACCATGTTTCCGTGACTGCCACAATGTCCAATTGTTCATCTTCTATCAGGGCTACTAGATCAGGAAGCTTGTTTCCCAGACTATGAGCATTGGTACTCATTGCCCTCCATTTAATGTTGGCTTTATCCTTTTTTTCCCCATCCCTGGTCTTATTGTCCTTGTATATTTTTCCATTTACCCTTGTCCTGCCCTATGTTGAGCTCTATACCTCAGTGTTTACCTTACTACCTGCCATGTTTTGTGGGGGGAGGCTTGAAATTTCCTGCCTTTTATCAGTGCCTCCCCCCTTGGCTAGTTTAAAAGCTTGCCAAGAAAGCATTTAAACCTATCACCTAGGAGCTTGGTTCCCTTCATGGACAGATGCAGACCATCATGCCAGTACAGACCTTTATCTCTCCAGGTGGCCCCCCAGTCCCCAATGAAGCCAAAGCCCTGTGCTCTGCATCAGTTTGGCAACCATTCATTAAACTGCATGGTGTGCAGTACCCTAGCCTCACTCCTGCCATGGACTGGTAGCACCTCTGAGAAGGTTACCGTGCTTGCTACCCATCTGAGACCCCTCCCCAACTCCACAAATTCATTCTGCACTGCACTGATCCCATGCCTAACTAGGTCATTAGTCCCAAGGTGGTCTATGATATCTAGTTCCCTCTCCTGTGATGATGCTTCTGCAATTCTGAGGATTTGCTTCCTGTCCCTCCAAGCCATGGCACCAGGCAGGCACCTTACTTCCTTCTCCTCTCCCTTTCCCAGTTTTACCCCCCTGACAATAGAGTCCCCTATCAGAAGCTGTTTCCTTCCCCTGCGGTGTCCCTTGCCACCCTTTTGTGGGTCTCCCTTGTGGATGTCCTCTGCATTCTTCTGGGTCTCCACTGAGGGTGCTATCATGGAGGAACCTTGCTCTGCCAGAATGTGTAGAGGTACAACTTGGAGGCTTCACCTCTGGTCCACCACTGCACCCTCCCAGAACCCACTGTGGTCCAACTGCTCTTCATACTTAGCAACTTCTGAGGCAGTGGTTGTGGCAGTGGTGCTCTTTGGAAGGGGGAGGCCTCCTTAGTCCTTGCTAGTTCAGCCTGGAGGTGGGCAACCTCCTCCTCCTTCAGAGCTAACAGTTGTCTGCAAATAGGACAGCAATGCAGTTTCCAGAATGTCTCCCGGAAAACTGCTGCCCCACAGCCAGAGCATTGCACCACTCCCCACATGTCCCTCTCCCTTATAATATACAATATGTAATATATATATATATATTTTTTATTATTATTATTTGTGGTGTGTACATACCCTTTTTGCACTGTGCTAGGTTATTAAGGATATGACAGTTCTGCCCCAAGACCTGTTGAGGAAGTGATGTCAGAACTGTGGCTGTAAAGGAAATGCCACGCCTGGGGGGGGCCGGGTGTGGATGTAGGGTGGGTGGGTAGTCCACAGCCACTGGTGACTGTTAGAAACAATCAAATACACAACTGCTCCACCACCCTGGTGAGAATTGCCATTTATAGTAATTCAACTAACATCACAATTTACTAGACCACGGCTCCTGCACAAACCACTCTACTGAGTCCAGGGATAAAAATTAACTCACTCCTCAGCCAGCAGGACACTTTTAAAATGTTGCAAAAATACCCTTCCAAATCCTAGGTCTCAACCCCAACAATCAAGCAAATTCAGTTGTATCTCACTCCCTCTGGTTATAAAAATACTACACATTTAATGGAATCCTGCATTTCTCTGCTTAATGCCAATACGGAAAAAAAAATGAAACTTTTTGTAGAAAGCGTAGCTCCCCTTCTTAACAAGTATTATGCCTTACCAGGTTTCCAGGTCCTAAATGGAGTTATAGTTTGTTCTTTGCAGTGTAGCAAGGTTCTCAGCTTCCAACAGACAAATCAAAGTCAGTCTGACTGGCTTCTAACTGTGAAGGATGCCTAAGACAGCACAGTGATGAAACCCCACCCAGAGCCAATTGATTGACTAGTGACACCAGTCCTCCTCTATATTTTCATCAATGACATTGAAGATGGACTGGAGGGTAAGGTTTGTCTGTTTGCAGATGACACCAAGATCTGCAACAGAGTAGATGATCCAGATGGGGTAGGCAGAATGAGAAGAGATTTGGATAAACTAGCAAAATGGTCAGAAGAGTGGCAACTGGGGTTTAACGCAAAGAAGTGCAAGATCATGCACATAGGGAAGAGAAACCCTGAAGCCACCTATAGGCTGGGAGGGGAGTTGCTGGCAGTCACAAGGGAAGAAAGAGACTTGGGCATCATCATCACTGATGACCTGAAATCATCCAAGCAGACCACTAAAGCAGTAGGTAAGGCTAGGGGGGTGTTGGGGTGTATTAGCTGGGGTATCACAAGTCCGTAAGAGGGAGGTAATAATCCCTCTTTATAAGACACTGGTTAGGCCCCATTTGGAGTACTGCGTGCAGTACTGGAGGCCACACCTTCACAAGGACATTAACCAAACTGAGGCAGTCCAGAGAAGGGAACCAAAATGGTGCAGGGACTGTATCAGAAAACATATGAGGACAGATTAACAGAGCTCAATATGTATACCCTAGAGCAAAGGAGGGAGAGAGGTGATATGATCGAAACATTCAAACACCTTAAGGGCATTAACAAGGTGAAAGAGTCTAACATGTTTCAATATAAGAAAAATAGCAGGACAAGAGGACACAGCATGAGATTAGAGGGAGGCCGATTAAGGGGTAATGTGAGGAAGTTCTTTTTCACAGAATGGATGGTGAATGCATGGAATGGCCTACCTCAGGAAGTGCTGGATATGAATACAGTGCAGGGCTTCAAACAGGCATGGGATAGGCATAAGGGAGCAATACAGATGAGTATGAATAGATAGGCCATTGACAGAGCAAAGGCCAATGGCACATTCATAAGGTAGAAAAAGAAATTGGCAGACTGGATGGACCTTGAGGCTTTTATTTTTGTGAACTTCTATGTTTCTATCGACCCCCCTATCCAGAGTGCTTCTGTTAATTAGATTAGGTACCTCCCCCACTCCTCTTTTGTGAATACTGAGCAGAAGTATTCATTCAGTATCCCTGCTTTTCAACTGTCACTCTCTGCCCACCCACTGTCCATTCTATTCAGCCTCACTATCACTCCCTTTGTCTTTCTCCGCTCCCTGACATACCTACAAAAAAGTTTTATCCCCCTTCTTAACCAAGTTGGCTATCTTTTCCTCAGTTTGGGCCTTTGCTATTCTGACTTCCCTCCTTGCTTCCTTCTGCCTTAACTGGTACAGTTCTCTGTCCTGCTCCTTCTGTGTTTCCTTATACTTCCTAAATTATATCCTTTTCTCCCTAATCTTCCCCGCCACCTCTTTTGAGAACCATAGTGGCTTTTTCTTTCATTTTGATTTGTTTATTTGCTTCACACAAAGGCTTGTTGCCTCTGTGGTGGCAGTTTTGATGATTCCCCATTTTTGCTCCACCCCTCCTTCAAGCCTGTTTGCTAGTGCTTTTCTAAGGCATTCTCCCATCTTGCCAAAGTTAGCCCTCTTGAAGTCCAGTACCCTCACTTTTGTATGGCTTGACTCTGTAGCTGAGTTTATCATGAACCACACTGTTTGGTGGTCACTTGTTCCCAGATGGCTACCCACTTCTAGATCTGGGATCCTCTCACTATCCCCATTTGAGTGTATGAGGTCTAAGATTGCTGCCTCACGAGTGGGTTCCAAAACTAGCTGTCTGAGGCATGCCCCCTGCAGGGCATCGAGAATGGCCCTGTTCTTGGATGTGGCTGCAGCAAAGGTGCTCCAGTTAACATCTGGCATATTCAGGTCCCCCATCAACAGTATCTCCCCTTTCTCTATCATCCTAAGGATGCCTTCTGTCATATCCTTGTCCATTCCCTCTCCCTGAGTTGGGGGTCTGTATACAAGCCCTGTGCGAATTGTGGTGCCATTTCCAGTCTCTAAGGTGACCCACAGTGCCTCCTCTCCTCCCTGTTTAGTCTTTTGTTCCATTGCTTTTATCCTTTCCCTTATGTAGAGAGCTACTCCTCCCCCTCTTCTCCCCTCCCTGTCTCTCCTGTAGGTTCTGTACCCTGATATGTTAATATCCCAGTCATGGTTCTCTGTGTACCATGTTTCTGTGACTGATATGATATCCAGGCATCCCTCTTCCATCAGGGCCACCAGTTCAGGGAGCTTGTTGCCCAGACTACGGGCATTGGTACTCATTACCCTCCATTTCTTGATAGCTTACCCCTTTTTGCCCCATCCCTGTCCTTATTACCTTTATCATTTTCTCCATTTACCCCTGCACTTCTTCCTGTCGATGTCTCTATCTTGGTGTTTACCTCACTTACTACCCTAGTTTTTTTGGGGGGGCTAGGATTTCCTGGCTCCTTTCCAGTGCCTCCCCCCTTGGCTAGTTTAAATGCCTGCCAATGAAGCATTTAAACCTATCACCTTGGATCCTGGTTCCCTTCCTGGACAGATTCAGACCATCATGCCAGTATAGGCCTGCATCACTCCAGGTGGACCCCCAGTCCTCAATGAAGCCAAACCCCTGAGCTCTGCACCCATTTTTCAACCACTGAATAAATCCCATGGTGTGGAGCACTGTAGCCTCACCCATGCCATAGACAGGCAGCACCTCCGAGAAGATTACCATACGTGCTACTTGTCTAAGGCCCCTCCCCAACTCCACAAACTCATCCTGCACTGCTCTGATCCCTTTCTCAGACAGATAATTTGTCCCTAGGTGGACAATGATATCCAACTCCCTCCCCCGTGCAGCTGCTCTGGTGATCCTGAGGATTTGCTCCCTGTCCCTTCAAGCCATGGCGCTAGGCAGGCACCTTACCTCCCTCTCCCCTTCCTCCCGCAGTTTTACCCTCCTAACAATGGAGTCCCCCACCAGGAGTTGTGTCCTTCCCCTGTGGCATCCCAAGCCACTCTCCAGTGGGTCTCCTTTGTCTCCTTTGTGGAGATTGCCAGCATCCTCCTTGGTCTCCACTGCAGGTGCCTCCATAGAGGAACCACACTTTGCCAGAGTGGCATATGAATTGTGGAGAGGTACAAATGTAGGCATGCACCTCTGTTCCACCACCCTCACCCTCCCTGAGCCCACTGTGGTCCAACTGCTCCTCTTTCTTGGCAACCTCAGAGGTAGCAGCAGTGGCCCTGGTGGTCCCTGAGTGGGAGAGGAGGTCCCCCAAATCCTGGCCAACTCAGTCTGGAGATGAGCAACCTCCTTCCTCAGCCCAGAGAGATGCCTACAGATGGGACAGAACCGCATCCTCCAGAACGTCTCCTGGAAGACTGCTGCACCACAGCCACTGCACTGCACCACTCCCATCAAGTCTTATTTCTGGCCCCTTAACTGTTGTTTTGAATACTTACTCTTGCCTCTGTTTATTTATTTTTTTCCCACCCTACTTACTTACTGCCTCTGTGCCCTTTAAGCTCCTGATCTTCCTGTTCTGAGACAAGAAGTTCCTATATTTCTCAGTAGTCTCCTTACTTGCTCAGAGTCAGACCTCCAGCAGCTTGGGGGAGCTACTCTTTTCCTTCTAGGATGGTGAGTCTTTTGTGGCTCTGTGATCACTCACTTCCTGCTCCCAAACAGGAAGTTCCTGTTGCCAGTCAAATCCTGTGTCTATAAAAGTAGAACTGGCTTAGGGTGCAGGGGTGAAGGGGAAGGAAATATAGTCCCAGTAGAGAAGTATAGTTATAACAGCAGCTCCCTCCTCTTGGTGTTCTCTGCCTGTGCATGCTGCCAAGGCTCCCAAATACTTCTACTGGGCACTACTAGTAACAACCCTGCCCCCTACTGTAGGGAGGTGGTGGTTACACTAACATTTGGAATGCCCACTTTGCACTCTGACTTAGTCAATAGGGGCACCCCCCCCCCACCCACAAGTGACTAAGTCAACCCTTTGTTTATAGCTGTTGAGTCTGTAGTGACAAAGAGGCAACCCCCCTCCAGGTTTTGTGGCTCCACACTTATCTACTGTGTATTAGATACTTATGACTTCTTTTTTGGGCTCTTATAGCTGGAAGTTTTTGATTTCCACCAAAGAAACAATTTACCCAACACCTGGCAGTGAGGTGAGGCCAACTGATGCGGGTCAATGGTCTTTCTTTGTCTTGCTGCACCTTAATACCTGTATAGAAGTTCAGAGCCCAGAAGTTCTTCCCCTAATAAGCACTAAATTGTCAGAGAGGGAACTGTTGAATCTATCCTCCTGCCTTCTTCCACTGATGGGAACTAGTTAGCGGCAGGACAGGTGCTCTAATCAGAACAGAGGCAATGATTAACTGTATTACATGCCTTGGTCTCGCCTACTTGTGGTTTCACTGGTCATGTGCCAAAAGAACTAGAAGTGGAGAGCCATCTGTCATCTCGGAGAAAGCACAATGAAAGGAAGGAAGGGAGGATTTCAGCATAAGCGTATCCTCTGAAGTCAAACATGGTGCTTCATTTATGGGTTGTTGTTTAAAAAAAAAAATACGTGTTTTCCTTTACAGACTGGTGAAGTGGAACTTATTGGAGTTGTAAACGGGCAAATCCTTCCATGAGACTGTCCAGCTATGACAACGCAGTGCTGGCTGCTTCTACCTCTGCTACTGTTCATCGTCTCTGTTGGTGGCATTTGGGCTGTGTAAGTGACAAGTTTCCTTTGGTTTCAGTTGTAGTATGCATAGTAACTGCAATTATTAAATTAAATTATAATATTAAAGCACTTTACATATACAGGGGGACACTTAGAAACCAGATCTATTTAGCACTGCCTAAAACCTTTTGAAATACTGTCAAGTTGTTTATTTATTTATTTATTTATTTGTTCTGTAATGAATTTTATAACTATCAAATTATGATAATGCAAAACTACTGCGGCCAAGTGATGGGCTAATTGACATTTGTTTTCACAGCAGAGCTAAACAACGTAGCGAGTGTGCATTTCAGGCTAGACTCCCAACCATTTGCTTTTACACTTAAAGAAGATCGGGAAGTTACCTTACCTAACTATCCCTGGGGTGGCTTTGCCATCAAAGTATTTAGTTTAAAAGTGGAAAAATGCCTACTACCCAATTAATGTGTGTCAACGCAACTAATGTGCCTTAGTTTCCATCATGGGCAACTATTCACTTTACTGTGAAATAAATTGCCATAGTGAAAGCAAAAATTGATCTTTTATGGCACAGTAAATAGTGGGCTAGTTCTTTGTCAGTTCTCTGTGCAAATGCCACAAAAATCAAAAGTGTATTATCTTATCCAAACACAGAGACACAGGGGTCAAACGTGGCACTGGTCCACTAGCCAAATATGGGAGATTTTGTTATGGGCTAGTAAGATTTTTCTTTAACTAGTCCTGTGAGCTTGTACTAGAGATGGCAAGATTTCAATAAGTACACCAACTGGGTCTGTGGGAAAGTCTTCCAGGCTTATGGATTTTCCCAGTCACTAGCCCTGCTGGCTAGTGACTGCGAAGCTTAATTCTCATCCCTTTAAACATAGAATTTGATGGCAGATAAGGACCACTTGGTCCTCCCAGTCTGGTCATGTTCTCTACCTTCAGCATCCCACAGATCCTGCTTAATCTCTGGCTCTTTCTCTCTCTGCCCCCCCCCCCTTTCCACTATGATTTATTTGTGCCTATGCCATGGATTCCTGAACCCCACCACTGTTTTTGCCCCCCCACCTTTGCTGGAAGGCTGTTCCAGGAATCCACCAGTCTTTATATAGATACATAGATACATAGACAGTGTCGGCAGATAAGGGCCTATGGCCCACCCAGTCTGCCCATTTGAGCTTGTAAGTTCAGTTTGTGAGAAGAAGTACTTCTTACATCTCTCCTGAATCTACACCCCCACCGCCAGCTTCATGAGTACTACTGGATTACAACTATAGAAGTAAAAGGGAATTGTGTGTGAAAAACAGTACCGCTGTTGGTAGCACTCCCTACTGATGGAACTTTGTCATCATTGTTTTTACAGTTCACTCCTGTTTCTTCACAAAATGTAACTTTGCAAGGAGAAACAGACAGTTGTCCCTTGTTCTACTTCTGTGGGGAAGAGGTCCTTTGTCTTCTGCCTACTTCCCTCTGGAATGTGCTCCTGGAGGTCTTACAGCCAGCCAACATTCTCTTCTGGTTTAGAAATGGGCTAAAGACGCATCTGCCTGAGAGTTGCCTTTACTCCTGCTACCGTTGATTGCCGCTTTCTTGGTTTATCCTAGTACATTTGCCCCAATGCTGAATGACTTACCCTTCATTATAAGTTACTCGCTCTCATTGTAAATGACCTATGATTATTGTTCAAGAAAACCTCTTCACAAAATTGGCAATAGGGAGGAGACTGGAAACTATAGACCAGTCAGCCTCCCCTCAACAGTGGGTCAGATTATGGGATCACTACTTTAAACAAAGGATTGTGTAGAAGACCTTGAGTCCAGTGGAGCACAGGATCCAAGACGGCATGGATTCACAGCAGGAAGGTCATGTCAAACAAATCTAATTGATTTCGTTGACTGGGTGACTACAGTCATTGATTGGGGGAGCGGTGGATGTGGCCTACCTGGATTTCAGCAAGGTCTTTGATACCGTTCCACATAGAAGACTCATGAACAAGGAGGACAGCCTGGGAGTGGGTCACGAGGTAGTAAACTGGGTTAGGAACTGGTTGAGTGATAGAAGGCAGAGGGTCATGGTAAATGGAGCTCAATCTGGGGAAGGGAGGGAGGGTGACCAGCGTGGTGCCACAGGGGTCAGTCCTGGGTCCAGTCCTGTTTAATGTTTTCATAAGTGACATTTTGGAAGGGAAGGTGTGTCTCTTTGTGGATGACACTAAGATATCCAACAGGGTGGACACTCCGGGAGGGGTGGGAAAAATAGGGAAGGGCCTAGGTAAACTGGAAGAATGTTCCAGAGTGTGCCAGCTGAGATTGAATGCAAAAAAACAGTAAAATCATGCTTTGGGGCACAAAAACCAAGGGGAGGATTACATGGGGGGGGGGGGACTGATGGTCACTAAACAGGAAAGGGATTTTGGGGGTAATTATATCCATTGACCCAAAGGTGGCCAAACAATATGCCAAGGCTGTGGGGAGGGCCAGTGTGATGCTGGGTTGCACAGGGAGAGGGATCGCCAGCAGATGGGAGGAGGTGGTGATGACACTGTACAGATCATTGGTGAAGCCTCATTTGGAATATGATGTCCGGTTCTGGAAGCTGCATCTCTGGAAGGACATAGATAAGGTGGAGGCAGTTCAAAGAAGGGCAATGAAGATGGTGCAGGGCCTGCACCAAAAGTCCTATGAGGAGAAACTGGGAGATCTCAATATGTATACCCCGGAAAAGAGGAGAGACAGGGAAGATATGATGGAAACCTACAAATATCTAAAAGGCATTTAATAAGGTGCCAGAAGGTAGCATCTTTCAGAAAAGGAGATGTCCGGGAACAAGGGGGCATGACATGAAGTTTGAAGGGAGTAGACTAAGGGGCAGCGCGAGGAAGTATTTCTTCACAGAAAGGGTGGTAGATGCATGGCATAGACTCCCAGCAGAGGTGGTGGAGGCAAACACAGTTGCATGCATGGGACAGGCATAGAGGAACCCTAGCAATAGGAATGAGGAGGTAAAGCTGGAGATCAAGTAGGGTCTGTGGCTTTTACAGTAGGCAGGGGAAAATGGGCAGACTAGATGGGTCTAGCGGTCCTTATATGCCATCAATTTCTACGTTTCTATGTTAAAATGTACCTTTAGCCGTGTCTTACTCAGTGCTTAAACCCTCTACTGTAATGTTGTCCTACTTATTACGTTCTAAATAACCTGTATTTGCTATGCACTTGCTTACTTTGTAAACATTGTTTTTATGTGTTTTTCCCTCTGTAGTTGTTTATTGTATTTATTTAGTTTTTGTTAACTGGGTAGGTACACTAGGCTGAAACTGCCTTTTTAAGTTTGCTTGCATGCATGTGCAAGAAACATAGTGCCATCATCCGAGTTTTCCAGAGGTGTGTCAGCCTCTTCCAGTTCAGTCAGTGTATTTGCAGGCGCGGTCGCAGAGCGCCAATCACTGCTCCAGCTGTCTATGACAGCAGGAAAATGCAGTGGCATACAGTTGAAAGGGAGAGCTCCGCTTAGTGAACGAGCTCCCCCCCATACACACATACACACCGCGTGTGCGGCATGCGCACTGCGTGCTCATGCACTTTCCCTCCCTCTCCATACTGTATGGCCGACGGGGTGCCCAACCTCGCCGGCTCCAAGCCCCCAAAGCATCCAGGTGCTATGCTGGGAGCCCACCCCAACGTGGCAAATGATAATGGCCGACGGGTGCCCAATCCCCGCCGGCTCCACTGTCTCTCCCCACCCCCATGCTGTCGCCGACGGGTGCCCAATCCCCCGTCTGCTTCACTGTCTCTTCCCCCCAGTACAGGGTGCCACGATGGGAGCCCACCCCAGCGTGGCAACAGATACCGTGGCCGACGGGGGTGCCCAATACCCCATCAGCTCCACGCCTCCCAGCCATCCTTCTGCCACGCTGGGAGCCCACCCCAGCGTGGCAAATGTCCCGCGTCATCTTTTTAAAAAAAAAAAAAAACCTGTGTAGAAAAAACTGTCCCTCGCAGTCTCCATGCACCACCCTCAAAAACCCGCACCCACCCACTGTGCACCCTGCCTCCCCACACCCCCCTCACCCCATACTTACCTCCGGAGTGTGGCGCGACGATCATCGGTGGACCGGGAACACGTCTGCACTCTTCAAAGCCAACCACGAACTGAGGAAATGCCGGTAAGCTGTATAATGGGATAGATAGGGTTTTTCAACTTTGTTGCATATCTCAGGCATTTTTTGGAATTTTTGCACCAAATTTTCAACATGGGATTTTTGGAACACCTCCTCATGAATTTTTGCACTGTCAAGGCGTTACTCAGGCCCGAAGGGTGATTTCGCAGCCACTGTGTGAAATCACCTTTCTGGAATGATTAACAAAACAACACTGCCAGTGTTCATAAGGTGGGCTCTCAAAAAGCCTATTTTGAAAATTTGCTGAAAAAATTCCTAAAAATGACTGTTTTATGAGCGTGCTTTGCAGAGTTCTTATGCACACTCGTAAGTTCACAAATTTTCAATATTTTCACTCCAGATTTTCAACATTGCCATTTTACACACCTCCTTATGAGCAGTACAGTTGTCATTTTTCACATCTCGCCCACAACATGTTTCTGCCCATGTAGCGCACAATGGGTAGTCGGTGTGCGAAATCAATGTATGGGACACATTAAGAAAATCACAGTGACACTGGCCATGAGCAGAGGTGTTAAAATGGCTATGTTGAAAATTGGTGAAAAAATGACCAAAAATGACACTTTTAGGAGCGCACGTTGCTCAGTTCCTACGCACGCTGGCAAGTTTGCGGATTTGTAATATTTGCACACCAGATTTTCAACAGTGCCATTTTACCGCACTTCCTTATGAGCAGTGCAGCTACCATTTTTCACATCTTGCACAAAATGTGTTTCCACACATGTAGCGCACAATGGTACAGTCGGTTTACGAAAACAATGTTTGGGACAGATTAAGAAAATCACAATGACACTGGTCATGAGCAGAGGTCTTAAAATGGCTATATTGAAAATTTGGCAACAAAACTCCATAAAATGATTGTGTTACGAGTGAGCATTGCGCAGTTTCCACTCACCCTCGCAAGTTCATGAATTTGTAATATTTTCAGTCCAGATTTTCACCAGTGGCATTTTTTCCACACCTCCTTAGGAACAGTACAGCTGTCATTTTCCACAACATGGCTGAAATGTGTTTTCCACACTTTTAGTGCAGAGATGCATGGTCGCTGTGGGAAATCATTGTTCGGGACAGATAAAGAAAATCACAGTGACACTGTTCATGATCGGAGGTCCCAAAATGCCTGTGTTAACAATCTACTGTAAAAAAAAAAAAATAGTTACATTACGGGTGTGCGTTGCACAATTTCTATGCACATTCATGACTTCAACAGTTTTTTTAACATTTTCATAGCAGATTTTCAACATTGCCATTTTTTACACCTCCCCATGAACAGTACCGCTGTCATTTTTCATATCCTGTTCAGAATGTGATTTTGCACCTGTGGTGCCAAATGCCATAGTCACTGTGCAAAAGCAGTTTACGGCTAACAAACTGACATTGCCACTGTTCATGAGGTGGGGGTCAAAAAAACAAATGTTGAAAATTTGGAGTGAAAATACCAACGAATGCCTGAGGCGTTAGGGTTTCCGACCATAACGCCCCACCCTGTAGAGTATGACTGGCATCAGGGGTGTCACTTGGGATTCTTGCCTGTTATGCTCATACCATTCCAACCCCACCCACACCCTGCAGCCAGTGAGAGGCATTAGGGTGTGCCTCGGACTCTTCGGGCCCAAACTTCACCCCATTCTCCTATACCACACCCATCTCACCATATTTCCTGATGGAATGGGGTGAGCATAAGGGCCAAAGACCCCAAGGCACACTGTGACATTTGTCAGTGTCTGCAGGGTAGGGTGTGGTGAAATGGCATGGTCGTTATGCCTGACGGCCCAAAGGCACACCCCAATGCCTGCCACTCTCTGCAGGGTGGTGGTGGGGTTGGCTTCAGTTCAATACTTCGCTGCCATTCCTATTATGTAGCTCTGTAACTTCTACACTACCAATGCCAGCAAGCAAACATTTGGCATTGACAAATGTCTTTTTTTTTCTGTTACAACCTGGGAGATAACATCACAGATGAGCAATACATATCGCATACATTACATTATGACAAAACTCCATTACAGAAGTAGAATAGATACAAGAGTACAGGTAGAAGAGCAATGTAGATGTATATGGCAGGAACAGGTATCTGCATAAGGGAGGCAATAACATAGGGAATTAATAGAACGTTGTTATGTAATATTATGTTTGTAATTAATTTCGAGTCACCCATGAAAAAGGGACCTTTGGTCTGAGTGGGTCCTACCTGGTTACCAAAATGAAAGTGCCCAAACAAATATGAGACTAGAAACCTGGATTACTTTAAGTAGCTTGTAGTACATAAGGGCAGTGTATGGTTCAAGGTAGTAAAACTCAACAGCAACGCTCTAGTAGTTTTCATAAGAAATAACCCACCATCAGATATGTGGCAATATTGCAAGAACTAAATGTCTGGGGTAGGTTATGAGGCACAAAGCACAGCCGAGGGCCTTCAACCACCCAGGAAGTGAGACTATTGCAGTGTTAATATACAACTGGATCGGATTATTCCACTTATAACATTTAGAAAAAGTCAAGGGTGTTCTAAATGTTGGTAAAACACTGCAATAGCTCCAAGAAGGCCTGCATTGTATTTTTAGGCATGGATTGTTTCTTTGTAATATGTGAAGAAAAAAAATGCTGGAAACAGTGTTGTCCCCAACTCGGGGAAGACATTGTGTTTATATTTATTTATTTTTTGTGTGTGAAAAGAAAGTGTGAAACTGCATCGCGAGACACACCAAAAGGTGGAAGACCTTTATATTGCCATCACATAGAGATGGATCTTTACAAGCATGTGTGTGTGTGTGTGGGGGGATTAGAAAGTTGCAGGTTGAAGGTTCTTTCTCCTTGTCTGTCTGTCTGTCTGTCTGTCTGTCTGTCTATCTATCTATCTATCTATCTATCTATCTATCTACCGTATGCCTATTGACTGGGTAAATGTCACAATGTCACATTCACACGCTAATACACAAAGCCCAGAAAATCGAATATCTGCCTCATGCTTTATGGGTCCACTGACCTGTCATGCACAATATCTGGGCATCAAAACTAGAGTCGCTTAAGCTGGCCCGTCACTGCAGAATTAGGTCTACCACTTGCAACACTGGCAACTGAGGTTTGGAACAAGTCTGGGATGTCACTGGGTGCCAGAGGAGGGAGGCTCAAGCATTCCAGGAATAACTCTTCTCCCTTTGGATGTGCGCAGGGGGGACTGTCCATCCCTCTGCAAGACTGCCATTGGGCAGAGGTCAGGTGGTAGTGTATGTGAGTGCACCAGAAGGGGACTGGCTGCCAACAGACATTGGAACACATACATGTCAATGCACACATGTGCAATATTGTACACTGGCATTCTGGGAGAAAGCCCTATCCTGCACCCCCCACAGGCACCACACAAGCAACATCACCAGGCAGGTCCCCACCACCGTGTGTGGTACTGAGCATATGGTGTAAAACCAGTAAATCCATAGGAAGGTCGGTGACAGGGCTGTGGGTTGCAGGGACCAGGGCATGGAGGGGCAGAAACAGATAATGGGGGGGGGAATTAACCTAGAGTCCCTCACATTTAACACATCATGCATACCTCACTGTAGAAGAGTGCGAGTATCTGGTAGTTAACGTTACTGAGGTAGATCCACTCTGGGACAAATTTTTACCATTTCCAGAATTGGCTATCCTTATCCGAGATCATTATTCATCATTGGATGCTCGGATACCACATATAATTTCTGTTTCGGCACAGATTTTTTTTTTTTCCCAGACAGAATAATGAGGTCTTTTGGTCATTATCCTGCTGAACTATCTGGGACTATCTGACCAAAATTATCCATTATCTGGGGTACTTCTACCAGACAGTAGTGAGTAACCACTTCGGACATAAAAATCCAGGTTACCCATGTACTGAACTCCCATTATCCGTATTCTCATCTCCATACAACAATCATCAAATCCTGGTGTATCAGTAACTGTTACCAGATTATATGAGTGACTCTACCCAGCTCTAATATTTTCCTAGCTGTTGTTCAATGTTGATGTGCTTGAGTCGCTGCTGTGGCAGCTCAGTTGGGGGTGGGAGGGGCTGGGTGACAGGTATGCTGTGGTCCTTGGGAATATGTGGTACCAATTTATTTTGGTTGCTAAAAAATAGGTCCCTGGGGCTCATGGGGTAGGGGCAGGTATGTGGTAGTCCTCTCTGACCAGAATTTTGTTTTGCTTAAAAATGGACCCTAGGGGCTCACAGGTGGGCATTGAGACAGGTACACTGGGATGGTCAGGACTGTCTGGAACTAAAATCTTTTTGAGAGGACCAAAAATTGGTCCCAGAGGGCACGGGGTGCTGTGGTGACCAGTATGCAGTGGTTGTCCTGGCCATTTAGGACCACATTTCTATTGGAAGAAAATGGGTTCTGGAGCTTTGAGGGGATGGTTTGTATGGTGTTCAAGGTGAAAATGGGTCTTGGGAGTTCAGGGAGAGCGAGGCTGACAGGTATGTGGTCATCATTGGGACCATCTAGGAACAAATTGTTTGGGGGGGTCAAACATGGGTCAAAGGGCCAGGAGACCATGTCAACAAGTAAGTTGTGGTCATCAGAGATCCTTGGGGTCATATTTTTGGGCTGAAAATGTGTCCTGGGGGCTCAGAGGTTAGGGCATCAGGTATGCAGTGCTTCTCGGGGTTGTCTGGGACCAATTATTTTTTAGCTAAAAATGGGCCCTGGTGGAGAAGGCTGAGCCCTGAGGGAGAAGGCCGGGCAACAAGCACATGGTGATCATCAGGGTCATCAAGGAACACATTTCGGGGAATGGGTCCTGAGGGGCTGGGGCGGGGCAACAGGTACATTGCTGTCTGGGACCAAATACTATGCTGTATACCTCTGGCCCAACGGCTACTAATGTGGCGGCGAGACTCCAGCTGGACTTTGATAATGTTCAGCTATGGTTTCGTGCAAATCAGCTTTTACTCAATGCCAAGAAAGCAGCCTCCATGACCTTCGGTACCAGGCAGAGACTCTTGTGGCTCCCCTACACCCCAAATTCCCACACCCTGGATGGGACTTCCCTGGAGGCCTGTACCTCCCTCCAGGAGCAGGACCATCGCGGGTGCAGAGCGAGGTAATTAAACTACCTCTGAAGGAGCACCCTTGTGAGGGGGGTTATCTGTATTTGGAACTGCAAAGTTTTCTGCACTAGCAGACATCGGATTTGAGATTGTTAGCAAACACTTCCTCCTGAATGCCAGGAGGGTTTTTGTTTGGTCTCTTGTAACAGACAGTGTTAGGGGGAGAGATATTTAACGCTAGTGATTGCATTTACTTGCAATTGGGGCACCGAAGTATCAATTAAATCATTGAGTGCAGCTATTTGTTTGATCAAATGAGCTACTTGCCTGCATCTACTGTTATTAGTGATCTCCATCTCTCCCTTGTATATCGGGTGCTGCCTAGAGTCGAGACACTGCCTGTGCATGCACGGTTTTGCTATTCCCAGTCTCCCGCTGCATTTTAATAAGCTCCTTTGTTCTTCTCCCCATATAGGCCGCAGCTTCTCAGGACTCCCCAGCCCACACACAAAGAGCTCCCTCCAGGAGCGGGACTGTCCCGGGTGCAGAGCGAGGTAATTAAACTACCTCTGAAGGAGCACCCTTGTGAGGGGGTTAGCCCATCGACGCGTTGTGCGCGTCGACTGCCCCACCCACCCTGGCTCATCACTAGCTATATAGGTGGGGTCTGCTGACATCACTTCCTGTCCATTCTTTTTCTAAGTCCCCACTTTTCCATTAGCAGGTTATATCCACCAGCCACTAGGGGCCACTGTGTCTCTCTACTCTTAAAACATCCTTGTCCTGTTAGCTCCTTGTTCTATCCCTGCGGCTCTTCTATCCATCTATCCCTCTATCTCCCTCTCCTACCACTAGGCCTCCACTATCCTCACCCACTGTCTCCCTCCCTACCTTGTAGCCCCTGGGCACCTGTTACCCCTTTCCCCACAATAGCCTACTGTTATCTTTGACCACTAGGAGTTGCTATTTAGCACCCCAGTTTCATGCCCTCCCACTGCTGGTGGTCTGCATCTGGACCATGGATCATAGCCTCCACCCTGGGCCATTTCCTATTACCCCTGGTGAGCCTTGACCCTGGTATCCTGTGCACCAGAGGCGGGGGCTCTACCACTGTACCAAAGTGGCACCAACACTTACTGGTAGGCCTTTCACCCTCTTCTATCCTTTTCTTTACTGCTGCCTGCAGACCCACCTTAATATGCCTGCCTACCTCCTATTGTCGTGCCTCTCCCTCCTCCTCTTCCTGAGGCCTCCATCCAACACAGTTGTCTCTATGGCTCCGCAGTTCCTCCAATCTGGTGTCCCCACTTGCACTCCTGCCCTACCATTCCCCTGTGCCCCTGAGTTGCCTCCTTCCTTCTCTACTATCACTTTGCACTCTAACTTATCGTACCCACCCCCTAGTCACCACCCAGCTTCCGCCCCATGCACCTACTGGCAACTTATTGTTCTAGCCTGCCCAGCCTGTACCTTGCTGCCTACCCCTTGTGTCCCAAAGCTCCCCTACTCCTACTATACTGCCCGACGCAAACATACCTTCCACCGCCCTCTGTCCAGGGCTGTACTTATCCTCCTACTCCTGTCTGGGAATATACATCCCAACCCAGGCCCGACCCACAATAGTTTATCGACAGGATCTCCTGGGCTTCTTGTTGCGTTTATGAATATCTGTAGTTTCCTGAAGAAATTTGACTCACTCCAATGTTGGGTCACAGTCCACAAACCTGACATCGTCTCTCTAGTTGAAACCTGGCTATCTGACTCTACCCCTGACTCCCTTGTCTCACTCCCTGGCTATTCCCTTTATCGAGAGGACCGTGTTGGCAGATGGGGTGGGGGCTGTGCTATGTATATCAAAGACTCCTTTACAGGACTAGCCCTCCCAGCCCCTGTCCTTGACTTCAGGGCTCAGGCCCTAACCCTAAAACTGACCCCTGATCCCTCTAGAGGTCCCCTCTTTCTAACCACCGCCTATATACCCCCCAAAAAATCAAGCTCAGGCCCTGGTCCCGCTAATTGAGTATATTACCTCTCTACCCCACTCCTCTGAACAAATCCTTCTGGGTGATCTAAATATCGACTGGCTTAGCCCCACATCCTCTGCTACCTGTGACTCCTTCGCATCTATTGACCTAACACAACTCGTTGCCCAACCAACGAGAGTGAATCCCAGAATGGGGTCGAGCACTCTTCTTGATGTGGTCCTCACTAACCGGCCTAGCCAAATTTGCAATATACAAGTCCTTCCTGATGGAATTAGTGACAACCTCCTTACCCAAATCCACAGCACAGCCCACCCTACAGCGGCGGTTACGACCAGGTGGACTGAAAGGTCTGAAGCAATTTCTAGCCCAAATTGACTGGTCCTCCATAGAGACCGCCCCCAACATTGATACGGCCCTAACCTTCTTTACCTTAATGTTTAACAAAGCATGTGACATTTTCGCACCTCTAACCATACTACGTTCCAAAGTACGGCATGCTCCCTGGGTTACACCTTCCCTGCTCCAACTTCTTAAGCACAGGGATAACCTGTGGCACCTAGCCACAGAAACTGGCCATCCTGCAGACAGGCAGGCATTTGCAGCTGCCCGTAACAAATGTACCTGGGCCATACGCAAGGCTAAGGCTGATCACTATCAGGCTTCACTCACCTCATCCTGGGGGAATGCCAGAACCTTCTGGGACAATATCAAACAACTAAATGGGAGTTCACGTACTCCAACACCATCCCAAATCAACATTGAGGGCTCCATCTCTACTGACCCTACCCTCATTGCCAACTATCTCAATAAATCCTTCACTGACCTTAGCCCTGTCCTTCCTAGCAACTTATTTGACCCCCCCCACACACCTTACCCTGTTCTCACAGGCCCCTGGTGCCACTTACACTGGGTTACTGTCAACGAAGTCAGACCATATCTGACCAAGGCCCTAAAGAGCAATACCACTGGCAGTGACTCCTTGGACCCCAGTCTCCTTCACCAGGTACTGGACCTGGTTATCGCTCCAATTACCAGCATCTTCAATAAATCTCTCTGTCTAGGGCAATTTCCCTCTGCCTGGAAAATCGCCACTGTCACACCTATACATAAGGGTGGTGATAGGTCCCTTTCTGGTAATTATCGTCCTATCTCCATCCTCTCACCACTCTCAAAAGCCTTAGAAAAGTAATATCCACCCAAATCTCAGAGTATCTAACCAAATACAGCATCCTCTGCCCTGAACAGCACGGCTTCCATGCTGGACGCAGTACCAATACCGCCCTCATTGAGTTTTCTAACTTTCTTCATTCCTCTCTGGATTCGGGCTCTCTAGCAGGCGCAGTGTTCATTGACCTGTCGAAAGCTTTTGACACTGTTTCCTATCCTCTCCTGCTGGATGCACTTAGCCACACAGGCTTTGTTGCTGAGCCTATCTCCTGGTGCTCCAGCTATCTGTCTGCCCGGTCCCAGTGTGTTAAAATTAATGGGACACTCTCTAACCCCTGCCCTATTCGCTCTGGTGTTCCCCAGGGCTCCATTATCTC
Source organism: Neoceratodus forsteri (assembly GCA_016271365.2). Classification (NCBI taxonomy): domain Eukaryota; kingdom Metazoa; phylum Chordata; order Ceratodontiformes; family Ceratodontidae; genus Neoceratodus; species Neoceratodus forsteri. Next base: position 1,083,467,326 of record CM028135.1, read on the forward strand.
AATTCCCTGCCAGGTGTTTGTGCTGGTAAACTCCTTCTTTATGCAGATGACGCTGTTATCTTCGCCTCCGACCGTAACCCTACCACCCTCCAGGATTCCCTGCAATTATCTTATAATGACATGGACGCCTGGTTCAAAGAGCATAGACTTGTAATCAATCTTAAAAAAACCAAAACTATGCTCTTACCCACCCCAAAACAAAGCTAGTAATTTTCCACTTCAGGTCCTCGCCAGCTCCAAGTTCCCACTCGAGCAAGTCCACACATACAAGTACCTTGGGATAACTTTCAACCCTGCCCTCTTATTCCATGCCCACATCTCTGCCCTAGCTTCAGCCACCAATATTCGGTTGGGTATCCTTTACCGCCACAAAAATTGTCTCCCCCCTGATGCTCTCCGACTCGCAGTCATGTCCTCTATTCTGTCACTAGTAGATTATGGTTTACCAGTCTATGGGGCTGCTGACCAGACTTCGCTAAACAAAATCCACCTCACCTTAAATAAGGCCTGTAGGCTAATCATCGGGGCTCCCAGACTTACGCATACCTGCCATCTATATGCCCAGGCAAATCTGCTCGATCTTGACGACCGTCTTAGGTATCGGACCTGCCTCCTAACAAAAAAAACTCTCCTTGGGCTATCCCCACCTGGTTTGACTGCCCCTATCCACCAAGCAAATTCACTAGTACAAACTCTATCCTCCTGCAAAACCATGCTGATAGTACCTAGGGCAAGGACCTCTCAAGGACAAAGGGCCTACCACTACCATGCCCCATCCTGGTATAACACCCTCCCCACCAGTATCTCTGATGCTCCCACGATCTCTCATTTCAAAACCTCCCTCCGTAATCACCTTTTCACTACGCGAAGGTGTCGCTGCTTCTAAGCTTTCTCCTGCTCAATCATCTGGCAAAGCTCCCCGAGTGGCTGCGCCCAACCTACTACCTCCTCTATACTTGGTTCCCGTTACCTGTCCGCTTGACTCCTCTAAGCTTATTACTGTATTGACCCTCCTCTGTTTTTGCTTGATGTACTAATTATTCTCAACCTACGTGAACTATGCCAATCCTGTAACCTTACAAATTGTTACTATTTCATGTACTCATGTTCCTTCAAATCTTGTACATTGTTATCCTGTAATTGTTTGTCATCATTGTTTTGTCCTCTCTGTGACGAGGTACCTTTGTAAATGAGCCTCTGGCTCAAAGGTTGTAAACTGATGTTTAATAAATAAAATAAATAAATAGATATCTCAGGGTCTGCCTCGAGCAGCACCTCAACTTTTCTGTGCATATCGATGCCATCCACAAGAAGCTCCACCCCAGACTGGGTGCTTTACACTGTAACCGTGGTTGCATCCCACTGCTGGCTCACCATGCTATTGTACAGAAAATGATCCTCCCAGTCTTTGACTATGGGGATGTAGTCTGCAGTGCCAACCCAAGTCCACTCTAGACAGACTGGACCCACTCTTCCACTCCTTGTCATTTTGCTCTTGACTGTCCTCCTCCCACCCACCACTGCGTCCTCTATCAGTCACTGTAATTCTCCTCCCTACATGACCGAAGACTATCCCACTGCGTACGGTTCATAGCCAAGTTCTGGACCAGTCTCCATCCACTTTTCTCACATCTAAATTAACTACTCTTACCCTTCCTGCGTATGCGCTAAGGAACAGTGATGCCAGGCTCCGATCTGTACCACACATGTCAACAGCTGCAGGTCAGGCAGCTTCCAGGTATCGCATGCCTAAACTCTGGCACTCCCTACCAATGGCCATTTGGCATGTATCCACCACCCAGCACTTCAGCTCCCTCCTCAAATTACATTACTCCTCCAACTGCACATGTAACTAAAAAATCCTGCACACCCCTGGGCCAGCGTTCTCCTATTGTTATGATAGGTTAGTCCCAAAGGGTTCTGAAGTATGTGTATATCGTAGTTTCTGCCTGTTTTATATGCCTTGCACTACAAATCGCTGTTTGCACTGTATTTAAATATTGTTCTGTACTTTGTGCCTTGTATTTTTTGTATCATGATATGTTTACTGTATTCCCTACCCCCAGGACGCATCTGGAATCGAGCAGTTGCCTGTTCAGTATGCCTTCCTGGTAAAACTTTTAAATAAATAAATACATTTTTTTTGTCAAAAATGGGTATTCTGGAGTTAAACAACATGTGTAAATAGCCACCTTACTACAATACAATTACAATGAAATTTCTAAACAATCCTTTTTGTGCCTATCTTTCTGTAATAGATGTAGCTAGGTCACTGTGCAGATGTTACTGTTGGTTATTACCCCTACCTTCTCCCGTGGGGGACCAAATAAGGTTGAAGGGCTTGGGCTTGTTAAACTCCTCATGGGGGGGGGGGTCAAAGGGAATAGTGTGGTGCCCTCACCCAGAGGCACACAGAATGGTACCAAGCAAGGTCTATTGTACTGTAAGGCCACCCATCAAAACAACAACAAAAAAAAAAAAAAAAAGGTAAAAGGAAGCAGTATAGCGCAGTGGCTTCAGGCTCTGAGTTACAAACTTGGAGACCTGGGTTTGAATCCCACAGCCCCCATTTGCATACTGTGTGACCCTGAGCAAGTCACTTATCTTCCTTGTGCTCCCAGGTCGCACCTGTAAACAAGCTTCAACTTAGTGCGTCTCTCCTGGTTAATAAAAAAACAAAACTACCCACATTAGCAAGTCTCCACAGTTTTATGAAACAGTTTCAATATTGTTACTTTTGACTGCAGTTTACGTAAACTGTTGGGTAGCCAGGTAAAACACACATAGTTGCAGGCCTGATATGACAGATCTTGCCTTGGTGGTAGTAGCAGCTTTATTTAAAAGGCACCCTTCCTTGAAGGCCCAGGGCACTTAAAGAAATGCAAGCTTGCTATTTACCCCACCCAACAGACTTTTGTTGGCTAGTACTTTATCAGAATAATGTGTAGTCCACATGGAATGTGAATTTAAGTATGAAACTGTAATCCAACGGAAACTTTGCTGCAACTTTCTGGCTGGCTAGGCCAGTACTTGCACATCACAGATTTGTGCAGAAATGACTATAAATGGATTCAAGTATGCTTCTGGTGCAATCTTATACTGATGGGTATCAGGCAGCGGGCAGATGTATGCCTAGACTGGGCCTGGTCGCTCATTCACAGCTGTTGTATTTCTCTCAAATGTCCAGCAGTGTGGCAAGTTCTAAGGGTCCCAGACCAATAAGCACCCTGCCTCACTCCAGTGCATGCTCTATTGATCGAGGATACCAGGTACCCAGAGACAGGCTCCTTTCCACCTCTTCCTTTGGCCACAACAGGCCAAGTAGAATGGTTGGTTCCTACCTTTTGAGTACGACAGCTTTCTGGCTTTGATGGCACAGAAGTTATTTTCAGAAACACAGCAGCATTGTTTTTACAGCTTACAGGATCCACCAAAACACACACACACACACTTCTGATGGAACGCCATAGAAACGTATAATTTGGCAGCAGATAAGGACTGCTTGGCCCACTTAATCTGCTCAGTTTGTCCCTGCTATACTGTCACCACAGAACCTACCTGATCTCTAGCTGCACCCCCCATCCGCTTTTCTAAAGATTCATCTGTGCCTATCTGTCGTAGGGTGTGAGTAGTCGGGATGCAACAAACAGGCAGACCATTCACCGAAGTGCATAAAAAATGCTGGAAGCATTTCATTTTATTTCTCAGAACAAAAATAATAAATTAAAATAATAAAAGGAGAAATTTACAGCAGAACAGTACTCTTAACACCCCAAGTACTGCCCACAGAGTGGATTCCTAGAGCCTTCTAGGTCCACCTCTCACTGGATTTCTTATCAGACCAATGTCTGGCATAGGTACTCACTCTAGACTGGACTGCACTAATGTGCTCAGTGGAGAGCTTATATACTCTTTGGTAGGGTCACCTGACTTGCCCCTTAACTCTTTTACAAAAGAAAAACTATCTGGGTTAGTCTATACATCAAACGGTGACCCACTATACATTTTTACCATCATATTTCTCATTGTTTGTATGAAAGATCACGTCCAAATCAGTTATGAAAGGGCCACAATACCCTAAACTGTGCTTAATTATACACCGGCTCCCTCCTTAATCACCTTTGAGTGACAGGGAGATTTGTATATAGATGGGACTGCAGAGGGCGCTGCTCCCCTAAGTAGGATGCTGACTCATTTACTGGAAGCCAGGTAAGCAAGAAGACCCTGTGTAGTTTTCTACCTGACTGTGTTATTTTGTTAACAACAACCTCTACCGTTTAGTCTTTGAGTTCACTAAACGTTTGTATGGCATCCCTATACTGTAAAACAGAAGAAAACAAGGATGGGGCTTTCTTTTAACCCCCTCATTTTTTTCTATAGTACTAACCATTGTCTTTTGGTACCTCTTTATAACAAAGAAAAACAAAGGTTCTTATAATGAGCTCGTACGCCTGTAAAGCGGAGCCCTTTAAATGCCTAACTGGGCTCTGGGTAGCAGGGGATATGAAGTAACATCATTTAGAGACTTTAGTCTCTTTTCTTTAATTAGTTTATTTTGCAACCCTCTGTTTTATTTTTGAGGGTTGCCAACTTGCCACACTTAAAACAGCATACTGCTTCAAAGGGATGTTCCTGTCTCTTTAATTTGTGACTTTCATTTTCCAGCATAGTAGCAGTTTGCACAAGAATTAATCTGCTGCTTTGTTTTTGGTTTAGGAGCATTCTGGTAGCTCCTGTTTTATTTTATTACATTTTAAGAACACCACTGTCCCGTCCACAGAAGTGCTTGCTTCCTTTGTTTCATTTCATAATGTAGCCCTCTGTTATCAAAAATTCTCTCCAGGGCAGCCTACAGTACAGCAGACCCCTCTCTGCTGTTAAAGTAAATATCCAGAGCACCTTTTCTGCTATCCACAGCATCTGCATTTCAGTGCTTTGTTTACATACATTCAGCTGTTATAATATACTAGGATTTGTAATACTTGCCCCATTTCTCTTCGGGGGCTTTTAACTTTATTTTATGCCTGAAGACTTAAAGCATTTAGCATGTTCAGTTGCAACTGAGACATTGCCCTATAAAGGTGTCTTTTTCTTCTCTGACCTCTGTATGGGACTTTGTGGATGAAATGAAGACTAAGTGACAGCGTAAGGCACAGTAGGAAAGTAAAGAAGATAGTATAGTACTGTCCTAGGTGGCATACCTAGGACAGTAGAACAGCATAACATGTAAGTTTAAAAGCTACTGTTGTGCAACGGAAGTTTTGTATGATAAATGAGAAGAAAAAGAAGATAGAAAAGTGTCCGCAGTTCAGACTCGGGGCGTGTAGCCACATTCAGTCACACTATCCCATGCATGCTTGAAGCCCACCACTGTTTTCACACCCACCACCTCTGCTGGTAGACTGTTCCAGGCATCCACGACTCTTTCATTGAAGAAGTAAAGTACTTCCTTGTATCCCTCCTAACCCCCACCTTCCAGCTCCGCAGCATGCCCTCTTATCCTGGAGCGCTCTCCTTGGAAAAATACTCCTCCAATATCCTTTTCACCCTGTGAGGTACTTATTGTCTCTCTCATGCCCCCCCACATAGATACCGTTGACAGATAAGGGCCTGTGGCCCACCCAGTCTGCCCATTTGCACTCATAAGATCACTTTACGTTTTTCTAGAAGTCTGTTGCCCCTTACCCCTGACCACCAGGATTCCCTTATGTCTATCCCGTTTATTCTTAAATTCTGTTATTTTTTATTTTTCCTTTTTCAGCCCCCACCACTTCCTCAGGCAGGGTGTTCCACTTGTCCACCATCCTTTCTGTGAAGGAATTCTTCCTCACATTTCCTCTGAATCGCCCTCCCTCCAGCTTCATCCCATGCCCTCTAGTCCTGGAACATCTTTTTTGCTGGAAAATAGTGTTTTCCTGTACCCTGTTGCTCCCCATAAGGTACTTGTATGTTTCTACCATATCCCTTCTCTCCTCCAGGGAGTACATATTCAAGTCGTTCAGCCTGTCCTCATAGACCTGTGATGCAATGCCTGTACCATCTTTATTGCCCTCCTCTGAACCTTCTCTACCCTATGTCCTTATGTAGGGAAGGTCTCCAGAACTGTACACTGTACTCCAGGTGGGGCCTCACTAGTGTCTTGTATAGTGGAATTATGACCTCCCTTTTCCTGCTGGTGATGCCCCTGCCTATGCATCCCAGCATCCTATTTGCTTTACCTGCTGCCTTGTCACACTGTTTCCCTACCTTGAGGTGATCAGAGATGATAACCCCAAGATCCCTTTCCTGCTTGGTGCATGCTATATCCTCACCCCCCCCAACTGATATGTTGTTCCAGGGTTTTGTGTCCTATATGCATTATTTTGCACTTTTTTGTGTTAAATTTCAACTGCCAAACCCTTGACCATTCTTCAAGCTTCTACAGTCCTTTCTCATTCTGTATACACCCTCTGGCATGTCCACTCTGTTACAGAACTTTGTGTCATGAGCAAACAAGGAAATTCTGGCTTCTAGGTCTTGCACAATGTCACTGATTAAGATGTTGAATAGAACCGGTCCCAGCACTGATCCCTGTGGCACCCCACTGGTCACTCTTCCCTCTGTGGAGTGACAGCCATGTACCACTGCCCTCTGTGGCCTGCCACCCAGCTAATTACCCACCCACTGCACTACTGTCCTGCCCACTCCCATATTCCCCATTTTGTTTAACAGTCTTCTATGTGGCACAGTGTCAAAGGCCTTGGTGAAGTCCAGATAGACCACGTCTACTGCACTCCCCTGATCCACCTCCCTTTCTCCCAGTCGAAAAATTTAATGAGTTTGGTCTGGCATGACCTCCCCCCAGTGAAATGATGCTGCCTTGGGTCCTGTAGTCCGTTGGCAACCAGGTATTCCACCAATCTCTCCTTCAGTAGTGCTTCCATGATCTTCCCCACTACCGAGGTCAGGCTGACTGGTCTGTAGTTCCCCACTTCCTCTTTGTTCCTGCTTTTGTATAAGGGGACTACATCTGCTGTCCTTCAGCGATTGGCTAAACAGGGTGTACATATTGAGAGCCCTCCGTCTCTTTTCATAGGTCTTTTTGATGCAACCCCTGCACCATTTTAGTTTCCCTCCTCTGAATAGCCTCTACCTTGCTATGATAAATAGAATTTTTCTTTTTTTTTAATGGTCACAATCACATTTTGCTGTAAGTGTTTTTAAATCCCCCCCCCCCACAGTCTTCTAGTTTATCTAGCACATTAGTTATCAAGAGTTGCCATTGCGAGCCTCTGCTAAGTTATGAAAAAACTCTCATGTCTCCCTTATGATATGGAAAAAATTATCCATCCCTCCAAAACAAATTGCAATAATTTGTTCAGTACACCAAGAATAAAATGTCCTATCCAATCGCACAAAACCTCAAAATCTCCTGCCTTCCTTTCTCACCCTCCGCTCCGAATCTTGCCTTTCTTTCAAATTCTGCTTCTGTGATCTATCCTCACACATGTATTTTTGAAAGTTACCCCCGCCTCCTATTCCTCTGTGGTCTTTGCTCCTGGTTCCTCTCCCCTTTGATACGTGTCCCCTTACAAAAAATGTCTTCAGAATACCATTGTAATGACTGTTCTTTAGCATTGTACTACCACTGCTATTTCCAATGAGTTTTATAAATGGTATCACAGTGGATTTGTTCTAGTTCCATTGTGTTACCATTGTGATACCATGCAGACAGAGGTAGTTCACTGGTAACACAACCTCTGCTGGTACCACAGTGGTAACAATGTGCACCATTGTGATACCACTGTTTGTTGGTATCACAATGACTTTGTTCCAATGTGATGCCATTGTATCCACTGTGATACCATTGACACACAGTGGCAAACACTTGTGCAATGGTAGCACAATGGCAAATACTAGTGTGGTACCACTGCAATTGGTATCACAATGGATTTGTTTCAATTCCATTGCACTACCATTGTGACCACCATGGTACCATGTGTCAGTGGTAGCACAATAGGTGCACTTGCAGTGGTAATATAATGGTCTCGTTCCATGCCTACTGCTGATGGTAGCACAACGGTCATGCAACATGGTATCACAATGGCCTGTGTGGGTCACTGGTAGCACACTGACCACATTGTAGGGGAAAATCTGCCAGTGGAGTAATCCAAAAAATAAATAAGGCAGATTCAGGCTGTGGGAGGGGCGAGGAGCAAGATGGGGGCCGTAGTCAGGAGAAGGAGTCTGGGAGGGCACACACAGACTTGTGATACCCAGGTGGCAGAGGGTGAGAGGAGCAAACTGTGGGCCATAGACAGAAGAGGGAGCCTGGAAGTGCACGCACAGATTAATGACACTCAGGCTGTGGGGGGGTGTGCGAGAGCAAGCTGGGGTCATAGACAGTAGATGGAGCATGGAAGAGCACAAATGGCTAGTAACTTGGGGGGAGAGGAAGGTGCTCTTGCTGGGTGACTCCATGATTAGGGGTATTCAGTGGGAGGGAGCTGGGGAGGGAAAACGCAGACCAGTCAAGGTTAAATGTATCTCAGGCCTATCAGTACACAAGGCCAAATTCCAACTGTACTCAATGGCAAGGGAATGCCGGGATCCCCAGACTTTCTAGTTCACCTGGGAATGAACGATTTAGAAGGAACCAGTGAACTAGAGATACAGGCAAGATTCAGGGTATTGGCCAGGGTGTGCCACTCTATAGGATGCTCAGTCTCCTTCTCTGAGATACTGCCAGTGCCAAGGGAGAAAGGAGAGAAGAAGTAAAAACTTAGAGGAGTGAACCAGTGGCTCAGGGAGTGGTGCAACTCAGAGGGGTATGAGTTGATGGGGGGTTGGGGTGATACATGGGAGGATAAGGGGCTATATGCCAGAGATAGGCTACACCTCAACCTGGAGGGGAGGGAGATACTTAAACCGAAACTTTCTGGATACATGGGTGATAGGTGGGGTTTAAACTTGCAAAGGGGGAGGAATAGAAAGACTGACAGCCCCGGGGGAAGCTTGGGGGATTAGGATTAGGTTATACAAAGGGGACTGCGGACAGCATTAAAAAACAGGTGGAACTGTACAGGGACATAAGACGGGGCTGCGCTGGGTGGGGAAGGCTGAGGAGAGGTGAGGGGTTCGGGTGGAGGATGGTCCTGATCAATGCCAGGAGCATCGAGCATGGGCAATAAATTGCCAGAGCTCCAGGCAATGCTAGTGGAGAAACCGCAGGCAGACATGGTGGCAATTACTGAGACATGGGCCACCCAGAGGCATGATTGGGACCTAAATGTAGAGGGCTACACAATGTTTAGAAAGGATAGGGGAGTGGGAAGGGGGTTTGCATTGATAGTCAAGAAAGACATAGTGGTTTGCGGAATCGAGGAGGCAGGGGGAGATGTGGAGGCGATTTGGGCAACCCTGCAAATGGGGGGGAGGTAAAAGATTAAAATAGGAGTGGTGTACAGACCCCCTGCAATGGAGCTGGACCTGGAGATGAACTGGCAGAAAACATTAGGGGTCACTGAGATCTCGGAAAGGGCAGGGTGGTGGTCATGGGTGACCTGAACATGCAGGGGGCAAACTGGGGCACTATGACATCCTCGGTGGCCAGGGAACAGAGGTTGATGGAAGGCTTTCAGGATACCTTACTAGTCCAGCATGTGGGGGAGCCTACTAGGGAGGACCTGATACTGGACATTGTCCTAGCAGACAATGACCAGATAAGGGGCCTGGAGGTGAACAGTCTGCTGGCAGGCAGTGACCATGCCATGGTCTGGTTTCTTCTGTACCTGGGGGGGAGTAAAATCGCACTAACACAGTGGAAATAGATTTCAGGGGGGCGGACTTTGAGGGCATGGGAAAGATTCTTGGGGAGTGCTTGGAGGAGATGAGGCCAGATATGGAGGCTGGAGCTTGTGGGAGACCATTAAGAAGGGGGTGCAGGAGGCTACGAGGGCCTGCGCAAAGGTAAGGCGCAAGCAATGTAGGGTCAGAAAGTAGGGTTGGTGGACCTGGGAGGTGCAGGAGGCGGTGAGGGGGAAAAAAAGGCTCCCTACGCACGCTTAAAATGCTCAATGGGAGTAAGGGAGAGGGGAGAATATGAGTTACTGGCCATGAGGGTCACCAGGGTGGTAAGGGGGAGCCAAGGCAAGGAAGGAGCAAAACCTGGCCAGGGATATCCGCAGTAGGGGAGGGGTTCTATAGATACATATGGGAGAAAAGAAAAGCAAGGGCACAGATCCGATCGGAGAGAGTGAGGGAAGCCCTCAGGTCCCTTAAGATGGAGAAAGCACCGGGGCCGGATAAATTACATCCCAGAGTGCTGAAGGAACTTGCGGAAGTACTGGTGAAACCCCTGGCACAGCTTTTCACCATCTCTCTGAGGACAGGGTGGGTGCCCCAGGACAGGAAGGTGGCGCAAATAGTGCCTATCCACAAGGGGGGATCAAGGGAGGTGGCAGGGAACTACAGGCCAGTCAGCCTGACATCGGTGGTGGGCAAGGTGATGGAAGGCATTGTCAAGGAGAGGCTAGGAGGGGACCTGGAAAAGTCAGGGTGCCTGGACGACAGACAGCATGGATTCGTCCTGGGGAAATCATGTCAGACAAACTTTGTGGAGTTCTATGACTGGGTGACGAGTGCCTTGGACCTGGGTAGACCAGTGGACGTCCTCTTTCTAGACTTCAGCAAGGCATTTGATTCTGTTCCTCACGAGGGCCTGTTGGATAAGCTGGGAGAAATTGGGGTGGGGAACCAGATGATCAAATGGATAGGCAAATGGTTCCAGGACCAGACCCAGAGGGTTGTAGTTGGCGGGATAGTCTCATCCCCAAGGAGGGTCATTAGTGGGGTCCCACAGGGATCAGTCCTTGGGCCCCCTCCTGTTCAACACCTAAGTCTCTGACATAAGGACAGGTATCAGGAGTGAGATGAGTCTCTTTGCGGATTACTCGAAACTGGGGGCGGTGGTGGATGGGGAGGAGGGGAAGGGGGACCTGGAGGCTGTGGAAAGATGGTCAAGAAAGTGGAAGCTTATGCAGGGAAATGCAAGATTCTACACCTGGGGGCCAGAAACCCGGGCCAAGTGTACACCCTGGGGAGAGGGCCAAAGCTAGAGGGGGAGGGGCAGGTGCATGAAGAGGAGGGAGGGGAAGGCAAAATCACAGTGGATAGGGTGAGAGAGGCCCTCTGGTTGCTAAAGACTGAGAAGGCGCTGGGGCCAGATGGTCTACATCTGAGGGCACTGAAGGAACTGGCAGATGTGTTGGCAGCTCCACTGGCCTCGCTCTTCAACATCTCTCTGAGGACAGGGTGGATGCCTCAAGATTGGAACGTGGTTCATGTGGTACCTATCCACAAAGAGGGGTCCAGAGAGGAGATGGGGAATTATAGGCCTGCTAGCCTAACGTCTGTGGTAGGCAAGGTTATGGAGGGCATTATCAAGGAGAGGCTGGGGAGGGCAGCTGGAAAGGTTGGAGCACCTGGATGACAGATAGGGTTGCCACCTGTCAGGTTTTTTACCTGGTAATCAGGTTTTCAGGGTCCCTATCAGGTAATCCGGTTTTGCTCTGTGCTGGTCAGGTTTTTGAGCCATTTTAAGTGGGCACATACTTTTGAAACAGATTTTGTAATCTCATTCATTGTTTTAACTACATGTCCAGGTTATAAACAAGTTATGTTGTCAGTATTGCCTTTTGTGTGTGAAAGCAGTCAGCCTGGGAGGTGTAAAGTATGGCCATTAACACCATTTGCACTTACTTAGCCTAATCTTTTCCACTGCATCTAGAAGTGGCATAGCAGCAAAGCTGCCACCACCTTTTGTAACAGTAACAGAGTCAGTTGTCTTCCACTTTCATTTGCTGGTAAACATTTTCATCTCTAACAGAATTTAGGCATTTTAAATGTTTTAAATTAATTTTTTCCTCAAGAAAACAGTATGGTCGCTTCTTTGGCTTTGAAATAGTAGTGTGGACATGAAAAGGAAATGGAGCCAGAAAAATATATAAAGCACACACTATAGGAAACAATTTCTTTATTATGTATTATGATATACCATGTGTACTGTTGTATACTATTTACAGTATATCCCTTGTCTCCCCCCAGATCATATCTGTAAATGAGATTGATTTTATCGCTGTATGTTTATCTGGTAAACCAATGTCAATAAATAAATACACAGATAAGTAAATAAATAACTAGGAAGAACTTGGGAAAGTAATTTTAACAGGTACAGTACAGTATCTTAACATTTGTGTTGAATCGCTGCTTTAAGTGTTGTCTTTTATTGATATAACAAATGGCTTTCTAAGAAGAGCAATGCATGATGAGTCATGCAAAGGGGCGGAGCTAGGGGCAGGGCTTAGGATCTGGTTTTTGCCTCATCCAAAGGTGGCAGTCCTAATGACAGACAGTATGGTTTTGTTCCAGGGAGGTCGTGCCAGACCAACCTGGTGGAGTTTTATGACTGGGTGACGGGTGCCCTGGACCAACATAGGCCGGTGGATGTCTTCCATCTGGATTTCAGTAAGGTGTTGGATTTGGTACCTCATAATGGCCTGCTAGCAAAGCTAGGGGGGATGGGGGGGCAGTTGCTTAGGTGGGTAGAAAATTGGCTTACGGAGTGAAAACAGAGTGGTGGTTGGAGGGATAGTCTCCTCCCCAGAGGGGTCACCACAGGGATCCCCCAAGGTTGCAGTCCTGGGACCACTCCTGTTCAATTCCTATGTCTCGGACTTAGGGAGAGGTGTTAGGAGTAGGCTAAGTCTCTTTAGTGACAACTCAAAACTGGGAGCACTGGCGGATGGGGATGAGGGGAAAGAGGCCCTCCAGGGGGATCTGGATAACCTGGAGGGGGTGGTCAAGGAAATGGGGATTGAAGTTCAATGCAAGGAAATGTAGGGTGTCGCATCTGGGGGTCTGAAACCCGGGCCATGCATACACCCTGGGGTGGGGGGTCACACTACAAGCCACATTGGGCGAGAGGGACCTAGGGGTAGTGGTAGACAGCAAAATTAATAACACTGAGAACTGTTGAAAAGCCGCAGCAAAACAAACAGGATACTGGGCTGCATAACCAAGGGAATTACCTCCAGGAAGAGGGAGGTGATCTTTCCTCTGTATAATACTCCGGTTAGGCTGCATCTTGAGTACTATGTGCAGTTCTGCAGGCCCCACCTTAAAAAAAAAAAAAAAAAAGACATAGCGCTGCTGGAGAAGGTCAAGAGGAGGGTGACCAGGATGATTCGGGGCATGGAGGGCAGGACCTATGAGGAGAGACTGGAATAACTCAAGCTGTACACATTGGAAGAGAGAAGGGCCGTGGGGGACATGATAGAGGTCTTCAAGTATGTAAAGGGGATAAATAAGGGCAGAGTCAAGGAAGTGTTCAGGCTTAAGAAGGGTGGAACTACCAGGGGACATGAGTGGAAGCTGGAAGGGGGTGAATTACAGGGGGAGCGCAGGAGACACTACTGAGAGTGTGGTGGGACCATGGAACACACTGACCAGGAGTCTGGTGGAAGAGAACACAGTGGAAGGATTCAAGAAGAGTTGGGACAGGTGCAGGGGGATACTGAAGCCGAGGAAGACACCTCTGAGTTTGGGGGTTGGGTGGAGGAGTGAGCTCCCAGTAGGGGGCTGGCTTCTGAGCAGACATGATAGACCACGAGGCCTATTCTACTGGCTTTTACAATGTTAATATGTTACTATTCAACAAGATCAGACATCCACACAGCTTAATGTAGGTGCCATCCAACATCAGCTAATCACCAGCTATACATTGGAATTCCCACCAAAGTTATCTGTACACCAGTTGTGCCTCTGATCTATGCTACAGTGTCTTCCTAGTGTCAAAACGTGGTGCCGCATGGCACGGCCTCAGTGCAGGAACCCTACTTGTTCAAATGCAAAGTGACCTTGTGGCACACACCCTCTACAAAAAAAGAAAACAATAAAGTAAATGACCCAATCCTACCTGTTCCTAGAAGTAGGGGGAAATGGTCTTCCTGGGAGTGCAGACAGTTTCAGCCCATCCCGACATTGCCATCATGGGTTGCTCAATAACATCTCCCTGCAACAGAATTAATGAGCTGGCAGTATAGCCTAGAGGTTAGAGTAATGAGTTGTGAACAAGCTTGGTACATCCAGCAGACAAGACCTGGGTTTGATTCTCACAACCTCCACTTGCATACTGTGTGACTCTGAGTGAGTCACTTAACCACCCAGTGCTCTCAGGTCGCCCCTGAAAACAGGCACTTGTGCCTAGTGGGCCTTCCTTACCCGGTTACCAAAGACTAAAATAAAAAATAAAAAAATAATAAAATAAACACAGCAGCTCAGCTGAGAAGTGACTTTCTTTCACATAGTATCCTCTGCTTTGCTGTACTTCTGGTGGGGGACTCTACTGTCAGGGGGGATAAAGCTGGGGGAAGGAAAGGGGTAGAGAGGGAGGTAAAGTGCCCACCTGGTGCAATGGCTTGAAGGGATGGGAAGTCTATCCAATGGATCATGACTGCAGTAGGACATAAGGGGGAGTTGGATGTCATTGGCCACCTGGGGCCAAATGACCTTACTATGGCTGGGATGGGAGCAGTGCAGGAGCAGTTTAGTGAACTGGGGAATGATCTTAGGCAGGCAGCATGCACTGTGGTCTTTATAGAACTGATGGCTGTCAACAACATGGGGAAGGGGAGGGAGCTTTGCACTAAAGCCTTTAACGTATGGTTGAAGGAATGGTGCAGAGAGGAGAGGTTTCGCTACATTGAGGACTGGGGTTCCACCTGCAGGGATCAAAGCTTCTACAGCTGAAGCCGCTTAATTGGGATAGCCTGGTGGCAGCCCTTTCGTCTCGATTAAGTGGCTGTCCTGATTATCAGAAGTGCATGTTTTAATCGGCCGACAGCTTCTGCACCTGAATTCACAAGCTGTATGCACCTATGCAGTGGATCAAGACTGCCAGTTAGTAGAACTGTTTCATTTACCCTTTAACTAAATGTTTCACTTACTCTGTGCAGTTGTGGCTGGAGACAGGAGTCGTGTTGGTAGCAAGTGTGTGTGTGTGTGTGTGTGTGTGTGTGTGTGTGTGTGTGTGTGTGTGTGTGTGTATGTGAGGAGGGCAGAATAAATGGAGCAGCCTTCACAGCGTGGACTGAGAGGGAGTCCGGAAGTATACAGCCAACAGCATGGCTTCAGTAAGCAATTGCGTTTGGGAGGGCAGAATAAATGGAGCAGCCTTCACAGCACAAACTGAGACATAAGTGCATTACCCATTTCAGAGGTCAGCGATTCAGGTGCCATTAATGTTAAGATGCTACAGCTCCAAATAGCAGGTTTAAATACATATCCTCTGTACAGCAGTCAGCAAAGTTGGAGCAAGTAATCATGTGGGTGGGGTGAACTAAACTGTCCTCCATAGCTTGCCTGACACATTTAATTTCATTTCATCTTTGTTAACTGGGTCAGGGCAACTGGACAAAAGCCCTTTTTCCGGTCCAACCCAGACAACAAACAAGAATAACAAAGTAACAAAAATATACAAACTCACAGATTAAATAACAATACAACACTGAACAATATATATAACAAATATCAAAAGCAAGAACAATTTATAAGTGTCATCAAATACTTTTTAAATCTATATTTTAAAGTGGGGTATGACGCAGCTGAGAGGACATCGTTATGGAGTTGTTAACACTCAGCTGAGAGCATGAGTTGTATAGCAGGTGCTAATGTGGATTAGTGCAGAACAATGTAACAATGTAGCAATGATTAAAGATTTGGGGGGATTGATGTGACTGAATCCTCCCATTTAAACTGCTCCAATGGCCCTATCAAGCAGCAACAGTGCCCATAGGAATACATGGCCACTTAATCGGTTCCCGGTGGGATGTCCCAATAAAATGGATGTCCCTATTAACCACATCCCAATTAAGTGGCTTCTACTGTACTGGGGAGATGGCCTGCATCCATCTATGGGGGCGGCAGCAGGGATCAGTGGATGGTTTAAATGTTACTTCAGTGGACATTTAAACTAGTCGACGGGGTAGTGGAAGACAAAGGGAAGGCAGTAATTGCCCCTCACCTAAAAGTTGCAATAGAGAACAGAGAGACCCCAAAAAGAGAGAGATCCTCCTTGATGCAAGACAAGCAAGGTAGCAAAGTATTAGCAAGGGAGAAAAGAACAGCAAACAAAACAGGTGAGGAAGGAGGATCAGCTAACGATTTAGGTAGGTGGAAAAAAAGGGGGCTTATAAAATTTGGAAAGCCATGTGTGCCAATACAAAAACCCTGGGAAACAAGATCCCACACCTGGAGGCCACCATGTCAGAGGCAGACCTGGATATTGTGGCCATTACCATGGAGCACTGAAAGCTATGTCTGGGAAATGGTCATACCTGGCTACATGACATTTAGAAGTGACAAGGTAGGAATAAAAGGAGGGGGAGTGGTGTTTTATTGTTACTATTGAAAAAGGAGCTTAAATAGTGACAATCAATCACCACTCCCCCTCCTTTCCTTCCCTTCCTACCTTGTCTTTATGTTAAGGGAAACATAAAAGAGATGGAATCTGCCAGATATAGATTGGAGCTTCCCTGCTGCAGCATCATCTAGAAGTAGAGACGTACTGGAGTCCCTACAGGGGGCATTTCTCAGGCAGCTGGTCAGTGAACCCCCTCGGAGCGGAGTAATGCTGGACCTGTTGCTGACTAATGGAGAAAGTGTTGCAGACATCGAGGTGGGACATCATCTGGGGACCAGTGACCATCAAACAATGTGGCTTAATATAAAAACAGCAGTGGAATCCAACCACAAAAGGGCAAGGGTCTTGGATTTCAGAAGGGCTGACTTTACAAAGATGGAGAGTGCTTTTGAAAGGACCTGGCAGTGGGGATGTCCTGGGTGGGGTGGAGGGCAAATGGCCAAACTAAAAGAGGTAATAAACCTGTACGTTAAGCAAGTAAGCAAAAGGAAAGGAGACTGTTATGGCTCTCGAAGGAGGTGGCAGAAAAGGTAAAGGCAAAAAGAGTGGCACTCACAAGGTATGAGGAGACCCACAGAGAGGAGGATAGGGAAGTATGTCTGGGGAAGTAGAGAAAGGCAGACAAAGCAGTAAGGAGTGCAAAGGCGCACACTGAGGAAAAAATAGCCCAGGCAGTATAAAAAGGAGACAAGACATTTTTCACATATGCCAGCAAGAAAAGGGAAGACTAAGGGAGCAGGTGTACGGTTAAAGGGGGGAGACTGTATGGAGGAAGATCAAGAAAAGGCAAACATCTTAAATAGTTCTGCTCAGTGTTCACAGTGGAAGAGGAAGGGAAGGGACCACAAACTGGTACAGAAGGCTTTTAGTGGAGGGAAGTGAGCACCACTCCCTTTTCTGAGGAGAGTGTCATGAAAGCACTCACTAATCTGAGGGTGACAAAACCATGATGCCAGACAGGGTGCAACCAAGAGTGCTGAAGGAACTCTGGGAAGAAGTGACTGCACCCCCAAAAAGACTTGTTTATTGGCCTGGCGTGGTCCTGGAGGACTGGAGAAGAGTGGAAGTAGTCCCACTCCACAAAAGTGGTAGCAAGAGGAGGCAGCAATTCAAGGCCTGTCAGCCTGACTTTGTTGGTAGGGAAATGAATGCAAACACTATTAAAGGGGAACTGTTGTCATTCCCCCGACAAAAACATGGGACCTATAGGTCCCGATTAGGTGACTCATGATGGTGGTAATTTTTTAAAATAGGGCCCAATTCATGAAGCTGCCAGTATGTCTCAAGGAGCTTGGGTCATATAGAATGACGTAGGGACCTGTCTGTGTCAGGAATTACAGGGTGAGCAATTCTTAAACACAGCATGTGGCAACAGTAGGCTATGTGCACCAAGGGGGTCATGAGCTGTCCTTGCGGCACAAAAAGGGGGTGCAGCATGGCGCACAGAGCCTTGCACCAGAGCAATGCTGCCATGTCTCCTTTTACGTAATTCTCTAATGTGGAAGGTGCCACCAAAATCAAACACCCACTAAACCAGCCAGGGCTGGTCTAGCGGACCCTGTTTTATCCTCAGAGCCCTCCCTGGGCAGATACAGATGGTATTTGTGTACTGTCACAATGGTAGGGACAGTAACAGGCTAGCTGCACCTTGTTTACAGTGGGGTCTCTGTCTACCAACCATGTAACCAACAACACCTGACAGTATGTACAGGTGATTCAGACAGTGCAGACATGTACCAGGACCAGTGTAATGATAGGTAGCAACTCACAGCGCCAATACAGTATTGAACTTGCAAGGGGAACCAGGCACAAATGAAGAGATGATGGAGATCCATGTTGCAAGTACACAAGTATCCAATGAACAGACACCAGAGCAGGAGGCACTATAAAATCAGTGAGTAGTACTCGAGCCAAAACAACTCTTAGTATACCCACCAAGGATAGGAGTGCTAAAGATAGAGAGAGAGACAGTGATAACCAAGCAGTAAATCAGAAGCATAGACATGCAAATAACAACAGTAATTCTTTACAAAGCACACAAGATATAGTGGTTATTGGGGACTCAATGCTAAAGTTCACAGACACAGTCATTTGTGAGGTCAGAAAGGCCAACACACACGTAGCATCCCCTTCAGGTGCAACAACTGCAGATGTTAAATAAACAATTGGAGGATATATTAGTAATGCAGCAAACCTAATATTGCTCCTACATGTGGGTACAAATGATGTGGGGAGAAGGAATTTAGAGGAAATTCAGAAAGACTTCAAAGAACTAGGTACCACCTTACAAGAGAGAGGATGCACCACAATCATTTCTGAAATTTTACTAGTGCTGAACTGGTACCAAGAGCTGGAATTGGAAGGAACAGAGCCATCTGCCAATTACATATTTGGCGCAGACATCGGTGCGCAAGGGAGGGGATTACAGTGCTAAGAAACTGGATAGCCTTTAGAAATACTGAGTTATTTAGGCACAGTGGTCTACATCTTGATAAGCAAGGTGCTCAGATCTTTGCTCATAGAATTAAGGAAAGCATTGACAAGCATTTAAACTGAATACACTGGGGGATGGGGCAAGAAATGCAACACGCCAAAAAAGACTTTAAAACCTGCCAATCAAGATAAAAAAAAAAAAGAATGGAACTACTTATTAATCAATGCCTGAAGTTTAGTTAAAAAAGGGGGAATTTGAAACAATATTACATGCAAAAGAAATTTCTGCCATCACAAAAACATGGTGGAGTAAATCGGATCGCTGGGATAGGAACATCCAAGGCTAAGAGCTTTTTTAGCAAGGACAGGGATAGGACAGGAGGAGTAATAGCTTTATATGTGACTGAGAATATCCAAGTGGAACCCATAATAGACCAGGGAGAAGATATACTAGAAACTATTTGGTTGAAAGTGAAACTAGAAACTGAAAAGTAGATTTTAGTGGGACTAGTACAGTATATAAACCTCTGCCACATTCATACGACATGGCTATAAAGCTTCTAGAACAGTTGTTTAATTTAAATGGGGACAAGTCAATATTGATCTTGGGCGAGTTTAACTTCCCCACAATAGATTGGCTCAAAGGATTGTTTGGAACATCAGTGGAAGAGGGAATTTATCAATATCCTTCAGGAACTTGGCCTAGAACAGCATGTTAAAACACCTATAAGAGGGGAACATGCTTTACATCTCGTAATAAGTAATTTAGGCAAAAATATTATTGACTGTCGCACAACATATCCTCTTGCTAATAGTGACCATATCATGGTTAAATTTGGGATTAAATGTGAAAATATATCTATTATGGGGACTGAAACTTGTAAGTACTTTAAGGAAGCTAATTACAGTTCCACGAGGGAAGATCTGAGAAAATGGAATTGACTGGAATCTTTTAACAAGATCACTAAACGAGATATGGGTAACACTCTTGGATAAACTGAACACTGTAGTCGATTTGTATGTTCCCACTAGAAAGAAATACAATTCTAGAGGCAGGATCGCAGCCTGGTATAATCAAGGTCATAAATAAAAGGAAAAAATTATATAAAAAAACTAAAAAGACCCATTCAAACAGGAATTGGGAAGTTTATCATAAGGCCACCAGAAAATGTAAACAAGTAATCGCTAAAGAAAAAGGGAAGTATGAGAATAGTTTAGTGGATAGGGTAAGAGACAATTATTAATCCTTTTACGCCTATGTGAATTCCATAAGAGGTAAAGAACTAAGAGTAGGTCCTTTATTAAACAATGATGCTAGACTAGAAATGGATAATAAAGAAATGGCAGAAATGCTTAATAAATACTTTGGGCCCAATTTTCAAAGGCCAGAGAACGATAAAAAGTGCTTGCATCCAAAACAACTGACACAAGGAGCAGAATGCGTCAAACCTTTCACAATTTCTTTTTTTTTTTTACTTTGTGTTTATGCTCCTTCTCTCTCCCCCACATCCACACCCTTCCTCGGGGTCTTCAAGTGTGCCAGTCAGCTACGCTGGTTGGACCATGAGGACACCAGCTCCTATAAGTGCCCACTTCCTCGTCATACCTGATCTCTGGATAACCCCCCCAGGTGGGGCGGAAGAGGCCTCCTCTTACCTCCTTCTGACCCTTCAGGGGAAGCGGGCAGCTGGAGCTGTATCCCTCGGCCCTTCCAGTTGTTGACACGAGGCCTCTTCTCCTGTCATGGATGTGAGGGTATTTTTTTCCTTTGTTCTCCCACCCCCTGCAGACGTCAGCACTCGGAGAGGACCAATGAGCTGGAGGTGCATAGAGAAGCACCTCCTTCTCCAGTCCTTGGCCAATGTCTGCCCCTCCCATGAGTTCCACCTCCTCTGCTGCCCAGGTGGTGGCGATATTGCTGTGAGGAGAGCTGCCCATCCCTCCTGGAGAAGGAGAGCAGCCTGTCGGGTGCTCAATCCTTCTCCCCCGGGTGGCGCTTTGATGACCCTGGCTCATTACTGAACCTGGGTTGCCGGCGTCGCAAGTGGTAGATGTACCGCTGCACCTGCAGGCCAGCTAAACTTTGCACCAATTCTGATTTTCAAATGGTGCTTGCATCAAAAATAGGTCTGCATGCACCAGAGTAGCTTGCCTCATGCTTGCACCAAAACAATGCCTGCGCTATGTTAGAAGGGATGCCTGCATCACCGAAATGATGCACCATCCCCTTATCTGGGATTTTCAAAGAATTCCAGGCATATCTTTGTGCCTAAGATGCATGTCACTGCTAGACTAGCCAGAGCTGGTCTAAGGGACACTAGAGCATATAAAGAGACCCACTGCAGGTGGTCAGACCTGACTATGCTACTATTAAGGAACAGTATTCTTCTGCAGGACCAGTTTAGAACATTATGGGGGCTTAGTCTTGGCCATTTCATCTGCCATTTTATTTTACTTAGTTTGCATCATTCTTGTGTTTTGCATCATTTTTGACTCAACTTGCACCATTTTTTACTCGGTTTGCACCATTTTCATTCCTTGAGTCATTTTTTTGACTCAATTTACACCATTTATTTTTGGTGAAGCATGCGTCATTCTCATTCCTTATGCCATTTTGTTGATACAGTGGACCTCTTGCATCAGTTTGGGGGACTTTGTGACAGAGAACACTTTTCTTGCAAAATATGGTGCACGGTATTTGGCACACCTAGATCTGACACAAGCTAGTTATTTGATGCAGCTCACATGGATCTAAAGGTCCTTTCAAAATCTGTCCCTTTGTCTCAGTATTTAATGAAAGTCCAACCTCAGATCAATTAGGTCGCACCTGGAAACGAGCCTCAGCTCAGTGTGCCTTTCCCAGTCATCAATTTTAAATAAATAAATTAAAAGTTATAAACACATGTGAGGAAATGATAGGAGATCTAAATCCATTAGACATAAAGGATAGGCATAAAGCATTAAATTAGAAAAAATCACCAGGCCTTGATGGAAAGCATCCAAAAATCCTGCATGAACTGGCTGATGTATTGACTGAACCAATAACAAAAATTGTTAACGAGTAACTGAGGACAGGCACTGTGGTTGATGCATGGAGAGAGGCCATGGTAGTCCCAATTTTTAAAAAGGGTAGAAGACAGCTGTGCTCTAACTAAAGACCTGTAAGCCTGACATCCGTATTATGTAAAGTACTGGATGGCATCATTAAGGGTATGTTAGAAACCAATCTTAAAAATGCCAATGGTGGGGATCCAGAACAACATGGATTTGTGCCAGGCAGAACTTTTCAAACTAATTTGACGCAGTTCTATGATCATGTGAGCAGGGAACTGGATAGGGGTTGGTCAGTCAATGTGATCTATTTGGACCTCAGTAAAGCCTGTGATAAGGTCCCTTACAGGAAGTTTGTTGCAAATTTAACCAGATTAGGGGTAAATGGAGTACTGACCAAATGGATTGAAGCTTGGCTCTCAGGATGAAGACAAAGGGTTGTGAGTAGAGGATATACATCAAGCTGGGAGAGAGTTACTAGTGGAGTGCCACAGGGATTGGCACTGGGACTGTCTCTTTTTAACATGAACATATCATCGATGAATTGTGGGCAAAAGGTTTGGATATCAAAGTTTGCAGACTATACTAAACTTGGCTGCACTATCCAAAATGTGTCTGATATGCAAACCCTCCAACAAGAACTATTGAGTTTGGAAACATGAAAAAAAGAACATAAATTGCAATTTAACTTGGATAAATGTGCTGTCATGCGCTTAGGGCCCTCAAATCCATCAGCAATCTACGTGCTGGGAGAAGGGTGCAAAAACAACCACTGAGGAAAAAGACTTGGGAGTAATTGTCACCAATGACCTGAAAAATAGTAGAAACTCCCAAGTTAAGGTAAATAAAGCAAGAGGTGCCATCCTAGTGGTGCTGAAGTTTGAGCTCTGGATGCCACACCTCATGCCATGCCCATGACCCGGGTTCAGGAATGAGCTCAGGCCATCGGGGGTTGGCAGGGGAAGAGATGATTGAGCATCTGGAGGACCGCTCTCCTCACCTGGGGAGGGTGGGTGGTTCATTCCCTGGTGCTAGAGACTCCCAGCAGAGGCTGGGGGTGCAACAGCCAGGGGACCATGCTGGCATTGGGTGGGAGCATTGGTGGACATCCGCGGGAGGGGCACGGGACTGCGCTCAGCCCACGCTGGATGTCATTGCACATCTGTGTTCCTGGGGGGGAACTCATGCTCATGAACAAGGAAACCACCCATTGGCTGGGAGGAAGACGTCGCCTGCCCCCACCTCCAACTCTGGACCCTACCTACTGGATCTTATCTCGCCCTCCAGCTCCACCCAAGGAGCATCAGAAGAGGTAGCGCTGAGGAGCAGAAGACAGCCCCACTCCGGGGGGCATGGACTGGGGGACTCTGCAGAGGTGTGTCATGGGTGGAGAGGGGAGATCAAGTATACAGCTCAGGAGAGACTCAGAAGGAGGGGAACAGGAAGAATGACCGATGGGGCCCCAGCCAGCGGTGACAGGAGGGAAAAATAGTTGAAAAAAAAAATAAAGCAAGAGGCATTTTATCCTGTTTATCTAGACACCTGTCTAGTCGGGATCGTAATGTAATTGTTTCTCTGTATACAGTAGGTCACTGGTGAGACCACACATGGAATATTGCCCGCAAGTGACATCACTCTGTAATAAAAAGGACATAAAACAAATGGGTGGTGTCCAGAGGAGAGCAACCAGAATGGTTAGGACAGTAAAGGATCTGAATTAAAATGATAGATTGAAGATTTTTGATCTGTTCAGTTTAGAACACAGACAACTTAGAGGGGATATGTGCTTAGTATATAGGGCATTCAGTAATGATGACTTATGGGAATGTTTGGGGTTTGAATGTAAGAATACCAAATATTCCATGAGACTGCATGATCTACAACTAAAGGGACACACAAGCAGGACCAGAAAAAAACAGGCTTTTTTAACAAAGGGTAGTGGGACTGTGGAATAGACTTCCACTAGAAGCTGACAGCAGTGATACCATACTCAACTCAAAAAAACATTTAGACGAACACTGTTTTTTGAACTCTATAAAAGGATACTTCCATTGAGTCAAGAGCAAGGCGTACATGGGCGAACGCCTGACTTGGCTCATTAAAAATCTATGAAATCTATGAAACATTGAAAAATATCAATGTTCGTTCATAATTTTGTTTTGTTTTTTTCAATTTTGACCTCAAATGTTCTACACAGTTCTATTTATTTTATTTTTTTTTTTATTACATCTAGGATTAATACCTTTAAGCTAAAGCTCTTTACATAGGTTCCATGTTGGAGGAAATGGGGCAGGAGGGAAAACATAGGAAGCAGTAGGCTAAAGCATATAATTCGCTGAATACATAAACACGTGCCATATTGTGTCGGGGGGCACCAGGAGAGCTAGAAATGGCTCGGGTGTTCTTTACAGCAACATTGTACTGGAGGGGAGATGGACTTCCAAATTTCAAATATGAACTGGCCAAGGTGAGTAAGGCTAGTAGTGGCCTGGGGGAGCTCATTTAGCCAGGTGGGGGCCCTTTCTGCAAAGGCTCGCCTCCCCAAGGCAGTTCTTCGGAAAGATACTGCTAGAGAATGTCTTGTAACACTTCTCATGGAGTGCTCAGCGGGGCCCGGATGGAATAAGGCTTGTAGGGAGGGGAGGGGAGGCAAGACCTAGAAGGGTCTTCTTCCCTAGAAGGCAGGAGTGGAGCTTGATTTGGTCCATGAGAGGAAGCCATTGTGTCCCAATATAAAGGTTGCATGTGTACGTAAGGCAATCTGCACCTAAAACAAAGCAGCATGCTTTGTTGAGGGTAGTACAGACCCTGTGCAGGCTGGTTTCAGAGGCTGCACCATATACCATGTTACCATAGTCCAGGATGGGTAGAACTGTCCCCCTTACTGCCTGGACCCTAGCCTCAGGTGTGAGGCAGAACCAAAGCCCATATAGGGCTCCTAACTTCCTATTGGCAGCAGTGGTAATGTTTCGTATATGTTAATTGAAGGAGAGGGACTCGTCAATTGTAACCCCTATTTACTGGAACGAGGGCACCTGCTCAAGGGTGGAGTGGGAGTTGCACAAGACTGAGAAGGGATGGGTATACCTCCTCTTTTGGCTTCCAGCAAAGAGCATGTATTTGTTTTTTTAGCTGTTGAGCACTAACAGGCTATCTTTGAGCCAATCCCGTAGGAGGCCAAAGTTGTACTGCATGTTCTTGGAGAGTGCATCTTGGCAAGAGCCTCGAGAGAACACCACTGTGTGATCTGCATGGAGCAGTACCTTGGAGGAGGGGCATGCTTCTGGAAGGTTGTTCACAAAGAGGCTGAACAGGAGTGGGCCCAGGATGGACCCCTGCGGGACCCCCACTGTGACTTCACTGGTCTCTGAGATGGCTCCATTGATTTTTTTCCACCTGCTGAGAGCGCCCATACAGGTAGCTGCAGAACCAACTGACCGTGTTGGAGGATAGTCCAAGGCAGCTTAGTCTGTGCAGCAGCAGTTGATGATTCACAAGGTCAAAAGCCTTGGTTAGGTCTAGAAGATTGCTCTGACCAGTTGTCCCTGATCAAGTGCCTCATGCAAGTAGTCTGTGAAGGCAATTAGGGAAGTATTAATGCTCTGCATCTTGTGGAAGCCATGCTGTTGGGGGCAGAGGAGTTTATATTTATGCAGGTGGTCAGTGAATTGGTCAGCTATGATTCTCTCCAGTGCTTTGGAGAGCAGAGACAGAACTGAGATAGGTTGGTAGTTGGATACTAGTACCCGGTTGCCTCCTTTGTGCACAGGAGTGACCAGAGCGGTATCAGAAACCAAAGAAGAAGTGTTTAATCTTCCTTATCAGTGGTTCCAAAAACAGGTGAAAAAGAAAAGGTGAGAGTGGACAACCCTGTCTGTTGCCCCATTGTAAATCAAAAGGAGAGGAGAGAATGCCATTACACAGGATGTGAGCTGAGGGGTTGGTGTAAAGTATTTTCACCCATTGAATGAATAGGGGTGGGATATGATATTTTGGGAGCAAGTTAAACAGATAGTCCCAAGATACCCTGTCGAAGGCTTTCTCTGCATCCAGGGACACCAGAACTGAAGTGATTTGGGAGTCCCCAGACACAGATATTAGCTAAGATAGTTTCCACATATAGTCTGCGGAAAGCCTCCCGGCAACAAAGTCAACCTGCTCTTGACTTATAAGTGTGTGCCAGACTTGATTCAACCTATTGGCCAACACTTTTGCAAAGAATTTTGAGGTCAACATTAATGAGAGATTTTGGCCGATAGTTTGACACCAATAAAGGGTGTCTCTCTGGTTTAGGGAGCACCACGATAGTGGCGTCTATAAAAGAAAAATCAGAGAGGCTGTGGCTATAAATGTAATTAAAGGTGTCAAGAAGTACAGGGGCTTTCAGCTGTCTGAAGGCTTTATAAAAGTTTGAAGTGTAGCCATCTGGGCCTGGGGCTTTGTCTGTAGGTAGAGCATCAATAGCTGTTAGGACTTCTGTCAGGGTCGGGGGGTCTGCAATAACTCGATTTGAGATTGTTCCAGGCACTGCAAGGGAATGTCATGCAAGAAGAGTTCTAAAAGGTCTCTACTGAAAGAATAGCAGAGGACCGGCTGTATAATGTCTGGTAATACTCCTTGAAATGGGAAGCAATTTCCCGAGGAGAGGTAATTAGTTGACTAAAGGAGTTATGGAGAGAGGAGACTATTCTATCTGCAGTCTATGCCCACAGGTGCAAAGCATGAAGTTTGCCTGCCTTTTCTCCTTGGTCAAAATATTTAATCCTCGCGCGGAGGATAAGATGTTCTGCTTTGTCACTCAACAAGGAGTTAGAGCGAGATCTAAGGGTTTCTAGATGCTCAAAGTCAGAGGGAGAGGACAGTGGGGAGAAAGTCCCCTCAAGTGCTCTGATCTGATCTAGAAGGGAGGACAGTTCTTAGGAGATTTTCTTTCTTATAGAGTCCAAACTGATAATTTCCCCTCTTAAAGATCATTTCAGGGCACCCCATAAATAGTCTAACCTGGGCATGGAGGAGGAGTTGAGTTCCAGGAAGGAGGAGATTAAAGTTTGGAGATGATTAAGTAGATGGTCTGATTTTTAGTTGTTATGCATTGAGTCTCCAGACTTTGTCCCTTTCTGCTGATGAAGAGATGCACCAATGGAACAAGGTAGGATGGTGTTCAGAAATCACTTTAGGTAAATATGTACAAGACAACACAGTAGGAAGGTGCTCAATCCCCAGTGTGAAATAGTCAATTCTAGCAAACTAATTATGAAGGAGTGAGTGAAATGAGTGGTCCTGCTGGGTGGGGTATATGGCCTACCAGGGGTCTAGGAGGTCTAATGAGTCCATCATGTCCCGGAGAGCTAGTTGTGCTGGGGTAGAGAGATGATGGTTGGAACTGGACCTGTCCAATTTATTGCAGTAAACCAGGTTCCAGTCTCCCCAAGGAGTATAGGTAGAGAGGTCCAAGGTGCTAGGTGTGTCATCAGCGTGGTGAAGAATTGTGAGTCCTCAGTTGTAGGGCCATATACTGCTCCTAGAATGACTTCAGAGTGGCCAAGCAGGGTATGTAGAAAAAGGAACCTGCCTTGGGAGGTCTGCAATTTCTTGGAGCAGTCTGAAGGGCACTCTTTGGGTCACTAAAATGGCTACTCCTCATTTATGAGAGTCCACTCCCACTCCAAATGCTTGTCCTACCCAGGAACACAAAAATCTGAGGACCTGGGATAGGGGCAAGTGGGTCTTCTGAAGGAAAGCAACGTCCACTTTGAGTTTGGGGAGGTGGAGCAGTAGCTTGGCTCTTTTAGTAGGAGACTGGGCACCTTTTACATTCCAAGAACAAAATTTAAGATTTAAATCCATATTGTATGAAGATAAATACTAATACAAGGTTTTATAGTATGATATCTCAAAACATTCAGACCCTGAGAAAGGAATTGTATACTTCTGGTGATGGCAACCTTCTCATCCCTCCCCCCAGTGTACTGAGGAAAAAGTCCAACACGTAAGAGCATTTGTCCCAGAACATCAAAAACAATAACTCCCCAAGCTCCCCGAATACCTACAACTTGTCCCGTCCCAAGATTGAACATTCTCCTCCCACAGAATTGAAGTGTTTAAATTAGAAAAGGAAGTTTGGCCCCTGGACTTCCTTATAGAAACACATTCAAACAAACAGTGACCAAAGCCCTTGACTAATTCATAGATTACATACCTTAGACACCAGAGTATGTAAGCAAACCAAATTAGAATTGCGGGAATATTCCCAACCTTAAACCAGCTTGTGATGTTCAACCTCTGAAGAAGTGTAACCCACTCCCTCCCCCTGCCATTTGCAGAACAGTGTATAGGAAAGCAGCTAAAAGACAGAAGAAGAAAAAAAAAGGGGGGTAAAGGGTAACCCCTGGGGGGGTGTCATATTTCTGAGTAGTAAAAGAAGGAAAGTAAAAAAAAAAAAGTTCACATAGGTTTCTTTAATAGTAGGTGCTTCTCTGTGTCCCATCAGATCTGAAGTTGAGGAAGGGGACCATCCGCAGACAGTTTAGCACAATCAGGCAATGAGAAACCAGTTATGGGAGTTAATGTAGGGTCACAGTGGATTAGATATGGTCCAGTCGCCAATAACCGTCCAGTATTAAGTGAGGTTTGAAAACATTCGCAGTGCAGGCTATTGCACTAGCGAGAGGGCACAGCAGTGAGTATCTGTGTCAACCAGTGCCATCTAGAGGCAGAAATCAGCGATCCGTAAAGGGATCGGGAAACATGCTTTTCAATTCGGGAGAGGCCTGCTCTGCCAAGTCATAGATGAGCCAGGATCTGCAGTGGAAAACTGAAAGCTGAGCAGGGTAAGCCACCAAGTGTATACCAGTAGCAATTAGTTTAGTGACAAGAGGGTGATATGCAACTTTGTTTTGCCTTGTAACAGCAGGCAGGTCATGGGCAATGCAGAGCTTGTTGCCCTCCCATTATATCTCCTTAAGCTCTCTTGTTTGACTTAGGATGTGTTGCTGGTCCAAATATTTCAGTAGTTTTAATATGAATGGCCGAGGGAGGGAGCCTTCAGCCAGTTTGGGTTTAAGAGATCAATGAGCCCTCTCAACAATGTAGACTGAGTTATTCAGTGATGGGTCTTCTATTTTAGTGAGTAACTTCTGTGTAAAAAGTATAGAAGTGGTACCCTTTGCATCTTCTGGAAGGCCAAAAATAATGATGTTGTTTTGGCCACTTCGGCCTTCCAGATCTTCTAATTTTGCCTCCACCTTGGTGATCGTTTGCATGAGGGAAATGACCTCTGGATCAATTTTGTTGCACCAGTTTTCCAGGGAGGAGGTATGGGCGGCCACATCTGAGATTGCTTTGGTAGCCTTGCCCAGGTCTGCTGTCATAGATTTGAGCTTGCTTGGAGGCCTTGTAATGTCATTTTAAATGGTTGCAGTTCTTCCATGAACTTGTGCTCTGTTAGCAGAGTGGGTGCTGAGGTGGCGGTAGTGGTCTTTCCGGTCATTGATGTCAAGCCTTTGGTCTGCTTGGAACTTTTTTGGGGGGTCTGTGGTGGAGTATGATTGGGGGGGCGCCTGTCATATGTCTGCCTCCATAACTGCCATTAATTTAGATTTTTCCTGGTTCCAGCTGATCTGATCGATGTTGGCAGGAATTAAGTTGGGGATTTCTGATGTTCTGGTAAGAAGCAGAAAAATGAAAGGCTGCAATAAAGGGATTTTCAGGCAGGTGACAGGGTAGTGTGGTGGTGGAGCTAGGCATCATGTGACCTCCCCAAGATGAGAATAAAATTAAAGGAGCTACAAGGGCAGGGCAGAGACGCAGAAGGGGAGAGGTGGATCCTGAGGGAAAGTATCAGGTCAGGAAGCAATGAGTTACAGCCCAAAAAGGCCAAGTCAAAGTGTGTTTCAGAGGCATTGACAAACTCAAGGGATTAATAAAATTGGGGAGGATTCAGAGAGTACAGATGGGAGGAGGGGATAAGCAGGCAGGATGGAAGGAGGGTGAGCCTGGGGATCAGCAGGTGCAAGTTTAAGGCATGGAGCAGTAGAAGGGAAGGGCATGTGAACAGTGAGGCCATGGGAGACTACCTCCCCAGTGGGCCAAGCAAGGGGAGGGAAGAGGAGAAGTAAGGAGGGAGGTGGGGGGTGGGGGAAGGGAGAGGGATGCAAAAGGAGCATCACCACCTTATGAACATGAGAAGTCTCATTTATGAAATTCTGTCCAAAATGTCATTTTGTGGCACAAGCATGGAAAGATGTTTTGGCTAGGATTTGATAAAATGGCAAGTGTCATTTTCATGGTGAGGGGTGTAAAAATGGCTATGTTGAAAATATCTGGTAAAATAACAAAGATGGGAATAAACATTAAACACTGCAGAATTTCATTGTTTATTCATATGTTTGTCATTGTTTGATATTTTGATCCCAAATTTTCAACATAGTCTATTTTTTTAGGAATATATGTTTATTAACATTTTAGGAGCAAATTATAGCAATAACATTTTACTTAATAAACCACATTAATAGCCAAAATCACAAATACAAAAAGAGAAAAATACAAACCATATTCTGTGAACTGTAAAAGGAAACCTAATCCCTGCATCAAACTTTCTAAGTAAACGCCACGTCTAACTTTAGGTAGGGTGCATTCCATATATAAACATATTGGTTTTACTTTACTTCTTATTTTTGTCTTGTAACAGGCAGTAAATCAGTTTATGATCTGAAATGTTCATAAACTAAAGATATGAAGGAGAAAAGATATGAAGCAAAGGAAAGAAAGGGAATAGAACAAGATACAGAAGGAAGAACAAAGGAATAGAAACTGGATGAGCCTGGACTTGAACTTATGTTTGATCCTGTTTTGTCAAAAAGAACAGGAAAACATATGGACAACATAATTTAATTATGACCCCACTTTATGATCAAGACAAATGAAATTTTTTAAATCCTGTCTGAATTGTGATTTTTGCAGAATGACTGCAAAAACATATTTCAGGGGAAATTTGAAAAATTACACTAGCCTTGTTCATGTGGTGGGGTAAAAAAAGGCTATGTTGAAAATTTGGGGTCAAAATCTGGAAAAATAGTACTGTTATGAGTAGACATTGAGAATGTCAATGTTGCTTCATAACGTTTTTTTTTTTTTTTTTATTTTGACCCCAAATCTTCAACATAGGCTTTTTATTACCCCCACTTTATGATTAAGACAGGTGGAGTGTTTTAAATCCCATCTGAAACGTGATATTACAGAACGACTGTGAACACACGATTTTGGGGAAATAGAAAAATTTCACCTACCTTGTTCATGAGGTGGGATAAAAAAAAAGACCATATTGAAAATTTAAGGTAAAAATATTAAGAAATGACAAAGTTATGAGTAAAAGTTCAAAACGCATTCAGTCACTTCCTGGAGAAGCTCAGAAGAAGCAGGACACTTGAGAATGAGCGGTGCTGGACCAGAAGGTAAGTACAGGGGGAGGGGTGGTGTATGCTGTGAGGGGGTGAGGGCAGAAGTTGTCACTGAACAGTTTTCTTTTACAGGTTTATGGATGGGGCCAAGTGTAAGAGTCAGGAGATGGGCTGAATACTAGGCAGAAGGAGGGGATTTTATTTTCCTAGATGAGGAATGGAGAAGATTTGGGAGGTGGGCAGGATACTTGGCAGTGAAAAATTGTTTATCTTTGCAGATGAGGCACCAGGGGAAGGATCGGGAGGTGGGTGAAATACTCACAGTGGGAGGGTTTTTATTTTTAAAGATGGGGCACTGGGGGAAAGATAGTGTGGTGGGAGGGATACTTGGCAGTGGGAAGGTGTTTTTCTTCCCCTATGGATGGGGCATGGGGAAGGATCGGGAGGTGGGGCAGGATACTTGGCAACAAGAGGGAGTTGTTTTTGCACATTTCCTTTCTGCATAGTGGTGGGGGGAGCTCAGAGCTGATCATGATGCAGCTCAGCTGCTTGCTGGGCGGCACCATGCAGATAAAAGGATCAAGCTGCTATGTGATAGGGGAGACTCACTCCTTTCAACTACATGAAGTTTCTGCCCCCACAAGCAGAGAACACTGTCATGACCAGCCTTGCTAATCATTGGGCTGTCACTGTCAAGCCCCCTGCAGGCTGAGCTGCACTGGACCCAACGGTGACACACTTCTGAAATCCGTTATTGTAAGAATATGTTTGCTTTGCGTATGCATGAGCAAACATAAAAAGAGTATGTTATATACAGTGAGAGTAGTAGGCGCAGATGAGACAGGATGCAATTTTTCTCAACATTGGCTGATGGAATTCTGAATTCCACACAGCCCTATTATTTATTTATTAGAATTTTGGTAACCAGGTAAGCCTGCTGAGACCATACAGACCCTTTATCGGGGGGTGGCCCAGAAGACAAATACAATACATCACAATGCAATGCAAAACATTGAATGCAGAGATTACAACGTGTGCAGAAATACATGGATTACAAAGTCATATACAGTGGAATATACAAAATTCTCATTATTTACAAATATACATATTTACAGAGGTTCAAATGTAGTAGTTTAAGATATAACTTCAGTGGAATGGGGTAGAGTAAAAGACATAGGTTAATAAAAACATACATATGGTGGAGGTTTAAGTAGGTAGGTGGCAAGTTCAGTTTTGGAGAGAGACAGGGAAGGACATGAGAGTAGTAAAGACAGTAGAGAATTCCAGGCTATGGTGGCAGAGTATATAAAGGATCACCTCCCCACAAGACGATGCAGTTTAGGGGTAGCAAGAACAGGTAATGATGCTGACCTGAGTGGGTAGACAACTTCTTTATGATAGACAATTCCCCTTAGGCAAGGAGGATTTACCTTGAGTCATAATCCAGCCATTGTAGGGAACTCAAGATGTCACAGTGGTGTTTTTTTCTAGGATCTGCCCTAAGGCAAAGCGGCTGATCCTAAAGGAGTTGGATGATGGACAGAAACATAAACTTTGACAGCAGATAAGGACTGCTTGGCCCACCTAGTCTGCTCATTTTCCTACCTATTGGATAAGCTGCAGATCCTAGTTAACCAATAGTCTGCTTCTTCCTAACCCCCACCAGCATTGCCTTATGTCTTTCCCATGCATTCTTGAATTCCCCCACACTGTTTTGACCCCACAACCTCCTCAGGAAGGCTGTTCCACATGTCCACCACCCTTTCCATGAAAAAATGCTTCCTCACATTGCCCCTGAGCCATCCCCCCCATCTTCAAATTATGCCTCCTTGTTCTTACACATCTCTTTTTCTGAAAGATGCTACCCTCTTGGACTTTGTTGATTCCCTTGAGGTATTTGAAAGTTTCTATCATGTACCCCTTCTCCCTCCTTTCCTCGAGGGTATACATATTAAGCTCCTTTGGTCGCTCTTTGTATGTCTTCTGGTGCAGACCCTGTACCATTTTAGTTGCCCTTCTCTTGACTGCCTCAATCCTGGCTATGTCCTTGTGGAGTTTGGGTTTCCAGAACTGCATGCAGTTCTCCAGATGGGGTCTCACCAACTGTCTCTATAGAGGGATAACAACTTCCTGTTTTCTACTGGTGATGCCTCTCCCTATACATCCCAGTATCCCCCAGTCCTCCTTATTACCTTCTTACCTTTAGATCATCTGATATGACTACCCCCAGGTCCCTTTTCTTTTTTGTTAGTGCCGCCCCCCCATTGCATACTCTTCCCCTGGGTTTTTGTTTCCCAGGTGCAATACTTTGTACTTTTTTGCATTGACTTTAAGCTGCTATACTTTTTACCATTCCTCCAATCTTGCCAAGTCCCTTCTCATCCTTTCCACCTCCCTTGTGTAACAACCCTGTAACAGATATTTGTGACATCTATAAAGTGGCATTTTTTCCCTTCCAGTGTCTCTGCAATGTCACTTATAAAGACATTAAAAAGGACCGTCCCAGTACTGAAACTTGCAGTACCCCACTAGTAACCCCCCTTTCTTCAGAGTGGACTCTGTCTACTATTACCCTCTGTGTTCTGTTGTCCAGCCAATTTGTTACCCAAGGTACCACCCAGGGACCCTGGGAAGTTTGAGCAGAGCGCAGTAGTGGTGTGCCATAAAAACAGTAATGGGAGAAGGGATATGGACTCTATTTTGTGACAGGAGGAGGCAGATAAGAGGGGGCAGAGATGGTAGAACAGACCTAGCTTTTGGTTGATAGTTTTAATTAGCAGGGTCACATGTGACTCAAGACAGAAGGATGCATCAAGGTGTATCCCTAAGTATTTAAAGGTTTGGACTACTTCTATGGTATCTCCAGATAATGAGTAGATTTTGAGCAGGTGAAGAGAGGCAAATTTGGAGGAGGGGTTGTAAAAAAAAAAACATAGCTTTGTTTTTTTTTTTTTTTAGTATAAAGAATTAGATGGTTATCTGAGAACCATGTTTCAAGTGTATTGAAATCAGAATTAAGATTTTGATTAAGCCAACCAATGTTACAGGATGAATGAAATAGGATTGTGTCATCAGCATAGAGTTGCACTGATGAACCACCACAATATTTGAGAAGTTCATTGATGAAGAGCGAAAACAGCAACGGACCAAGGATTGATCCCTGAAATATACCACATATTATGGGTCCGAGGGAGGACAGCAACCCAGACCACTTTACTCTTTGTGATCTACCAATAAGATAACTCTGTAGCCATGTTAGCGTTAAGGAGTCAAGGCCCAGTAGGTGCAGTTTGCCAAGTAGAAGGTGATGGCTGATGAGGTTGAAAGCCTTTGTCAGGTCAAGGAACACTGCACAAGTAATGAGGCCTGAGTCACATGCC
Source organism: Neoceratodus forsteri (assembly GCA_016271365.2). Classification (NCBI taxonomy): domain Eukaryota; kingdom Metazoa; phylum Chordata; order Ceratodontiformes; family Ceratodontidae; genus Neoceratodus; species Neoceratodus forsteri. Next base: position 1,083,502,047 of record CM028135.1, read on the forward strand.
TTGAGTATATCATCAGAAACCCTAACCAGGGCTGTAGTCTTACTATGGTTCTTTCTAAAGCCATGCTAGCAGTCCATGAGTAGATGGTGTGTTTCTAAATAGGACTGCAAATGGTTATGCAAAATCATCTCTTGGATTTTAGCCAGAGGACATAGAATTGAGATAGGTCTACAGTTTTTGATGGCATGTCTGCCACCCTTGTGGAAGGGAACTACCACAGCCACTTTCCATTTGATTGGCACAGTTCCTGTTAGGAATGACCTATTTGAGAAACTACAGACAGGTGCAGCAAGTGCTGGTGCCCCTAATTTGAGGTACTCTGGCTTGGTTGTATCATGACCAGGGGAGCTCTCTGCCTTTAATTTTAATAATAACTTGAGAACTTCACTTTTGGTAGTTGTTTTTAAATGGAGATTACAAAACAGAACCTGGACTCCGTACAGAAAGAGGCACAAACTCTCAGTGTGGAGCTATAGGCACAAAAAGCCCTTTCAGCCTCTTTAGTATTTCATTTTTTTCATTTTTATTTTATATACTTGTAAATCCAAATGAGCAAACTGTCCGTTTTCATTGGAGACAAGTTTAAAACTAAAAAACACACAAAATATTAACAAACAAACATAACTTTCAATCAATAAATACAATACATAAAAATACATCATGTTTTTAAAGATAGCCACTGTTTTAACCGTGTCTTAAAACCCTGATAGGAGTTATTATTAACAACTTCTGAAGATTTCATGTGAACCTGAAAAGAACTATTCTGAACAATTTCTAATGGAATTCTATTAAAAAACTAGGTGCTCTGAATAATAATGATATTTGCCCAAAAGTAGTCTTAAAAAATGGTATTTTAAATTTATAATTGTGCTGGGACCTACTAAACAACGCATTAACTAATCTAGGAAACATTAAAGAAATAGAATAACGAAAAAAATTACATTTAACTTTAAATAAGAAAATGCCCATCTTATAAAGTACTCGATTTTCAAAAGATAAGGAAGATGACTGATTGTACAGATCAGAGCAATGGGTTTGAAATGGTAAATTTAGCCAAAACCTCAGAGCTGAATGGTAAATTACTTTAAGAGGACTCAAAACATTAGTACATGAGGATGTATAAATCAGTATGCCATAATCGAGTATGGAGAACAAAAAGCCATGAACTAAGAGCTTTCTGGATTCCAAAGTCAAAAAAGATTTAACTCTATAAAGCATACCTAGGGTTTCCGGTTTTAGGTGTTTATGAATCATGAAAAAAGGTGTTTATTTTTCAGCTTTTCTCTCTCCCTTTTCTAGTAGCAAAATTCTGTGCATTTCGGTGCAAATAAAAAAAGCTATAGACAATTTCAGTATATATCAGTGTTTAATATTTTTTTTTTAAAAGCACTGTGTGCACTGATGTTTATGTTGAATAAATATCCAAAGTAATTAAAACTGCACAAGAATTCACAGAACACATTCACTTATTTCTGGCCACTGCTTCATTTTACTCCTCCAAAATGTGTGCACTTCTAATTATGCAGAGCCAAAAACATCTTGGGAGGTAAAAAGGGACTAATGCAGCTTGAACTGAGCAGATCAGCATCTAATAATTACAAGAAAAATATTTAAGCTGCTTGATCTCTTTTATGCAGAGCCAAAAAAACATCCTCTGAGGTAACAAGGGACTAATGCAGCTTGAACTGAGCAGATCGGGCGGCTAATAATTACAAGAAAATAAGCTTGAACTGAGCAGACCGCTTTTTAATTTTTATTATCAGGAAGGCGGCTGAACTTGAAAAGAAATCTCACAGCCACCCGCTCTGCTCTTGTTACTGCATCAGTGTAGCGGGACAGAGAAAAGGGAGACCGAGAGTAATAAAGTTCCACTGGCTGATTTATCATCTGAACAAAGTGTCATCCCTGTTGGACATAAGCACATAACAGATTATCTAGAGAATTGCTCCTGCAGATCGAATCTCGGGGTAATGGATCTTCCGGAGAGGCTTGAAGGCAAATCCTGCCAAAATGGTGCAGTCTTGGCAGAGACTGATCGAGAGAACCGGGTGGGGGGGGGTAGCACCTCAAAATACTCCTTCAACCTAATGCACTTACCTCATGATGCTGCCTTTTTTTAAGCACATTTTTATTGTAAATTGACTTTTACCTAGCTTTCTTGTTAAATAACAGCATCACAACCTAAGTGACAGAAAATTAAGCAACAACCCAATGGTGCTTTGATTTCCTTTTTTGTGGTATCAGACTGCTTCCCTTAAAAAAACTGAACACAAAGGCACCCAGAGGGAAGACAGCTAGGTTGACACCTTCTGACATTCTGATAGCCTTGAGATATGACTAGTACTGAGCATTTCAAATAGTACTAGATAATAGTGCTAATTTAGCCCGTAATAGAGGCGATTTCGGTGCTTTTCGGTTGTAACCGAATAGAAGAAAAAGATGTAGGTGGGGTTTTATCGGGTTTTATTGGTTTAAACCGAAAACCAGAAACCCTAAGCATACCCAACCTCTGATGAAGGATTTTCCTAAGATTCTGAATGTGAGGTTTGAAAGAAAAATGTGTGTCCAACGTAATACCTAAGTATTTAAAAACAATTTTAGTACAAAATTATCTCAGTCTGGCAAGGAAGATTGAGAGTTTGGAGAACTTTAAGAGAACTAATCTCAGACTTGGGGGGGGGGTTGCCTGTACTTGAGGCACAAGGTAAAGTTTCAAGATGGGATGTGGTAAAAGAAATACCTTCAGAACAGTTAGATATTACACCCTTCATTGTCAAACATTTAGAATTCCACCTCAAAATGAATTTAAAAAAAGTGGCTAAAAAAACACTATTTTGGTCACCTTAGCATTAGACACTGATCGAGAGATAATTCAGCAGGTGAGAGCTAAAGGAGTTATCATTGATTAAAAATTACAAAGCAGTTATTTTTCCTGATGTCTACATGCAACTGCAGACCTGCCACAGACATTTCCTAACACAGAAGAAGTACAGGTGCTCCCTAATGTGCCCCTGCAAAACAAGGATCATATTTATTTATTTATTTATTTATTTATTTATTAATTAAATTTTGGTGACCGGGTAGGCCCATTGAGCCCAGAAGGTCCCTTTTTCAGGGGCGACCCAGGATAACAATACAAGTTATAAGAATGAACAAGGACATAAGGAACATTTGAGGCATTGTGAGTTACATCATGAGGTGGTTACAGTAAAGACAAATAGTGGATACAGGCATGGTTACAGGCATAGAAAAAGAAAAGCAGTGGATACAGGCATGGCTTACAGGCACGGTAAAAGAAAAGCAGTGGATGCAGGCATAGGTACAGGGATGGTTATCATCATGACATGTAAGCAATTGGTAGTACTTTGCATATAGTTTATTCAGGGGTTGCATGTGACCTCTGGCGAGCAGTCTGTATAAGGCAGGTAGTAGGAAGGTTGAAAGGGCTTGAAAGGGGTATTGAAAGGGGTTAATTGCATATTTTCTGAAATTGATCAACTGAGAAACTGTTTTAACAAATCAATGAACGGAATCAGAAAAGAACGACTTGAAGGACTTGGACATGGAATCGGACTGTATATAACATTTCAGTTATTACTGTCATCAAGAAGCCTAAACGTTTGTCACTGTTAACTGAAAATATTTCATGCCTTGAGTTTGAATCCCACCACAGGGAAAAATGTACCTCACTGGAGAATAAAGAAAGCTCCCCAAAATAAACTCTTGTAGGAGTAGACAGAGCACAAGTTGATCTGCCTGAAATTGAGGAAGTAACATTAATGAAACTATAATTAATAGCAAGGCTTTTGTTAAAAGACAATTGAATATTATCTTTTTTTGTTTTACTTAAAAGAAAGAAAAAGACAATTGTCCAGGAGTCTCCTTTTCTTTTTTTCTTAAGTTACATTTCTGCCCTCACTTTAGAATATATACTAAATTAATTTGGATTATTTTACATTTCATCTTTACTATCTGCATTTCCCATGTTTTACATTGAGATAATTGGACAGATTGACACTTTAGATGTTAACTAAAATATTATTATATTTTTACTCTTCTTTTCTGCCGCCTTGTGCTGACTTACATTAAGAGGCATTTCAGATACTTTGGGTTTTCTTTTTCATAATAGTAAAGTACACTCCAATTGTGGCAAACTAGTTGTGGTGTAAGTAAATAAATAGTAATGAACAAGATAAAGTTGCTTTGTTTTGTGTAATTATTAATATTTGGTGATACTTATTTTTCCTTTTGAAGGATACACCAGAAAGTTAGTTAGACTTTCCATGTGCCCAGTTTTGTAGCAGTTTAAATGTTATTATTCCATTTTATCTTGCAACCAAAATGCATATGTGAGTGAAGCAGTAATGACTTGTACCCATTTACAATTTCATATTTATTTATAGTTAATATAAATATCAATAAATAAAAATGAATATAAATTATTTTTTATAAAAATATACAGCAATACAATTACAATAAATTAAAAAAATATATACTGCATAAAAATAAACAATGGTGACAGTAATTGGGGCAATTTAGGCACCATTTCAATTAGGATTCTCAAAAATTGGCCAATTTCAATCCAATTGGACTGTTTAGGAATTTAGGAACTTCTGAATCCTAATCCAATTCAAATCCTAAAATGACCTTAAAATCAGAACTGGATTTGGATCTGGAATTCTAAATCCTAAATTCCTATGTAAAAATAGGTTTTAGGTAGTGCTGTGTGGAATTTTGCTGGTGAAATTAGTGTGGAATGACCATTCTGCCAGTGGAATTTCTGCCAGAATATTGCAGCTTCTTCTGCAAAATCCCACCTGCGGTGATCCACAGAATAATATTCCACAAAACAGTATTTTTTTCTGTGGTAAATCCTTCCACAACCATTTTCGTGGAAAGCATTGAGGTCTGCAGAACAAAATTCCGCAGAAATATTGTGGAAAAACACATTCTGCATTTTTCTGCTGTGGAATTCTGCCAGTCTGTTTTGGCAAAATTCGTATGGAATTTCTTCAGAATTTCGAAAATTCTGCAAAATTTCATTATGTCGGAATTTGCAAATTCTGCACAGCACTAGTTTTAGGATTCAAGTTAAGATTTAGGATTTTCAGACCGCAGTTCCGAACATTGGATCTGAACATGATGAATCTAATTCCATTGAATGGATTCTGAGCAACTCTAGTTTCAGTGCTGATGCAAGGGTGGCTTTGTTTTTAACTGAGCTGTCTATTTTTGTAACTGAACAGCTGAGTTGCTGCAATATTTATCCCCATTACCCTGTCCTGTAAAATGGGTGTCTTGCCTAAATGAGGCTACCCCTGTGTGTGCATCGAATAAATAAATAAATAAATATAACACAGAAATGATGAGTTGAACTGCTAAAAAAGCAATGATGTGGCATTTGAGACCTAATGGATATTTTGATGAATTCCCTGACCAATATGTTTAACAGCT